>OY748293.1:1460273-2151862 GCA_963556515.1 Nudaria mundana
TTCGTTTCTTTGCCGAACTATAGTGGCCTGGAACGCCCAGCCTGTGCACGTGTTTCCTGGGTTCTTTAAGCGGAGCGTGAAGAGTCACTCTCTATAGTATTGTGTGCTGCGAGAGTGGCCCACAATCGCTAGACGTCATCACGACTTACTACCATTGCAAGCGGGCGGCGTCAATTTGGCGAACCCAATTTAAAAAAATAAAAAAATCTTGGAACGCACATGTCTCGATAGTATTCGACATCGCAGAAGCCAAACATTAGTAGGTAATCAAAAAATAATAATCGCACAGTACTCAACGAAACAAATGTCAACGATGGACTGCGCCATGTGTGCGTCGTGGAGGGACACCGGACACCAATGCCCGTGAGTTATTCGTACTCGACGCTGATTGGTCGCACGAGGCCGGACAGGTAGAAACTAGTTTTAACAATTAACAATAGTCCCTAGAGTTAATTGTAAACAACAAAAGGTCCCGATAAGGAACTCCTGTTTTGAATGATTTTTTAAGTAATTACTTAAAAATAATCTTACATTTAAACGTATATAATATTTTTATTGATTGATGTATGTATATGATGATTATGTGTTTTTATTGATTGTGTATTGATGTATTTTGTTGTGTTTTTGTCTTAAAAATAAAAGTTACAGAATTAAAAAGTATGTATTTTACTTTCCTTCCTATCTTTTTTTCCAAATGATAAGTATTTAATAGATATCCTTGAGCATTTTTTGTTTGTTAAAACCTCATCTTTCAATTGATACTAGTTTCATTAATGGCCGCTGATAGGACAGGATGCCCATTGTTCTTTGATTTTAAACCTGTCCACCAGAGTGGTTAGTGATACTGCCTATAGCTAACTACTGGACTCGGAGGTTGTGGGTTCGAGTCCCAACCAGGAAGACTTTCTGTGATGATTTGATGAACACGATGGTTTGTTCAGTGCCAAGGTATAATTTATCTAAATATGTATGTAAATAGTAAGATACCTAAGTATGTTTATCAGTTATTTAGATACCATAATATAAGCTTAATATTTTTTTGCTTTGTCTTATGTGCTGACGTTAATTTTATAACCTATATTAATAAATATTTTTCAGTTTGAGTTTAGTAGTTTATTAAAATTATCTTGGGTTTCGTCTTGGGCTAGTGGTGTCTTGGTCAGTTGGTAGAACGTTCCTCCTGGAAAGGGATCAGTCGTTGGTTCGAGTCCAGTCCAATATAGCTTTTGTGATTCATATTGTAAAATTATCTTATCTTATCTACAGAAATAAATCTTACCTAGAGAAATAGATCTTACCTAGAGAAATAGATATTACTTAGAGACATATATCTTATTTATAGAAATAGATCTTACCTAGAGAAATAGATCTTATAGAAATAGAGCTTACCTTGTGGTTCAAAACCTCTTTTGCTGCCAGCTCCATAAGATATCTCCCTCTGCTTTCCATCTGCATCAATGTACCCATACTTCCCAGCTACATCACCGTTGGGGTATTTAGTTTCGATCTTGAAGGAACCATCAGCCGCCTCGTACCCGAAGCTATAAGAACCATCGTCGTTCTGTTTGTTGATCTGCTTGAGGATTGGTACTGGGGTCGTTGCAGAATTCTGGCGGTTCTGGCAATTGACAGCCAGGTACGCAGCGCAGAGAATTAGAGTCTGAAAAAGTTTGAAACCACTATGTAATGCTGGTAGTTGGTACTTAGACTTGTTTTTATACCGGGAATCTGTTGTCGTGGGAAACCAGAAAACTTTGAACTTTTAAACGTCATCTGGCGCAGTGTAAAAATAATCCCTAAATATTGAATTAAGTAGGTACCTAATGTACTGAGGTTATGTTGCATGCCTTGCGTAAACGGTTACAATTAAGTTCTAGTATAACTTTAACCATTTACGAAGTGGGTTGTCGGTACTACACAGGCACACAGCTCTGCCAAGCATCTAGAGAAGACTTTAGCGAATAAGAATACAGTTAAGAATTTGGTGAGTAAGAATAAAATGCGAACTAAGTCAAGGTCGTCTAGTACTCGTACTTCATAATTCTTTATGACTAACAGTTTTTATTTAAAAATACATTTAAAATTAAACTACTTGAGTAATGAATTAACAAAGTTAAACAGCAACATATAATTTAAATACATATTACATCATGACCGTATCAAAATTGGTTCAGCCATTCATAGGTACGCACTACCCATAATAATTAGTTTGAGTTTCTTGGGTACGCGACATAGTTAGAAACCCTATTATCTGTAATACCAGTTTGGTAATCTTTTAAAAATATTTGATAATCAAAATCTTCACACAATTTTGTGATAAAAATAACATAGGTACTTATGCATAATAATTACAAAAATTAAAATGACTGCGCATTTATTTGTTAACACAATTTACAAAGTAGATTGCAATTTTTAAAATTAAGTAATTGAATTTATGACTAATTAAACTTAGATAATATAAAATATTCATTATACTTGCATATCCGTAACAAAAAAACCTCAAAAACCTTCGGAAGAGAAACAAACCTACTTTTTCTAGACGCTTTTGCGCGAAACGGAGCGTATAAATGACGGACAGATTACACAATAAAAAAAGTAGCGTGCTATTTTGCGTCAAGTTATTTAACGGTATTTAGATAAAGTAAGACGCGACCTTGATCTTGAATGCATAATCTATGCTCTCAATCTTTTACTTTTTAAATTAAACGCGCTGTGTTGTTGTTGATTTTATTTCCATTGAATGGGCAACACCGGGCGACCATTTTCATTACCAACCCAAGTTCCCAAGACCGGCGAATTACATTAGTCAGTTACGACCTATAGCTATCGAGCAATTTTAATAAGAATAGTCTATAAGACAAAACCATCTATGGTATAGTGTGACGTGGGGATGCCAGGATAGAATGGAACAAGACCTTAACTTAAAGGCTATCTCTGATATGAACTACATATAGTTACCTACCTATGGAGACTAGATGCCGTGACTTACTGATACTTTTTTTTTTATTACCATTCGGTCACTTGGTACCCAGTGGCTACTGACTAGAGTTTTTCTATAAAATTCCTATGTTGATGACAATGAGACAAGTAACACGACGCCAGATCAAGTGAATGTCTCGAGATAACCTTGTAACGACTTGTGGTCTAAACACGGACATGTGCCACAATATTGTATTAATTAATTAATTTAGCTACATAATTTTTTATTTCATTAAAAACTGTTTAATATATGAGTCTAAAGTCTTGACACAGCTTATAACAACGGCTGTATCGATCTTGATAAAATATAGGTACGGAGACAAATTAAAGTTATTATGATAAGAGGTTACTTACGACACCTACCTACTACCTAGAAACCTAGGAACTGTAAAAGACAAAAGTGTTCCACTCATTATTGAAGAGAAATTTAAGCTATAATTCGAATTATATCTTATAATATCAACTCTTTCCATACAAAGCTTGTCTGGGAAATACCGGCTCTGCGAAACGCATCCCATTTGTACAATAATTTTAAGGCGTGACTGACCATCAGTCATTACCGTATAGATAGGTATGTAAACAATCAATGTATTGTTGCGAAATGCCTCTCTGATCATGGCCCTTGCAACATTGCCCCATTATTAATTACTCGAATCAATAGGTAAATTACTGAAACTCTAGTCATCTTTACCAATTATTGACGTTATACAATCTTATACTCCATATCCGAATTTCTTGCCGATGAGCTGTAGCTACTCATATCAAGGATCTGACTACCTCTACCAATACTTAATAAACTTTTCAATTTTTTTTTACTCTTTTGCTTTTTAATTTCATTAATTGACTTAGGTATTGTTTGACTTTGAGTTTTAATGTAATATGACATCATGATATGGATGGAATAGGAATTATTTGGAAATATTATTGGAATTTTTGATTGACTTAGATATTGTTTGACTTTAAGTTTTTATTGTTACATGACATCATGACCTGGAATTATTAATTGTCTTAGGTATTGTTGAATTTAAGATTTATTCATGAATTTCTGCTCAGACGAAATATTTGTAGGTATGCCAAACGGCAGAATGTATGTAGAAACAATATCTGTATTAACCATCTCTTTGTAATTATGTACCTACATTCTATGCAAATAAATAAATATTCTATTCTATTCTATATTCTAAAATCAATACTCAACGCTGCCGGAGATTTATAATTGTTATTATAAACCAGTTACGCATAACCAATGATAAACGTAACTAAATCGATCGAGTTGCGCAAACGCAGGACATTCCAATCTTTGCTGGAGCTTCCTGTACAGAAAGCGACAATTTACTGTGATTAAAAAGTGCTGTTAGATGGAAATTACTCAATATAGACATAATATAGAGAATTAATGTTGATTTTCCATTGTATTTGTACCTATGTCGTGGCCGGCACTAACACACAGAAAAGGGAGACGGAGAGCACGTTAAGCCATCGGTCCCGGTTGCCATACGAAGATCTATGGCAATCGTTACGGGTATTTGGAGCCCTAAAACAAAATCTGACTGGTCTAACTATACAGAACTTCGATAATCCCCATGGGTTGTAAAGTTCAGATTGTCATCTGAACTTTACAACCCATGGGGATTCGCTCCACAGAAAATATTGAAGTTCAGCCGAATCGCAGTTAGACTGGAAAGCCGAACCCAAATGGGAAAAGGCTCAGTGGATGATGATCAGTATTTATTGACTCATGTCGACGCTGTTTGTGCTAGCCCTGTTGGAAAAATATTGTCGGCCTTACAATAATAGGTAAGTAGGTACTTATGTCCTTTTGGTACCTACGGTTCAAATGATAGAAATAAAGAAAGAAAATATGTTCTACATAGAAATGGGCACGATACAGAGTACTGACTGACTGACACATAAAAAAAGCAATATACAATCGCCATCCAACGTGGCAACACAGCCAGCATTCTGAGAACCTTCCCAGAATGGCAATCGGCAATGGCGTAAATATTTTTAGTCCTGAATAAATATATATTTTTGTAAAATATACAATACATTAACAACAATTATTAAATTTAAAAGAAAGAAATGAAAAAAAAATGTACCAAAATACAAATAAAAAGAAAATGACAGAGGTACCTACCTACTGCCAATATGTCATCAGACTACAATTAAAAAGAAACCTCGGTAGCATATACTCGTAGAGCCGCGCCCTATTTTAAGCGCATTTAAAGCCATTAGAAGGTCATTTTTTACATCATTGAAATTAAACTAGGTCTTTCGAACTTCGCTGTGTTATGATTAGTTTTGTTGAATCGATGTCATAAGACTTATAGCTATTATAAACATTCGCGTACCTACCTACCTACGTATATTAGCGTAATTGCCATGTATATACTCTAATATAGGTAGGTACGTACACGAATGTTTGGGTCAGAACTATTATAAATATACATTCACAGGTCACGCCACTTTCTATGGAAATAGACTATGGAATTCCACTTGCTACGATTCTGGCATACTTCTTTCGCTTCTTTCACTTTCATAACTATATTCATGCAAGCTGTCATGGTTCTGGGTACCCTTGACCCTTACCTGACTGTCCATTCACTCCCGCCTTATGTATTTGTTTCGTCAATCTTCTTTCATCCATCCTTTCTACGTGCCCGAACCATCTAAGCATCCCTTTTTCTATCTTACGAGTACTTACACTACAGAAAACCCATGGTACCTATACCTATTAACCCAGTGGTAAAAGTCTGTACCTACCTAAGTACATATGTAGGGAGTAATCTTTAAAACTACTTAACCAATTCAGAGTTATTACTACATATAAACAAATTCCTCGGCAGCGTCTGTATGTCTGTACGCGATAAACTCAAAAACTACTGCATCGATTTTCATGCTGTTTTCATAAATGGATAGAGTGGTTCTCGAGAAAGGTTTATGGCTACTTTGTATCCCGAGCGAATTGGGAACCTTATTTCACGCGGACAAAGCCGCTAGCTCAATATGAAATCCGCTAGCTAGCTCAATATGAAATCATGCGACTGTTAACATTTCTAACATGGAGATGCAATGGGATTTAGGCGCAATCGAATATGTATATTTTTGAGATATTTTCGAGTTGGTCAAGGTCGTACGTAAACATTGATCAATTTACTTAGGTACCTACACTCTACCACTCACTATATTCCGTTTCACGTAATTAGTGCAGACAATTAAACAATTTGGAAGCAATAAAACATAAATTGTTAAAGCATTCATGAATTGCAATTTTATTGATAAAATAAAATCACTTCCTGTTGTGTACAACGCGTGGGACTGCGTGAAGTGATGACTGGGCGTGATGTGCCTCTGTCATAAAACAAAGACAGTCTTTTGTGCCTCTGTCTACCTCTGAGGGGAAGCAGGCGTAATTGTATATGTGTGATTGAAAATATCTACCATAGTTAACCGAATTCAATAAGTATCACGTACGGGCACAGAATAGGAAATAGTACTTACATACAGAACTTGCACTTCGACGTTAATTAAAGCACGTTCTTTTGTTTACAGAGAACATAATTCGAACGTTAGGGTTGTCAGGAAAGTGCCAGCATAATTTGACCAATAATTAGGACGTGAATGCCTCAATATCAACTCTATGGTCAATGCCGTATCACAAACAAGAGACAACCCTTACTGACTTACAACTTCGAGTTGCCGCTGACGTCACGTATTTTTTTGCGATTGTTAGGCGAACTAGAATTTAACTTGAGTTTAGAACTATGTACTTCATTGTTGTGTCAATAGAGCTGTGAAATTATTTCCCTGTTTCAATGTCACTTAAAAAGCGATAGTAACAACTTTGTATACTTCCAAAACGATGGATATCCAACGAAAGCCGAAGCATAATGACGAGGATACGAAGTACTGTACCTACTAACCATCAGTAAGTATTTTTCTGTGCCATCAGACAGACACATACCTATATGTTACTGCTTCGGTGCTGTGTTAACTGCTTCGGTGGCGTGGTCGGTAGTGCATCGGCTTTCGACCCCGGAGTCTCGGGTTCAATTCCCGGGTCGAATCAAATACTATTTGTGTGATCCACAAATGTTTGTTTCGGAGTTTGGGTGTTTTCTATGTATATTATGTATGTATTTAGAAATATATAATCATGTTTAGCAATCTAGATCCCATAGCACAAGCTTTATACTCGTAGCTTAGTTTGGGCTAGATGATGTTGTGTGAGAATGTCCAAAATATTTATTAATTTTATAATAAATAATAACTACACACGCATACACTTAAAGTGTCAAACATTCAAAATCCAAGTTATTTTCGACCTCTAAATTATTACTATTGAATAGGTACCCATATAATGTCACTTTACTACAAATAAATACCATGAAATTCTCACCTATTATGTCCATACAACATTAGCAATTGTTAATTGTCCTGTTCAATTATAAACGGACTCGGTATTTGACAAGACAATGAGAAAAGAAACACTGAAAATAACATTGCGTAAAGATATATTAAATGTATGTCTTTACGCAATGTTATTTTTAATTATTATTATATATTTATATTGTTAATTACAAAAATTATACTCTAGAGGTAATTAGTACAAATGTGTGTTGGTTACTTAATTATACTGAAACGAATAAACTGTTAAGTTAAAGATAACCAACGTAGTTAGCCGATATCTTGATATCAACACATAGGATTCATCCGTTTCAAATCTACACCTGAAATTAAATTAATAATAATAAATATGTTAAGACAATTCACACATCGGCATCGCCATCTAGTCTCAAACTAAGCAAGCTTGTGATATGAGTACTAGATAAACTGATATAAATACTTATAAACATTTTTTTTTGTAAATACGAGTACATTCATACTAGGTATGCCATACATTCTGCTGTTGCAATAATTGAGCTGAGTTTGTCGATCCGGGTCGAACTCCTAAACGCCTGGACCGATCTTTATGAATTCAGATATATGCACTCACGGTGATGGTCACTATGACCGTGCCAAATTCCAAAAATATCGGTCCAGTTTAGGTGTTCGATCACGAACGAAATACACAATTATACATAGGGAATACCCAGACTTCGGTACAAGCATATGTGTCATCACACAAAGTTGGTCCCGACCGGGAATCCAACCCGAGACTCCGGCGTCGAAAGCGGATGCACTACCGACCACTCCACCGAAGCAGTCTATTAGTATAAAGTAGGTACCTACACAACACAAAACTGCGGTCTGGGTGAATACACCTAAATGGTAGATAATTATTATAATATTATGCAAAATACGTCGGTACAAAATACATGAGTACCTGCTAGAGAGTCGAGCTTTCGCACAGAATCTGAAGGTTTTAGGTCGACATTATATAGACATTAACCGTAATATCAGGCCTATGTCACTCGCCTAACATTCGCAAAAAATACGTGACGTCAGCGACAACTTGAAGTTATAAGTCAGTAAGGGTTGTCTCTTGTTTGTGACACGGCATTGACAATAGAGAGGATATTGAGGCATTATAGGCAGGTCATAATTATTGGTTAAATTATGCTGGTACTTTACTGACAACCCTAACGTTCGAATAATGTTCTATGTAAACAAAAGAATGTGCTTAACGTTGGAGTGCAAGTCTGTATGTAAGTACTATTCCCTATTCTGTACCTCAGTTAGCTCTGTCTTTGTGGCTTTATTTTCGCACTGTGGCCTTAATGGCCTTAATTGGGATGAATTGTGTGTCTCTTTGGTTTCTTGGCTTGTATTATAGAATAGTAATGATATAGCATCTAGTAGGTTATACATAAATTCAGAAAGTTTATAAGTAAAGTGAAAAAAATTATCTTTATAAGTAGTAGTCTTTCTGTTTATAAGTAAAAACAAATTATCTTTTAATGTTATGTTAAACAATATCCCTTCCACCGGCCCTAGAGGTTTTCGTTACGATACCCGGAAGGACCCGGTAACGGACGTCAAGGCGGCCGATAAAAAAACCGGCCACGTGCGAGTCGGAAAAAAAATCACCTTGTATATGCCCCCTTAAATATTTATTGTATCTGATTTATTTGTTGTTATAGCAGCAACAGAAATACATCATCTATGAAAATTTTATCTTTCTTACTAACACGGTTTATGAGGTACAGCCCAAGACAGATGGACGGACGGAAGCAAAATCTTAGTAATAGGGTTCCAGTTTTACGCTTTGGATACGGAACCCCAAAAAGGCAGATCCCTTAACATTAGTGGATTAACCTTGAAAGATTCGTAACAGGTGCCATTCTACAAGGTTTTAGAAGTCAGTTTTGAATAGGCATAAAAGAGATAAGATAAATGGCCTCTGTAGCGGATAATATCAGCCTTCTGTAGACCAAAAACCTTGACAAAATCTATAAGTACTATAATTTGTAAGGATTCAAAAATTGACTCACAAAGAAATACTTGGTAATCATTTAAAAAAATCACTAGGAAATATATTTAATAATATTATAATAGCTATTTAAACTACTTAGGTACACGGAATAAAAAAAATTACGACCTAATCCTTGACCACTAGTTAATTTAAAAAATAAAAGGAACTTTCTTTTTTTAATGTAGGCTTGTAGGTACCTACGTAATATAACATATACATAGGCAATGATATTAATTAAAAGTATAAGTAATTGTATAATAATATGACCAGTCGTACTTTTGATTATATTTCGTTAACGCAGTTCCTTTATTGGCGTAGTTTTGTAAATAGAGCGTCTTTGCGCAATACGTAGATACCAGTATTACCACAGAATAGGGAATAGTACTTACATAGTAATGCTAAGTACTATTCCCTATTCTGTGATAATACTCGTACCTAATATTTAACTTTAATTATAAGTAAGTACATAAATATTTAAGCGCATTTACAAAAAAAAAAAGATGGTCAACTTGCCTTTATTTTTTGAATAGTATATAAACTTGTTTGATGTAACTTAATACTTATAATTATAAGTAGGTGATCCTACTCTAAATAATTAGAGTAAGTAGTAATTACTTATTAAACTTTACGTAAGTATGAAGCTTATAAATCAAGTTGCAACATTTGCAATTACAGTAATCAATCACTCGATACACGCTTTAAACTTAAAGGAGCAAGTACTTCTTCGATTGTACTCGTATATTCAACCGGACAAGTTTGACAACATTATAAACCATCTTCAACCGTCAAAAGTCTGGTATAAACAAAAGCATTGCAGTTGAATGTACGAACTAAAAAAGGTACCTAGGTCTCTGGTAACTCTGTAGCGGTTCAATTAAACGGTTGAGGATCCTTTTGCGTTTCGGTCTGCATGTTCAATAAGGCCCTTTCGCGTTTCGGCCCTCAATAAAAATATCTTAAAATAGATGCTAGATGTTACTTTGACATTTTAATAAAAATAAAGTTGTTTGACATGAAGCCTGATTTACACAGAGCCAAGTCAGTCGGATCCGCTGGTCAGTAGCTGACTTCAAACTCCTAAAGTCAGTGCTGATAAGTTGCACTGACGCCGGACGACTGTTTCGAGTCCTGTGTAAAGCTGTGTAAAGCTTTTATGTCGTCAAGTTGAGGGCCACTCTCAATAGTAATGTGTGCTGTGAGAGTGGCCCACAATCGCTAGACGTCGTCACGACTTACCACCAGGCGGGCGGCGTCAATTTGGCGAACCAAATATATAAAAAAGCAGGCTTACACAACTATTCTTTATTGTTGCTTCTTAGTATTCTGCCCAATAGGCTTGCCCCGTTATTACGTGGTACCAACGACATTACTGGTAGGTGTGCGTGAGTAATGCACATCTGCCTACCCTTTCTGGTATATATGTGTGATGTATGGCTGTCTTAGTGTTTTTCAAAAATCGAATTGCTTACACTTAATTGTTTTATGACAAACTCTTTACCTGGTACTTCTACCTATAGCACAGAATAGAAAATAGTACTTACATATAGAACTTGCACTCCGACGTTAATTAAAGCACATTCTTTTGTTTACAGAGGACATAATTCGAACGTTAGGGTTGTCAGGAAAGTACCAGCATAATTTGACCAATGACGTTAATGCCTCAATATCAACTCTACGGTCAATGCCGTGTCACAAACA
Source organism: Nudaria mundana (assembly GCA_963556515.1). Taxonomy (NCBI): domain Eukaryota; kingdom Metazoa; phylum Arthropoda; class Insecta; order Lepidoptera; family Erebidae; genus Nudaria; species Nudaria mundana. The sequence goes on from OY748293.1 coordinate 1,471,366, forward strand.
AGAGACAACCCTTATTAACTTACAACGTGACGTCACGTATTTTTTGCGATTGTTAGGCGAGTGACATAGGCCTGCCTATGTGTGCTATGTGTTTCTTATGACACTTGCATCATTAAACTTCTAAGTAGACTATACTCCAAGTACTTATTACTTACGTCAAGGTAGCTGTTATACCATTTACATAATGGAAGCATATCAACTATAGGACCCAATAATAAGTTGTTGCACAAATCACCGCGCCCACCGAGTCGCCTTCCACATTCCTGATTATGAAATAGATTCGTACTAACTATTATTTGATACTGTTATTTGATTGTTCTTGTTCAGAATTTGATTTGAGTTTCACAAGTTTGACTACTAGCTATCTAGCAAATAGTTATTGGTAGAAGTAGGTAATATGTAGGGTGGTTTCGCCCATATTCTGTCTCCAGACAAAATCACGGCTAGGTAATTTTAATTAAAAATAATATCCTAACTTTAACAATAAAAGATATGGTTTCCAACATTCTAAATAATAACGATTTTATGCGAATACTAGTGACGAACAAACAGACGAATCTGTAGAGATATTAAGTCTTTCACAGTCGGTAATAATGCTGTAATTTAAAGTTGATATAATCAGAATATTATCAGCGAATGTAATTTATTTGTGATGAACTCGCTTTAGCATTGTATGGCTAATGAATCTTACTAAATACCCACTAGATTTTCTCACGAAGTTATAGTGGAGCAATACAGTTCAGTGTTAAGAGTTGAATTTAGTGTTTGTTTAGTTGTTATAAGCGAGAGGTACATACATACATACATACATACAAAATGAGGCCTGTTTCCCACTGGAGTAGGTAAATACCACTAATTTCCACTTGATACGATCTTATCATATTTCTTTCGCTTCCACATCTTTCATAAGTCTTCATACATACTTACCAGTTACGGGTACCTACTTTTAACCTGGCCTTTATTCAAGACATCAACGATTCGGTCCCAATATCTTCGCCTTGGTCGAGCCTCTAGCTTGTTCGTTCATCTATTTGGTCAATCTACTGTAATTGATAATTGATCCTCTCTACACGTATAAACCATCTAAGCATCCTCTTTCCATCTTTTTTGATGTTTAACACTTTTTTTTTTGAAAATTTTGGTGATCCCTTGTTAGGGAAAGGCCGCAGGTTGAGATAAATGTTTGAGAAATATTTGTAGAGCTTTTTGTTTGAGTAAGTAAATTCATGTTTTCATATAACTATGTATGTAGGTACATATTTAACAATTGCTATGTCCAAAATGGGTTAAAATACGTAACACTTTAATACGCTTACCGACCGAATTTCACAACTATTTGTTACTAGTGAAACCATAATTAAAGCTACGAAGGTATCTTGTGTACCTACATACCTATAAGGTAGACGTAATTACTAACATACCATAGCAAGGTCACTGATCCGTATATGTAAACAAATATTAGAAACGAGGTGGCTTTCTGCAATTATGTATCAGATTTTTATTAAATGACATTTAGATCACATAGTTTTATTATTTATCCTTAGTCGAGATTTTTTTTTACAATTTTGTCTAGATGGTTCTAATAGTCTCTGGTTTATGGTAGGGGATCGTATTACACGCATCTACTCCAAGTATAACATTAATTTGGAGTTTTTGTTTTCAGTTTTGTAACAAAATACTTAAGTAAGTATTTAAGTACCTACCTAAATATATTATTTTGTGTCGGGAATGTCTTAAACAAATAAAATTAATTTCATAGCTTTCGTAAAGCTTACTGTGTTCTTGCGGTAATATTATGTTAACAATTTATGTTTATCAAATACATTTACAAATATTTTATCATTTTTCACTGCATTTTCTAAAGCTAAATTTACTCTTCAATCAAGTTTCACAATATTCCCAAATGGGAATTTCTAAATTAATTTTTTATTCCTAATAATCAGCTACCTATCCTACATGTTTCCCGCAAATTAAAATCAAGCCATTAAATCCCAAAAAAAAATGGTTCCCGCCAAAACCTAACCTAAAAAAAATAAAAACTTACCTTGAAAATAAACATGGCTGCTTGTCAAATTTTCCCGCGTTTTCACGTCGGCACAGAACGTTCACTACACACGTCTGGGCCTTGCTACAACGCTACTTGTATTTATAATGTCGCCAGGTTACAACAGTGGTTGTGCTGATATTGTTATGCGTAGCAGAACCCCCGTAACGTAACACCCCCGTCAATACGTTGACATATTTAATAATGATTCATTGAGAAAACGATTTGATTATTATTCAATAGACAGGTAAGGTTTTACTTTTAAATTACCTTCGGTACCTAAGTTTTTAGGATTCCGTACCCAAAGGATAAAACGGGAACCCACGTACGGGAATTACTAAGACTTCGCTGTCCATCCGTCCGTCGCCGTCGGTCTGGCACCAGGCTGTATCTCATGAACTGTGATACTCGTAGTTTGAGAGTTAAAATTTTCACAGATGTATTTCTGTTACCACTATAACAAAAAAATACTGAAAAAAACAGTATTTTTGCTGTACATATGTACAACAAACGTGTTTTTTTGTGCGAGTTCGATTCGCACTTTGCCGATTTTTCTTTTTCTCAGGCTAATAAGGTATACTAGTTATCCCGGCGAACTTTGTATCGCCTCAAAATATTAAAAAAAAAGAAAACTTTTTTTTTTATATTTGATGCAAATGCATGTATTATTAATTATACCTAATTGAAAAACGCGACGGACGGACAGACAGACAAATTGTCGTATTAAATATATAGATGATAGGATTGTAAACCGATGTGGTCATTTGCACTAAAGTTTAACTATAGTCAGCAGGTATCTATGAACATAGGAGCTTGCAATAGTAGGTGGGTCCCGAAATATTTGCTCGATAGGTATAGAACATTATCCTATAATATCCTTTCTATTAAAAGTTTTAAACTGAATATAGGTAATATAAAAACTCGCCTGAGTCGAAAAAAGGAATTTCTGGGAAAATGTATTTATTTACAAAGCATGCAGACTTATCCATTCGACCGATTAACCTCAAATTCAGCACGAACGTGTAAATAAATAATGGGACAGGTGACGGGGCAGCTCATTGACATAACTTTTCCAGGGCTGTGATTGAGGAGTGAAAACCCGCGAAAAACAATTTAAGTATTAGGTATATATTTTTTTTTTTCACAAAAAAGGCTCGACCGATTTTCTGTAAATTTACATCAGACGTATAGTCAAACAGGTCCCCTATCATCGAGCACAAACGGCATAGGTGCTTAGACCTGTGCATATTTGAAGGTATAAGAACCTAAGCAATTTACCAAGTGACCGTCCCATGACAGTCGATTTATTTTTAAAACTAGCGGACGGCCGCGGCTTCGCCCGCTTGACAAATTACATACAAAAACCTTCCTCGAGAACCACTCTATCGATTGATGATAACTGCATCAAAATCCGTTGCGTAGTTTTAAGGATCTAAGCATACATACGGAAGCGACTTTGTTTTATAATTACATATGTATTGATTAGAAGTTTTGTCTTATTGATTCATATGAGGTTACACTGTATAGAACCTATATAAAGTTTTAGCGCATGGTCAAAAGAGACAGTTGGGGTTATAATGTGAGCTGCATATCAATGTTTATTTGTCATATAGGTAAGTATATCGGCTTTAAATTGAATTTTCCTTAAAAGCTTAGCGATGTCCACATATTAATAATACATTATAATGGATTATAGTACATTATAATTGGAGCCGTAAGTAATAAAAATAATATTCTTGTCAAAGCTTTTAAGTTCAAAGATGAGGGATGACATCCGACCCCCTGTAGAAGAAGCTGCAAAGTCCGTCAGCGGTATACCTACTACCCGGGGTGTCCAGCACTCGACAATTGGGCGAGCTATAATAAAAAGTTTTAGGTACCCACGTTCGTTCTGATATTAACAACTCTTCAATGGACATCACTTTTTCTTCTCAATTGTGACCATAACATCTTTGACTACTCTATTACGGCACTTACCTACATATAATTAAAAGCCTATATCCGCGAGGGTTTTTAAGGTTGTCGATGATGCATTTTCATCCTTAGCCTCCCAGCTACGGAAGCAGTGGAACGGTTTCGAGTGGGACTCCCGGTCTTTGAATGGAAAACGAACCGGACTAATCGCTCCTTCGCCTTAATCGGGCCCTGGGATAGACAGAATCTGGCAATCGACGACGGCGCGGCAAAGGGGTGCTCTATCGATAATGTCCTATGGAATCGCCATAGTAGAGACGTCGAAACACAGAAGGGGGGTGACTTTTGTGTTTCGTCCATCGTCCGGGGTGTCGGACTTCTCAGGGCCTTTCGTATCAGATTGGGTACCGTGAGAAGTTGGGTGAGGTGATACGACGGGACCCCGTGCGCGCACTTCACCCACTGGCGGAGCACGGGACGAATGGCCCCCACGATCTGTTTCGAACGATCGACCCACCCCAGCAGACCTCCTTGTTGTCACACCAGGGCTCTTCGTAGATCGTCTTGAGGACCCCAGCCAGAAGATACCACGGGGGACTTCCTGCAATTAGGCATGCCGCCTCAAAGGCGATGGTGTGCATGCGGTCTCTCCAATTACGAGGCTTAAACATAACTACATTAATTTTGAGATAATAAATAAATACTATAATTAATATAGGTACTTACTAACTATACTAGTACTAATCAAGCAACTTCGAGAACATTAAAGTATTTTTTACTTATAATTGTAACTAATATTTCCGTAATCAACAGTACCTAACTATACTTTAATTGTAAAGGCCACCATTTCCGATTTTATAAATATTTTACGATAGACATTTGGTACACACTTCAATGGCATGGCTATGTGGCTCCTATCTTTAGCACAGAATAGGGAATAGTACTTACTAGACTATATAGACTTGATAGACTCACTAGAGAACATCATTCAAACATTAGGGTTGTCAGGAAAGTACCAGCATAATTTGACCAATAATTATGACGTGAATGCCTCAATATCAACTCTATGCCGTATCACAAACAAGAGACAACCCTTACTGACTTACAACTTAAGTTGTGACTGACGTCACGTATTTTTTGCGATTGTTAGGCGAGTGACATAGCAGGCGTATAGAAGCAAAAATGGTAAAGTCCACAAATTTTCAAAAATGACATTTAAATGGCAACACAATTTTGTCCGTATCTATATTTACCCCAAAAAAACATATGGTACCAATTCTGGTTAAATTAAATGTTATTTGCAATTGAAAAATAACTTCGGAAAAAAAATTTAGTAAAGTCCAAGTCAGCTGAGTTTTAATTTTAGGAAAGTCCTACTTGACCAATAGGATAGCTCCATTTGAATGAAAGCCGTCATGGCCGCCCTTACGATTGTATTGCTTTTTCAAAGTGTTCGCGCTCGTACAATTTTATTAATTTAAACGAGTTATTTGGTGTTTGCAAGAGATGGAGAGCCATCCCAGCAGGGTAAACCCTGTTGGTTGCACAAACGTTGGTTAGTAACAAAAATAGGAAAGTCCCACAAGTTTAGGTACAAATTTGGGAATGTCCAAAGTAACAGGAACCGATCTGGGAAAGTCCATCTTAAATCTTAAGTTTTATAGACAAGTATTAAGTACACTGAGCGTGACAATTTTACAGAATTACAGAAGTCCAAAACTTCTGTAATATATTACATTCTGAATATATAAAACAATAAGTAATAAAATAATAGTTAATTACAATTAAATTATCCATTTTAATCTTCTCCTCAAAATTTCGTCATTGTGGATGTAACCATTCTTGTTTCTAGACCCCTGTAAGGCCTGTCTTTAGTAACTAGAGAAATGGGGGCTTGTATCTAATAAACGCCTTTCTGTGAAAAAAACGAGAGCCTATACTTAACCTATATTTAAGCTATCCACAATATTGATATTGTAACACACGGTTACTTTATCAATTTATTTCTATTAAGAGACAAACAAAGTACCTACTTAACTCTTTCTTTCAAAACCAAACCAACAAAAATGTTACAATAGGTATATTGTAATAAAACATTTAAAATATTATTTAATCATTTGTATTGCATTAGACAAGCTAATCGCAATTATGTATATATGAAGTAAGCGTAGGTACCTACATAACTTTCAACAAATAAATATATACTTACATTTTTTAAATATTAAGAAAGAAATTATAAAATAGATCACAAAACTGATGTCATCGGCAGGACTCGAACCCACGGCCTTTCCCTTACGAGGGAATGCTCTGACCACTGAGCTAAGATGACCAGTTAGTTCGGCAGAACTCCGGTAGGTGCATCCAACGCTAACCTTAATAGCGCGATCTAGAAATTATGAATATAATACTAGTAGTTCTGCGAACAGTAGACCTCGCGTTATTTCCCCATTTCTCCCCCATTTTCCCCCCCAATCAAAAAATTCCTTCGACAAAAGTTGCGCCTTGCAACAAAGAACACTTGTGCCAAATTACATGAAAATCGTCTGAAAAATGCGGCCTGTATACCGGAATTTCGTTATTTCCCCATTTTTCCCCAATCGAAAAATCCCTTCGACAAAAGTTGCGTTTTGCAACAAAGGACACTTGTGCCAAATTTCATGTTAGATAATTTCATGTTTCCTGTAGACCGGAACTTACACACATAGGTACAGACAAACAACGCCAAAACGGCCAGTCCTCGAGTTGAAACTGGGACGCTTCGCTCGCTCGGTCAATGAAGCAAAATCTCGATGTCGGTATTGGTCATCGTAGCTCAATGGTCAGAGTATTTCCCCTATTATGGAAAGGCCGTAGGCTCGAGTCGTGCCGATGACATATTAGTATTTTAAGAACAGTTTAAGCAAACTCATTGCTTTGAAATACAAAAATATACTTACTTACATTTTCTCAAAATACGACCATTACTCCATAATAAGACAATAATCTAGAGTATTTTAATAAATAGGTAACTAAGCAAGCATTTGCTGCCTATTTATATTTTATGTAGCTTTCTGGCATTATAAAAACAGCATTAGGTACCATTCAATGTTCAAAGCCAACCTTATTGGAAACTTGCCAGTTGGCGGTGATAAGGAGGAATATTTCAACGCAGTCTTGCCTCGGTGGCGGAATGGTATGCGTATGCGACCGCGCCGTCCCTGAGGTCCCAGGTTCGATTCCGGGTCGAATCAAATATTTGTGTGATCCACAAATATTTCTTTCGGAGTTTGGGTATCTTCTATGTATATTATGTATGTATTTAGAAATATATAAGTATGTTTATCAGTCGTCTAGATCCCATAGCACAAGCTTATATTAGCTTAATTTGGGCTAGATGACGTCGTGTGAGAATGTCCAAAAATATTTATTGACTGAGAGAGCGAAGCGACCGAAGTCTCCGTTTCAACTCGCAGACTGGGAAGAATTTCTTTCGTCTGTACCTCTACATCTACGGGTTCTGTCAGATCATGTTTGAGGCCGTGTTTATCAACCGATTTGCATGAAACTTTACACACACACTACTTGCTTACAATGAATAACATTTGAATGATATTTTTTGGATTGGATGACAAATGAAAGTAAAGAAAATTGAAGAAGAAATATTCTCAACAAAGCCGCTCCCGAAGTCTACGGTTCACAGAACCACTAGTTATTATTTTCCTAACATGAGAGGAGGCTCATGTTAGGAAAAGGTCGCAGGCCCGATTCCGGCCGATGACATTGATTTTTGTAATTTCTATTCGACTTTTCTAGCTGTCTTCTGCTTCTTATGGCTGGACCGATTTTCCCAATCTTGATCCCCAAATTTTTGTAGAAGTTCAGGGAAGGTTTAAAATTTAAAAGACGGTATGAAGTTTGTCGGGGCAGCTATATAGTTTCTATGTTAATATTTTTCTCATTGCTTTCTAAATACAGGACTATGTACCTAATACCAGGCCCATGTCACTCGCCTAACAACTGCAAAAAATACGTGACGTCAGCGAAAACTTGAAGTTGTGGCATTAACGTCATAATTATTGGTCAAATTATGCTGGTATATATTTTACTTTACAATGGACAACCCTAACGTTCCAATTATGTTCTATGTAAACAAAAGAATGTGCTTTAATTAACGTCGGAGTGCAAGTTCTGTATGTAAGTACTATTCCCTATTCTGTGCTAATACTTATGTAGATTGATTGATTGAAGTACCTACGTATCATACCTACTTGATCAAAGTTAATCTTTCTCAATGTTATTAACCGAAGATATTTAGGAAGTACCACGCACGTAATATGATATATTAATATGCATATGTAACGACTGGTCCCTTGAAGCTCCAACAAGTTGATCTCGAAGCCTCCAGCAAGGCCGAATAATACCGGTACTTGTGCCGTTTATAGTCTGAGAGCTGTGCAAATAAAAGTGTCGTAATATAAACTAGGTATGTAATGCATGCTACTAATTGCAAATGTTGAGCGAAGCAAATTTTCTTAATTTTTTTTATGCTCTATTTCATGATTTCAGAGATATGCACTCCCGGGTATGATGTCGACCAGCATGCCAAATTTGGTCAAAATCGGTCGAGCCGTTTCGGAGGAGTTGGCACACAAACGATTTACACTTGTCGTCTAAGTTGAGCTTTGCTACGCTCCGCTCAATAAACTAGCATTTCTTTCGGGTTTTGCACATGTGGAAACATAATAGGCAATTCTTGGTAAGGGATTTTTTTAAATAGGTTCTCAAATTGTTGAGTTTATTCTTTATAAACATTTATTTTCCTTTATCACAGTGCTGTTTAGGTTTAGGTTCAAATTAAGTAATGTTTGTGCAAAATATAGCCAGTTGGCGACGAGACGGAATAGGTACCTACCTATTACATGGACGACGAGTGATTGCAGATTTTAAATTGTAGATTTTCAGTGTAGGTGTTAGGTAGGTATACCTAGTAATGTAAATAGTATAAGCTTAAGTATAAGTAGGTAATAGTTATTTAATTATTTATATTATAGATTTTTCCACTGGCTCTTGAGCTAACCTAATGATTAGGCCACAATAACTCAGTATATTTAGCATAGCATGCATTAAAGGACACCGCTAAGGAGACTACGTTCTTATACATTTTTAACTGACTTGTGAAATGTGAGATAGGTTCCTAACTTTGACTTTACAACCGTCTATATGAAGTTAACGTTCTTTCGTTCTCCTTTCTACTTGAATAGTACCTACTAATAACTCATTTCCAAGTCCCATGGGAACATTAGGGCACGGGCTTTGTATAAAAGTACCTAAGTATATCACAATCGCATGATTGATAGTTTTAGCATCATTGAACATTCTCATTTCTCAGGTGTAATGACAACACTAGCTGTCACATCCCATATGATTCTCGATGGTCGGGATTGTGTCATGGCTAGAGTGACTGAAAATGTGCTAGAAGTAATTAATACAGTGTTTTATTTAAAGAATCGAGTAATGGCACACATGTTTGCCTGCATAAACCTATGTATGTTCAATAGTAGAATGATTGTAATTAGGTATAGGTAGGTACTGGTGATTGAAAAAGAGCGGCCCTAACTTTTTGTTAGCAGGTTCTTTTCCCAGACGCTCTACCTATCTCTAAAAACCATAAAACTTACAGCCGCTCTTTTCCAATCGCCAGTAATTGCGCTTATTGTATTAGTCTTGATTTCTTGTTATCTGACGGTACCTATTTACGTACAATTTTACGGTGATATTGTGAGTTTTTAGAGGTACTTAGAGCATGTGAGAGAAGAACTTGGCAATAAAAACTTAGGGTCTCTTTTCAAATCGCCAATAATTACAATTATTCCATCAATTGCGATTTTAACAATCATACGGTGACAGCGACGGTATTCTATTGTATTCTAACGGAACTTACTAACCTACCTACATATTCAGAGATGAAGAAAATGTATCATCTACCTACACGGACACGGAAACACAAACCAGAACTACTCTCGCGTACCTACTTATTAATATTAACCTTGATGTAGGTACCTACTTACTTTTTCTGCATTCTGTAAATATTTTCAATACAATCTTGACTTACTAATACTAGTGGTTCGCCCTGGCTTTGCACGGATAAAACAGTGGACGTCGAGAGCATCGGGAAGTAAGTATCGTCATTAAACATTAAAAACATATTTAGGCTATTTTCCATATTTTCAACCGAACAATTAACATTCCTGGCGGTTGGAATTTTAGCTTGAATTACAGAGTCCTACCTAGTCATGTATTTTCTATTCGTCATGTAATATTATGGTCGTGCGTGACTTCAATAAAAAATGAATCTGTCAAATACAGGCAGACGCTAGAACTTAGGACTATGAAAAGGCCAAAAACCTTGGCCTGTCCATAAGGGACGAAGAAAAAGAAGAGCTCTAAAACTATGCAAGTGCAAGTGCAACTACATTGATAAATTACTCAAGAAGCACTACAAGCTTTACATAGTTTATTGCCTATGTGACCTTGGTGGTCATGTACCTATTCGATGACTTCGGTACACTTGTAACTAATGCAATCATGCAAATCTACTCGTATCACAGCTGTTTGACCAGACGCACTGGTTAAATTAAAGGTAGACGTGAGAAGAAACTTATCGCAGATTCTTGGTTAGAATTTTAACTGAATAGGTGCCTACTAGTATATAATACGTCACTCAGTGGCGGATTTACAAATTTTCAAGGTATAGGCTGTTAACTTTTTGCCGCCCTTGCCTCCACAATTGTCATGTCCTAAATTATTTTTACAATTCAACAATTCCGATAAAATTGCACTTAAATTAATTTTTAGGTACACTTTTCGGCTAATCGAAGCTCAATCATGTACGATTTATAAGGCGGGGTAATGCATGCTACTTACACAATTGGTAAACGTGAATAAACAGAATAAATAATCTTTATTGCGTTTACAAACAGTTAAAAATAATGAATTCAGTCAATTTATAAAAGTTCGTTACAATACTTTTTTGCCCGATTTTTTAGAAGCTACGTATGCGATAAATTAGTGCAAACAAAGGTGAACACTATTCCGTTGATTCAAAGTTTAAATTATAATATGAAATTTATTTATTTATTTATTTATTTATTGGTTTCAGAAAATAAAAACATTAACATTAATTTGTGTTTATATCTATGTATGAACCTATGTATAATGTATAGGTCGACTCGGGACATTATTTTCTTGCGATTTGTTCTAGATCCTTCGTCCATTGTATATAAGGTCTTTGACTAAATTATTTACTATATTCAAAATAAAATCGCGAAATTATATCCAAACCATGCAGTTCGCAGCCTCCAACCAATAGTAGGACTGGCATGTGTGGGTTGATAGTGGGAAGAGAGAAATACATTTTCTATAATTTCCCTCTTTCCGCTCATTCAAAGTGCGGGCAGAGGACGCAGAGGCCGATTACTGGTCGGGGGCGGCGAACTTGCTCTTTCACTCTAGAATATGGAATATTGCTAATCGGATTCACTGAACGTACCATGACAAATGACAAGTGAGAGGAGAAAGTCATTGACAAAATTTGTTGCAGACTTCTGTCTGTAAAACATCAGAAAACAGAAAACCGTCATGCAGAAATATTTTTGATTTCTATGAGGAAGCAAAAAAATAAAATCGGTCCCCAAATTTGCCGCCCTAAAAATCTGCCGCCCTAGGCTGAAGCCTACTCAGCCTGCTGGTAAATCCGCCACTGACGTCACTGGTGCCTACCTACGCCAAGTTCAGATAATGAATTTCAAAAAAGTTATGATTGTCCCTCTCCATCGTTTACGAATGAATGAGCTCAAAAAAGGGTGCTTAGTAAAGCGTAAAGTAGGCATGGGTAAAAAAAGAATGTTCGCGCCAAAATTTTGCGCGGTAATTTTCACTACAATTAAAGTGCAGTGCGCGTGCGTTGGCGGCCATGACACACCATCGCCAAACGTTATTTAAATTCGAGACACAAAATGACATAATGCGTAACCAACTGTAGATACCTATTCTGATTTAATTGCATTAGGTATATTATTTCACTTGTTACGCATTTCATTTCTTTTCATACCTTTGGATGACCTATCAGCCATTTTAGCATAGTGTAGATTACAAAAGAGAGATATCTAATGTTCTCTATGGTCTATATCGTGTGATAAAGTTGGGAACACGTCGCAGGCGACTGAGATTAGCGACTCAGTTAAAGTTTTACACTTTTGACTAGTTTTAAGTGCGAATTCATACAATTTCTTCCTACTTGCAAAACTGTTGCGATTAGTAAAACCAGTCGCACTCGCACTAACAAAATTTAAACCAGTCTAGTGGCCAGTTTGCGATTTTTGCGACTAGTTTAACTACTAAGAATTTTCCGTAAATAACAGTCTCTGATGAAATAGCCGTAACAGAGAACGGCCTATTGTTTAGTATAGGACGGGGATGTGGTAGGTACCTATAGTATAGTTTATCTGTGGTTCTATACCACAGATAAACTATACTATAGGTAAACACATAAAATCCAGTGGGTATCAACCTTTATTACTTTTTACACAACTTTGACAATAGTATGATTTCAAAAAGAAGGCATATGATCGGTATTTACTTATACTAAATTACAAGTAGATACTATTATAATTATGGTCAAGTGATTATAAAGAATTCACCCAAAAATGCAACATCACATTTCCAAATCATTACAATAATGAATATTTTGTAAAAACAAATTAAACAATAAGGCAATCTTTAAAATTTCAAGTTACAAAAGGCACTATATAATAATAAGAATTATATAACTGCAAGTAACAAGCTTTATACATTGTTTGTAAGATATAACATAGAATATGAAAAAGAACTATTTAATTATACGAGTATACATAATTATGCATACTTAACTATGAGAATAGCTGATTTTTTTAAATGAAATACTTATTTAATCAAAAAGCCCATTATATTTTACAATAACTAAGAGTGAGCATGATAAATATAGCTACTGTTTGAGTTATTTTATTTAATTCAAAAATTTTTTTTTTAAATTATGTATTGCAAATATAAATATTTTGGATAATTCTTACACAACGCCTAGTCTAGATGGCGTCTCTAGATTTAAGACCAAAGTTAGCTAATATAAGCTTGTGCTATGGGATCTCTAGACAACAGATAAACATACCTATATATTTCTAAATTCATACATAAATAAACGTCAAACATTTTACTAATTTTATTATTGCTTTAGTTATTTAGATGGTCATTATTTATTCATTTATGTACAACAGGTTGACTGTAAAATTAACAATAAAACAATGAATGAATAGGTTACCGCATAAGAGCTCATGAGTTGACGCGTCCGCGACGCCAACTGTGGGATGATGTTGAACTATTTCAGACAGCTTTGGAGAGCTGTGTTCGTGTTTCAAACGTCTATAACTCTGAATATTTGTGTTAGAGGTACATGGTTCTTACATCGTTGGATTGCTATGAGCATAAGGCATCTCCTTCAATAGGATTCGACAAGTATGGCTATTTTACTCTCAAAGGCTTAAGGCTTTGCCAAACAGAAGGCGATATTAGCGCCACGTATGCGTCGCGTTTTCACGTCTCGCTATTTTCATGTCACACCAAAAGATTAGCCCGACGTTCCTACGCGACATATCATTCGCCAGAGTACTACAGATCGATATTCTAATGAGGAAGAATTATTAACTTTATTGTGATCTATCACGGTCACAGAGAAAAAGAGTATGTGTGCACGACATCAATAAAAAGAGGAACGATTTAGGAGAATATCATCGTATTTATTTATTATAATGGTTATTTTCTAACTAATTCTATCAAATTTTCGGACATTATGCATTAAATAACATACATTCACGCCGACGCGACGCTAAAATAATATCTGTAAAAAATTACAACGCCAGACGTTAAAGCGTCCTAACGCCGCGACAGAGCGCTGCGTAATGCTAGCGCTGGCGCTCTGTCTGGCGGTACATCACCGTCGCAGTACAACACAGCTCGGCGTCATAGCGTCGCGTTAGGTTAGCGCCCTGACGCGCGATAATAACGCGTTCTGTTTGACAAGCAAAAATACTATGGTTAAAATGTATTTATTTACTAATAAAATATGATATACTTAAATGCAATTACTATTATTTAACATGCAACACTCAACATTATGGTAATATTAGGTAGAATTTGTTGGCAATACATAAGTAACAAAGTATTCCATTTTCAAAATTCGAGCTGTTTTATGGACGGTTATTTAAATTAGGCACTATCAACAGGCCATTCGTTCTATGTAAGTATGAATAGGGCCAAAATACATTGAGATGCGAGACCGCGGATTTTGCACTAGTCAAATGTACAATAATATTTTAAATTATAAACTGGAGTATTTACATCTCAATATTTTTAAACCTTTCAGAACATTGAATTACCGTATAGCTTGTTTTATATATTACCTTAATATAATAAAACTCTTTTAAAGACACTTGCGTTGCGTGTTCTTCTTCACAAAGAAAAATAAATCTATTATTTTTTTTATTTTAAGGTTATTTGTTAAGGCGAAGTTTTTTATTTCTTAGACTTCATACGTAGTATTTAATTTTATTTTACGTCGCTATAATTATATTAATGCTCGTAACAACTCTATGTACTTATGGCACATAATTTCAGTGACTACAATATTTTGTATAAAGTTGATTCAAATATACTTTTTTTTAAAAAAGCACTTTTGGTGTTTAGAATATAATTTAACCCTTTTCAAGCTGACGTTCTTATCATGTTGACTTCTTTTTAGTTATTCCAGTATTTGCATGTCATGGCTTGACATTTAAGCTATGACATCCAGGTAACGTTCACAATGGATGTTATTTTTTTTATATGCTAATTGGGTAGTTTGGTCGGTACACAGTCCACTTCATGGCAAGAAGAAACTAAAACTATCGACGCTTTTAATATCCGATATATTGACATCACTATCTACTGAGGACTGGGGATCGATGCTTTCACATTCACGTAAGCTATAAATGATGGTGGGTCTCAAGTAGGCTACCGGGGCCTATTAAGTATAGCTCTATCACCTATGTAAGTTAGTCATTACCATAAAGTGGTGTAAGTTACCCTGAGGTTGCGATTATTACCCATGTTGTTAAAGTTTATGGAGGTTTAACATACCATTGATTCGAACTACTAGTAGTAAAACAGGAAATTTGACAATTTTCCTGATCAAGTAAGGAAATACCAATATTGAAGTATCAGGACAGTAATAATAAATATGTTTCCATAAATATCTTTCAGTTATACATTATTTAATATATAATCTTGTAATACTTAGGTATTCAATTTTATATTTTTACAGAGTACTGGGTGGCATGGTGGAAATGGCAACACTGAATTGGAATGACAGTTCGTTTGTCAATTAATATTTATCAAATCACTTTTCGTCGGCACAGAAAGGGTTAATAAGTTTTGAAATTAGTATTTTGTGTCCTATAAGTTATTTAACACTGAAATATTTTAATGAAAATATATTTTAATTAATTGAACTACTAAGGCTGGGACACTTAACAATCGCTCTTTTTGAGGAACTAAATATTTTTTCTTATTAATACTTTGAGATCAATTATATCTTTACTCTGTATAATGTCCCCTGATTTGGTTTTTATAACTGTTACACTTAACTATTCTAAGAAGTCGCATTTAAGTTCGCATTTGATTTGTGGGTTTCATTTCACAATATAAAATAATATACATGCCGTATAAAAAAATTAAAACTACAATCCAATAAGTATAATTTAGATTTTACAAGTAACATGAATATGTCAAACAAAATGGCACGTTTCAAAATGATTACCAAATCGAAGATTTGTTTTTCGCACTTGCAACACTGCTTTGATTTCCGTTGCCATTTTAAAAATTGATCTAATAATTTTTTATGTATTTAAATATTCAAATTATTATACAATATTATTTGATAAAATATCCACTCTATTATTCATAATAATAACAATAGAATAGTTATATTTTAGTTTTGAACCATTTGACTAATTGTCAAATGTCATTTTGACTTCTAAAATAGTTTTATCCAATAAATTATTTTTATTTTTGAATAACAGAGCAAACATTTAATAAAATTCTTTCGGATATCTTACATTGTACATGTGCAGGGTAAAAAAAATCTGTATTATCTTGTCCAGCAATACAGATTAAAAATAATGCATATTACTACCTTATGTCAATTGTTCACAATAAAAAAGCATTCAAAGAAATACGCGGTTACATTTTACATTACAAAAATGGCGCATACATACAATACAATGAGCTAAATAAAATAATTTTATTAAAATATAACTGCATCACGATCTAAGCTATATAATATAATATAATGAAAGTTACTAGTATCTTATTATTATATATTTGTATACTTAATTACATAATATCATGAATATCGCATGAATCTATGGCAAACACAATTTACAATTTGTGCTAAAAACATTGCCAACAAAAAAAATGTTAAGCAGTATTTACACCAATAATATCGCATTACCTTGTCATAGACTATTATAGACGAGAATGTATCATATTACCTTAATGTCTTTATTTTATATTACGTCTAAATTACGAATCATTTAACACAATATGGTTTGAGCTGCACGATTGTCAAATGTCGATATTGGGGCTTCACAATACAAAACATAACTATTAAAGAATATTATTTTATATCTGTCATTTAAAATAGAAAATGCAATTATTGTTTGAGAATTCTAATACCAGATAACCAAAGAACGGTGGGGTTCGTCGAATGGTTAGGGTGTGTCTAAGACACTGATGAAATAGCATTGTGAGGGGACCCCATTTGAGTGAGTACCTTGTCAAGCCATTGAAGTGGACCGTGGA
This sequence comes from Nudaria mundana, assembly GCA_963556515.1. Taxonomy (NCBI): domain Eukaryota; kingdom Metazoa; phylum Arthropoda; class Insecta; order Lepidoptera; family Erebidae; genus Nudaria; species Nudaria mundana. The sequence continues at coordinate 1,488,230 of OY748293.1, forward strand.
GATGGATTTCGATCCAACATGGCGTCGAAGTGACATCTTGTCTATGGTATTCCGCACCCCAACCTTTTACAAACGACATACGAATCGTACACATCTTAGTGAGTTCGTATACGGCTTCGAACCCATGGTTGACGCTCTGAGAAAGCAGCTGAGCAAACTCCCTGTTATTAAAGATCTTTAAGGAGCATCCTGGTGGTATTTTACATACGGTTGACGGATGAAACCCGTGGTGATGGTTGCAGTTTCGACTTTGTACGAATATAGCAGCATCTGACAAACATTCAGCATAGACCTCACCTCCGACGTAATACAAATGTACGCCTTTGCCTATGTGACGTCGTGTATTCTCTATGGTCGAGTTTCGGTTTACGTTGCTCAGTTGACCCAGACAAAACCGATCGCTATTATTGGAAGGGTCAGTGAAGCCATCGACTACCACTGAATGGGAGTTACAGTGGAATACTTCCCCAACGCGACAGTTCAGCTCATAATATGCCACTGATGCCCAATATAAAGGTTCCTGGTATGAAACAGGTGCTACTTCTCCTGGGGGTTCTGTGTCATCTGATGGTGGGGAATAAGCCGGTGGTGGCGTATCGGGGAGCTCGGAACTTGCTGAAGGTGGGAACCCAGATCCTGAATACGAAACATTATGAGGCATCGATGGTTCAGCAGTTCTTTGGAAAGGTAGTAGAGAATGTCCCGGAGCGAATTCTGAATGTCTGGGCACTAGAACTGGTGGAAGTACCGGGCTCTCAACACGTTTGTAATGGTAGGGGTTGATGCAAACTTCTTTCTGTTTTGCACTGAATGGGTATTGACAGATCTCCAAGGGTTTTAGCTCGTGATGGCTCTGTAGGTCAGGCCACCGCCACACTCGACAGTAAATGACGTGCGGTAAACCTTTACGGTGTGACACCTGAAAATTGAAATAAAATACATTTAATGGTTTAAAGATATGACTTATTATTTTTATTGTACATTGTGTAAGGTGGTTCACCCCCATGTAGAAGAACCCTAAGAAGTATGCAGCCCGCTGCAATACTTCTTAAATAGTAGTTGTATCCACCAAGACGACGTTCATTACACCTACTCATAGTGCTCGGAAACGGGAATAGGCTCCCCCCCATATGGCGAGTGCCCGTAAAACGGCAATGTCAAGTCGATAGTAGATTAGATAACGGTCTTTCTTATTACATTGGGTGGGGTACCCAATAGGGTATAACTTGTTGGCTGACACAATAATTTCGCTGGGATTATCCTTCCGAGGGCGTACCCGGGACACCCAGCCATGGATGTTATGGAGAACATACAAAAACACGATAATTTACTGTTTTTAATTTTCGCGAAGAACTCCCAGGGCACATACAGATCCTTTGCCCCACTATAAAACTAGAACTAGAAGATAGTAAAGTTAGTAATTTTAAAAACTTATTTTGACTGACCTGTAACCGTCCATCAAGTGATCTAGGTATAGTAACACATTTGGACGGTGTCCCCGGACACGAGAGCGCCCGCTCCAACTCTTCGATAGCCCCTTTCCGTTTCTTCAGCTTTTTGACCAGACTGTCGACAGCTTTTTCCGCCCATTTCTCTTCCTCGTCGCCCTGTGGACGTAAGAAAAAAGAGATAGCTACAATAGTAGTCGCTAGTCTGACTTAACTGCTTCGGTGGCGTGGTCGGTAGTGCATACGCTTTCGACGTAGGAGTCTCGGGTTCGATTCCCGGTTGGGACAAACTTTGTGTGATGACACATACGCTTGCACCGAAGCCTGGGTATTTCCTTTGTATAATATGTATGTATTTATAAAAAAAATGTATATAAGTATTTATATCAGTTTATGTGGTCTCATATCACAAGCTCTGCTTAGTTTGAGACTAGATGACGTTCTGTGAATTGTCCTAACATATTTATTTATTAGTATTAGTCGCCCATAATCGACCAAATTATGGTCAAACAGTACGTTAAAAACTCGCGAACGTTAAAAACATTATTTGAGCTTTTCACCCAACATTTCTCCTCCAATCACAAAAAGCTGAAGGTAAAAAAAATCCTTTTTTAAATCAAGGAACAGTTGTGCCACGTTTCGTGGAGTTCGGATAAAAAGTGTGGCTGGTAGCTCAGAGCTAGAACAGACAGACAGACGAAATCAAAAATTTCTAGTCTCGAAATATCGAAGTTTGCCTTGCTCGGTCAAATTACACACTACTTATATTATAACCACGCCTGTTTCCACGTAGTAGTAAACCCACTTGTCGCTCGGCAGTAGATCGTACTGTAGATCGGCAGGTGCATTTGAGATTGGCTTGGTCTCTAAGTATCTCTTGGTGTGACCCCTCTGAGCAGATGCAGATGCAGCAGATGAGGCTACGTTTTATTAACAGACTTATTTAGAGCGGAGGTTCTCAATTTGGTTATTTTTATGTTTGTTGTCTCATTATCTTTGGACGGGGTGAAACGATTTTGAATTTATTTTTAATTGAAAGGTACTGCTTCCCTTCGTTGGTTTTTGTGTCAATGTTTGAGGTGGTTTTCTCACAATAGCTTCCCGTATCGATTGGAATAGTGATGAACAGTTCACAAGGGCGAAAACGCGGGCTAAAGCTAGCAGTTAATAGAAATGCAGCTTTAGAACAGGTTTTACCTGCCGTACACGTCTCGTGGCGCCATGCGTGATTAGAATCTATGATTATAGATAGACCTAGACAGTTTCCTTCCTTAATTAGTGCTTACATTCATTCTTGGTTAGAGCTAGTTCAACCTAATGAGCTGAAGATGGTGAAATGTATTAACTAATACTGCCTTAGGAAATATGTATCTACAGGTACCTTTATGATAAAACTGAGAAAGATCTTTCATATTAAAAAAGGTCGACGTTAGCTTCACAGCGACAACTTTTAGTTCGCGAGTACGGGTTTTTGCAGCCCGTCTCAGGAGACAGTGGGATATTGTCGATCGAACTATTTAAACCAATGATAGCGCAGAAAATTACAAAAAAATATACGTCAAAAATTGACACAGCAACACACTACAAAACTAAATTGATATGGAACCACTTGGAAAGTAGTAGCTTCTAATTAAAAAAAAAAACAAAGTCGGTTCACACAGGCCGAAGATATGAAATCGGCATCGCCATGCTCGCTCGTACTACCCAACCTATTAAATACCTACTAGAGGAGATACTTACGCACAGGTGTTTATTTATGCTAGTAATAAACACTAGTTATCACGGCGAACTTTGTATCGCCTCAAATATAAAAAAAAAAAATATATTTTAGTATTTCATGCAAATGTATGTATTATTAATAATAATTGAAAAACGCGAGAGACGGACAGACAAATTGTCGTATTAAATATATAGAAGCCTTTTGCTAAAAGCTAAATATTCCAAAAGCTCAATTCAAATCAGGCAACCTGCAAGTGGTGGAACAGCTGATAAACGGACGGACGGTTAGACAAATTATCCAAAATACCCGGCAATATAATATGCTTGCTTTTGACATGGGACCAAGTGTCTGACGAATGGGCATATTAAACGCCCTTTGGAAATAAATCTGTGTAATACCACAATATATTCCTGCCCCTTATCATTGCCAACGGAAGAGTTTATCGATAATTCTTTTCTAAAAGAGATCTAATCTAACATGGAATCATTGTGCTAGCCCTATTTAAAACAAAGGAATACATAAAAAGCTGGCCTTCACCTTGTTAGCGTCTCACCTTCACCATGCGACATGTTCCTCCCTCTACCTAGCTTAATTTGGTAAGATCCTAACCGTGCCGCTTTGGATATTTGCCCTAGTAAAGAGCTTACTGAAGCTCTTGACAATCCGAGGTCTTTAAGCAAGTTGTAAAGAGGTTTAGCTGGAGTTCCCCTTGAACCTATTTCTACGGCATAAAGTTTAACCACATTGTCATTTTTAGTTGACTCATTAGGTCATGTGATCAATATTTTCTGCGATGCCATTGGTTATCGGCAAACTTTTTCAATGCCATGCTCATAGGGTTGTACACCAGATATTAATGTGAATGTCGATACCAAATTTTAATATTAGTACAAAATTTGTATCAAAAGAAACTGATATTTATATATTAATAGTAAACAACATCCATGACTCACTCATTCTAAGAAACCAGTCTCTGTGAGTTGTCATGAATCACTTATATCAATAACAACAATATATAAATAAATTATAACAATATATAATAAAAAATATAAATTTTATATACAAAAAATAAAAATAACTTTTCATCATGAACAGGATATGGTACCAAAATAAAACTGTGTGTATAAACTCATATATTTTTAGGATACCTAAATTAAATTTATTGTTGTTATTTTAGAAAATTGGACTATATATACAGTTAACTAGTGGCAATTAGTGTAACTTGCTACACATCATCCACCGAGCCTTTTTCACAATGCAGTTGGGGTCGGCTTTCCAGTCTAACTGCGATTTGTCTGACGCCGGCAGCCGGACGGACGATCCACCCGCGGCTTTTGCGGGCCATTTCGTCCATTTCCCCCGTAACAACTCCCATAGGTGTTTGTATGTGTACAACCGAGAATGACGGCTTAACTTGCTCTCCGAGGCACAGAACTTGCTACACATCTATACTAATATAAATCTGTTTATGGATGTTTGTTTTGTTTTCTGTTTCGTGTAAATAAATAATATTAATTTTGATTTTGGTGTGTGTCTATTGTGTTTTTTACACATAATTATGTGTGGAGTAATAAATGATTTCTTTCTTTCTTTTTAATATTATAAACCTGAAGACAGTTTTTATTTACTTGTGTAGGAACCAAATCCGCTACGACCGAAGCCTTTACCACTTCACTTGAATTTCCTAATCTCAGATAGCGGGCTCGAATCGAAAAACTCTTTTTGTGTTAAATAGTGCATTTGTTGAGGATGGCTGACCCCACCTGAGCACACTATAAATGTCATTAAAATCAGTCCAGTTGTTTAGGATAAGTACAGTAACTTATGACCAAAGATGCTAGTTTTGGTCTTACAATTCAAAACCTATGTACCCCCCACTGGTGCTGCCCCTAGCGTATATTTATTAAATCTTCAAATGCTAATTGGGCAGGACTAGCAATAGATAAAATTGTTAGTCACCGTGTGCTCACCAGTGGCGCTCGGCAATATACGTAGGAGTGGCTGCGGCCTTGGATAACGTAATTTAAAAATAAAAAAGTAAAACATTTCAGGAAAATAAGGCATATTAAGAATTTAATAAATTAACTCTTATTTAAAACTGAAACTTTATAAGTATCTAAACTTGGCTTAGTCAGGATAGTCAGCTATCCAGCCCAGCCCAGTCGGGATAGCAGTCTATATATTGCAGGCGACTGAGACTTGGGACTCAGTTGTAGGTTTAGGGTGGCCACCTTGCGACTAGTCAGTGCTCCCTTCACCATGCTGCATGTTCCCCCTTCTACTTAGCTAAACTTGGTAAGAACCTAACAGTATTGCTTTGGATATTAGTCCTAGTAAAGTGCTTATTTATTTTATTTATTTAAATCTTTATGCACAACGGTGTACAATGGCGGACTTAATGCCATTAGGCACTTAACATTAGGAGCTTACTGAAGCTCTTGGCTTTAATCTGATCTTTAACGTGTTTCAGAATGTGTTACTTCAATTCACAAATAGTACGGAAAATCGTGTTACCAACAAGCATGTGAAAGCCTCTTCTCTATACAGGGTTATATTAATTATTAAAAAAATTTAAAACTAATAATACAAAACTTGCTACGTATTATGACCTACAAAAACGGCACCTCAACCGTCTATGGTATTTACAATTAACCCTATAAAGTAGCTCAATGCCTAAAAGTTTCATAATATACCACCACATATACCTAGTTGATATTAGTGAAATTATGCTGTAAGTACACCCATGTACCACTACCAAAAACTGACTGCTTTAACCAGAATATTCTCATCTCTAGCTTGAATGAATCTATAAAAGTCAATTTTGTTTTGTGGGTAAGTGCTCTTAGGAGCAACTTGTCAATGTTCTGTAAAAGAGCTTTGATTGATGATATTTATATTATTTTCACATTTTTAGTTTGTTAATTTGAACTAAACCGGTCGTGAAAAGCATACGCGGGTGTCTAACATCTGCCATCTTATGAAAATAAATACGAAGCGAAAATGAAGAATGTTCGAAAGGCATTACTGAAAATATGTCTTACCTGCTTCCATCCTAGAAGTTTCTTAACTGCAGGACTGGTGAATGAAAACAGGCTGTTCAAGCTGGACATGGGTCCACTGCTGGAAGATTCACCGTCATCCGTGTCCATGGTTACGGGGCCACTCGTACTTTATGAGTCACCGATAACGGGAGCACGCTTGTCCCGCCAATAATTACTTCACGTTACCACTTACAGTGCCATCGATCACAACCACCACTTGGTATTCCCCACGAGACTTCTAAGAACCAATTACGATTGTGAACAACACAAAATTGTGTGCCAAGCGTTAATTCAGCACTGCATTCATAGTGTACAGTTACACACTTATAAATTATTGAATTGTTAGCATACCCACGAGTTCACCACAAAAATTTAGTAGAAGCAATGGGCTTGTAAATAAAATGAACACTACGTACGTCAAAAATTGAAAAATACAGACAGACAGCACAGAAGAACGGCTCAGTGATCAGTCAGTCAGGTAGGTAGGTAGGTAGACATTTTGCAAAAGCTGGGCATAGATAAAAAATTGAAAATACAGTTTAGTTCACTCAGAAAGTAGTATAGACACATCGCCCGCCGCACTGATATCCGCAATTAGGAATCATGTGTAGGAATTTATTAGAAAACAGGTGACATGGTTCCAAAATACAAAAAAGGAGATAAATAAGTATATAAATATTAAGGTGGTAACACGCCGCTGTTATGTGAGCACATTGTTTGAACAAGTCTATGACATGGTTGGATGGAAACTTTGAAAATTAAAAATTTGAAAATTCTATACATAAATGAATCTTTAATTATATATACCTAATCAATGAATCAAGCTTTGCAAGCAAGCAATACCCTTTGAATATCTTCGTTTTTTTACTACTAGCCCTTAACAATTATTTTCCTTTATTAACTTTTTTGTAATTTTTATTATATTATTTCTGTGTGTATGTGACGTCTGTGAACGTCTGTGAAGTATGTTCACGATCTTTTAATAGGACAAAAGGACTTCATGTACATCAATCACGTATTCATCACATTCGTATCATTAATTCACATCCATGTAGCCGAAACCTCGACCCCCTGACTTTCAACAACTCACCACTATCCCCCATACCCCTACACTCACACCTTAGCCAATAACTGAAACATTCAACTAGCATCGTAAAACGTAAACCCCGGGGTGCCCGATCGTGCGTAGCCTCGGCCCTAGCAGATAGAATTCGAAAATGTAGACAACAACCCCGCTTCTTGGCATGACCTCCTGACATTCGCTTTCAGAACTCTACACGCCACCCCCGAAACTAAAACCTCACTAACCCAACAAATTAAAAATAACACTGCCCCTAGCACTCAATTACCCCCAGTGGCACCCCCAAGGCCTCCGCATAGCAAACCTAAAGACTTGTCCTCTAAAGTTGAAGAGAAAGTACAAGACGGAGACCTAAAGGTCGCCGCGCGGCTGCTTTTTTCAAATGACACCATAGCACCTGATACACCGGAGACCACCTTAGCATTACAATCGAAACACCCCCCCAGGCCCTACCTGCCCACCTTTTGTAGACCCACCATCTGAGATTTTTTTTTTTTTTTGCGCTCCTCTACCGATGGCAGAGCCTATTTGACAGCTTGATTTAATTCTAGGCTAACCTACTAAAACGATAGCCCTCTCAGGGCTCATTACCAATGAGCTAAACTTACACCCGTATTCGCTGACCACGCCACGGGGTGCATGGTCGCCATGCACTGGAAAACGGTGATTAACCAGCGCACAGTGCCGCACTCCCCGTGGCGCCGCCCGCGATACGTCGTTTTTAATATTGATCATCTTTCATTCCTGTTCTCTATTACCATTCTATTTCTTCTTGTATTCTTCTCGCACTTTCACGCTATACCTTTCATGCTTTTCTGTTGGGGTTTTGTGGTAATTTTGCGCAATTTTATTTCTTTATTATAAAACAATAATTTCAAACTTTACATTTTCCTTAAATCTAACAATTTTTAACAAAGTGTTCTTATTTTTAACCTTGACATTCTACTTTCTTATTTTAATAATTTAACAATTTTGTTATCTTCTATTCTAATTTCTTATGTCTATGGTGCAGCGCAGACGGCACACTTTTTGTGTGATCGACAAAATGTCTGCATGGCGCGCAAAAAGTCAGTCGCGGATTTTTCACAGACTCAACGCACACCACGCACATCTTCGATCATTCTATCGGCAGACTGTAGACGCTATGGAAATTGTGCAGAGATCGCGAAGTATTATTTTGAACTTGAAGTACAGAAAAAGAAGAAGAAATAGATAAATTTGGGCAATAGATCGCGTACGCTACGCCCACCCCTACGAATGCAGATTGCCGACTAAAGTGTGCGCCGTCTGCGTTAGCGCGCGTTGAAGCCAACGTTCAATTTTTTTCGCACAATTTTTGTGCGGTGCAGCGCGGCACGGTCTGTCCGAAACATGGATTTTGTGTGCGCCGGACTTTTTGCGCGTCGTGTACGTTACTGCATATAATTGCATAGGTTCCATGTTCACAGACTAAAAAGTGCGTCACGGATAGTCTTTCATCTGCGCTGCACCTAACAGGGATTTCTAAGCTATTATAATCTAAATTTCTAAATGATAACTTGTAACAGCATGACCTTATCATATATATTCTACTCTTATTCCTAGTTTAAGCCTAATATATTATTTGAGTTTCTTTTTTGCTATTTTTGTATAGGTATATATGTAATCGAATATTGTCATAATATTGACACAATATATTTATCTACCGCCATTTCTTTTATATACAATCTTTATAATCTTATCTGAGTATGCTAAGAACTCATCTCTGTACTCTCTCATTAATGTGGGTAGGTTCTGCAGGTTCAAAACTGTATTATTTTTGGTTTCAAAATTGTATCTGTCCAAAATGTGTACCGGGCATTCCAACAACAGATGTGTAATTGTCTCGTGCACATCCGGGTCGCAGGCGCCCGATGGGCTCGCCTTACACCTGAAACGGTGCAGGTATTCTGCGAACCCACCGTGCCCCGTCAGCAGTTGAGTGGTGGTGCCAGCGACTGGCATCTTGCGGACGTTATTGTACGCCTCCACTGCACAAAGGAGGAAAAGCTTGGTAACGGAGGCGGTCGTACCTTCTTTGTATCTCGTGTTCCATTCGTGAAGCGTGCGCTGACGCAGAACACGTTTCACGAATGAAACCGGATACAAACCATAGTCTGGTGCCTTCTTTAATCTCAGAGCCGCCTCCTTGGCGAGTTCGTCGGCTCGCTCATTGCCATCCACCCCCGCGTGGGCCTTGACCCAGAATAAGGAGATTTCCTTACCCTGGGCCATGCCTTCTCGAATGGCGGTTCGGGCTTCCACCGTCTGGGGGTGGAGGGCATGACGGTTAATTACCGTCAGGAGTGCGGCTCTGCTATCACTGAAGATGCCGAACGTAGCCGCGCCTCGCTTTAGGATCTCACTAGCCGCTCTGCACAACGCCAGGAGCTCGGCCTGGTAGACGGTGCAGTGCCGAGCGAGAGCAAGTTTGAGGGCCTTGGTTTCGGCCGCACTATTCCAGAATAATAGTGCTGCACCGACTCGGCCCTCAATCTTGCTCCCGTCTGTAAATATTCTGACGTCGAGCCCATCATAGTGGCTTACTTGTTCCTCGTCTACCAGGTCCGTGAACTCCAGGGCGGTGTGCATAGCGGGGTGAGGAGCCTCGATTGCTCGGGCCATCCGTTCAGTCTCCCAATCTCTAAGCCATGGCTGGTCCACTCCTCTCTTGGCCTCATATAATGAGGCCACCTCATGAAGTCTGAGGTCCAGAGGGAGTAGGCCAGACAAGACTAGTGCCGAGTTCAAGGAGACTGTACGGTAGGCCTTGCACAATTTCTGAGCGAATCCGCGCTGCACCACGTCCAGCTGCTTTCGGACACCAAGCTTATTCGCCGTCGTGTGCCAAGCACTGGCGGCGTACAATATCGTTGGCTCCACAGCAGCGACGTAGATCGCCCGGATCACCTCGGGGTGAAGCCCCCAAGTGATCCGGGCCATCCGCGCCAATTTATGGTAGATGCCGATCGCTTTTTGCACACGTTGGTAATGTGTTTGTTGAATGTGAGTTTGCTGTCGATTGTGAGGCCGAGTATTTTGATCTCCTCGGGCAGACCAATGTCCACCCCACCCATGTGCAGGCGTGGGGCATCATATTTTAATCTGCGAGTAATAAGCATCGCACACGTCTTGTGCGGTGCGAATCTCTCTCTGTTTTTGATGCCCCACTCCCGCACATGCGCGAGGGAGGCATTGGCCTGTCGTTCGCACCATCTGAGATTGCAACATGCCTCCACGCCAAAGAAGAAGATACCTCGTCATCTTTAAAAAATCGCGCCAGGTTGGAAGCAGAGTCAAGAGAGGAATCTGGACACTGGCTCCATGCCTACCCATCCCCCAACACTGGTACTTTCATTGAACACAACACTCTCCGACTCGCCATCGGTCTCCGGCTGGGGGCCGAGGTTTGTGTAGAACATAGTTGTGCTTCTTGTGGAGCGAGTGTGGATCGCCTAGGTCACCATGGACTTGCCTGCTCTTCGAGTGCTGGCCGCCTGTCCCGCCATGCCGCGATCAACGACATCCTGCAACGGTGTCTCGTCAGTGTAAACGTCCCTGAGATTCTGGAGCCCCAGCACATTGCACGGGACGATGGTAAGAGACCTGACGGGATGTCGATGATACCATGGAGGATGGGTCGCCCCCTAGAGTGGGACGCCACGTGTGCCGACACACTAGCTGCGACCTATCTTCCGGCAACCGCCAAACGTGCCGGCGCGGCGGCTGAAGTACGTGAGCGCTCGTAGGTGGGCAAGTACAGTTGTCTCGGTACTCAATACGACTTTGTCGGATTTGGTGTCGAGACACTGGGCCTGTGGGGCCCGGGTGCGTACTCGCTTTTCAAGGAGCTCAGCAAACGGCTCAGGGAGGTAACGGGAGACTTACGTGCCGGCGGCTTTCTCGCGCAGCGGATAAGCATCGCCATACAGCGCGGGAATGCCGCCGCCATGATGGGCACCCTACTGCGGGGCCCAAAATTTTTCACTTTTTTTTAAATAGAAAAAAAAATAGTATTAATTTCATATTCTGTTATACCTAGTTTTTAATTTTTTTTAATGTAAATTTGAATTGTAAATGCGTATTATGTATATTGTAATTCTTATTGTAAATAAATATGTAGTGGAACTTTTTGAAAATCCAGTTAAATATTTTTGGACATTGTCACAAACGTTATCTAACCCAAACTAAGCTATACCTAAGCTTGTGCTATGGGATCTAGACAACTGATAAACATAGTTATATATTACTAAATACATACATAATTTATACATAGAAAACACCCAAACTCCGAAACGATATTTTGTAATGTAAATATTTTTAGTACCTATATAGGTAATTATGTATATTGTTAGTAAACGTTTTATTGACAACTCCGAAACAAACATCTGTGGATCACACAAACATTTGATTCGACCCGGAAATCAAACCCGAGGCTCCAGAGTCAAAAGCCGATGCACTACCGACCACGCCACCGAAATGATACAAAAAGGTAATAACTTTTTCTGCTTCTTTTCTTCAATATTCTACTTCCATGTGTAAAAACGTTAGGGAGTGGTTTATTTATTTTGTTGAGTTTTTTAAATATTTTTGACTAGCTCTGTGTCTTTGTGCTCTTTACATAATTATTACTCATGCCAGCTTTCTGTCATAAATGTCATTTATGGTTCTGGAACGCTCTACTCACTGTCACTAGGTACCTACTCAGCGCAGGCATTTTGGTCAGAAAATTCTCGAATTTTTGAAGTGTCATTGCTAGACTACTATTTCGTGAATCTACTTCATTCATATTTATTAGTAAGAGTTCAGCGAGCAAGACAACGCAAGAGCAAACTAAAGAAAGCGATATTTCTAAGTGATTACATTTAGATTATACGAATTATACAGTTTCATATTAACCAATTGTGCTATTGACTTTATAAGTTGTCAGAAAATAATCATGGAACAGGTTATGGAAGAGGTATATAAAAAGGTAAAAAGGTTATAATATACATATGCCGATGCTTTGTTTTAAAATTAATTATCGCAAGCACCGTTATATATCGATTTTTGTTGTCAATTGTAGGTTAATCTGTTAAAAGAAAAGGGTAATGCGGCGTTATCTTCGGGTCAGTATGATGTTGCTGCACAAAGCTACACGCAAGCGATCGCCTTGGACGCAACCAACCACGTTCTCTTTAGCAACCGTTCAGCTGCTTACGCTAAGGCAGAAAACTTCGCCGCAGCATTAGAAGATGCGAATAAGACTGTTGCATTGAACCCAACATGGAGTAAAGGTTACTCACGTAAAGGTTCTGCTCTAGCTTACTTGGGTAAATTTGATGAGGCCATTGCAGCATATGAGAAAGGCCTAGAACTCGAGCCAGAAAACGCCCAATTGGCAGCAGGATTATCCGAGGTCAATAGACAAGTCCAAGAACTTAGATTAAAGACTGCACAACTATTCCAAAAGTTGCGGGCTAATCCTGTTACCAAAGAATGGTTAAAAGATCCTGAATATGTTAAAATTGTAGAGGTGAGTGTTTTATTTATTAAATTAATTAATTAATAATATAATATTCATAAGATAGTGCTAGCTAGGTGACCTGTCACCATACAAACGGAGAAATAAATTTGCATTTATTAGTAATTTCAAATGTGTCCCAAATGGTGTGATTGATTAAAATGATGACCTGCATGCAACTGCTTGGGTAAGCCATTGTTTGCAGGTGTTAATTAATAAAATAAATATAATTAGTTATTACTCTTAAAACATAAATTGCTATAATTCAATCAAAACTGTGTTCATTGCCTTGCAGAGATTAGCCCAGAACCCTTTCGATGCCGATAGCCTCGACAGCAAGGTTGAAGACAAACGCATTTTAACCACAATTAGTATCATGTTTGACCTTAACCTTCACATGCCCATGGATGTAGACCCACCTACCCCTGAGCGAAAATCAACTGAACCTTCCAAACCAGCCGAACCAGAAAAACCAAAATATCATGATTTACCGGAGAACCGTAGACAGGCTCTTCAAGAAAAAGATCAAGGAAATGAAAGCTATAAGAAGAAAGATTTTGACAATGCTATAAAGCATTATCAGAATGCCATAGACAATGACCCCACAGATATAACATTTTATACCAATTTGGCGGCCGTACACTTTGAACAGAAGGAGTATGAGAAGTGTATTAAAGAGTGTGAAAAGGCGATTGAAGTTGGCAGAGAAAATAGAGCAGACTTCAAGTTAATAGCCAAGGCTTTTACGAGGATTGGTATGTATAAGACTATTAAGTTGCAACTCTTTGCTCCAATCTCGAGTCTCGTATAACTACATTCACTGTTACTCCATAATAATCACAATTATTTTCCCAAAAGGGTTGATTTGTACACTGACATATTATCACACAATCACGCATGTCTTTTTCCTCAAAGATGTGAACAGATGCATTTATTACTACCCGATTTCGCCACATAATATGTTGGTCCTGAACTGCACTGAAGATATCTTGGATATCGGAGATATTGAGAGGGTTCCCTAGCAAAGCGGCAAGCAGTTTTAACAAGATATTGTAAAGTTTATTACAACACATGAAGATTTAAAGTCACTTATTTTTAATTGAATAAGAACAAATTAAAAATATGGCAAACATTTGCCATAGCTTTCGAAAGTTTTTTCATAAAATCTAAAAAATGTCACATGTCATGAAGTTCAACATCATTTTAGAGGTCTTTGGCCATGCTGAGTTGATTGCAGCTAGTCTTGAGTCTCTAACTATTACCGCTCTCGATTTGACCTCGTTTTGACCTTGACCTTGAGATCAGAGGTCAAAGGTCAAGTTCATTTTGGGGGGGGGGGGGGGGTTTCGACTATGCTGAGTCGATTGGTGTTTACACTGAGTCTCTAGCTCTTGCCGTTTTCGAGTTGAAAGTTATTCACGGACGGACATTACTGTTAAATAGATTTTCGTTTCGAAAACTCTAAAAGGGGTTTTATCGAGTTAGATTTTTTTTTAAATTAGAATCTGCTTTTTGTGGTCCCATTTGAATTCAGTCAATTCGAATCGAGTCAGTTTTTTTTTTCCCAACATTATCCTACACACAAAACATACATTCTGTTCTCTATATGTAACTAGAGGATGTCTGCTGTCTTGACAAATTTTAAACACAATAAAACCTTCCTAGAGAACCACTCTATCCATTGGTGAAAATCGCATCAAAATCCATTGCATAGTTTTAAAGATCTAAGCATACATACGGAATGGGTGACTGTTATGAATATGATATGATGTTATGAAACCAATTTCTCTTATCTAGGTAATGCGTATAAGAAAATGGAACAATGGAAACTTGCTAAAACATACTTTGAGAAGTCAATGTCAGAGCATCGGACACCTGAAATCAAAACTCTACTCAGTGAAGTGGAGAGAAGAGTAGTGGAAGAGACAAAGAAGGCGTACGTAGATCCAGTGAAGGCAGAGCAGGAGAAAGAATTGGGCAATGATTACTTTAAGAAAGGTTAGTGCTTATTATTAATATTATTATAGGAATCGGGGTTCGGCTGAACTGCCATTTGACCTCCACAACTCATTGGCGAAATCGAAGTTATGTAGTCAGACCGGTTGGAATTTTGATTTAGAGCTCCAACTACCCATAAAGACTGCCAGAAATGTTTGTATGACAACTGGGACCAAACGGCTTATCTTGCTCTCCCAGGCACGGTGGAGTCTCAATGTGTTAAGAAATTGTGTTGCTTAACCTTTGCAATGTGTTAACATTGTCACTAGCTACGCGAAAAACTGGCCTATATTATTTCATTTGTTGAAGGAGTCATACCACAGTAAATCTTTGACGGTACTACTCGGCGGTTAACCTAGAATTACGGTTTTTGTTGATTATGTTGTGTTCTTGTTTTTTTGTTTATGATAGGTACACAATGAACTACTGTTGGTAAATGGTCTACATAAATTTCGTTAAACTTACAATGGCTACAGTGTCAGACTTACTTGCCACATTATCTTGTATCTGTATAGATAAGCTGTCGAGTTCTCTTATTAAATAAATAAATAAGTTTGACCAGAATAGATTAAACTAATTAAATATACGTCACTAATTTACACAAAACGAGGTCAAATAGAGACATTAAAGTCGGTGGAAAATAGTCATATTTTAAACTGGCTACACACCAATTTTAAATTTTCACATACATTATAATCAGTAATTCCCAGGCATGCCAATAAATTTAATAAAAAAATTGTGGTTAGGTCGTTATCTCCAACCATTTCCTGTACATCATCTTAGTCTAGTATCGAGCTATTACTACATGTCCAAACACGATCATGAATAAAGTAACTTTTATATATTACTAGTGGACGCCTGCTTCACCCGCTTGACAAATTATATACCTACACAAAAACCCTTCTGGAGAACCACTCCATCCATTGGTGAAAACCGCATCAAAATCCGCGTAGTTTGCAAGATCTACTTAGATCCTTGATACATAGGGAATGGAAGCGACTTTTTTTCCAACCGACTTCCAAAAAAGGAGGAGATTCTAATTCGACTGTATGTTTTTTTATACTACATTATCATGATTATGATTCCTGTTTCTAAGAAGAAGAAAATAGTTACCACATGAACTCAGCTATTCATTGAATAAATTGTGCCACCAACAACCAAACTTTTGATATCATACTCAACATCATCTACCTGCCCTTATCCCAATTATTTGGAGTCGGCGCAACAAGTCTTTCTCCTCCACACATCCCTGTCAGACGTCATCTCTTCAGTCACTCCTCTCCTTGTCATATCCTCTTTCACACATTCCATCCATTGATTTGATGAATACAATTTTTCTCACTGACTGTTTACTTTACATCAAAAATTGTCACAACAACAGACTTCAAATTACCGAAATCGGACCAAATAATTTTCTGAGTGGTCCCACCACTTAGGAAGTAGTAGCTTCCATTTAAAAAAAAAATTCAAAATCTGTTCACCCAGTCCAGAGATATGAGGTAAGTAACAAACATAAAAAAAAACTAAAAAAAAACAGTCAAATAAAATTGAGAACTTCCTTTTCTTGAAGCCAGTTGAAAATACTATGTAGTGTTTATTTATCTAGTTCATTTGAAGTCTACTAGATTTTTTGATTTTTTCAAGTTTTCAGAGACAACCTCGAGCACAAATAACTGATTAGTTATAAATAAATATTTTTGTAAATTCTCAGACACCATCATTTAGTCAAAATGTCAAATTATACAAAACTAGCTGCTGATTACCTCGGTTCTACCCGCGTGATAGTTTTCCCTTCCCACTTCCATCAGGAATACATTACCGAGACTAAACGTAGCCTATATCACTCAAGGATGTAGCTTCATACAGTTCCCAAGGGATAAGCGGAGCTTTGCATTTGTGTGAGTGACCACGAAAAGTAGAGCAAAACCTCTTTTTGTAGTGGTGTGTACAACACATGTGTGTATAACAGAGGTCACATATACATTCACGTACAGTGCACTCACACAAATGTAAAGCTCCGCATATCCCTCACGAACTGTACCTATCTATATATAGAAATGGGGAATGTAATTTTTGTCCCCCCTTAGCTCTCGAGAACTGCTTATGCTCCAATGATGGTTGACCCCTCTATGGATAGCCCTCGATCTGGAGGCAAACCAAAAAATTTGACCTAGCCCTGGGGTCAAAAGTTATAGGCCAAAACCTATGGCGTGGTGCGGCGTGAAGCACCGCACAAGACACCGTATTAGTTAATAAAGAAATTTGTACATGTACTAAATACTTTTCATTAATGAACATAATATTTCAGGTGACTACAGCACCGCAATGAAACATTACAGTGAAGCAATAAAACGCAATCCGGATGACCCCAAGTTGTATTCCAATCGAGCTGCGTGCTACACCAAGCTGGCTGCGTTTGACTTGGGTCTGAGAGACTGCGAACTGTGTTGCAAGCTCGATCCTAAGTTCATCAAGGGGTGGATCCGGAAGGGAAAGATCCTGCAGGTATAGTTCAGTTCACGTAAGAAAAACGCTGGGAGAGTGGGAGGGGTGCTTGCATCGGTACTCTCGCTCTTACTAGCTGTTACCGTCATATAGATCGATAAACCATCTGCGCAGTTTGAAGGTCAATGTTCTTTTTATGTGACGCGACCTGTATAGTTTAGTGGCTAATATTTAAGACAGGCATACATCACGCCTCTATCCCCGAAGCGGTAGGCAGAGGTACATTCCACACCCACAATTTTTGCCATTTAAATGAGTGTTATTTAGGTTAGATACCAACATTGACATATTATATTTCTTTTCATTTTGTCGCGACTTCTAATTAATATGACTATTGCTAAATTTAAACTTACCTACCTACTTTATATTGACATTACCTTATTTGATTAAGTTCTTGTGCATACAGCCGGCCTATATAATGTTATAATTTTTATTTAAATTGTACCTAGAATATTATTTATGACTATTATTTTTGAAATCAATTGTATCGTATTGTTTTATGGGTTTATGACCTGAAAATAAAGAATTTGAATGGAATTGAATTGAATTAGCTTTTGACTGCGTCTCATCACAGTATGAAATTCTCCAGAACAGCACCGTCCGCCTACCGAGTCCAATTGTAAATCTAAGCCATCATCCCTGAACACACACTATAAATTTCATTATTGGTCCAGCCGTTTATTACATACGACCGATTTGGCTAATTTTGGGGCTTAACATATTCGTCGAAATATAGAAAAAAACTTCAAAGGTTTTTAAGATAACTAACTGTCCCGACGAACTTCGTACCGCCCCTTTTAATAGAACTACTATGAATATTTTGAGACCAAATGTATCCAAATCGTTCAAGAATCAATTTCGTTTATTCAGTTTAGGCACATAAAGAGCACATTTGAATGTCAAAAGTTTACAATTTTATGTCAAACAATGTTATAAAAATACTAAATTAAGTATGTACATAAATATCCATTTGAAAATGATTCTTTCGCTGGTTCGGTAAGTTGGTTCTCCTGAGAAGATACCAGCAAGAAACTCAGGTAGATTATCTATTTTCTTTTAGGTATATCATTCTAGCTGTTTTTGACTTTTAGCGAGACATACATACATACGACAATTTATTTTTATTTATAACAGAAGCAGATTATAGATGTAAGGTATGGGTTGTTCTTAAAAATACCTCCACATTAATTTAATAATTAATAGTTGTAACTCATTTCTCAGGGTATGCAGCAACATTCCAAAGCTCTAACAGCGTACCAGAAGGCTTTAGAACTGGACCCCAGCAATGGTGAAGCCTTAGAGGGTTACCGTGCTTGCTCCACTCAGTTGAACTCTAATCCTGAGGAGGTGAGTCTTGATTCTATTGTAACTGCTAAGAAAAAAAATATGTGGTGACTCATCAAGATTTTAGGGTCCCAAGCAACTCGCAAGCGGTGCACCTACTGAGCAAAAGGCAAGGTTCTAACAATTTTTTTTATTTTTTTCTTATATTAAGTCGACAAATTGGCGATTTTCGAATTATGGGCGACTCTCATAGTACACAGGAATACTATAGAGAGTGGCCCTTAACTTGACGATCCAGTAAAGTACCTCTTCACGCTTCGCTTAAAGAACCTAGGGTTATTATGTGGGAGGAAACACGTGTGCAGGCAGGGTGTTTCAACCCACCATGGTTCGGCAGAGAAACGAACTGTTTCCACGGTATGAGAGTGACATCTCTGCCCGGCACGAGTTGTTCGGGATCGGAAGGGAGAAGGTGGGATAGACGTTCCATACTACGTGGGGCTAACTAAGCTATCATCGATAAGTGGGTGTATAACATGCCTCAGCATTACCCTTCGAGGAAACAGATGTGAGATATTATGTATTTATTATTTCCAACGGGGATGCCGGCAGCCGGACGGACGATTCACGCGCGACTCTTGTGGGCCATTTCGTCCATTTCCCCAAATGTGTATTATGTAAGATCGTCAAACATTGACTCGAAACCGAGTTCGAATTAAATAAAATGGGACCAAATAGTTTTTGGAATGGGACCAAATTGAATCCTACTGCTCCCTGAGTGGTCCCACTCAGCAGTAGGATTAAAAAAGAAACAAAATCTGTTCACCCATCGAAAGATATGAGGTAACAAACTCCTCCTGTATGTAAAAAAAGAAAATTGTAAGCGAATCATAACATTGGCATGTGAATGTACAGGTACGCAAGCGCGCTATGGCTGATCCTGAGGTACAACAAATACTCCGCGACCCCGCGATGAGATGCATTCTCGAACAAATGCAACAAGACCCACATGCCTTACAGGATCACCTGAAGAATCCAGATATTGCTGCGAAAATTCAGAAATTGCTGGAATCTGGCCTTATTGCCATTCACTAGTCTGAGTGCACCTTCGATTAGGATTATCAATAAGTACCTGGTTCGATTAGAAAAACTACTACTTTAGTAGATTTTTACGTTGCTGGCAATAGCTTGAGACAGTTTTAATTAGACAATAAACACTGCTTGTTAAAGAAATGGAACGTTAATACCGCATCAATTCTATTTCGCGTCTATTTAGTATTTTATCTGTGTGATTTAAGTGTTAATAATAACATTCTCAAAGTGAGTTAGTTTTTTTAATCAGAGGTACAAATATAAGAGTCTCGCCCTCTTGGATACATATAAAGATAGAGTAAATGATTTGAAAATAATGTTCGCCTACCAAACGTTAATCTTAAGTACCTATTTAAAGTCGCTTTTTTACTGTGATTTTACCCACTTAATGATTTATGCTTGTCTCATATTGTAGGCTTGTGGACCATTCCAATTATGCTTTTCAGTAAGATGATGCAATTTGGACGTTTTTGGTTATGTTTTAATTATAGTACACCTACTTAATTTGAAAAGTTAGTTATTGCAGATATTATACTGCATGTATGATGGAATTTACATTAATAGCATTTTTGTAATTTATTCAATAAAGTATGTAGCCAACATTGTGTTTTTATCATAGACCAACGCGGTCGTCGTATACGCTGTCGCTGTATACGACGGGACAAGGCATTATGCATTTTCCCGATACATAAAAGTCATCGACACGCACACATTCTCAGACACTCAAACCCAATCGGGTGCCACTACGAAACTCACACATGACAATAAGAATAACACATTAACATTTTCACAAACACATACATATACATTTTATATCATAACACTATAATGACAAGACAAAAAGTTACCGCCCACTTTTGATGTAACAGTGTCGATACATTTTATCGATAAATTTGATAAATCGATTAGGAAAATCAGATTTCAAAAATGTCACAAAGGTGGATGTCGTTTATGAAAACAAGACTTTTTTACTATTTATAAACATATAAATAAGTATTATTTAGTAAAATTACAATATTTACAAAGTTCGTGGAACAATTCATTGACGTCGTCACTGACTGAAAACTTCCCAGAATGCTGGCAGCAATATATTAAGACCAAAAATATTAACATCTGTGGGTTCCTTACGCCTACTGCAGAACTTTCTGCAACCACCAGTAAAATTCATAACCTTGGTTGTATCCAAAACTTTTGTAGGATCATTTTGGTTTGTGCAAATATAAGTTCGAATATCGCAAACACCGCTCGCCACTGTACCCGTTGCTATTCAGAGGGACATTTCCCTGGATATCTCTAGCTAAAAAAATTATTAAGATTGGATTTTGGTATGGGTATTGACCAGTTTCAACATTTTGTACAATATAATATAAAAATGTGAGACTGTGATTGAAGGAGAAAAAGTGGACCAAATGAAAGAGTTCGTGCACTTTGGGTCCAAGTATACAAGGGATAAAGGGTATTATGACGATGATATTAAACGAAGTGTTATGGCAGGGAATCATGTGATTGGGTAACTGCATAACTTTATGAAGTCAGAAGGTCCGGTCAGTGGCTGAGCGTAGAGGAGTGCTTGTCCCTACACTTTAGTACGGTAGTGAATATTGGGAGTGGTAGAAGAAGCATGAAAGTAAAATAAATGCAGTGTGGAGTGAAACTGAGAAGTTTGAAAAGTATGGCTAAAGTGAGGAACAGCCGCGTGATACGGGAACTATGCGGTGTGTAGTAATCTAGATGGAGGTATTCTCAGATGGTTCGGGCAGGTAGAAATGATGGAGGTAAGGAGGTTGAAGAAACAGGCCAGTACATATGGCGGGTGTTGATGGACAGGCTGGTAAGTAGAATACCATAGTTCAATGGAAAAGACACCGAACTGTAAGTTTGAAATATAAAAATAACGGGCTTAGTTTATGAGGCCTAGGTCCGTATTGCTAATGTGTATTAAAAAAATGTTCACGCCGGCAAATTTGCGCTAGATAAAAAAAAGACAATTATTAATAGGTAAGTATTAATCTGAATGATATAAAACAGCATAATGTAACATTATGGGTATTTACGTTATTCTCTGATCAGAAAAAATATCTTTAACTAGCTTTGTAGGTAGGTACTAATAACCTTTCTTGAGAACCACTTCATCCATAGGTGAAAACCGCATAAAAATCCGTTGCGTAGTTTTAAAGATCATAGGCATAGGTACATACGGCTAGAAGAGACTTGTTTTATACCATAAACTTATATGTATTCTACGAGACAAGCTGTAGCAAATAAAAATTGTGTCTTCCCGACACCTGTCATCGGCGAAATCTATCGCCTTGATTATGCAACGCTTACGCAGAAGCGACATTAACACATATTAATGCCTATTTCCATCATTAGTACATATTACTGCAAACCAAGTGTTTTGTTTTATTTGCAGTAGTATATCTTATAATATACATCTATACTAATATTATAAAGCAGAAGAGTTTGATTGTTTGTTTGTTTGAACGCGCTAATCTCAGGAAGTAGGTACTGGTTCGATTTGAAAATTCTTTTTTGTTGAGAAGGTTATTTATGGAGGAAGGCTATAGGCTATATAACATCACGCTATGATGAGTAAGAGCGGAGCAGCAGTGTGATATGTTTTATAAACAAACTTATAAACAGCCAACGGATAAAACTAATTGCATACTTTTTACTCGATTGCGTCAGCGAGTGTTTTACGCGCATATGTGTGTATATGGGTTTATTTGTAAAATAAAATAATTTTATTAATAATTTTTTTTTATTTTTGGAGTTTACCTTTTTAAGAATCGATTTTCAAATATAAGGCGCCCGGTATGAGAAAAATCCGAGGGGTAAAACCTACTAACAAGTAACGAAAATCGTGTCACGTTTTTGGTGCGCACCTCTAGTGCGCAACTTTCTAATTTGTTATGGTTAGATACTCGTACTTAAGGAGTAAACTCCAGTCGTGCGTCGGAGCTGACACACACACTTTTTTTTAATTTTTTTTTTGAAACAAAATAACATAAATGACAAGAAGCGATAAGGCCCACCGTATAAAACCATATAAAAAATATAATTACGTATTATTGTACATACCTATGAAAAGTAATGCCGTCAGTAGACTTCTTAGTTCTACGAGAATAATTTTTGCAATATCGCAGAATACAATTCGGCATTTTCGTAAAATAACAGTAAGAAGATAATATCTAAAACAAAGTAAACACAATTGAAATCCTTTTTCCACTTCGTCGTTTCTGTGTGCATAATCTATGTCTTTCTTAGGTCAGTGCCTAAGACCAAGCTAAGTTGGCACCTTGTGTCGATAGCGCCGCAATCCAGCGAGGTGCATACTTTGTTTGGCCGGGCTGTCGATGAGAATTGAATAACAATTGATTATTCAAAATGGTGGTTGATTAATTTATTTCTATTATGTGCTAGTTTGTGAATAATTACGAAATATGTAAACTACTTACCGACAATAAACATCAGATCACTGTAATCAATTGGTTATTAGGTAAATATTAAAGAGTTTATATTAAAATACGTTTACTACACAGTCCGCGGTTTTGCGTAGTACTAGTGCACTCAGCTCGCTTGCTCGCAGTTGACTGAACGCGTTGCGGTGCATGCACCGCAACGTCGTGCGCAAAATTGCAGTACTACTCGCCTTGTCTAGTAGAATACATATAAGTTTATGTTTTATACTATGTTATTAATTACAATAATGATTTTATTGAACCTCTTTGCATTTACAATTTTTTATCGATATCTACGTTGGTACATATCGGAAAATATCGAAGTTCAGCCGAATCGCAGTTAGACTGGAAAGCCGACCCCAACTGAGTTGGGAAAAGGCTCGGTGAATGATGATCTACGTTGGTACATCGTGTTGTCATGGCGACATATAATAGCATGGCATCGGATGAGTTTGTCGATAACCAATAATATCGCAGAAAATTCCGAACGCGTGACTCAATTAACACATTTTTGGAAATTTCCTGCGATATTATTGGATAACGACAAACTCTTCCGAGCCCCATGGTAAGGGATGACAACACTCATGTCAGTCGTTCGACCGATCAGCGGACTTTAGACACCATGTTGATAGAAACATCCAAATATAATACCGTGATTATTGAAAATAAATAGGTTTAAAAAGAAATTAATAATATTATTTGATTAAATATTAGATAGAAATTAAAGGTAAAAACATCTTGTAAACTTGATGTAGCAGATCGCTTTTACAGCAAAAAAACTGAACATTTTAGTGTAATGTCATATCAGCCGCGTAACTAGATTTAGTCTAGTGAGTGGTCAAGACGCCAAATTGTTTTGTTCCTAACTTATGCACCAGTGGTTATAAGCATGTGGCAGCGGGGAACGCTGATGAAGGCGGCGGTGATTTACCATAGTCGTATACATCCGACTGGCATGTGTATACAGTGAACGGAAAAAGCGTTGCTGTTGGTAGCCAATCAGAGACGCACATTGACAATAGAACCGACCATTATTTCGTAATTTTGTTTTGTGTGAACAATTTACAGAAAACAAAACATCGAGGGACCGTTTATTTTACAGATTTTGTTTGATGTTAAGTTTTCTATGTTTTTTCCGTTCCTTGTTCATTCTGATCGGGAAATTACTATTATAGGGTTATGGGGTTAAGTTAATGGTACCGTCCTTCCAGTGGCGCCTACAGAGTCGCATGTGATCAAACTATCCAGGAATCCATTGAAATCACAGAAAATTTCATCAGAATCGGTCCAACAAGTCTAGCCAAAAATGACAAACACGTACAGAAAATAACAATGTAAAAAAGCAGATGTGCAGATTCGACATGCGTTTCTGCTGCATGATGGTTGTTATGTTCTGTACATACATATGTTTGTCATTTATTAACTACTAGACGGGAGGTTCGATTCGGATGAAATTTTGTTCTTTTCACATATTCTAAATTCAAAAAACGGCAGGCCTGCCGTTTCCAGGCTCTTTACCACAGGCCTTCCGTCTCCGAGCTCTTTCCCGCAGGCCTTCCTGCCGAACGTGAGCGAAATGGGGTTGCAGTTTACCACGAAACGATGTAAAGAGACCGGATGGTATGCCTTTTCTTTCTACCTTGCAAGATGGGAAAGTCTTTGATGTATACATGCGTTGATAGACACCTCATACCTTCGAAGCACATCTGGATGTGCCGGCGGCGGCGCTGCTGCTGCATTGGCTGAAAGCCTCATGCTAATCCAGTAGGTGATTACGTATTTGAGCCTTTAGGGATTGAGACCATGGGGTCCGAGCACTCGCTGCCTTTACAGTTACATCGTTAAACATCTGAACGATGCTTCTCAGGACCAGAAGGCTGGTAAGTAGATTCTCCTTCTGTCATTAGAGAATTTACCAAAGTAGGTAGAAATAAAAAGTAATGAGCTGTTCACACTATTCTGTCACTGTCAAATTGGATTATTGACAATTCAATTTGACATTTGTATTATTTTGATACAAAGAGAATACAATACGCTACATACCTATACGAGCGTAATTATTTCGCTCTTTCTTTATTTAATTTAAAATAATTTAATTGTCGGACGTCCTTTGTGGATGGTAGGTGATTGTTTGTGTTCGTAGTGAACTTTGTCGTGTACTTGATGGTGTTATATTAATAGTGCTAAAATTTGCTTTGAATTTATAAATAAAATAGTGATAAGTATCGATATGTTTATACCAAACTTAATGAAGTTTTTGAACAGGAATTATTATTTACTTTGAACGTGACAAGTGATTTGTTTATTTTCAGTGTAAATAAGAGGTAGGTAAGGAAAGTATTTTATTGTTTGTTTGCAATACGATTACCATGGTTCCTTATTTATATATATTATTTATATATTATCCTTACCCAGGCAAAACATTTTAGTAGTAACATTAGGTAACTAACAAAAAAAAACCAGAATGAAATAGAAATATTTCCGGTTTCCAACCGTAGAATTTCTAATTTATTCGCCCTGATTTAAGGTTTTAAGTTACATTTCTAATTTTCTTTTAAATTTTTTAAATATTTGTAATTGAAACATTGGTGAAGTCACTAACCTGTTCTATACCTACGGCCTCATTACATACATCTCACAGAGAAAAAATTACGATAAAAAAAATGGGTCACTCCGAAAAAAAAACTGCATTTGGCATTGGATTTTGTAGATATAAGATTGTAAGATTGTAGGGGGTTATCTCTGGAATCAATTTTAAAACATTCTTCCACAAAATATTTTTATAGAAATTATAAATGACAAGAACGAATGTCGTTGGCTGGACTTGAACATTGGACTTTCCTTAACAAGAGGATCGCTCTGCCACTAAGCTATGAATTTACCGATATCACTCGTTTTGTGATTTTTGACAATTTCTAACTAAATATTTAAGAAGAGTAGAAGCAAACTCATGTAATCATTCACTAAATTATACCCGAGTGCTATAGGCTTTTTATAATGACACGATTTAGAGTCTTTATGCATTCACAATGGAATATCCTCTATCTAGAAATACCTTCTAGTGTTCACCAGAGACGGCCGCAGCAATGGACATGGAAGCGGCCGCGGTCTCGCGGAATAAAAAAAAAAGGCATTCATAATAATATAAAACTTTTGACTATAGATAAAGTATACCTATATCTCCAGCCAATAGTAAAATGTGAAAGAGTAACCACCAAGCGTTGCGAAGTTTCCGGGGACTGGGTATATTTGCCAGATCTTGTTGGTTTGATAACAGATGCACTGCATGCAGTTGAGGAATACTTGGGCCCTGGAGATTGATAGGGCTCCTTAGATGTTTCAATGTGGCCAAAAAACGCGTCAGTTAGAATAACATACCTATGGTGCAGAAATCTGGCAGTAAATATAAGTTTAGAAGCAATTTAGACTTTATTTGTAAAATTTATAACTTACTGACTAACTTTCAAAAGCGTTACCTTGTAATGTAACCCACTTGAATAAACATATTCGGCTGAATTATAAAATCTTAAGCACCTTGTAAGAGATAGATTCAAACCCAGTCCTGGTAACTGATGAATTGTTGCAATTATCTGATAAATATGACTAATTATATATCTAATCTACAATAATTGTGTTCACAAAACGTCTAGAGCCACAATGCTGTTACTAATACCACCACATGTGATGAATACATTAATATTCATGGTCTACATGTCTCCCAACAGGCACTCACCAAACAAAATGGGTTGTTGTTCACCAACAGTCAAGACGGGCTTCTTGATGGGGTTCGGCGCAGTGGGAGTGGTTGTAGGTGCTGTCATGGTGGTTCTTTGGCCGGGTATATTCACAGGACAATTGCAACAGGTAGGTTATGTTTGAATTAGATTTTAATTACCCCAAAGAAGGCTCCCCGTAAACTTTTCTCTTTCTAATGACGTTCCGGAAATTTGAAGGTCTACTTCGGATTATCGGAAACTTGGGATGCTTGTCATAGCCCTCAAATCTACAGACGTTGGAGACGCTGACATAATTGTGTACCTACTAGTGGTCGCCCATATGGACGAGCACTAAACACTAAACTTCGCGAGGTCTAATTGTCAACATTAAAAACTTTTTGCTCCCCATTTCCATCCCAATCATTAAAAGGTCACAATTAAAGAAATGTTTTAAATCATGGAACACTTGTGCTAAGTTTCGTGGAGGTCTGATAAAAATGTAGCCGTTTGCCCAAAACACATAGGTACAGACGAAAGCAAAATGATGGTCTGTATGGTCTTGAATATCAAACATATTACCTGATGTCAGATTTGTTTTGCAACCACACTATCTGACGTCAACCCACTTATACCATAAGCACTTTACAGACAGACAGACGAAAGCAAAACTGTCCAGTAATGTCTCTAAATATTGACACTTCGCCCGCTCGGTCAACGAAACTGAGAACGCCTACGCTCGCTCGCTCTTTTGAAAATGTAAATAAAATATTGGATGGAAACAGATGGAAATGTAAATAAATGCAATACTGCAAATACTTCAGAGACTTCTATTCATACTTCCATTTGCAGATGATGATCCTATCAAACGAATCTATGTCCTACGAGATCTGGCGGGAGACACCGATACCCATGTACCTGGAGTTCTACTTGTTCAACATTAGCAACGTTGACGAGATTCTCGCGAAGAAGCCAGGAGTGAAGTTGAAAGTTCAAGATCTGGGGCCTTTCGTTTTCAAAGAAGTCCATATAAAGGCGAGTATGATATGCAGGTACCAAATTCCATTCATGACCATCAGGCTCCAAGCATACTAATATTCTCGTACTTACTCGTGTGATTGTGATTTGTGTGTGCGTTCACATACGGACACACAATCACATCTTATTCTCAGAAGGGTGTTAATTATGCCCAAATTTCACCAGTCTCACGTAATAGGGAACAGCGAATATACTTGAGTGTGTGTCTTCCTAAGAATTTTCTCGTTTTCTACAAAAACGAATTCTAGACCTCTTCTTTTCTTTTAAAAACGTGGCTCCATCATTCGTCGATGATATTGCCAATGTCAAGGTAATGCTTGATTTTTCCCGCAAAGAAGAACTAGTTGCTGTGAACTATAGCTCGCGGTGCGGAACAAGTAAACGTTGTGTTGCAATTGAGCGTTTGGAGCTGAATTTTCAGCTCAGCGCCAGAGGTATTCTAAAAGGCTATACCTACCAGCCAAGCGTTCGTCAAAAATCCAAGTCCATTCTAAACCTCGTCCGATATAATAACCCGTGATTGAAGTAGTCAATGTTTGTTATGGCGTGCAATATAAAATCACTTCTAAATAGCTCCACAAACAACTTAAAGACTGTTCTTATCTGACGGGTGGCGTCGATGCCATGTTATCTAAAAGAAGCAAATAACTTACTTATACGTTCGAAGAAAGAATTAGAAATATTCATGAGCGCCAACTGATAATGAAAGGTTAGTGTAACGGCTCGTGTTTGTTTGCGAAGTGGAACAATTATCACTAGTTTTTATTTGCCTATATGGTTGAATAGTAGACCTCGCGAACATTAAAAACTGTTTTTTTGGAGTTTTTGCCGCCATTTCCCCCTGAATCAAAAAAAGCTCATTATGTAAATAATATTTCTTTTAAATTAAGCAACACATGTGACAAGTTTCGAAGATCTGATAAGAATGCGACTGTTAGCCCAAAACACACATACGAAAGCAAAATTATTGCCCAGTATGGTCTTGAATAACAAACATATTCCCTGATGTCAGATTTGTTTTGCAACCACACTATCTGACGTCAACCCACTAATACCATAAGCACTTATTTGGAGGGGGTTGACTAGACGAGTAACTCATATTTGCTATTTGTAATGTGACAACTAATCCTCAGATTTATGCATTTACGGATTTCTTATCTCATTTGAATAGTGTTCACCCTAAAATCAAATTCAAACTCGAGTTAGAGAAGGATAGGTCCATAAATTTCTTACGATTTGACTATTACTAGAAATGAGGGTGGGCATGAATTCCGGATCTTTCGCAAACCCACTCATACTGACACAGTAATTCCCGCTACTTCCTGTCATCCTTGGCAGCACAAGCTTCCACAGCTATGTTCACAGGCTATTTCCGGTTCCACTTTCTCAAATAAATTTTAACCGCGAATTAAATATTATTTATCAAATTGCTAAATCTAATGGTTACAGTACCAAGCTTGTGGACAGCTTAGTTGGAAGGCGGCGAGCCTCAATTACGCGTAGTTTACTATATGTTGTTCCCCCGGATCGTGACGTCCATCGGTATAGAGCTAGTCTAACTTATTTAGGTCCGATATCTGATAAAGTTGCCAAAATTGTATGTAACAATAATATTCATGTCGCGTTTAGAACGGACAACACTATCCGGAGAAACATTTGCAATGTTAAGGAGAAAATTGGGGATGACGGAAGTCAGGTGTGTATAGGCTTACCTAAGTGTGGGGATTGTGAGGATTGTGAGGATTTTTATATTGGCCAAACCGGCCGTAGCTTCGCAACGCGGTATAAAGAACATATTATCAGCTTTTAGAAACAATCGCCCCGAACGGTCTCATTTCGCAAAACATTTGTTAGACTCCGGTCACTCCCTACCTAATCGTCACACTTATGACGTTCTTCACACCTGCAGCAAAGGACTGAGGCTTTCGGTTTTGGAACAATTAGAAATCTACAAACATAGACGGTTGAACCCAAATATTTTAAATGATCAACTTAATTTCGCCTCTTCCCCATTCAAACAACGGTGGTGGGTAGACATAAAATAATTTGGTATTATGGTTGTAAGAAATAAAAAACCTTAGGATATAAATAGGTGCGGTTCACGAGGTCGAGTTGTGGTCGTTCGGGCGCCGTGCGCCGAGCCATCGACATCTCCTGATGATGCCCCTGGTTGGGGGCGAAACACGTGTCGAGGGTTTTTATTATTTTTTGCACGATAACACAACTCTCTTATTTATTCTATTTTCAAAATTATTTCTCTATTCTTTCGGCCTAATTTTAAGTGGGTTTAGAGGGCGGTCATGTGCATGAATAAATACGAGAGTTGGGTAATTTGCATGTGGCGGAATATTGCAAAGTAGTTAGATTTATTTAATTCATAAGCCTATTGCCGTTACCACGCACCATTTACAATAGAAAATTCACAAACATTCTGTAATCTGAACCTAAATCCCATCAGCCAGAACGAATGTTACATACGATACCAGTACCCACAGTCTTTCTTACGACTCTGTGAATACCCTTAGTAATCTCAAACTCAAACTAAAACTCAAAAATATTTATTAATATAGGTTGTAAAATAAAACTTATATTATTAACGTCAGCACATAAAATTTACATTTAAAGCCAGATTCGCAAAGAAACGGGTGGAGCCAAAGAGAAAAGAACCTGGCAATAAAAACTCCCGGCCACTCTTTTCCAATCATACTACATTCATAGTACGAGTATAATACACACAACGTATCTAGTAAGATGCTGCAACCAATACACTACGCGTTATGCGTTAATTTAGAAAATTAATTTTCAATGATGCCTCCCTGATATAAATAGGTACCTACCTAATAACAATTCAACGAAACTCTTTTCATATTGATTGACCTGATACGGAAAATTATTAAGCAATAATATTAAATTTATAATCAGGTAGCCCAGGTACCTATAAGTTTAATCCTGAGCATGTGTTTAGATAAAATATTGAACGCTTATTAATATCACGCAATATTCGTCACATGGAACTTGTAAATTACTCATAGATAACTGATAGTACTACGAACGTCAAGATTATTGCTTCTACATTAATTTTTCTACTTTTAATAGGTAAAGCCAGTGAGAGCAAAACCTGGAAATATAAACTTATGACCACTTTTGATGGCGAGTATTTTTTTTTTTTATATTGGGTTCGTCAAATTGACGCCGCCCGCCTGGTGGTAAGTCGTGACGTTGTCTAGCGATTGTGGGCCACTCTCACAGCGCACAATACTATAGAGAGTGGCCCTCAATTTGACGACCTACTGATGTGCCTCTTCACGGTTTGCTTAAAGAACCCAGGGTTATATGTGGGAGGAAACACGTGCACAGGCAGGGCGTTCCAGGCCACTATCGTTCGGCAGAGAAACGAACGTTTAAAACGTTCGGTTCTCGCGAACATGCTATCCACTGTGTGGGGGTGGCATCTCTGCCCGGCACGCGTTGTTCGGGATCGGAAGGAAGAGGGTGGGATCAGATTGAAGAGCTCTTCAGAACACTCGCCGTGGTAAATACGGTAGAATGCGGCCAAGGAAGCTATTGTTTCGGTGCTGAGCTAGCGGCTCAATGCTTCCCGTTACCTCCGGACAATCTATAATACGGATAGCCCGTCGCTGCATAGCGTCGAGAGCGTCCAGCAAATACTTCGCGGAGCCGTCCCAGAGGTGAGAGCAGTATTCGACGCAGGGTCTAATCTGCGTCTTGTACAGAAGACACCTCTGGTGCGGTGTAAAGAATCGCTTTACCTTATTCAGTATTCCTAGTTTCCGCGAAGCTAGCCCTATACATCTTTCGATGTAGTTTTTATTATTGAGCTCTCGACGAACGTTTATGCCAAGGATGTCAAGGTTGTCCTTCATTGGTAATAATGCATTCTGAAGAGAGGGTAGGGGAAGAAAAGGGGACGGACGAGCCCAGTAGCTCCCGTGCAATGTGATGTCATCTGCATAACAATGAATGTTCCCGAGGGATAGCATATCATTGATATGCAGAAGGAAGACTGTTGGTGACAGCACGGACCCCTGCGGCACCCCGGCATTCACTTGCAAAAGCGAGAAGCCTGGCCATCGCAGAGGACCCGCATTCGGCGTTCGTTCAGAAAGCTGGCCATCCAGCTGCACAGTTGAGGAGGTAGACCATATACCGGAAGCTTGGAAAGGAGCGAAGCATGCCAGACTCTATCGAAGGCTTTTGCGATGTCCAGGCTAATCGCCAAATACTCGTCGTGCCTTTCCATAGCCTCACCCCAGACATGCGTTACGAATGCCAGAAGATCACCCATTGATCGTTTTGACTGTTCGTCGTCGATTTGACTGCTGCTTACCAGTACTCCATATATTTTTATATTTAATTATTTTTTAAATTCCGCTCTCACGTCCGTTGCTGGGCGTGTCTGGTACGCACGCAGAAGCTATTTCCATTGGCGCCCGGCGGACGCTCCCTCTCCCTCTCAGCCACCTCCTTCGCGAGCATGATATGCTCGCAGAGGACTCGGCCGCGTCCCACCCACTCCCTCTGGAGACCATGGCTTGAAGCATGATCTCCAGCGAGAGGGTATCCACGCTCAGACCCATTACGAGGTCCCGGCGCTGACTCGCCCATGCTGAGCACTCCACCAACGTGTGGAGTGCGGTCAAGGTACCTACCTACATGTCAAGCTTACAAAGGTACTTAATAAATGTATAAAAATAAATAATTTGTCAGATAAAACGTCACAAACCACCATACACATCCGTCATCGCTCCTGGTGCAAAAGTGCCCATGATGCTGGCAGCATTGCCACGCTGAATGGCAATGGACAATCTTTGCACCAGGAAAGAGTCAGAGGGAGTGTCACCGAGAATTAGGGAGAGATCCCTCCCTAATTCTACGCCCTCCGTAATTGCTGGGTTTCTCATAGTGCATTACAATGGTTCAGGGAAACAGGGAAGATTTTAATGACATTGGAATTTTTGTCGGACTGCAGAGATTTTATTTAGTGGTATGTAACATATGTCCTGGCGGTTGGAATTTTGGTTTGATTTGCAGAGTGATTATGGAATTTCTAAAGTGCTTGGTAACGGCAGGCTCGCCGTCTATTACGTGGAACCAACAATTGTACTAGCATAGTGTGTGTGATGATGTCCCTCTACACAAACATACATAACCCGGGGTAGGCACCCCGGGTTATGTATGTTTGTCTGTCTGTCTGGAAACTTGTAGTAACATCAGTACATATTTATATTCGATTTAATTAGACCATCTTGAGCTCTGAAGGTCAACTAGTATGAAAACCAGTATTCTAATTAAATCAATTTAAAGAGTCAATGTTCATTATTCTACAGTTTTATAAGTTTTAAACAGTACCTAATTGTTTTATGTGTTGTGAATAATAGCACGCAGATATGAAAACTACGAGGGTGGATTGAAAAGTAATCGGCCTAACCAAGAAAATAAATACATAATAAATGAAATATATGTTTATTTTTCAACGTAATCACCATCAAGTTCAATGCACTTTTGCCATCTTCCCTTCCAAGCATTTAGCCCGTTGAAAAAAAATGATTCTTCCTTAGAGTCAAAATATGCGTCTACTGCTGCTTTGACCTCGTTATTTGTCAAAAATCTTTGACCTCCCAAGTGCTTTTTTAGTTTAGGGAACAGAAAAAAGTCTGACGGTGCCAGATCAGGTGAATAAGGTGGATGCGGTAACAGTTCAAAGCCACAGTTGTGAATTTCTACCATTGATTGGACAGACGTGTGAACACGAGCGTTATCTTGATGAAACAGGACTTTTCTTCTGATCATTCCTATACGTTTTTCTTTTATTTCCTCTCGTAAACGACGTAGTAAGGTGCAGTAATAATCAGAGTTTATAGTCTGACCCCTTTCAAGATCATCAACCATAATCACCTTACTTGCCGACAAAATCGACTTAGCCTTTTTGGGGGGTGGTGACCCAAGTCTTTTCCACTGTTTTGATTGTTGTTTTGTTTCCGGTGTACAGTAATGAACCCATGTTTCGTCCATAGTAACAAAACGATTCAAAAAATTCCAGCTTCAAATAACTCCCAAACAGTCGCGTGCTATATCAATCGCATCCTTATTTGCTCAACTGAAAGCAGTCGCGGAACCCACCTCGCAGACACCTTGTGGAAACCCAACACGTTGGCTATTATGTTTTGAGTACGTTCATAAGAGATGCCTATAATCTCGGCTATCTCTCTAATTTTCAATCTGCGGTCTCCCATAATTAAGTCGAGTATTTTTTTATATTTTCGTCAGTAGTGGACGTCGAAGGCCTTCCAGAGCGGGGTTCGTCTTTCACACTCTCTCTACCACGCTTGAATTCTGCTATCCATTTTTTGACTGATGAATATGAGAGAGCGCAATCTCCTAATGTACTGACCATATCATCATGGATGGACTTGATGACAGCCCCTTCTTATGGAGGTACTTAATGACGGCACGCTGCTCGATTTGCTCTATTTGCGGAAATGATGTCAGATTGCTTTGTTAACAAATTTATAAAATTAAAACTAATTATCGCGCACGTTTCAAACTTCACTCAATTAACAGGTCTGAAATGAACTAAATAATGTGGATAGATTTGATTTTTAGAACTAAATGGATCAGTGTTAGGCCGACTACTTTTCAACCCTTCCTCGTACATCAGCTCTATGAGCATAAAGTGTGATTAAAGTCGACCGATTTATTCACCCAATGTTATCGCAGAAAATGTTTGTCAATTAATGTCAATTAACACCTTTTTAGGGTTCTGCACCCAAAGCGTAAAACGTTAACCCTATTACAAAGACTCCGCTGTCCGTCCTCCGTCCGTCACCAGACTGTATTTTCAACGTAAAGTTGAAATTTTCACAGATTTTAATAGCAACAAACACAATGTTAATATTTAAGGGGACTCCCATACAACAAACGTGATATTTTTGCCGTTTTGGTACGAAACCCTTTGTGCGCGAGTCCGACTCGCACTTCGCCGGTTTTTTACGATATCTATGGTTATGCACTGAAGTTCTGCAGGACTATTTATTCTATTTCACTGAGTCTCATCCGACGTTGGCGGGTTCGCGGTATCTACACCAAAACTGGTTTACCCTGCTGTTTCTGCCAGTTCTGCGATAGTTATTACCACATCAGCTTGCATAATATACTCTGAGATACGTAGTTCTTGATGGATTACCTATCGTTTTAATTAGAAATTTGGACATTTTGGACATTTTTTTGGACATTCTCACACAACGTCATCTAGCCCAAATTAAGCTAATATAAGCTTGTGTTATGGGATCTAGACGACTGATAAACATACTTATATATTTCTAAATATATACATATTATACATAGAAAATACCCAAACTCCGAAACAAACATTTGTGGATCACACAAATAATTTGAATCGACCCGGAATCGAACCTGGGACCTCAGGGGCGGCAGTCGCATACTCATACCACTGAGCCACCGAGGCATTCATTAAATATAAATACTCCAAGCCGTTTACATAGCTCGCTGTTGTAATATTGTATTTGTACACAACAGCGCAGATTAATAAATAGTACTACGTAACAGATACATCACTCCCATACAAAAGCGAAAATACCTACTCTATATTAACCTACAAAATTTTAATAATAATAATACATGCTGCACAGAACGAGGAGAATTGAACCTTTAACACGCGTTCATAGAGTCGAGACTGTGTTGCCCGCTGTGCGAGTGACGCCATCGTAAGAATGCGCTAGGGTTGTACCTATGATGATTATTGTAATAAAACGAATGTTACGAATCAACCATTTTTTTATTAGTCAA
The DNA here is from genome assembly GCA_963556515.1 of Nudaria mundana. NCBI lineage: Eukaryota > Metazoa > Arthropoda > Insecta > Lepidoptera > Erebidae > Nudaria > Nudaria mundana. The sequence continues at coordinate 1,523,959 of OY748293.1, forward strand.
TCCAATATGTTTTAGTTTTATGTAATGATTTATATTTTTTTATTATTCAATAAATAAAAACGGCAAAAAAATCACGTTTGTTGTATGGGTTGTACCCTAAAATATTAATTTTATTCTGGTTTTTAGTAATTGTTGTTATAGCGGCAACATAAATACATTATTTACTATGTCACGGTTCAAGGTATACACATTATCACGGTTCATGAAATACAGCCTGGTGACAGACGGACGGACGGACAGACAGACAGACAGACAGACGGACAGTGAAGTCTTAGTAATAGGGTTCTGTATTTCCCCTTTGGTTACGGAGCCCTAAAAAGAAAATAAATAATATCTATGGATAGGTCATCAAAAATGATATTGAGGTTTCTAATATATATTTTTTTGCGCGTGAGACCCTTCCAAAGTGGTAAAATGTGCCGCCCCCCACCTCTAACTTCTAAAATAAGAGAATGATAAAACAAAAAATATATATGTTGTACATTACCATGTAAACTTCTACCGAAAATTGGTTTGAACGAGATCTAGTAAGTAGTTTTTAATACGCCATAAATCGTAAAAATTAAACTATTATGTTACTTGCTGCTACGGAACCCTTCATGGGCGAGTCCGACTCGCACTTGGCCGCTTTTTTTGTTAGCCAAACATAACGTAATCCCGGTGCACGAAAAACAAAAGGAAATGTAAGTAAATGAAACCCAAGTTAAAAATGCATTTTGTTATTATTAAAATAGTGCATACCATTTGCATACCTGCTATAATCCGCACAATAATTACGTGGTTTCTGCATTTCGAACCGTAAGCGCGGGAAACGTGCAGTGCGGTGCGATGCGAGCGCTCAGGCGGGCGTTCGGCAGCCCTCTGCCAGTTTGTACTCTCGAAAGTACGCCGAGCGGTAGGTATATAGCGCGCGGCCTTGAGCGAGTGACGGAGGCCTGACAACAGTATAAATAAGTTGTTATCTGTATCTATACGTGCACTTTTTATCTCCTGGCTTGTTTTATTGCATTATCTAACGTGGTCATCTTTCGTGACGTTACCTGTATGTTATCGGTCACATTATGTCTGAAACTGAAAGATAAATATACCTTTGTCTGCACAGTTTTGAGAAAGTTATTGATCTCAGAATATCATTGTCTCTATGCCTCTATGTACTCGTAATTTTCGGCTTTCGACTCCGGGATCTATTTGCGTGATCCACAAATGTTTGTTTCGGAGTTTGGGTGTTTGGATATTATGTATGTATTATATATAGTTATATATAGTATGTTTATATATATATATATAAACATACTTATATATATATATATATATATATATATATATATATAAGTATGTTTATCAGTTGTCAAGACGCCATAGCATAGGCATATAGCTTAGTTTGGGCTAGATGACGTTGTTAGAAAGTGCAAAGAAAATATTTTTTTTCATCTCCAAATAATTTTTCGGGTATTATCTAAATTATAGACACACGCGTATATATTCTACTTAATACTTTAAAACATAGACCAACGCTGTCGCCGTATACGACGGGACAAGGCATTATGCATTTCCCGATACATAAAAGTCTAGCATGTTTGGTGCGGGGGGGGTCATCGACACGCACACATTCTCAGACACTCAAACCCAATCGGGTGCCACTACGAAACTCACACATGACAATAAGAATAACACATTAACATTTTCAGAAACACATACATATACATTTTATATCATAACACTATAATGACACTACCAAAAGTTACCGCCCACTATTGATGTAACAGTGTCGATACATTTTATCGATAAATTTGACAAAATCGACTATTAAAATCAGGTTTTAAAAATGATACCAAGGTGGATTTTGTTTATAAAAGTGTGACTTTATTTGCTATTTGTAACTTAGGGTAGGTATTATATCAAATCTATACATCATATAAATCTAAACAACTAAATAAAATCGAAGAGTCTGTATACAGGGTATATCTATAGCTGTATACAGTGGACTATGTATACAGTTTATTTTGAAATCATAATGCTTAATGTCATAATTCAGTTTTCTATTTTTACTACAATCGATTACATGGTTACTAAGAACAGATCTTTGTATGTCTTATAGTGTCAGACTTTTCCATGCTGCCTATATAAATATTACACTCTGTATGTATAATAAATACCTACCCCATAAAAATAAACATTTGAATGAACTTTCGTCACTTTCGTTAACACTAGTGATATAGTAGCATCAACTCGATGGAGAATAAAATGAGGGAAGACCGGAAGACGGAAGACCTGCGGTGGAAAGAGTACTGCTACAAGAAAGACCATGGTGTCCCAGATTAACGACGGCTACTCCACAGGTGCAATGATGCGGGGATACACAAGGTGTACCCAGCCGAAGGCAAGTGGCAATGCGGAAGGTTGTGTCGTCCAACATTGTACCGATGTTGGGCGATGGGAGCGCCTGGATCCATAACCCTGACTCCCATTCTCCAACAGCTAGTAGGCGTGCATATCTTAAGATAAGATGATATATGTAGGGAATAGGTATCCCGTTAACGTGTTTCCATGGAAATCTGGATCTGAAAAACTAGTCCACTCGGATGTTGCCGCGGGCAACAGCTAGTCTACGATAAAATATTAAAAGGAAATTCACATGTAGAGGAGTAGATGATGCACACGGTTTCATAGACGGATCAAAAGTACTAATGACATCGCAAGGTGATTGTTGGTCATCTGATAGAGCGGAGGCTAATTGATGGCTCTGAAAAAATAGATTTTACATTGTGATTTTTATAAGCGGAGTAATATACGCGTATTTTAAGAACTAAACATACTCATATACTTTATAACAATTATGTTACCGGTCGTACTAAAATGCAGTTGAATTGAGAACCTCATTATTTTTTGAAGTCAGTTAAAACTTACAACACAAGTACAATGTGGTATTAGAGTTGGTATAGTGCCCTCAAGCAATAGCCTTCTCTTGTTCGCCAACACTCGAAAATCAAAGATCTTGAAGTGTTCCGAGCAAATGACACCAGCTCTAGGAGGCATCCAGGTACGTCTGTTGTTACAAAGCAATATCCATAATTCCCTTACTCTCGGATCTTTCGGAAACCTGTAATAAATAAATGAACAAAAATATCGTCGAAGTATTTATTAGGTAATGTAATTCTTAAGTATAATAAAAAAACTATACAACAAGACTCAATATTATACCTATTAAAATTATCAAAACCTTTATTAAAATCAAGATCATAATATACGGACCTACATAATTTAAATAATATTCAAACCAGTAATTTATATTGCACCTCTTTGCATTTTCAAGGTATTTTATCGATACCTAACTTGGTACATCACTCCGATACAGACACTATAACTGTGTATTTGTTGCCATGGCAACACCCATGTCAGTCGTTTGACATGTTTGACTGATTTGCGAATTGTATGAAACGACCGACTTCGTGTTGATAGAAAAATCCGAAATAATGAGACTTTGATTATTATAAACAAAGAAATTTGTATTATTATTTGATTAAAAATACTTACCTATGGAAGGTAATACCATCTTTTTGTAAACTAGATGTGCCTGACCTTTTTTTGCAACAAAAAACTGAGCAGGTTGGCATTTTTGGGGATGACAATAGCCGCGCAACTAGATCTAGTCTAGTAAGTTGTCAAGACGCCAATTTGTTTTATTTCTAACTTATGACCTATAGGTCATAATCATGTGAGCGAGGGGAACGCCTGCTAAGGCGGCGGTGTGCTTTAAAATAACTTATACTTCGAACTAATTGGAAACGTGATTAGATCAGATAATCCTTGTTTACTGTGTGTTTGGTTGTATGGATATGTGTATGGTTTCTACTCAATGAAATGGCTTCCCATTTTATTTCGTCACGAAGACACAACACACAACTTAGCATAGTAGTATGATACGGCTAAAACCAGACGTGTACAACCTTCGATCAAATTAACTAATATTTGTTCTGCTATTCAGCGCGAAGACAAATTGAGCATAATTAAATATCATTGAAATCGATCCAGTACTTCTTGAATTATAATTTTATAAATAGTGTAATTAACGGGATTTTGTTTTTAAATTGATTGTTTAAAAAAGTAGGTACTCATAATTTTTTTCTTTCGTGCATTCTTAGGTTGTTATCAAAGTCTTGGGGCTGAGGACTTTTCTATATTAGTCTATAGTATTTGGGCGAGTCAGCGCCGGGACCTCGTAGTGGGTCTGGGCGTGGATACCCTCTCGCTGGAGACCATGCTTCAAGCCATGGTCTCCAGCGGGAGTAGGTGGAACGCGGCCGTGTCCTTCTGCGAGCAAGTCGTGCTCGCGAAGGAGGCGGCCGAGAGGGAGAGGGAGCGTGCCCTCCCCGCCGAGTTCCGTAGTCAGCGGCGAGGCCGCCGCAGACTCATCTACGCCCAAGACCATCGACCTCCATGATCGGGGCCTGAGGACGGCGGGATCGCCACCCGTCGTCCTTACAGAAGCAGGCTAGAAGGGTTGCGTGCTGCGGGGCCTTTGCCCCATAGCACGCAACCAGATTCACTCATTGACGCGGGATAAAACCCTACCCCAACGACGCGGGATTCTCATCCCGACCCAACCCCCCGCAGAGACCACAGAGGTGGTCAAAGTCCGCCGGGCGCCACTGGAAATACGTTCTGCTTGTAACCAGAGACGCCCGGCAACGGACGTTGAAGCGGCCGCGGCCTTGGTCGCGGAACTAAAAAAAAAAAAAAAAAAAAAAAAAAAAGTCTATAGTATTAGGTATATCAGTTGCATCCGTAACTCCCTAGACTCTAGGGAGTTACGGATGTAACTAGAGCCTATGAGGGCCTAGAGTGTCCTTATGTAGTGAGAATCTCGCCAATAAGGTTCTCGCGACTTATGGGCGTTGACCCATTGGCTCGCGTGATTCATTAGCGTACCAAACAGTCGTGACCACTGCCGGTCCTTTGCATCGCTGACCAGCATGCAGAACGAGCAAGCGAGCAAGTCCCTCAGTTTTTAAGACTACAGACTTTTAACTGCTCCATCAGCAGTTTGGACTGTTGGCTCGCGCGTGTTGTCACGTCCCATAAGGGTAAAGAGGTTGACCGGGTCTCCCTTGTTTGACCGAAAGGAATTTGACAAATGATCACTTCCCAAAAAAAATTTCGCATAATTTCATTTGCCAAATTATTTACTTAGCAAAAAATCTATTCACAAAAAATTGTAATGCAAACCTAATGTTTGGCAAAATTAACGTTTAAACTAAAACTTGTTTACCAACTAGTACTTTTAACATTTTTTATCTAGTCAAATATTTCAGTTGGAATAACAGTTTTTACGCAAAATCATCGTTTCTGGCGTGCGTAGGAGGTCACAGTTTAACCTAACCTAACCTACCCATTTTGTGTAACCGTATGGACAAGGACAAAGAGAGAAATAATTTGTAGAGAGAAATGTGCATTCCTTGAAAGAACCACTGGCAAGTAGGGGTCTGCATCTCGTGATTCCAATTGTATAACCTTTTGAGGTTCTTCTTCTTTTAAGTGCATGGGTCCATCGTTCATCGATCATTTTGCCAATGTCAAGGTAATGTTTGATAGTTCCCGGCACAGAAGAACTAGCTACTCCGAACTAGTTCCCGGTGTAGGACAAGATATGAAACGTTGTACGTCACTACAAGTGAGCGTCTGGACCATGGTTTTTGCTGAGCGTCCAAGGTAGCCTAAAAGCTACCAACCATGCGCTCCACAAAAACCCAAGTCCTGCTGAGGTCGAAACAAGCCATGAGGTTGATGTGGATGTGTTGGCTTGCGTTTTAGTTGGCGTACTAACAGTTTTGATTGCCAATGGATCATGGACTGACTGATAAATAAGATCACGGCTTCATTCATTCTACATATTGCCAAAGGGATGTCTATGTAACTATACAGAGAGGATGTGCTTGTGGACCAATGAAAATGATTGTGCTATGACGTGCTGTGTGGACAAATGAATATGATTGGTGGATGTCAAACGCATCCATGACAACGTAGCATAGCACATCTCTGGTCGAAAGCCACACTTAATCTTCCCTTCTGCCTGGAAATTATGCAGAAGATCTAACCAGACAGGCAGATGTAGTGTAATAATTTAATATTTTCCACAGACAAACATGACATGGAATGACCACAACGGTACTGTCACGTTCTACAATCAAAGATGGTGGCACTTCCAGCCGGACATGTCCAACGGCACTTTGTCAGATAATGTTACCAATATCAACCCAGTTATTGTTGTAAGTATTGTCATATAATTCATATAATCAAACCGGATTCGTTAAGAGGTATATTTTACGCCTATAATTCGCCAGTAATTTTATTCATCTCATTTAGAGTCCTATCACCACCAACTGGGAAGTATTGCCAGCTCGAGTCGCGTCCGTTAATCAAAAGGTGCCAGTAGGTACATTGTTTTGGCACCTTAAGCTCTTGACATGTTACTATATGTGAGTATTAATTTTTTTTGAATAAGTACCTCGTAAAGGTCATCAAAATAAGCAGAGCTTGTGCTACGAGAAATAGATTACTGGTACAAATATTTATAATATACCTTTATTTGTAAACCATTTTTATTATTATGACTAATCAAGCAAGCAGTTGAAAAACAACTTATAATACTCGTACTTGTATCCTACGGTTCCTACTAGTTATTATATAAGTCTTTGGAGTTTAGAATATATACATCGAAGTATCTTAGGAAAACTCGACACAAAACCCTATACCAACTAGTCTGGCCAGCGTGGTATATATAGGCTGAATCTCCCTTTTTGGAGGGGGCCTTACGCCCAGCAGAGAGCGTCAAATGGGCTGAGAAAAACTCCATACAGACTCCACAAATTTTGCTAATTTTCAGACCTTCGATATGATATCCATAAATCCACGATAATACCTAATTTAGTTTTTTTTTCTTCCTAGACGGTAGGCTACATGATGCGTAACTCACCAGCGTTCATGAAGCTGGCTGTTGATGGGTTCCTTCGGTTATTTCATCGTAACATGTTCCTTACCGCGAACGCGTCCACCTGGATCTTCGACGGCATATCAGACCGCGTACTGGATGTGGCTGAAAGAATACCTTACTTAGATATACCTATACCCTTCGATAAGTTTGCTTGGTTTTATGAGGTAAGTTAAAATTTTATTGTACTTAAATATTGTAAATTCGCCGATAATTAGTGCTTGAATAGTTAGCTATGACTATAACTATTTTTCCTGACATTCGATTGTAGTGAAGCAAAGCCAGGGCAGAAATAATTTATTGCTGCCCTGAATTAAGCTTAGATTTTCGGAAAAAAAACCGCATGAATCTTTTTGAAACATATTTCACTGCTGCTCCGCTCCAATTCATTGTAGCGTGATATTATATAGCCTATAGCCTTCCCAGATAAATGCACTTCTAAACAAAAAAAGAATTTTTCAAATTGAACTAGTACTTCCTGATATTAGCGCGTTCAAACAAACAAATCTTCTGCTTTATAATATTAGTATAGATTATTTTTATAATATTGTTGACTAATGTTTTGTATCTGTATGCACTTTTTTTTAGTAAGTACGTACGTTAAGAATCTTCATTTCTGACATACATAATATAAAGTTCGTTGTTTTATAATAGTATGAGTCACTGAACTTTGAACTCAACATGTTATTAATAAGTTGGAGAGATAATAAACAGTTAGTGAAGACTCACTTATGTACAAAAAAAATAATATTATAGGCACTAAAACATAACGTCAACTAGTCTTAGGGCACCTTTCTTGTCATGCATTTTTTCATCACCAGCGATGTAAACGTCAAATCGCGACTAGCCCCGTTACCATAGCAACCGGAGTGCGAGAGGCCCGCGCATGTATGTAATTTGACATTGACATCGACACGCATTGCGGGCGAAATTCGCACGCTCTGGTGGAAAACGCTTGACAGAAATACGCGCTTAGATTAACTAAAACATGTACCTACTATAAGAACTACAGGTAGAGAAGCAGGGTACCCAGTCTGGGTAGAGGCATGCCAGCAGTTTTGTTGGCTTAAAAGGAGAAAGAAAATAAATAACCATTCTTTCCATCCAAAAAAATCTGGAATCGATGTGACCAACACAAATACAATACCTAACTGCCGTTCGGTATTGAAATGATATTATAAATAAATAAATATTTTGGACATTCTCTCACAACGTCATCTAGCCCAAACTAAGTTATAAGCTTGTGCTATAGGATCTAGACAACTGATAAACATTTATATATTTCTAAATATCATCATTCACCGAGCCTTTTCCCTACTTAGTCGGGGTCGGCTTTAAAAAAAATAGATTTCTCTCAGGTGAAAGTGACAACTGGACCTAGCTGTAGCCGGCATGATGAAGGCTAGACCTAGTTTTACCCGAAAACAATCGGCTCGTACTAGGTTTAACCAAGAGTAAGTGGCTACACATAGTTCTAACCGGCTAAAACTAGGTGCAGCCGCACTTCGGATATTAGCCGTAACATATACATATATTTCTAAATATACATAGAAAACACCCAAACATATTGATTTTCTCGTAACCACCTCATCTGCGTATCTAACAAATATTTTTGTTCCTGATGTTGCAATCCAATGCTATTTAGTTTTAACTGAATCCCCGAACACAATTTTCCAAGACAAAATGCTACCGAATAAGTGATTCGCTATGACATCATTGCTCTTGGCATTATATAATTATTGCGTTTAGTTGCTAGATGACCGACTTCTCAATGTCACGGCACAGTAAATTTTGCCGAGTTTTGCAAATCATTCTCTTGCATTCAAATACAATTTTAGAGGTAACTAAGGCAATGACTTATGTACCCCGTACGGAATTCACATAATTTATACATACAGTCACACCTTCAATCAAAGGGATAGGCAAAAATGCATTACACAAACAATACTGAATCTTTCTACTAATTTTGTAAGTCCGATGTAATTGAGTACAAGCCTATTGTCGTTTAGCACTAAAATCAATAAACTCTGTGATTCCAACCTAAATTTCGATAATAAACAGGACTGTTGTTACATAGTTATAACCTTAATAATGATGTCCAGGCTTCGTATACTACATAATATCTAAGTTATGGTAATTAATTAGATCTCCTGATTCAGGTTGATAATTAATAAAAAATATTTTTTTTTCGGTCGACCTTCACGGCATTGTGGTCACGAAAACAACTTACACTCTTATCATTTTTAAATCTAGTCTTATTGCAAATTAAATAACGCATTATATATAATTGTTCTATGTTTATAATTACGAAAGTTGGAATAAAATGCCTTGCTTGGTTGGCACGTTGGTATTTGTTTCACAATAAACGGTAAACTACTGAACGGATTACGCTGCAATTTGGTTCAAAGACACCTAATTAAAATAGCTTTAAGTTGTCATTGAGTATTGATGGCTTGGTAAGTAAATAGAGAGTAACTTATTAATATAAAATAGTCCATGATAGCCGACATTTTGTTAAACGATTGATTAGGTAGAGGTAACGTAGAAAGCTACCAGGCACGTGCTACGCAAAAACCCAAGTCCTATGAAATCGCCGGGCGCCACTGGACATACCCTCTGCTAGTAACCAGGGACGCCCGGCAACGGACGTTAGAGCGGCCGCGGCCTTGGGCCGCGGAATTAAAAAAAAAAAAAAAGTCCTATGAAATAGTTGTTTCGGTACCCACGGGAACTAAATTATTACCCACCCACCGGCATAAAAGGTGTTTCAATTCAGAAAATCTACCTATGTGCTTACTTTCATACCAGTCTGCTCAACAGTTTACGTGTAGCAGTAACAAATGTCCTTCCCGAATCCCTTTGTAAATTTTAAACCACCGTACATAATTTCATCCACCGAGCCTTTTTCCAATTCAGTTGGGGTCGGCTTTCCAGTCTAACTTCTCGCGGCTGAACTTCGATAATTTATGTGCCTGCCATCTGACTGACCTTCACAACCCACGGGCGATATCGAAGTTCTGTAGTTAGACTAGTCGGGTCCACTGTACTTAATTGTGGTAGATTTATTGTCTTAGTATGACTATAGTTAAAAGAATGCTTTGTTTATTTCAAGTAACCTAACGTACCATTAAATTAAAGCTGATAAGATTAAATATTATTGTCAATCAGTTCCTAATAGATATGTCACCATATTGTAAATTATAAATTTACTAGGGGACGCCCGCGGCATTGCCCGCTTGACAAATTCCACTCTATCTATTGGTGAAAACAGCATCAAAATCCGTTGCGTTGTTTTAAAGATCTAGCATAGCAATTTATTATTTGGTCCCAATTCGCTAATTGCTTGTCGTGTCAATGACGTGTATTTTATCAAACACTTATTCAGATTAACAATATTAAGAAATAAATTATAAATAGATCACAAAAACTGATGTCATCGGCATGACTCAAACCTACGGCCTTTCCCTAACCGGGGGAATGCTCTGACCACTGAGCTACGATGACCAATACCGACAACATCAAATTTTTGCTTCATATCATATTCATAATTTCTAGATCGCGCTATTAAGGGTAGCGTTGGATCCAACGCTTTGGTCATCGTAGCTCAGTGGTGGTGGAAAGGCCGTGGGTTCGAGTCCTGCCGATGACATCAGTTTTTGTGAACTATTTATAATTTCTTTCTAAATATTTTAAGAATAGTTTAAGCAAACTCATTGCTTTGAAATACAAAAATATATTGACTTAGTCAGCTGTTCCACATAAATACAATGCATACATATAACTACATTGAGTTACAACTAATTAGTTACATCACGCATCGCCGACAGAATTCCTTCGTATCATACATATCGACTTTCACTACCTATTCGCTAACATTCGCTTTTCATATTTTTACACATTTCCTTATCTTCAACGTGAATGTGTGTAAGCGGAATGTATTACGAAAGGAAATCTCGATACAAACCCTATATCGATATATACCCGTCTGGCCAGCGTGGTATATGTAGGCGGAATTCCTCCCTCTTCCTCCCGCAGTCCAGCAGTGGGTGTTAATTTGTGCTGAGATGATGATGGAATGTATTCCACACATATTTACACCTATTGTTGTTACTAGGATAACGAGTACTATAGAAAATCAGTAATCGTTTGTAGATTTTGTGTTTGGAAGAAAACTATAACTAAGGTACCTACTGCAGTAATTATCTTATGATTTTTAGGGCCAAAGGGTAAAACGAGATTCTTATTACTAAGAATATATAGCGGCTGTCACGTAAGATTTGTTGCCTTTCATCAACATTTCATCGCAAGGCAACGTGTTTCAATTTATTTTTTCAAAATTTATAGTTATAGTAAGAAAGTTGAAATTTTCACAGATGATGTATTTCTGTTGCCGCTTTTTAATTAGTTCAATTTTTTTTTTCAATTTATTAATTTTTTGCAAATATGAGTACAATAGATGTTAGAAATACTAGGTAGGTACAGAATCACCATATTTCACCATGAGGCATGCGGTCTTGGTGGTCGCTAAATTAGAAACAAAATAATATACATCGTGAAAGTACCTACCACCGCCGTTTACAAAAAATATATATATTTTGGACTCAGTTTAGATAACAGAACCGACGGGAGTATTACTTTAAAAACATACACATTTTTTTACAAAAATCAAATCCATTGGAAATCAAAAATTGATGTGGTGTCTAGACATCAAATTAGTACCTAATCGTGGCAGCTCACTGCCTCGAAAAAAAGTGTACCTATATCAGATACTAGCTGATCGCCGCAGTTCCGCCCTCGTGATTTAGTTTACTCGTTCCCGGTTCCCGTGGGAACACATTACCGGGATAAAAAGTAGCCTCAGGGTGAATGTAGATTTCCAATGGTGAAAGATTTTTTGAAATTTTTTTGAGTTTATTCATTACAAACATACACACAAAAATACAAATCTTTCCTCTTTATAATAGTAGTAATGATTACAACCTCACTTAAGAATTGTTCAATGTAATTACCTACCATAAAGAACAGCGTGGTAAATATTCAAAAAAGCCCGACTCACACTTTGCGGGTTTTTATTAACTTTCTTACGTTCCTTCGAATACTTCTCGGTCTTTTCAGTTTAATGAAGTCTCTAATGGCGGTGACACTGAAAACCAGATGTACTGAAATAGGCAATGTGCTCGTCTCAGTACAATATGCTGAGTGTTATCCCAAATTGTGCGTCGCAATTTTTACAAGTTGCTGTACGTCGGTACGTGTGAGTGGATTTATTTAGGCCAATTTAGGCAATAAATGTAAACAATTATAAATAATATGTTGTAAAAACGCGGCACGTGCTTGACACGTAGATATTTCCTGCCACACACACGTCACTCATAAGTGTCAAGTGTCAAACCAAACCACACTGTCAGTTATTGTGACACGACCGTGTCACTTACGTCAATTTTACGTCTGTGGCTGTTGTGACCACAGATAAGTTATATTATCTTTGTGTAACGTTGAGTGTAAAGTTGTGATGCTACAATAAAAAAAAAATCTTCTTTCTAATGTCGTAAGGGGCTCGTGGCTGTGTGGTAAACGCGTAAGTTAACACATTTCAAAGGTTAAGCAACATCTACCCAGGCCGGTCTTAGGATGGGTGACCATTTCTTAAGACATTTTGAGACACCTCCGCGTCTCGGAGAGCACGTTAAACCGTCGCCGGTTGTCATACGAACATCTATGGCATTCGTTATGGTATACCGACTGGTCTAACTACAGAATTTCGAAATCGCTCATGGGTTGGGAAGGTCAGATGGCAGTCGCTTCACGGAATATATCGAAGTTCAGCCGCGAGCAGTTAGACTGGAAAGCCGACCCCAACTGATTTGGGAAAAGGTTCAGTGAATGAACAACTGAGCCTTTTCCCAACTCAATTGGTTTGTTCTTTAATGGTTCCAAACTACTGTTATGTATCAAGTTTATTGTAATTATTTCACTATGTCCGTTAGTTATCTTAGGTTTACGTTTCGTCATTACTATCCGGGATAATAAAGGATAAACGTTTCATTTAATAGTATTATATTATTCTCTTATCAGAGATTAGTAATTACAAGATAATGAATATACACGTATGTTCTTATCGCTCAACTTATGGTTATGGAGCTCATTACTTCATAGTAATAAATTTTCTTGTTGACAAACTAGCTGTAATCGCGGCTACGCCCTCGTGATATAGTTTTTATGGCCCACTCAGCTGATTTTTTCACAGCTTCAAGAGACAGTAGACCTGAGTATTTTATATGAATATCAACTACAGTACCCGGCGATAAATATTGCACATCGACCTTTGGAAAGAGTACAATCAGCTAATTTCGGCTTCGTAGAGCATTATCTCTACTCTACTCTACTCGTTTTTATTAACGTTCTTACGAAAGTACCATAAGTGTAGCATTTAATGTAACGTTCCTGCGAATGCGTGATGGTCTTTTCCCTATTTGTACGGTTTAATGAAGTCTATAATGTCGTAAGGCGCTCGTGGCTGTGTGGTAAACGCGTAAGTTAACACATTTCAAAGGTTAAGCAACATCTAGCCAGGCCGGTCTTACGATTGGTGACCATTTCTTAAGACATTTTGAGACACCTCCGTGTCTCAGAGAGCACGTTAAACCGGCGTCGCCGGTTGTCATACGAACATCTATGGCATTCGTTATGGTAGACCGGCTGGTCTAACTACAGAACTTAGAAATCGCCCATGGGTTGGGAAGGTCAGATGGCAGTCAGACAGTGAGAGAGCAGTTAGACTGGAAAGCCAACCCAGGAAAAGGTTCAGTGAATGAATAACTGCCTTTTCCCATTTTACGCCCTCGTGATATAGTATTTATCCCACTCAGCCGATTTCAGATTTCAACCAGCAGATTTTTTCATATATCCAAGGGACAGTAGACCTGAGTATTTGATATGAATATCAACTAGATTTTTTCATCTAGTCATTTATCAATCTTATCATCATTTAATCAATAATTTTATTTAAATCCTACTTACTATTAGTTAACTAAAAAATTTAATTTAATTGAATTTTTAGTACTAAACACAGCTGTAACTAATGCTATGTTATAGAGGAACGGTCTCTCCTACTACAGGCATTACGTGCTTACCAGGAGAGGCCAATCACGGTATTGTTGTTCATTTTTTGTGAAACATATAAAGATTTATTATTATTTATTAACTAGATACCTCCACGCGTTCCTTTGACGGAACCCTAATTAAACCTACGTCTTACTTGATTCATCGAATTCCTCAGCGCAACGGCTCAATAGAATTCGACGGCTCCTTCAACATGAACACCGGTGCAATGGACTTTTCACAACTGGGCATGGTGCAGAAGTGGCGGTACAGCAACAGGACGCACTTTAGAGACGAATGTGGGGAGGTTAAAGGCTCTACGGGGGAACTGTGGGCTCCGGAGTATGGGCAAGAAGAGGTTTTTGTGTTCTCATCGGATCTTTGCACGTTAGTATTTGTTTATGACTGACCCCGCAAACGTTGACTCAACTCAGACCTACAAAATATATATATTCATAATATATTCATAAGAATAGGTCAAGCCGTTTCGTCGAGTTTGGCAACCAATACAGTGACACAATAGTGAAAGAATTTTCAAAATCGGTTCATAAGTTACGTAGTCTATTCAAGGCAAAACCTTTCTCTAGAACCACTCTATCCATTAGTGCAAATAGCATTAAAATCAGTGCAGCAGTTTTTAAGTTTATCGCAAACAGACAGACGCCGGGCGCCACTGGAAATCTGCGTCTGAACCAGAGACGCTCGGCAACGGACGTTAGAGCGGCCGCGGCCTTGGGACTCTGCGGAGATATGTATACGTGTTGATACAGAACAGCAGTTTTTAAGTTTATCGAAAAAAAAAAAAGACGCCGGGCGCCACTGGAAATCTGCGTCTGAACCAGAGACGCTCGGCAACGGACGTTAGAGCGGCCGCGGCCTTGGGACTCTGCGGAGATATGTATACGTGTTGATACAGAATAAAACATCACGTTAAAAAAAAATCTTGTCCTGGGTGGGAATCGAACCCACGACCTCCGCGAATCCAGTAGTTAGCTGGGCAGTGTCACTAACCGGGTCAGGTTGTCTAATATAAGTTATTGGTTAAAATAATTATTTCTCCTGTTTAAAGATACCTCCTTCTCGTCAAAGACAAAGAGGTGAGTGTTCTAGGCATCGATGGTGTCCAATACGCGGCTACCAACGAGACGTTTGACAACGGACACCATTTCCCTCGTATGGTAAGCATATTTAACGTACAACCAAGATTTTACGCAGGCGGCATAACTATACACACACACACACACACACACACACATATCACGCCTATATCACCGAAGTGGTGGTGGATTTGCCAGTATTTTTAGTCCCACGTAATAAGGGGCAAGCCGAACTGAGTTACTTGAGGGCTCTTCTCATTCTCGTTGCATTTTGGAACCCTCGGTAGAGTCACACCAACTTTTGACGAATCTAAATAATTTGCTAAAAATTAAGCCCGTTGCCTTGCGATGAGATGTTGATGAAAGGCAACAAAATCTTACGTGTCAGCCGCTATGGCACAGCCAATTAAAGTCTTGGGCGTCTCAGACTATATATAGTCTGTACTAATAAGTGCTAGTGTTCGCCCATATGGTCTAACAAGAGATAAGTTTAAGCATATTAACATCCTTACAGTGTATTCACAGTATATTTATGAAATTTTATTGTATACCCACAAGAACAAAAGTAAATTTGTGAAAAATAGTGATAATCATAATCTAAACTTAAGAAATAAGGATAAACTGGCTGTTCCTAAATTTAGGCTTCATAAAGTGAGTAATTCTTTTGCGGGGAACTTTATTCGAATGTACAATACATTGACAACCGAAATAGCAAATTTATCTGTTAATAAATTTAAAAAACTAATAAAAAGTAAATTGTGCCATAAAGCTTATTATAGTATTAATGATTTCTTAGATGACAAGGCGGCCTGGTTGTAACAACGTAACGAATTGCTCCTTTCTAAATAACTCTGTATTAGATTTAAGATGAAATATTTTGAAAAAAGCCGAACTGAGTTTCTTGAGGGCTCTTCTCAGTCTCGTTGCATTTTGGAACCCTCGGTAGAGTCACACCAACTTTTGACGAATCTAAATAATTTGCTAAAAATTTCAAAGATAATAATAACATTAAGACCTCGTGAATATTATTTCGGCTTTTTTCCTCCCATTTCCCCCAATTGAAAATCTGGCCAAGTGTGGGTCGCGCACGAAGGGTTCCGTACCTTATATATTAATATATAAGGTACGAAATTTATATATTCTTTTTTTTTTGGACAAAAATTTTTTGGACATTCTCACACAACGTCATCTAGCCCAAACTAAGTTATAAGCTTGTGCTATGGGATCTAGACAACTGATAAACATACTTATATATTTCTAAATACATCTACACTGCTATTATAAAGAGGAAAGATTTGTATTTTTGTGTATATGTTTGTAATGAATAAACTCCAAAACTACTGTGCCGATTTCAAAAAGTCTTTCACCATTGGAAAGCTACATTCACCCTGAGTAACATAGGCTAGGCTATTTTATCCCGGTAATGTGTTCCCACGGGAACCAGAAACGAGTAAACTAAACACGCGGGCGGAGCTGCGGCGATCAGCTAGTACGTAATATAAGAAAACACCCAAACTCCGAAATAAACATTTGTGGATCAGACATATTGATTCGACCCGGGGATCGAACCCGAGACGTCGGAGTCGAAAGCCGATGCACTACCGACCACGCCACCGAAGTAGTTGAAAACTAAATCACACGGGTGATGCCACGGTAAACAGCTAGTGGTTAATAAATCAATATTAATTTTATATTATCTTATCCGGTATTTAGATTATAGAATGACAAAAAGTCCTATGCCTATTTATACATAATAATATTACATTTCGTCACGGTATGAAAAATGTGATGGATTTTTTGCAGAATCGCCCAGTTTAATCTAATCATTCATACAAATTGGGTCATATTAATTTGTGTTCACGTATATATGTTAAATCATGTATATATGTTATACTAGCTGATCGCCGCAGCTCCGCCCGCGTGATTTAGTTTACTCGTTCCCGGTTCCCGTGGGAACACATTACCGGGATAAAAAGTAGCCTATGTTACTCAGGGTGAATGTAGCTTTCCAATGGTGAAAGAATTTTTGAAATTGGCACAGTAGTTTTTGAGTTTATTCATTACTAACATACAAATCTTTCCTCTTTATAATAGTAGTATAATAGATGTATCCGCATATCTATAGATATCCTTTTATATTTATTTAAAAGCAGTACGGTTATTAAGTTGCTTCTAAATATTTTTATACAGCAAAATTGCATCTACTCGTCTAACCGCGTGGCTCCGTAATGCCTCGTTCATTCTTTGCATTTTTATATCTTACTAGCTCTCACGGCGAACTTCGTACCGTTTCTTTACCTTTTAAAGATTCCCTAAACTTAAACGAATATTTCAAGACCAAAATATGCTAATTCGGTCCAGCCGTTTTTGAGTTCTTTTTTTTGTGGTGAGTCAATTGGGTTTTAGTTTCAGGAGTGGCGCTTATGGTATACGCCTTCTCCTGGAACCGTTTGCAAGTTGATTGTTTAGTTAGTGAAGTGTTTAGATGTTATGTGCCGGTAGAGTGTTTTAGTTGATTTATGATATAGGTAATGTGGTGGAGGAGTGAGTTAAGTGTATCTGGGGCAGTTGTAAATAAGGTGGTTGAGGGTTTGCGAGATTATGTTTGTAGAAATTTTGTGGGGTCATGATAAGTAGGAAGGAGTTGCTTGGTTAGGTTAAAGGTTTGCGAGATTGTGTTGGTGCAAGGACATAGGTCGTTGTTTCGGCTTGGTTGATTAGGTTAGGTTAGGTGGGACATCCGCTTTTGTGTGTGGAAAAGTTACAGGGGGTCAGTACTTTCCACACACTCCCTTAGTCGCCTCGTACGACATCCACGGGAGGATATGGTTTGGGGTTATTCTATTCTGCCGGGCACCACGCGGCGGAAAGCCGTTTTTGAGTTAGTTTAACAAGATAGATAGAAGATAGATAACCATGTGCATAAAGTATAGGTATTGAATGGATTGGGGTTACAGGTGATTAAAGGTTAAGACAAACTCATCCTTCGTATGCGACGTATGCCACGCATTATGACATCTGGACAGGATCTGGCCTATACAATTTGTATGCTTACACACTTGTCATTCGCAACATTGTCGTACGCTTTACTGAGCCAGATTCGCGTGTTCCCATTCTAACCCACGCGTACTGCGCTATGACATAAGCGTTTCATGTCAATAATGTCAAGTTTAAGTTGCCGTTCCAATTACATTTAACATTACATTGAAAAACGTCAAAAACAGATTTCAAAACGTACAATGAAATTAGTTTAATTTTTTGGCACACGCCAACTTATACTTGGCAAGCTGTCGTCAGACGTCGTCGTATACATAGGACTTGTGTGTCGCTGTCTCCCATGTCGCATAAATAGGAGCAGTTTGTCTTTCCCTTTAAAGTTGCTTTTGGTCTGTGAACGAAAAAAAAAACATAAACGCGTAACTTCAAACAATATATCGAAAATAAACGACCCCACGATATATTTTGTTTTCTATGAACAACGATTACTATTTCGAAATAATGATTGGTTCTATTGTCAATGTACGTATCTGATTGGCTAGCGACGCATAGGAACTATCGCATGATGAGCGCGGGACATGACAGCACAATAGTCGAACACACCTTCGCGGAAAGATTGACCTAACGACGGTACAATCTGCGTTGGGTCATTT
Organism: Nudaria mundana; assembly: GCA_963556515.1. NCBI lineage: Eukaryota > Metazoa > Arthropoda > Insecta > Lepidoptera > Erebidae > Nudaria > Nudaria mundana. The sequence continues at coordinate 1,542,795 of OY748293.1, forward strand.
TTGAGCGCTAGAAATGCTTGTACGTTTTGTCCGTTCACTGCTTGTTTGCAATAATCTGATCGTGATACCTTCCAGGCATGTTTCTGCGACGGCGCCCAGTCGTCCCCCGACTGCTTGCCCTCGGGCGCGCTCAACATGTCAGTATGTAGATACGGAGCGCCCGCGTTCGTGTCGTTGCCACATTTCTTCCTCTCAGACCCACACTATCCAAGCAAAGTGGATGGACTTAACCCTGATGAGTAAGTCTCAGTTTATTTTTTTTATCTGCTCTCATGTCGATGGACTCTCAGCTTATTTTGCCGCCATATTGTCCATAACTACTTCAAGTTTGTATTTCTCAAAATGTCTAAACGGGTCTCCCTTGTTTGACCGAAAGGAATTTGACAAATGTTCACTTCCCAAAAAAATTTTCGCATAATTTAATTTGCCAAATTATTACTTAGCAAAAAATCTATTCACAAAAAATTGTAACGCAAATGTAATGTTTGGGAAATGAACGTTTAAACTATTAATTGTTTACCAGCTAGTACTTTTAACAATTTTTATTTAGTCAAATCTATTATATAATTCGCTCGCTCGGCTCGAGTGTAGGAGGTCACAGTTTTAACCTGCCCATTTTGTTTAAAGAAGAAATTAACCTAATCTAAAAAATATTTTTTGTCTTAACAAATCATTACACCAAACGTTTATTGTCTGAAGATTGTTTGCTGTAATAAATCATTTGATTAAAAACCAAATGCCATAATGACATTATACTTAGAAATATTTTGCCAAGTAAAAATTTGACCAAATAAAAATATCTGTACTAAAATCATTCGAAATATTGCAATGCTATAAAAAAAGTTGCTAAAATTTGTTTGGGTAATGAAATTTTGTCAAAATCTTTTCGGCAAAACAGCAGGAACCCTGTCTAAACGCATGAGATTAGATGAAATAGTGATATAATAGATACTAGAATAAAGAAACTCGGTCAAACTCGAAGGTCTACTATCACGTTGATAATTTTACTCCGACTTCTTCTTTTTTAAAGTTGTGGCTCCATGATTTTGCTAATGTCAGGGCTTGATTGGATAGTCTAGTCCCGTACAGAAGAACTAGTTACTCCGAATTAACTCCAGGTGTGGGACACGATAAGACACGTTGTTCGGTTTAAGTGAGCGTCTGGAACTCGATCGAACTCCTAATCCGACTGGAATATGTGGGATATTATTTGTACTGAAATGTCATAAAAAATAATTTTGTTGGATAATACAGTGTCAATTGTCAATGTCAACATTTTATGACATTCCAAGTAGAAATAATATCCCACAGATTTTAGTCGGAGTATAAATATTACCGTGATAATTGAACACCAGCGGGAGTTCGATTTTTGCTGAGCGCGTGTCTGGTGGCTTTTTAGGTTACCTCTGGCGCTCCGCAAAAATCGGTTTCCCAGACACTCACATACCGAACAACGTTTCTTGTCCTGCACCTGGAGCTAGTTAGGAATAACTAGTTCTTCTGTGCGGGACTATCAACTAATCAAGCATTACCTTGACATTGGCGAAATCATCGATAAATATCGACGGAACCACGTTTTTAAAGAATGAAGAAGAAAAAGAACAGTTTCATAAACTACAAATGTATTCTATCTTAATATTTTAAGACTAGTTTTTTTGCAAACTCATTGCTTTGAAATACAAAAATATATAGATTGGTAAGGAGTCATCTAAATATTCAGTGTTTAAATATCGTTGTAAAACGATGCACTGGTAATAGCGCGATCTAGAAATTGTGATGGGAAGAAAAAATTGAATTAGAATTGGTATTGGTCATCGTAGCTCAGTGGTCTGAGCATTCCCACTGAAAGGCCGTGGGTTCTAGTCCTGTCGATGACATCAGTTTTTGTGATCTGTTTATAATTTCTATCTTAATACTAGTTTAAGCAAATTCATTGCTTTGAAATACAAAAATATATTGCTCACAGTTTTTTAACACTTACATATTATTATAATTGTTTCAGGTCGTATAGATTCCGTCTCTCATTAGAGATGTTCACGGGCATGCCTCTCGGAGTGACGGCGCAGCTTCAGATCAACATGTTGGTCAGACATATCACTGAGATACCGTAAGTGGGAGTTTTTCATCTACCTCGAAAATTGGTCCTTCGGTTCGGCTCGACGAGATGATTGGTTTGCTCAATTAGTTTGTAACAAAATGAGGAGCTCTGGATGTTCTGGTACAAGTAAATGCTCAGGTCTATACAGTGTGCAGTATAGGCATTCATTCGTCATTATGATAATATCATAGTAAAATTATATCCGGCTCGAAGGACCATTCGTACATATTAATACTTACATAATATTAATATGTACGAATGGTCCTTCTATTTAAATGTAAATTCTTATGTACTGACGTTAATAAGCGTTATTTTGCAACCTATATTAATAAATATATTTGACTTTGACTTTTGATTTTGGTTCAGTTCAAAATCGCTTACCATTTTGTAATACGAATCTCCAAGAGCCAGGACCGATGTTACATAATGTTATGTGTATAGATAATAAAATGAATTGTTTCGACTAGTATGACGAACTTCCTCCCGGACGAGGACACGCTGGTGCCCATGATGTGGTTCCGCCAGGAGTTGGAGCTGACGCCGGAGTACGCCGACCTCGCCAGGTTCGCGCTCCGGGCCAGGTACTGGGTGCAGTACGGGATGTACGCGCTCACGGTGAGTATCACAACCTGTTCACACAGACTAACTAAAGTAGTATTTTTAATCCCACGTAATAAGGGGCAAGCCTATTGCCGTCACCGGGCACATTTATAATGGGTTATGTCCAAAATGGCCGAATAAATTTAATAAAAAGCAGCAGCTATATTGTATTTTTGAAAAACAATTTATACCCTTGAGATGAAATGTTGATTAAAGGCAACAAAATCTTACGTGCCAGCCGCTATGGCACAGCCAATTAAAGTCCTGGGCGTCTCGTACTATTCCTGGCAATTCAATACACTTTATTGTACACAACATGTAGAACATACAAACAGGAGAATTCACTTCAAGGAGAGTACAAATGGCGGCCTTATCGCTAAAAGCGATCTCTTCCAGACAACCTTTGGATGGATAGCGAGTTTAAGAAATTAAAAGGGGTAGTGTACAACTATCACTCTAAGGAGAGAGAAGAATAAAGCTTAGTAAAGAAAGAAATAAAGATCTAAATAGAATCAGAAAATAAACTAATATAGTTAATGTTTATTAATAATGAATCAAAAAGGAGATAATAAAAGTACTTATACATACATACAGACATACCATACATAACATACATAAATGTATTTATAGACTACATATAATTATATAATTATAATTATATAATTATATAATTATAATTATATAATTATAATTATACAGAGAAGGTTCAATAGATTCATTAAATAAATAAATATTTTGGACATTCTCACACAACGTCATCTAGTCCAAATTAAGCTATAAGCTTGTGCTATGGGATCTAGACAACTGATAAACTTTATATATTTCTAAATACATACATAACATACATGGAAAACACCCAAACATTTGTGGATCACACAAATGTTTGATTTGACCCGGTAATCGAACCCGAGACTCCGGTTTCAAAAGCCGATTAGCAAGGAATTTTTCAGGACATATTTTAAACAACGCCATCTAGCCCCAAGTAAGCTAATATATTAAGCTTGTGTTATGGGATATATTTACTGATATTATATTACTTTGATCGGTGTCGTAAAATCACATGTTTTTTTCCCATTTGTCCAGATCGATTCTCGGTTTAGACATGGGTTTTTCTCTAACTAAAATGAAGTTTCCTTTCATACATACTTGCCCTACATCTGGCGTGATCTTGCGACACATTGTATATTGACCAAAATACCATTTTTATTTCCAGGCTATCGGTGTACTGCTTCTAATAGCAGGTATAGTAGTACTTATGAGGAGGTTGTTCAAGAACCCAGACAACCCGCCCATACTATCGGAGCACGATGATTCTGGTACTTACGAAGCTGGAATTTCTAACAGAGGTCTTACAGAGTAACTTATTCTTGTTGTATATGTTACGGCTAATACCCGAAGTGCGGCTGTACTCTTGGTTAAACCTAGTATGGGTTATAGGTTAGGTTAAAACTGTAGAGAGCCGAGCGAGTGAATCGAGCGGTGCCGCGGCAGCGGCCGGCGAGTGCCAACGTCTTTCATTAATAAAAAAAAAAAATTCTCCCAGGTGAAAGTGACAACTGGACCTAGTTGTAGCCGGCATGATGAAGGCTAGACCTAGTTTTACCCGAAAACAATCGGCTCGTACTAGGTTTAACCAAGAGTAAGTGGCTACACCTAGTTCTAACCGGCTAAAACTAGGTGCAGCCGCACTTCGGGTATTAGCCGTAACATATACATATGATATTATGGAACGTGATTTTTTTGTATAAGGCAAAGCTTGGACACCTTAAAAAAATTTTACTGCTTCTGTGGCGTAGTCGGTACTGCATCCGCTTTCGACACCGGAGTCTCGGGTTCGATTCCCGGTCGGGACAAACTTTGTGGGAGGACATAAACGTTTGTACCGAAGTCTGGATGTTTCCTATGTATTTAAATTTATTATATGTATTTAAAAAAAAATGTATATAAGTATTTATATCAGTCTATCTAGTACTCATATCACAAGCTCTGTTTAGTTTGAGACTAAATGGAGTTGTGTGAATTTTACTAACAAAAAAAATATATAGTATAACAAATATGAAATTAATATAACTGAAAAAGTTAGCCTTTACAGTTGTACTGTTTTTTTTTTTTTTCAAATTTTTGGGTAAAATTATTTGAAAACAGTGAACGGATAAAACAGAAGCATATAACTTGAAACAAAATCTCTAAAAGAAAACGGCCCCATGATATATTTTGTTTTCTATGAACAATGATTACTATTACGACATAATGATTGGTTCTATTGTCAATGTACGTCTCTGATTGGCTAGCGACGCATAGCAACTATCGCATGATGAGCGCGGGACATAACAGGCCGACTGCACTACAATCCAACACACCTATGCGGCACGATTTGCCTAGTGACGGTAAGATCTGCGTTGGGTCATTTTCCTGCGCTAGAAATGCTTCTGTCTTTTCGGTTCACTGTTTGTACTATTCCATTGGATAGTGTTACTGATTCTGAGCAAAGTACTTTAAGGTTTACACTATACAAAAAAACACTTTTAGAATAAAAAAACCACATTTTTTTTTTTAATTCCGCGGCCTAAGGCCGTGGCCGCTCTAACGTCCGTTGCCGGGCGTCTCTGGTTACTAGCAGAGGGTATGTCCAGTGGCGCCCGGCGAAACCACATGGGTAACATTTGGACCTCTTAATTATAAGTTACCCTCGGTCGGGGTAAATCTCGTTACACGCAATGCTCCCTTTAAATATAAGTTACTCTAGGTTAAGGTAAATTTTGTTTTACAAAGGTTACCTTGTCGAGGTAAATCTCTTTAAACAAAGCTTACCATATTAATGTAAGTTACCCTCGGTCGGGGTAAGTCTCCTTAAATGCTGGTCACAAACCACACACCTCTATTTTTATAATAATTGGCATAATGTTTAATTTTGATTTATTGGGATATAGATTGCTTTAACTTAATTATAGCAACTGTTAATTATAAATGTAAAAAAATATAATAAATATTTTTTTTAATTATTTAGTCAATAAAGGTGTTTTAAATATATTTTTCTGTAAATATATGCTATACAAAAGCCACTGAACGATTTTTTACGTATTTCACTATTGATAAAGTGATTAAAAACAAATTTGTAAAAATGTATAATTGTTGTATATAAACTTTGTACACTATTGCTCAATATGTAGATGTTTTAAGTGCCTTGTACACTAAGCAAATTAAGAAAACTAAAAATGTTTAATAATCAAATTGCTTTAATTTTTTATTATAATCATATTCTTATTCGATTAATTTTTACGGGTACTTACTTGCCTTGACTAATTTATACTAAGTCAAAGATATCGATTTAAGACTTAAAGTATAAATCGCATTGGGTAGATACCTATAATAATTAAAATTTATTTATTAAATAAAAAATCCAAAGGACATTCTTATATTGTATGCAATCTTATTTTATTTCATGTGGCATATATTTTTAATCATCAATTGAATAGCTAATAGTTACGTACTTATTTGCAAGTACATACAAAATTCAAATGGGGGCACACGATTAACACGAGCTTTCAATTAAGTAGAAACACACACACACACACAGACACACATACAGAGACAGAAACACACAGACACACTTACACACACGTATTTGGTCCTATTCTGGTTATTCGAAGGTTATAAACGATATCCATCATACCAACCATATGTGGAAGCTTGTAATTAGCATTTGTTGGCATAATATTCATAACTAATGTGTAATGTAGCCGTAAGCTCCCGAAAAAAAATATGCCAAATGGAGTGGACGTCATCAAAAAATTACAAACATCTTCCATGGACGAAAATCCAATTAACAAATCAGTCATAGTATTCCCCAAGGTATCTTTACTTTTAACAATTTATGTGGTTAAAAGAAAGTAATAGTTAACGGATGGTAAAAATATATATTTTGTAGCAATTTTTTGTACATCAGCTGTTATAGAATGTGTTAGAATATTTATATTTTTGTAAATGTATTTTTTTAAAGAATAAAAATGTTACCAGTTAATGTTGTCCATTTATTCGTACTAGCTGACACATGTCACTTTATATAATTTTACAATATTAATCATAGTAGTTAGTTCCTCAACTACCGGTAGATGGCGCTGTGGCGACGCCGTAACTCGCGATATTAACACAATGTGATCACAGAATATAGATGTCTTGTGCTAGTGGTGTCTTGGTCAGTTGGTAGAACTTTCCTCCTGGAAAGGGATCAGTCACTGGTTCGAGTCCCAGCCCAAGACTATAGTTTTAGTGATTCATATTGTAAAATTATATAAGAAAAAGCATACTTCACTGCTTGTAAAATACAGGGTGTTACATAAGGGTTATATCAACCTGAAGACACCGCCATCAGCTGCTCGCACAGAACTCCTTTTGATATGTTTCGAACGCGAAACAAGAAAAAAAAGTTATCATAAAAAAAGTTATATGCGTTATTTCAAATCAAAACAAACGTTTCCCAACACTAGTACTTGACGTACTTACTAAAAGACAATGGTGGGAAGGGCGGGAGGCGGCGTCGCTCACCGACCGACACGCGACCTTGAAGCGAAACAGACAAAATGTTCTAACCAGGAGAGAGAGAAGATTTATCACAGGCGCGCTTTATTTGTACTACCTATACTTGATGTCAATGACCGAATCAGCTGATTTCAGCTAGTGTTGTTCAAACAAGAGTATTTTATTTGGTAATAATGTTTTTTTTTGGATGATTTTTTTTTCTTGTTTGGCGGTCGACACATATCGAAACGGGTTCTGGGGGCCTAGCCAAGATGCAATCGATTAGCGACAACGCCAATAGAAAGTTCTAATAATGTATGGGAGTGACAGTAGTTGTCGCCTAGTCACGTGATCGACGCTTAGCGATCGCTAATTTGGCAGACAATGTCGTATACAGTCGATTCTATCAATAGAAACGACATCGTCAAATGATTAATTCTATAGAAATGCTTAGCCAAGTGGCACTTTATGACAAGCGCCAGCGCGCGTTACCGAATGTTGTCTTCTTGAAGGCAGCGAACGCTAGATCCCTGTCGCAAGCGAACAAAATGGCGATGTTGTGTGTAAATAGTTGCTGAGAATTGAGATTGATAGTAAGAATAATAAATTAACAAGTAACAAGATTGTTTTTATTTGATTTAATTATAAATAAACGAATAAAATGCTTACACTGCGCTTACTGTGGACATCGCATAATGAAAATATTCAATATTTGTCTGAGACGATAAATAAGTTATCTTTTATAAATTTGTGAGCTACCTACGAGATAGAGAGGGTCTCGAGAGATACCTTTGGAATTAAAGGTAAGACAATAAGAAATTGATTAATATCATTTGTTAAGTTTTATTGTTTTGGTTTAAATTTACCTAAAGGTACTTATTCATTTATGTTATTCCAATTCCAAGTAAAATTTGTTCCCTCTGTTTTTATTGCCACCGGCTTGTAGGTACCTACTAAAGGATCGTGGGTGTTACACAACACCTGACACAAAGAACCACCAGTCATTGCATCAGGCAAGGAGTTGATGATTTTGCAAGATATATATAGCAATATGTACGTTTTTTTACAGATTCTAAGGGAGATGCCATTTACCTACGTGTGCATAGATTTCACGCATGTTGCTGTTATCAATCCGACGAGCACTTGTAGTTTAAACCGAAAAGAATTTCATCCCTAAATGTTCAGAGGGTAAGTACTTACGTAGTATTTTTATTATGAAGAAATTAAGAATAGTCTGTCAATTTATCATTCATAAATCTATTGCAATACAATCTATATTATAATATACATTGTATAATAATAATGTCCGTTTAGATTGAGGAGCCACTTGGCGTTTCTTAATGAAATTGATACTTAGGTATTTAGTAGTTAGTTTAAAAATGTTGTAGCCTCAGTCCTCGATTTTGTAGTATAATAGGTAGGTACTTCAAAAGTTATAAGACCATAAAGGTGGCTCCTCAATCTAAATGTTTAGATTGAGGAGCCTCGTCAAAACTAGGAAAATCATGGATGAATATTTATCAAAATTAGGTATGATTTAGTACCATTCGAGAGTAGTTAGTAGACAAAATCTGAGTTTGTAGTATTAAAATTAAAAAAGTTATACATTATATGTGGCTTCTCAGACCCTTACTTAGGGGCGTCATTTTTCAAAGAAGCAGTAGTTCAATTAATGCGCAATTTCTTCGTCATTTAGTAGTATATTAGTTTTGTAGGACAAGATTCAGTAATTAATAATGAGTAGATTAGGATATATGGCACATTTTAAATGGCTCCTCAATTGAGATGCTTAAAAAATATATTTGCCTCTAATTTACTTATACTTGTAACGAAATATGAAACAAACACATCGATATTTTGTATAAATTTATACTAAATGCATGTATAATCCTGCCATAAAAAAAGTACATATCTACGAAGTTATTAGGCTTTACGCTGGATGTGTCTGATACTCAGTTTACCTAGCTCGTGTTATGCCTAAACTTCATTTTCGATTAGCTTTTAGCCTAAGTATCTGTTTGCCTAAGTCGCCATTTTGCCTAAGTCGTTTGACATTATGATCTTTAAATATAATAATATATTTACATATATATTTATGTGTGTGTGTGTGTGTGTGTGTGTTTAAGTATATACCTACATGTATGTATTAAGTATTTATATTAGTTAAGCATATTTACCTACGCCTACCACTACCTCGGTGGCACAATGGTACTATGTACGGACTGCCACACTCGAGGTCCCGGGTTCAATTCCCGGGTCTGGTGGATAATGTATAATTCTCTTTAGAATTTTATTCAGATAATTATCCCAGAGTCTGGATCTTGTGCCCGGTAGATGGCAATAGGCTCGCCCCCTATTACATGGGACCTAACATAGCTGGCGAGATGTGGGTGTTTGCACACCTCTGCCTACCCCTTCGGGGAAAAAGGCGTGATGCTATGTTATGTTCTACCACTACCTTTTCGTTCTACAAGATCTTTCCATCCAAAGGTTGCCTGGCAGAAATCGCTTTAAGCGATAAGGCCGTCCATTGTACTGCTCTTAGATATAGTAAGCTCTGTATACATTAATACTGTATTGGAGTACAATAAAGTATATATAAATAAAAAATAAAAAAATGCCTATAGATATATACAAGTTGATGACCTCGGCTCCACCCGCATAAAATAGTACTTTCGAAAGAAAGCGCTAAAAGACTAAATCTAAGTTGGTCTGGTTATTATTTGGTCTTAATAGCTGTTGTCCTGTATCGAAGTAAGTCTAACTAGCGTTATGCCTACTTCTACTTTTGGTTAGGCATAACGCGACCTAGGTAAACTGAGTATCAGACACATCCAGCGTAAATCTAAAAAATAGTGACAGATGAAGTTTCAGTAACAGGGTTACCGTTGTACCCTATGGGTACGGAACCCTAAAAGCAAGTAATCAATTCTAGAAATTTATTAGATATAGATAGATTTGAGATAAGTTTAGATTTACAATAGAACCTGGTAGGTGTCGAAAGCTATCCCAGTGAACTTCATACCGCCAATCGTACCGACCGATCTGGCTAATTTTGGTCTTAAACGACTATTTTAAGACCAAAATTAGCCAGTTCAGGGAAGGTAGGACGGCTAGTAATTATGTATTACTAGTGGTCGCCCGAACTTCGTCCGCGTGATTATTTTTCCCGTCGCCGGTTTGATAAAAGATATACTTATATAATATATATCAAGAGCTATGTGATTGTTGCAGGTGATTCACAGCGGCCTTGGCTGACGAAGCCCATGTTAGATGCCACACCGGGGTCTCGAGCATCAACATATACCTACGTCGCCCCATGTGCAAACTCGAAACACAATAGAGCGATGCTTGGGCTTGCTGAAGGCATATTGGAGGACGCACGAGGATGCACGACAACCTGCATACTCCGCTGCTCCTCCTAGCTAAATAATCCAAGGAAGATCGATGCTCAATCATAACAGGCTATAATATTATTATGTCGGGAAAAATATCTCTAGTTCTCAAGATGCATTCGCTTCGAAGCGAATGCATCTTGTCTAGGCCCCCTGGTCGACCAGCTGATGTTGGTGTCGTCGGGTTGATATAACCCTTACGTAACATCCTGTACCTGTCACTTTGTTCGCGCGGAATTCTCCCTACCGGACCTAAGTCACCCTCACCTGCTGACGAGACACTGGCAACACTTCCATAGTGCCCGGAAACAGCAATAGGCTAGCCCCGTGTTACACGTGACCAACAGTGACTGGCGAGTTATGGGTGTAGTGACTGCCTCTGTCTACCCTTTTGAGAAGAGAACTATTGAATATTATGACGTTTAACCGTTTACGAAGTACCCAAAACAATTTTTTCTTCGTATCTGTCAGGTTTCATTGCTGCTCCATGTATTAGTCGTAGCGTGATTTTAACAACTTTCCTCGATCACTACTTATCTATACTAATATTATAAAGTAAATGAGTTTGTTTGTTTGAACGCGCTAATCTCAAGAAGTACTGGTACGATTTGAAAAAAATTTTTTTTTTTTGAGAAATACGTTTTACGAGGAAGGCTATATGCTATATAACATCACGCTAAGATCAATAGGAGCGGAGCAGCAGTGTTATATTCTCAATTTGACTGTACCCCTTTTTTATGTTTGTTACTTCATATCTCTGGACCGGGTGAACTGATTTTGATTTTTTTTAATTGAAAGCTTCTCCTTCCCAAGTGGTCCCATTTCAATTTGGTCCCATTCCGACAATTATTTGGTCCCATTTCGGTAATTTGAACACGGTTGCTGTGTCCATTTCTGACGTGTATTTTCAACATAATTTAAGTAGGTATTTGAAGAACTATCGCATTCCCGTAGTTTCTCGTCACTATAAATCACCACGAAGGAATGTTATGTCGGGATAAAAAGTAGCCTATTGCCGCAAATCAGGAACATAAAATTCCCGGTTAGACGATTAGACAATACGCTTGCCCCTTACTACTTAAAAACAATTAACTAACGCGATAAGTTAGTGTTTTAATGCCTCTGTCTACTATTTAAGAAAAACAAAGCGAGCTTCGGACGACGACGTACATTTGGACTGTACGCATGGGATCTTAATACCGTTGGAAAACCACAATTGGCGACATCCCTCCAAATGAAAGTTCAGTCTATGATTTAGGCAAGAGTTCCACGCCATGTGGGTTGATTGATATCGTCAGTTCTTTCTTCAGCCTTGATCTAGTCATTTAGTTAGGTAGCCTATACAATTCTAGAACAAAGTAATGGCATCTTAATACGGTTAGATTATAAAATGTTTTACCATTTGATTTACTGTAAGTATCCTTTAGGAGACATTTATTAGTCAAACGAATGGAAATTTTGTACTAACATAGGTAGGCACAAAAGCAATGTTCAGGATTACATAACATCAAAAATTGTCCCCGCGGTAAGGAAAAGATCATCACAACGTACCTAATTCATCAATTGCAAATGCAAAGGCTGTCTATTGCCATTCAGCGCGGCAACGCTGCTAGCATCATGGGCACTTTTGCGCCAGGAACGATGCGGGACAAGTTGTAAATTGATACTAGGTATGTTACATTAGATTTTGTGTTTAGTTAAGTATGTATATATATATTTTTTTTTTTTATTTATATTTAGGTCGACAAATTGACGCCACCCGCCTGATGGTAAGCTGAGGCGACGTCTGGCAATTGAGGGCGACTCTCACAGTACACAGGAATACTATAGAGAGTGGCCCTCAACTTGACGACCCAGTAATGTGCCTCTTCACGCTTCGCTTAAAGAGCCCAGGGTTATATGTTGGAGGAAACACGTGCGCAGGCAGGGCGTTCCAAGCCACCATCGTTCGGCAGAGAAACGATCGTTTAAAACGCTCGGTTCTCGCGAAGACGGTTTCCACGGTATGAGGGTGACATCTCTGGCCGGCACGCGTTGTTCGGGATCGGAAGGGAGAGGGTGGGATCAGATTGAAGAGCTCTTCAGAACACTCACCGTGGTAAATACGGTAGAACGCGGCCAAGGAAGCAATTGTTCGGCGCTGGGCTAGCGGCTCAAGGCTTCCCGTTACCTCCGGACAGTCAATAATGCGAACAGCGCGTCGCTGCATAGCGTCGAGTGCGTCCAGCAAATACTTCGCGGAGCCGTCCCAGAGGTGAGAGCAGTATTCAACGCAGGGTCTAATCTGCGTTTTGTACAGTAGACACCTCTGGTGCGGTGTAAAGAATCGCTTTACCTTGTTCAGTATTCCTAGTTTCCGCGAAGCTAGCCCAATACATCTCTCAATGTATTTTGTGTTATTGAGCTCTCGACGAACGTCTATGCCAAGGATGTCTAGATTGTCCTTCATTGGTAATATTGCATTCTGAAGAGTGGGTAGGGGAAGGAAAGGGGATTTTTTCGCTGTAAATGCACACGCCTGTGTTTTGTGGGCATTGAACTCGACCAAGTTCTCGGCACCCCATTGGGAGATACTGTCGAGGTTTCGGTCGAGATCACCCACGAGATGTCGTCTCTCCTCCTCTATCACAGATCGCCCCGCCGTCGGACGAACCGAGTAACTCCCGTGCAATGTACTGTCATCTGCATAGCAATGAATGTTCGCGAGGGAAAGCATATCATTGATATGCAGAAGAAAGAGAGTTGGTGACAGTACGGACCCCTGCGGTACCCCGGCATTCACTTGCAAGAAGCGAGAACGCAGAGGACCCGCACTCGGCGCTCGTTTAAAAAACTGGCAATCCAGCTGCACAGTTGAGGAGGTAGACCATATGCCGGAAGCTTGGAAAGGAGCGAAGCATGCCAGACCCTATCGAAAGCTTTGGCGATGTCCAGGCTAATAGCCAAGGACTCGCCGAACTTTTCCATAGCCTCACCCCATACATGCGTGACGAATGCCAGGAGGTCACCCGTTGATCGTTTTGGCCTGAAGCCATATTGCCGATCATTGATTAGCGAGTGATCCTCCAGGTATCGCATGAGCTGCTTATTAATAAGAAGCTCGAGCACCTTGCAAATGACTGAGGTGACAGCTATGGGTCGATAGTTGCCTGGATCGGATCGATCCCCTTTCTTGGGGATCGGTTGTACGTTCGCCTCCTTCCAGGCCTCCGGCACGAGGCCTGTAGAGTATGACAGGTGGTACAGACGCGTTAATACTGGAGACAACTCAGCAGCACATTTTCGTAGCACCACCGCCGGAATGCCGTCAGGGCCACTGGCTTTCCGCGTGTCGAGTGACCGCAGCACTGCCCGTACATCACATTGCCTGATAACAATATCAGGCATAGTGTGGCCACAGTTGGCGATGGCGGGGGGCTGCAGGCCACGGTCATCGACCCGGGAATTAGCCGCAAAGAGGTCTGCGAGCATGTCCGCCTTCTCTTGGGCTTTGTGAGCCAGTGATCCATCAGGAAAACGCAGTGGTGGCAGCGAGGGTTGACAAAAATTTGACTGTACGGCTTTGGCCAGTTGCCAGTATCCACGGCTGCCCGTGGGATGGGATGTGAGCTCCTGACCAAGCCGCGCGACGCGCTGGGCATCCGCTCTCTTGAAGGCCCTCTTGCTGAACCTAGTGGCCCGATTGTACGCTGCTTTGAGGCGGTTCACGTTCGGGTCACGTGCCGCCCGAACCCTGACCCAGGCGCGATATGCCGACTGTTTTTTCTGGACAGCCTCGGCACATTCACGCCCGAACCAGGGGCGAGCTTTGCGGATGCTGGCGACATCTGTGAAAGGGATATAATATTCTATCCCTAGACTGATCTCGCCAGCAATGGCAGCAGCGCTATCCGAAGGCGCCTTCCCTACAAAGCAGCGCTGGCTCCACGGGACGGACGCAAAGTAATCGCGGAGACCGTCCCAGTCTGCCGACGAGTAGTGCCATAGTCGTCGAGTCATTTGTTCAGCACGAGCAGGCGGTGGCACTTGGAAGCTGGCGTGCACCACACAGTGGTCGGAAGTGCCCAGTGGGGCGCGTACCGACACACTGTACTCGGCTGGGCGACTCGTCAGCAGTAGATCCAGCAAGGCGGGCGTGTGGTCTGACCTGTCAGGTATCCGGGTGATCCCCCGTACCATCTGGGTCAGCCCGTGGGAGTGAGCGAATGCATGGGCGGTTCGTCCCGCATGATCGGTCCTAAGAGACCCCAGCCACTCAACGTGATGACCGTTAAAGTCCCCCAAGAAAACCAGGTCAGCGTTCGGGAACCGCACCTGCGCATCGTCAGCCATCTCGCTGAGGTATTCGAAAAGCCTTGTTGTTCCAGTGTCCCCTGTGTGGGAGCGGTAGACGCACACGTAGATCTGGCTCATGGAGCCATGATCCACGTGCAGCCAAAGGACGGAGTAGGAGGGGTTCTCCAGACAGCGCAACCGGCGGCAGCAAACATCCGCCCTAACGAACACGCACACCCCGGCTTTATCGCGGAATTGTTCCTCAATGATATAGCCCGGGTAACAGAGGTACGACGTGTCGTCAGAGCGGCGTATCTGTGTCTCCGTTAGGAACATCATAGAAGGCCGTGCCGACTCCAGGTGATGGTGGACGGTATCGAGGTTTGCATGGAGTCCGCGGATATTCGCGAACTCCACCTCAAACGAAGTCAACTTTGTGGGGTTTCTAGGGGCCGCTGTGTACCGTCTATTATATTGTTGCACTGTCATTGTGAAATATGTGGGAGCGTAAAGACATGGCGATATCTGGTGCGGCAGTAAGTGACAAAGTGCAGAGGCTAGCTTCGTCTAGAACCGTGTGGTTAGGTCGGAGCCGACCCGCCGGACGGAAGGGCTCCCAAACCCCCCTGATGCAAGGCCGCCGCTACCCCACACCGGTTACCACCCGGAGCGGCGACCCCACAACAGGATTATGCGCAACATGTGGGGCAGCCTACTGGGGTGGTTGGTCCCAGGCGGGCCCCATGACTATGTTGCGGGCGGCCGCGGCAACGCCGTTGCTAAGGGTCTCCCTGGCTGGCGAATCGACCCACACCACCCACACTAGACTCCGCTTCGCCCCCACTGGACCCCTGCCTGCCAGCCTGGGCTGGGTTACTTGGGGGGCTTTAGCACAGCTGCACGGTGGTACCTCCCCGGACCAACACTGTTGTACCACCTGGTATCCACGTAGGGGCCAAAGCCACCACATGGGTACCGTAATATACGAACCTCGTCCGTTAATCAACAGGTGCGCCACTAGCAGGTGAGGTCGCTGGGGCCCGATAGATGTAAGAAGGGCCCCTTTGCACCCAAAAATGTAAATATTAGGTATGTATAATTTATTGTATTATTCATAATTTAAAAAAATATGCTAGGTATATTTTTTTAAACACGACTTTATTTTTTCTGGTAACTTTTATAACTTTGATCTGTCACCTGGGTATCGGCTTGACGCCGACGTATGGAACACCCCTTACGAAAGGTGTTTTTCAAATGAGTTAAGTAAGTAGCATCATATTAATGCAATAACAATCATTTTTCCTCTGTATATACTAGTCATGTGCAATAAAGGATATCGGCGAACAAAATTAAATAAATAAAAACCTTAATAAAACACTTGGATAGATAAAATTATTTGCATTACATTAGATACCAACCACCGATTTTATTGAACCGGTCTTACAAGTTTAAAAATAATAAATACCTAGATAAAATGTAGCTACCTAATTATAGTCTATTAAGGACTTCAAGGAAGTCAATAGTCATTCTTGTGTTCGTAAAACGAATAGGCCTATCGGTCGTCTTTCTCGAACGCTTTCTTCATCTTCTTCTTTTTTTTAAAAACGTGGCTACATCGATGTTCATCGATGATTTCGCCAATGTCAAGGTACCTAATGTTTGATTTTTCAAGAACGTTACACCGTTACACCGCGTTACACCGCGAACTATTTCAGAATAACTAATTCTGAAATAGTTCGCGGTGCGGGACAAGGAAACGTTATTCGGTATTGCAATTGAGCGTTTGGGCCTGGAGTTTTGCCCAGCGCCAGAGGTAAGGACCAAGGACTGAAAACATATTTTCATACACCATACACATACATATTTATACAATCACGCCTGTTCTTCGCAAGGGCTAGACAAAAGAATCTTATATCACTCTTAATACCACTTTATTGATATGGGATCAACCACCAAGAGGTATTTCCGAGAATACCTAGACCTAACCTAACATAGGTTTTACCTATTAAAATTTGACCTACGGTATACTTCCATTAAAATCATGACCATGATACAAAAATAATATCGCTTCGGTAATATACCTACAATTACAGTATCTACTAGCCTACCTACAATTCCCTATCTACAATTTTGTACAAAACTATTTTTGATATAATTCACTTATACGAGAAAAATACAAAATACTGAAAATTTACAACTTTAACCTTCAATTACTTTCTTAGCACAAGTCGGATCGATGGGAACTTTTGATATTTGATTTATAATGGTGTAGGTATATTTCTCTATACGAATATATATGCAACCTTACAAGTTTATTCCGAATATTTTAACTGAATTAAGTACTCTGTTAGCTACCTGATTTGAGATATATTTTTTAGAAATAGGTATAGGACTCGGTAAAATAAAGCTACTTACAAAAAATTTGTTTGCTGTTAATCAATAAGTTCTATGTTCTACGGCCCACGTACTACTTATCATTATTATCCTTGCCGATGCCGAAAATGTGCGTCGGGCTTAGTGTAGGTAAGCCCAAGGGTTCAAGTTCATTGAACGTTTAAAAACATACACTAAATTCTTACAAATGAAGTGAAAAAGGTTGAATTGTATTGTGTACAATGTTGGTTATTAATAAATTTAGATATCAAAAATAATCCGTAGGTATCTAGGTACTGTTATCTGGCGCTACCAATAAGTAATTACACGTTGTTATTATTGTTGGTTTTCATTAGCAGTGTCGAATTAATATTTAACAAAATAATTTCATATAACTTGCTCATGGCCAGTGTGCCACCGCATTGAATGAGTTCGCAATTTTTAGAGGAACACTTCACCAGAAAAAAAATTATTTACTTAAGACATACAGACAGACATACATACCGCGTAAATATGTCCCCGAAGAGGTAGGCAGAGTAGCATTACTCACCCACACTTTGCCAGTATTTGGTGGTCCCATAAGGAAGCAAATGAATAATTAAAATTATCAAATTTTTCAACATTCACCGTGTTTTGTTGTCTTAAAATCATGTTACTTTTGCCCCGGGGTAGGGGGCAATTGTAACACTCTCCCTGCTCTCGTCGTAAACTCATATAACTCGACAATAAAAATATAAACCTGTGCATGATCCTTTAAAAGCGAAATAGATTTCCAATCGCCGAGGAGCAAAGTTTTTCTATATTACTACAACAATTTATTGTCTGTAATCAAGTCGTAAATACTTTTGCCTCCGGTCTCCCCGACTGTTAGTGGTCAGACATTTGGTTATCTTATCTTCAGACAATTTGATAAGTATTATTATGATAATGCAGAAACTTATTTGTTTTTGTAAAATGAAAAGATTCATATCAGTTGTAGTTCGCGACATAAAAGCCTCGCGTTTTGGATCATCGTCCATAGTAATAAATACATTTGTACACTAAGGAAAAGTTTATATCAGATCGGGCAGTGTGCGGGCCGGGGCGCAGTCGGTACGGCGTCATATAGACGAGCGTCTCCCGGACCCGGACGGGACACAGATCAGGCACTTTGTACCTAATTGTACTTGATATAAAAGGGACCCAGCCACCCAAGTCTCAGATCGTTCAGACGGTCGGACGGATGATAAGATGAAAATGGTGGAAATGGAAAAAAAAATCGGTCTGAGCCTGCAGGGGACTTGTTAGTGTGAGGGCGGCTATACATTTCAAATCCGTTCCTCGTCCGAGCCGTGTACACTACAGGCGGTAGATACCCGGACACAACTCGGTCTAATGTAAATTATCCCTTAATCCACTGATTTATTACGCAAACCTGACCGGTTTAGCCCTTACTGCATTATTAAAGGTGTATTATCTAGATAAACTTTTTATTTTCTTAATTCCGCGAGACCGCGGCCGCTCCCATGACCATTGCTGAGGGCGTCTCTGGTACATACCAGAGGGTATTTCCAGTGGCGCCCGGCGGACTATGGCCACCTGTGTGACCTCTTCGGGGGTTTGGTCGGAATGAAAATCCCGCGTCTCGTTAGGGTTGGGTTTTATCCCTCGTCGGTGAGTGGCCCTGATCATGGAGGTCGATGGTCCCGGGCGTTATCTAGATAACCTAGATTTATCTCTTATAATAAGTATAAGATAGATTTATTTACAATAAGAATTACAATATACATGTATACTAAATGAATTAAAAGTACTTGACCGGCAGCGAAGAGCTTCGAGCTTAAGTATACAACGGCATGGTCGACGGTACTACCCTTCGTCCATTGCCGAGCGCTCTGGGAAGTACTCAAAGAATTTCCAGTGGCGCCCGGCGGACCTTGGTCACCCGTGTGGCCATGGGTTTTACCCCGCAACTTTGGGGTCGGGTTTTATCCCGCGTCGGTGAGTGAAAGCGTGCGTGGGGTGAAGCTCCAAATCACGCAGCCCTTTTGGCCTGCTTCTGTAAGGACGGTGGGTTGCTAGTCCGTCGTCCTAAGGCCCGATCATGGAGGTCGTTGGTCCTACGCGTATTCCACTCTGCGGCTTCCTCGCCGCACAGTTCGGAACTCAGCGGGGAGTGCTCCCTCACCCTACCGGCCGCCTCCTTCACGAGCATAACCTGCTCGCAGAAGAAAACGGCCGCGTTCCACTGCCTTCCGCTGCAGACCATGGCTTGTAGCATGGTTTCCAGCGAGAGGATATCCACGCCCAGACCCACTACGAGGTCTCGGCGCTGACTCGCCCACGCCGAGCACTCCACCAACGTGTGGAGTGCGGTGTCGTCGTCGGAAACCTCGCAGTGTTGGCACCGGGGTGTGACCTCACGATGGATGCGAAACAGGTAACTACCGAAGCATCCATGCCCGGTAACGATCTGCGTCGCACGATACGTGAGGTTACCATGCCGCCTCTGCAGCCACTCGTCCATGATCGGTCTCACCGCCGCGATGACGGTAGTTCCCCACTTTGGTTGCTCAAGTCGCACCCTCCAAGTCTCCAAGAGATCCTGGCGGAGTTGGGACCGCTGGTCCTCGATTTCTCGAGTCGCAGGCCTGTGGTCTCCAGCGCCTCATTGTGCCATTGAAACAATGACGCAAGGGCTCTCCGGAGATCGTGCAGTAGCCCCGTATGGTTTTGACGGCCAAGGTTCGCAGAGGTCTGTTTAACAGAGTCGCGTTCACCCTGACCGCCAATCTATCCGCCCATACGGGAGCCCCGTATAAGGCCATACTCTGCACGATCCCCAGGTACAGTCTCCTGCAGGAGGCGTTGGGTCCCTTTAGGTTGGGCATGAGTCGCGAAAGCGCGACTGATGCCCCCGTCACTTTGGGGACCAAACTTCGGAAATGTGGTCCGAAGTTCCATCGGCTATCAAGCACAATCCCTAAGTACTTCACCGAGGGCTTGATACCGATGCTAACGCCTCCTACAGTTATGCTGGAACCTTCAGGTGGACCGTTCCGAGGTCCGTGAAAACACAGAACCTCGGACTTGTGCAGGGCAACCTCCAGTCCCAGCCGCCGTATCCGACCCACGACTTGAGCAACACCCGTCGTGACCTTGAGTGCTGCCTCCTGATGTATTGCAACCCGTGGCGTGACGAGGGTATCGTCGGCGTAGCACGTCACGCCGACGCCTTCAGGCAACGCACCCCGCAGCACCCAGTCGTAGCCGATGTTCCACAGAAGCGGTCCCAGTACCAACCCCTGCGGAACACCGCACGACACATCTCGCCGAGCTGGCCCGAGCCAGCTAGGGTGAGCTATGGCCCTCTCTGAAAGGTAGGCCCCGACAATACGACGGAGGTAGAGAGGCGTTTCATGATAGACGAGCGCCTCCCTAACGCAGCCCCATGGCAAGGTGTTGTGGCTGGAGACATTGGTTCAGTGGAGGCGCCCTCGGTCGGAGTTTACCTCTGACCTGTAGGTACGGGCGCCCCTATGGGTTCCGGTTCAATATCTCCAGGAGCTCCTCGCGGGCCAGCTCAATCGGTTAAGGAAATCTGTTTTAAAAATGAGTTTCAATTTAGAGTGACGTCACTTTATTTTTCGAGTTACTCTTAGTAAGCCCTTTCATTTGATACCCATATTGTAGGAGTACATTAAATATAATTAGTCCGCCATCTTGTATCTGCCGCCATTTTGGATTTAGAATGACGTCTCAAGGTTAACCATGTATTGTCATCCAAGCCGAACGTGTATACAAAATTTCAGCTCAATCGGCTAAGTAAATCTGCTTCAAAATTGAGTTGCAAGATTCCACCCGAACAAAAATACATTGCAAGCTAATAAAAAGCTTGTAATAATAATAATAGAAATAACCTAGATCACCTTTGATAAGAAACCTGCTATGTAGGTATATGACTATTTGTTTTAATCTAAAAGAATAAATTACGTTAAGGCGGGTCCAGATATGTATCATTTGCCCGATCCGATCACCGTATCCATATCAGCGTATCACGTATCAAGCCCTGTATCAAGTTGAGAACGCCTCGATTTGTTCCGTATCCGTATCTTCACAATAGCCATGATCGTGTATCAAATTGCCCACTCCTGTGTCAACCCGCGATCAAACATGTCGTCGCTGTTGGTTGAAGTGTACGAGAATTTAGTAATTTCGTGTGCCTGTTTTATTGTCATTCATCCCATCATTGGTCCCATAATACGTGCTTTTCTTTATTGGCCTCGATAAATTATATAACATTTTCATTGTTCCAATTCATTGTTTTTACTTGACGTTGCAAGGAAAAAATAAAATGACGCGCACGTGCAACCGCAATCGAGCGGGCAACGCGAATGACACGCGTCCAGACTGACCGATGCCCGTTTCTGTATCACCTTTGATGATCGGACAAAAACCGACACGACATGGGACTGACCGTATCATAACAGGCGGCGTATCGAGATCGCGTATCATGATACGCGTATCATCACCCGTCCACATAATGTGATCATGATACGCGTCGCCGATACGGATACGGTGATCGGATCGGGCAAATGATACATATCTGGACCCGCCTTTATTAAGTAAGTCATTACCTTCTTAAGTAGGTCTATACATATCTATATACATATATATATCTTTATAGTATTCTTATATCTGTGCTTATATTCAATAATAATCTTTAATCATCGGTAATTATAGCACGAAGTCTAGGTGCTTATATAGCTAACGATATTACCTACTTGATTTATTTCTAGAAAGGTATGTAATGTCATTTCAGACTATAGAAGAGAATGGCTGTCAGTTTTATTGCCAGGTTCTATCTCACACTGCACTGATCATTGCCCTGCGAATCTGGCAGTACCTATCACACACCCTACACCGAGTCACACCTCTCAAGCACATCTGGATGTGCCGACGCTGCTGCTGAATCGGCTGAAGGCCTCAAACGGCGTACCTAAATACGCTAACCTAGCAGGTGATTACGCATTTGAGCCGTTTGTGGTCATCATGAATTCATGACTCTTGGGGTCCGAGCGCTCGCTGCCTTTATAGAAACATCGTTAAACGTTTGATCGATGCTTTTCAGGACTACAGATTTCCTTTCAGGATTTCCTTGCCAATAAACGCAGTAAGCATTCCGTGAACCTTCCTAGTCAGTAATGACGCGAAATATTTTCCACACAATCGTAAGTCATTGCTGAAAAACCTCTTTCAACGATTTAGATTCTGAATAGGTAACTATATCGATACTAATGAAATAGAAGACTCCAGTTACTACCTCTTTAAAGAATTGGAGGAAAAAGAGGGAATAAAGAGAGCAAATGTACCTATTTAACTTCAATGAGGTGACGTCAAAATACGAGTAGCTCATTCTTACATTCGGAGAATCATATTATATTAATAGATAATATAATATGATTGTCCGAATGTAAGAAAGAAGTGTGAGAAATACGAGTATAAGAAAGAATAAGAATGTAAGAAATACGAGTAGCTCATTCTTACATTCGGAGAATCATATTATATTAATAGATAATATAATATGATTGTCCGAATGTAAGAATGAGCTACTCGTATTTTGACGTCACCTCGTTGAAGTTAAATAGGTACATACTTACGTCAGGCCTAGAATGTATTTTGCAAGTTCTGTATGTAAGTAGTGCTGACGTTTAAATAGTAATTGGAATATTGACGTTTCAGTATTTGGGCTTAGTTTGCGTAAGTAGTAAATATTACAAGTCCGACTATCAGTTTATGACCATTTTTTATCAACAGCAATAAATAGCGATCACTTGTCATAGCGTGATATATTAGATTGTAACCTTTAGAGACCTTTCGACCAAGTTTTTATTAATTGGTTAGATTTTTCTGCGTTTTGATTGGCCGAAATGAGTCCAAAATAACCAGCTTATAGCACCATGCTAGGAGCTGAAGGTAATTGTCACGTTATTTTCGACATGGCAGGACTCAACGTGATATGTTTATCGATGTTTTACTCTGAAGATAAGATTAACGCTATGTTATTCTTAGTTCCTATAGTTGGGTGCTAAGGGGCCTCTTTCATCATCTCCCGGGGTCAAAAACTCCAACTTGACGACATGTTCCTGGTGGCAGATGTATGTGGCTCTTTTTCTTCTAATGTCCGCCTACACGGAAGGATTACCTAGGGCGCCGCCGCCGCCGCCAGCCGCAAATATCTTCTCTTGCGATAAAAAACATTATTTAAATAAATAAATATAAATATGTTAGGATAATCAAGGCTATCAAGTCTCAAACTAAGCAGAGCTTGTGATATGAGTACTAGATAAACAGATATAAATACTTACATAAATTTTTTTGTAACTACATACATACATAGCATCATGCCTTTTTCCCCGAAGGGGTAGGCAGAGGTGTGCAAACACACCCACATCTCGCCAGCTATGTTAGGTCCCATGTAACTACATACCTACATATTATACATAGGAAACATCCAGACTTCGGTACAAACGTATCTGTCTTCACACAAAGTTTGTTCCGACCGGGAATCGAACCCAAGACTCCGGCGTCGAAAGCTGATGCACTAGCACTACCGACCACGCCACCGAAGCAGTGTGTATGCTCATCAAAATATTTAAGACAGTTAATTCACTTTTTGAACAGTAGGGGAAGGTGGGGTAAAACGGGGTAGTGAGGTAGGATGGGAAAAATACCAAACCCAATTTTACAAAGTCGTTGTGAAATTGATTTTAGTGTCATCTGACGGTATTTAAATGATCTTTATGGTGTCAATTGCATTTTGGTAGGTAATATATAAAGTGCGTGACTGGTCATAATTTATAATACACAAGATGTGTGACATATTTTTTAATAAAATATTTGTTTTCTTTACTATTCTAATCTCATAAATTTGTACCGGAATGCTTGGTTTTACAACGTCAAAAGTTTAATACAACTTATGAGACCATTGTGGGATGGGGTACCGACTAGCGGGCAAGATGGGGTTGGTACCCTATCTTACCCCGTTACATTTTACTTCTTGTAAATCTTTCCAATTCAAAATCGATCATGGTGGTCGATTGTCCTGGGCGTAGTCACGTCTGCGGTGCCCTCGCCGCACACTTCGGAACTCAGCGGGGAGGGTACGCTCCCTCACCCTACCGGCCGCCTCCTTCACGAGCATAACCTGCTCGCAGAAGGAAACGGCCGCGTTCCACTGGCTCTGAGCACTGAGAGAATTTCCAGTGGCACCCGGCGGTACCTCTTACCCTATGGGTGGGGCAAGATGGGGAGATTTTGTTATTTTTTTTCAAGTTAATAATTTTGTGAGAAGATCTTTATATTTTGTTCACTGATTTTAATTTAAAAAGAAATTAGAGAATTTAAAAAGAAACTGATTATTTTATTATTTTAAATAAATGTTTTTTTCCAAATTAAAGTTCCTACGTTGCAAATTTAAAAAAAATGGTTTTTCTTCTAAAATAACCTAAAGACCCCGTCATACCCCAGCTTTCCCTACGTATCCATGCTGCTCTGTTAGTTCAGGAGTGTAGTAGCCATTTTAGGTGGCTGGCTACGGAACCCTATTCTATGTATTCTATGGTCTGACACGCACATGGCTGGTTTTTTTTTATTTGAATCTGGAATTAAATCATTGATAGTTGCTGATTCGACAACTTAGTACCTATTTTAGACATGACATCACAGTTTGGTATTTTATTTAAAAAAAATTACGAGCTTTATCAATTTGACATTAAAATAAAAACCAAGTTGGTTTGAATTCATAGCCAACTAATTATTCTGCTAATTTATTACCTACTTTGAGTAAATTATTACTGATTAACCTAATGTTTTAAAGTTATTCTATCTAATTAGCGATGCATTTTGCATTAATGCGACGAAGAGACCTACATCTTTCATATTGTTGTTTTTTATTTAATAAAACCAACTTTAATCAAATAACTGTCGGAATGGTACCGCTTGAAAAGTAGTTACTTTCAATTTAAAAATTCAAAAAGGTTCACCCACACTGACTGTTAAAAAAAGTGTGTTCAAAAAGACCTGCAACGTACCTAATTCCTCTCATAGCACATAGCAAGTTCAGTCGTGAGGTCGGTGGTGAATACGTGACTATAACGTTACGAAAAGTGTGTGACCGTTGCGGGCGAGGCAAACAAAAGTTAAGTGCTCTTTTATAAGCCTAAACTGAATAAACGAAATTGATTCTTTGAAAAGCTTTCTGATAACTGATAAACGTACCTTTTCAATCGACTTCTAAAAAAGGAGGAGGTTCTTAATTCGAATGTATGTTTTTTGTTATGTTTGCTGCCTCATGTCTCTGGACTACGTGAACCGATTTCGAAATTAAATTTTTTATTTTTATTTTTATTAAATGAAAGCTACTACTTCCGAAGTGGTCCCATTTCAATTTGGTCCCATCCGACAATTATTTGGTCCCATTGCGGTAATTTGTCGGTTGTTTTGTCAATTTTTGACGTGTATTCTGTATGTATACTACTACGCAACGGATTTTGATGCCGTTTTCGCCAATGGATAGAGTAGTTCTCGAGGTAGGCTTTCGTGCATTAAGTATTTGTCAA
Organism: Nudaria mundana; assembly: GCA_963556515.1. Classification (NCBI taxonomy): domain Eukaryota; kingdom Metazoa; phylum Arthropoda; class Insecta; order Lepidoptera; family Erebidae; genus Nudaria; species Nudaria mundana. The sequence goes on from OY748293.1 coordinate 1,568,654, forward strand.
GCGGGTGAATCCGCGGGTGTCCTAGTAAATATCTATACTACTATTATAAAGAGGAAAGATTTGTATTTTTGTATGTTTGTAATGAATAAACTCAAAAACTACTGTGCCGATTTCAAAAATTCTTTCACCATTGGAAAGCCACATTCACCCTGAGTAACATAGGCTACTTTTTATCCCGGCAATGTGTTCCACGGGAACCGGGAACGAGTAAACTAAATCACGCGGGCGGAGCTGCGGCGATCAGCTAGTCATATATAAATTACAACCTTGGCTTATCATAGACAAAGTTTTGTACTGGGTGGGATCTGAACCCACGATCCTCGACTCCAGTAAATAGTTAGCTTTAGACAATATTCACTATTTTAACCACTGAACCAAACAAAAGGCGGTCATAAACTCATGTTAATGATGATTAATTATTTTCAGAAATAATTTCACAATGCAAAGCCGCCGTAATAAATAATAAAATATGTTGAGAATAAAGTATTATATAAACTTCAAACGATACGTTATATAGTTAATTAAAGTACCTATACATATTGTTTACACAGAGAAAAAAATAGAGGTTATCAATGTGTATTAATAATATTAATTTATAATGGCTGACTTAATTATAAATACTTACATAGTATAGAAATGAAAGGTATTGAGATCGTCTGTTAGGTACCTATGGCTATTGACAGTAAGGAGTTCTAAGTCTAAGTAAGTATAATATGATTGTTATTTGATGAAACAGTCTAAAATAGGGGCTTGGGTTTTTGGCCAATGCGTGGCGTAGCCTTTTAGGTTACCTCTGGCGCTGGGCAAAAGCCCAGATCCAGACGCTCAATTGCAAACGTTTCCTTGTCCCGCACCGTAAACTAGTTTAGAGTACCTAACTAGTTCTTCTGTGCGGGAAATATCAAGCATTACCTTGACATTGACAAAATCATCGATTAACGATGGAGCCACGTATCTAAAAAAAGAAGTCTAAAATAAATGTCATTAATGATCCTAAATATCTAAATATGTTCAAAAATTAATTACCAAGTAGGTAAGTATTGCCTCGGTGGTGCAGTGGTATGTGTATGCCACTGTCGTTCCTGAGGTGCCGCGTTCGATTCCCGGGTCGAATCCAATATTTGTGTGATTCACATAATAATATGTTTGTTTCGGAGTTAGGGTATTTTTATATGTAGCCTACCTAAACTCAAATAAAAAAAAATAATATCCTACTAATATCTATTATAAACGCGAAACTTTGTGAGTATGTATGTATGTATGGATGGATCGATGTTTGTTACTCTTTCACGTAAAAACAACTGAATGGGTTTGAATGAAACTTTACAATAATATAGCTTATACATCAGAATAACACATAGGCTACAATTTATAAAGATATTGTGTGAATTGTTCAAAATATGACGATAAGTGTCAAGTAAGTAGGAAGCGACGATGACAAACCGAGTGCGCGATACTACGGGAACGGGAAAAATCCAAATTACCACGCGGACGAAGTCGCGGGCGACCACTAGTAGGTTATAAAATAACACTTATTAACGTCAGCACATAAGAATTTACATTTAAAGCCAGATTCGCAAAGCAACGGGTGCTCTAACCGAAGAGAAATGAACCTGGCAAGAAAAACTCCCGGCCACTCTTTTCCAATCATCAGTAACTACATTCATAGAATACACACAACGTATCCAGTAAGATACTGCAACTAATACACCAGGTTTTATGCATGTAATACAGTATATCTAGTATGTACTTAGAAGTACACAGTATATCTAGTATGTACTTAGAAGTACACAGTATATCTAGTATGTACTTAGAAGTACACAGTATATCTAGTATGTACTTAGAAGTACACAGTATATCTAGTATGTACTTAGAAGTACACAGTATATCTAGTATGTATTTAGAAGTACACAGTATATCTAGTATGTATTTAGAAGTACACAGTATATCTAGTATGTACTTAGAAGTACACAGTATATCTAGTATGTACTTAGAAGTACACAGTATATCTAGTATGTACTTAGAAGTACACAGTATATCTAGTATGTACTTAGAAGTACACAGTATATCTAGTATGTACTTAGAAGTACACAGTATATCTAGTATGTATTTAGAAGTACACAGTATATCTAGTATGTATTTAGAAGTACACAGTATATCTAGTATGTACTTAGAAGTACACAGTATATTTAGTATGTACTTAGAAGTACACAGTATATCTAGTATGTATTTAGAAGTACACAGTTTATCTAGTATGTATTTAGAAGTACACAGTTTATCTAGTATGTACTTAGAAGTACACAGTATATCTAGTATGTACTTAGAAGTACACAGTATATCTAGTATGTACTTAGAAGTACACAGTATATCTAGTATGTACTTAGAAGTACACAGTATATCTAGTATGTATTTAGAAGTACACAGTATATCTAGTATGTACTTAGAAGTACACAGTATATCTAGTATGTATTTAGAAGTACATGTACCTTTTAAGTACATGTTTATCAATGTTATATTTAGAGAAGGAAAACTCGACACAAAACCGTATACCAACCCGTCTGTCCAACGTGGTATATGTAGGTGGAATCCCCCTCTTTAGGGGACGCCTATGTTGAAACATCCAAAAAGATTAAATTCATATAATAATTATTTTCCTATTAGTTATTCTAACAGGTCGGTAGTGCATCCGCTTTCGATGCTGGAGTCTCGGGTTTGATTCCCGGTCGGGACAAACTTTGTGTGAAGAGAGATAAGTTTGTTCCGAAGTCTGGGTGTTTCCTATGTATAATATGTATGTATTTACAAAAAAAATGTATATAAATATTTATTTCAGTTTTTTGCACGTGTTTCCTCCAACATATAACCCTGGGCTCTTTAAGCGAAGCGTGAAGAGGCACATTACTGGGTCGTCAAGTTGAGGGCCACTCTCTATAGTATTCCTGTGTCCTGTGAGAGTCGCCCTCAATTGCCAGACGTCGCCTCAGCTTACCATCAGGCGGGTGGCGTCAATTTGTCGACCTAAATATAAAAAAAAAAAAAAAAAAATATCTAGTACTCATATCACAAGCTCTGCGTAATTTGAGACTAGATGGCGTTGTGTGAATTGTCAAAACATTATTTATTTATACGTAGGTCACACTATAAGTTTTGCGTAACTTAAAAAAACAATATTTAAAACCAAAATATTATGTTTATTGCTTTTCAAAATACTCTCCTTTACATTTTAAACATTTTTTCATGCGATCGAACCATTTTTTAAAACCACAGGACCACAGAACGCTATCACTGCTTCTTCGGAGTTGGTAAAAGTGAAACCTCTCATCAAATCTTTGATTTTGGGGAAAATACAGAAATCACAGGGTGCTAGGTCGAGGCTATGCGCAGGATGGGTGACGAGTTGTACTTTTTCGGAAGCTAAAAATTACTTTGTTTTGTTGGCCGTGTGTGAAGAAGCGTTGTCATGATGTAGGAGAATGCGGCTTTTGGGTCGTCTTTCGCGAACTTTTTCTAACACTATGGATAAACAAATGGTAGAATACCACTGGGCATTAACACTCTTTTGATCTTCAAGTGGAATTGTACAGATGGGACCCGTAGCTGAGAAAAAAACGCGATCATTTTTCTACCAACGTTTCTCGCCTGCCTCACTTTTGTTGGCTTGTTCTCATTTTCAAACACCCATTCACAAGATTGCTGTTTTTTTTCGGGTTCAAAACAATAAATCCACGTTTTGTCTCCTGTGACAATGTCATAAACAGCATTAGAATGTCCGTGGTCGTACTTCAGTAGCATCTGTGAGCACCATTCCACGTGAGCCCGCTTCTGCTCCGCTGTCAGTTCATGAGGGATCCAACGACAACGAAGCTTCCGAACTTTCAATTCTTCGTGTAAAAAATTCTGGAATTGACTCATACCAATCGCCAATAGTCCTCGAATTGTCTCATAGGTAATCCGCGGGTTTTCTTCAATTAACCGCTTAACAGTAGCCACATTATTTTCGTTGACGGCAGTTGAAGGCCGCCATTCACGAAATTCGTCATGGAAAGAAACTCGACCTCTCTCAAATTCAGCAAATCATCGCCTAACGGTGCTCAAACAAGGTGCTTCTCTCCCAAAAGTATTTTGAAGACGAGCGGCACAGTCTTGCGGAGAGAGAGAACTTTTAATATCATAAAAAATCATCGCTCTAATATCTTTTCGATTTAATTCCATTTTCGTTGCATACGTAGAAGTTTGATGTGTGATAGAAAACATTTGACAAATGATTTCCTTCCCGCCAATTGTTTTTTATTACTAAGAAGGTTGCAACGTTTAAAAAATATAACATTCGAAATTCAAATAGTTCCGATTAGCTAGAAGTGCAAAACTTTTAGTGTGCCCCATGTATGAGCTCCCCATTATGTAAAGTCCCATTAAAAATAATTTATTCGTTCTTGCGGGAAAGAGTCACAAACAACCACACTTCATTCATATAAATTTACGTGTTTATGTGGTACTTACTTAGGATATTAAGTAGTTTCATGAAGAATAAACAGCTCTAAGTACTCATAAAGTTGTTTTATTTCACATAACCTAGTACTTAACTAATGTTTTTATTTGTAATATTACAGCTGTTTGAGGATCGATAATGATTATGACAAAAAATTTATTGTACATTAAGCCGGTCTGTTATCTTCCTATTTGTATTTGTAGTTTATTGCCTTTCAGTATCAGTTTATCATCTGTGACGAACGGACGTACGCGCGCATATCCAAGCCGATTATTTCGAAGCAACAAAAAAATAACGAAACCGAAACCCGCGAAGTGTTGATTTCAAAAGTTACAAAGTTTTTTTCATATGTGCGAGTTTGAAGTGGTTCCAAAACATCGATTTGAATTTAAAAAAAGAACAATTTTGTTTGGCAAAAAATCTAGGTGAGTTTTTTATAATCCGTGCTTAGCGAAGATTACCTACATTTGACCTACATTCATTGATTTTTATCAAATTTGGGTTGTCTATTTTTTTCTAACCATCATTCTATTTATTAAAGTTAAGTTTTTAAAAACACATAAAGTTTTTATCAATTAATTTATTTGTTTGCTCTATTTTTCTTTATTGATAAGAAATCAACAGATTATTGGCGATACGTTATATTTATTTTGAGTAAGTATATCTACATACTTGTCAAATTGAAAACGAACGACTTATAGCACACTAATCGTGGCCTTATTAACTGGTACTTGTGTGTTTAAATAAGTACTGATATTTAAACCTCCTTTAAGATAGTTCTGGCAAAAAACCAGCTTCAAATTAGCGGAACCAAATAGGTAATTGCTTTAAAAAAAAATCATAATAGGTTGATAGATAATTCAAGTAGGTACAAACATAAAAATATTCAGTAGAATTCAGAACCTCCTCCTTTTTTTGCAGGCGGTTAAAAACACACACACACAGTCGGTAAAAAGAGAAGGAATTGATGGTTTATTGTTTGAATTGAATTGACTCCGGAACTACTGAACCGATTTTGAAAATTCTTACTACATTATCTCCGAGTAATATAATAGGCTTTTACCACGGTAATGTGTTACCACGGGAATTGGGATCGAGAAAACTATTTCCGCGATGGTTAGCTAATGTATTAAAAAACCGAAGACTGTTTGTTAGGTTGAACGCGTTAATCTCAGGAACTACTAGAGCGATTCGAAAAATTATTTTTGTGTTTAATAGTAATTAAAGGGCTGACTAATAGAAACGGAGCAACAATGAAAAATTTAGCAAAAAGGGAAAATTTAGGGAAAATTTCTTTTGAGAGCTTCCGTCGTACATTTCGTAATTAGTGAGACACAACGGCCTCGGGTTTATGTGCCTAAATTCGAAATTTAAGGTTATAAATTTTAGAAATTTTTACATGCAATTTTCATTTTGAAAGTTAGATACTACCGTCCTATGAGGATCAATTTATTTAGTTATCTTATTCCCAATCCAATGGGAACCTAATAAATGGACCAAAAATAAACTTAAATCCCAAGTTTTCAATCTATCTCCTCAAGTAAGTTACAACTTTAAATTTTAACAAGATCGATACATATAATATCCTACTTACAATTTTATAACCTACAGATGAAAAGAATATTGTTTTATAGACTCATCATTCACAGAGCCTTTTCCCAATACAGTTGGGGTCGTCTTCCCAGTCTAACTGCGATTCGGCTGAATTTCGATATTTTCCGTGAAGCGACTGCCATCTGACCTTCACAACCCATGGGCGATATCGAAGTTCTGTAGTTAGACCGGTCGGATTTGTGATTTAGGACTGCCATAGATGTTCGTATGACAACCGGGACCGAACCCATCCTACGACCGGCCTGACTAGATGTTGCTTAACCTTTGCAATGTGTTAATATTGTCTGTTACCACTAGACCACGAGCCCCTCAATGTTGTTTTATTGACTCTTATTGACAAATTGGTTTCATAACCATCTTGATGTGACTACGTTTGGGTATGAAACCATGTTAACAGCATATATACACATTTAGCTCAATTACGTATATATAACGTGTCGTCCGTCTGTCCGGTTGTTAATCGAATTACCGCTAAGATTTATTGAAATATCCTGTAGCTAAGTACTTTTTACACGACTTGAGATGTGTAGGGCTTCGAGAAACCAACGAATGGTCACGACTTAATAATTATTCGTCTGTACTATAAATAAACTTTTTAAACTGCTCGCGGTGGCGTAGTTGCTTGAACGTACCTACTTGCGTGAAACTGCCCAAAGGTCCTGCTTGTGATCCCAAATTAGTAAAATCTAAAAATACTTGTTTGAAATGAACTGACGTGAAAAATCTTTAGTAATGTAGGATACAAAGTAACAATAATGATGTCAAGATTATTAATCAAAGCAATGGTAAGTAAAATATTAAAAAAAAAAAATGTTTTAAACTTATATAATTTTTTTTTTTTTTTTAATAGCACTATTTTTCGCAGGATTAAAAAGACAACAAAACGTCGACAGCTGTTCTCTCTGAGACAGTCTTGATAATGCTTCGTTTAGAGGCGAAACAATTGTCGACGTTTTGTTGTCTTTTTAATCCTTTTTTTTTACTTACCATTGCGTTGTCATGGATTTTCGCCAAGTAACGCCTGGTTCCATCCAATATTATTAATCAAGTCAAGATTGAAGATTTGCTGATTCGTAAACTCACTGCCACTCTTTTCTAATATAAATGGTTAGGTACATAGTCTGAAATTACGTTAAGTAGGTCATTATAGATAACATTAGGCACAGAATACCTATAATTAGGTAAGTACGTATTTTGGGTGACTTACCAATTTAAATTTACTTTATTTTTGTGATATACCTACAGATATAGAGATGTTACATAATGAAAATGGGAGTTTAACCATATTTCCGCATTTCAGGACCACGATCTTTAGGCTGAACGTTGACCCATCAGTCTCAGCATTTTATAAATTGTGTACTATTGTGTAGTTATGAATGACTGACTACCGGATCAACACACAGTCTATCTAAACCGCTATTCGTAGAGACGTAGCCATCCGATAAGCAAGGGTTTTCCAAAACCTAAGGGGATCAAAAGGGGAGTAAAGTTTGTATGGAACATTTCTTTCAACAATATAAAGTTACATTGTAACAAATAACATAAGACATATAACATCACGCATTGACCAATAAGAGCGAAGCAGCGTAGCGTGTAGACACCGGAGTCTCGGTTTCGATTCCCGGTCTAGACAAACTTTGTGTGAAGACAAATATGTTTGTACCGAAGTCTGGATGTTTCCTATGTATAATATGTATGTATTTACAAAAAAAATGTATATAAGTATATATATATCAGTATATCTAGTACTCATATCACAAGCTCTGCTTAGTTTGAGACTAGATGGCGTTGTGTGAATTGTCCTAACATATGTAAGGCAACGTGACCTGGGTATTTTTAGATGTAAGGTTATTGAAACTTTAAAATAGTTAATCACCCAAACACTCACGATCTTATCATGGTACCATGATAAGTAACCTATCTTAAAATGTAGGTATTATCTTATTTCTGTTTGTATGATAATCAGATTATTTATTTGTTACTTAGTACCACTAACTTAATATGCTGTGGTAAATGCAGTTGGCAACACAATTATAAGACGTAAATAACCATACATTGAGGTACAGTTCGCGAGGCCTAAGCTGAGCTTTGCATTTGTGTGAGTGATCACGAAAAGTAGAGTACAAAAAAGCTGTATCTATGTAGTAAGTATTATAAGTTTACTAACGTGCAATACACACAAATGCGAAGCTCAGCTTACGGCTCGCGAACTGTAATATTATGTTACTGTTTATTTAAAAAAAAAATTATATCTTAGCAGTAGTACTTACCTACCTAATTCTTGAAATAAGTTGTAGTTCTCATTATTGTAGATAATATTCTAATCTAGAATTTTGTACAATAATATTTTTTTGATAACCGTTTACGAGAAAAATCCACAAAACCGAAAATTTTTACTTTTGACTTAACTTTTTTTTCTATAGTTATCGGATCCATGAGAACTTTCTACATTTCATTTATGATGGTGTTTTGAACAATCCTACCAATTTTCCGCTGAGTGCGAACTGTGAAGTATTACAACCTCACCCATATATCATTTGCCTTTAAATTGATCGGAGTAATTATGTCATTTTCGTCAAGTTGAGGGCCACTCTCTATAGTATTCCTGTGTACTGTGAGAGTCGCCCTCAATTGCCAGACGTCGCCTCAGTTTACCATCAGGCGAGTGGCGTCAATTTGTCGACCTAAATATATAAAAAAAAAAAAAATTTAAGCGTCTGGGACGCACGCAGAAGGTATGTTCAGTTGCGTCCGGCGATATGTCATTACCTACTTAATGATAAGACAATTTGTTTGCTTTGATTTTTACTTGTCATTAATATTAAACATTAGTTAAATATGATATCAATTTTTTTGTATTTGTCAAATAAAGAATTAATTTTTATTTACAATAAGAATTACAATATACAAAATAAACATAATTATAGACTAAAAATATTTACATTACAAAATATCGTTTAAAAAATTCTTCCGCGTCATTGCCGACTGGGAAGGTTCCCAGAATGCTGGCTGTGTTGCCACGTTGGATGGCGATACTTATTCTTTGGGCCAGAAAATAGCCAGCCTTCTGGTCCTGAGAAGCATCGATTAGGCGTTTAGCAATGTCTCTATAAAGGCGGCGAGCACTCGGACCCCATGACCCCAGTGTCTAAACCCCAAACGGCTCAAATATGTAATCACCTGCTAGGTTAGCATATTTACGCCGTTTAAAGCCTTCAGCCGATGCAGCAGCAGCGCCGGCACATCCGGATGTGCTTGGAAGGTGTGAAGGTGTAAGGTGTCAACGCATGTAGCGTCCCACACCAAAGGCCTTCCCATCTTCCACGGTAGCAACGACATACCGTCCGGTCTCTTTCCATCGCTTCGTGCTAAACCATTTGGTTCACGTACGGCCGGAAGACCTGCGGTGGAAAGAGCCCTACGAATTATGTCGTTTAGAATAGCGTGCCGAGGTATACGACCTGCGCTTCTGCTACAAGAAAGGCCATGGTGTCCCAGATTATCGACGGCTACTCCACAGGTGCAATGATGCGGGGATACCTACACAAGGTGTACCCAGCCGAAGGCAAGTGGCAATGCGGAAGGTAGTGTCGTCCAACATTGTACCGATGTTGGGCGATGGGAGCGCCTGGATCCATAACCCTGACTCCCATTCTCCAACAGCTAGTAGGCGTGCACGCTCTGAAATATTGACAGAAGTGTCAATTAGTGTATTAATTCTCAATTTACAGAGCGGTGTATCCCACAGTCGCTGTGAGCCTAGGCGTGAGGGCAGGTCAGTGTCGGGGCAAGACATCCTCCAAGCATTTATGGCATCGGTCTTGCATCGCACCTCGGAATCAATCAGTGTATTTGACAAAATTTTCCTGACTAATTCTTCGGTGCTATGGACCGACGACAGAAATGCTGGCAGACTGACATCTGTGACTCTACGAATACCTAGCCCGCCCAAGCGAACTGGAAGAGACGCTTGGACCCAGGCCCGGTCATTAATATTTACATTTAAAATTTTACACAAAGAATTTTGTATTAAGTTGTCTAGTCTGCCCAAAATTTCTACATTTTTCCAAAATTGTCCTGAACGGAGGGCATGTGTAAATTTGGGTACGAAAAGACAAAAACGAAGAATAGTGAAAGCTGAATGAATACTGATATTACATAGACTATCAATAACCTGATCAAAATTTTGAATTTTTTCCTCGATAAAAGTGGAACAGCCATCTTCTAAAATCGGGGCCCCTAGGAGGCGTAAAGAAGTTTTGTCCAAAACTTTTATGTTGGGGGCCAGACAGTTAAATTTGGAGATTGTTGTTAATTTATCTGTTTTCAGATATAAAAATCTCACATTTATTCGGGTTCAGTTCTAAGCCAATTGACTGAAACTCGTTCTCTATTAGGGCTAAATCTTGTAAAACTGTCACTACTTTGCCCCCTAAAGTCCCGTCGTCTAGATACCAAATGTTACATTTGGATTTTATTTTTTGAATTATTGGGTTAATGGCCAAACTGAAGATGACTGGTCCCAACGGATCACCTTGCTGACATCCAACGGCTGAATTCAAAAGGTGGTCTTTATAAATTAATTTTGTTGGCTGACTATAGCATTGCCAAAGAAAATTAAATATTTTAGGGGTTTCTAATTTGGCCTGTGTCAGCAAGGTGTCCCTGTTTACAGAGTTGAAGGCGTTTTTCAGGTCAACTTTCAAGATGACCTCTCCATCTTCGCTACTGTCAAGGTATGTTGCAAGCGCATGGATTGCGGCCTCACAACCTCCTTTTGAACCAAAACCTAATTGAAAGGGCTGAAATTTGGTAGTAAGCTCCGTACTATAAAAACGACAACAAATTTTGGCTGCCAAACGCTGCAAAGTGCTACCTACGGCAATGGAACGAATGCCACCATCCTTCTTGTTAAGGGCACATAAATTGGCCCCATACAAAATATCTGTGATGCCACTGTCCACATTGCCGGAGAGCATGAGGTTGACTAGAGCTGTTAGCTCCCTCAGAAGTGCATCACCAGCTTCCCCAGCGCTCGGACACAACAGATCCTTAAGGTGCTGTGGTGTCAGGCCGTCAAGTCCACCAGCTGATCCAAAACGAAAGGAGTCAACAGCTGTGCGCACATCCTTGGCAGTAGTCTCGATACATTTTGTACTTTATGACTTTTTCCAAAATGTACTTTCAATCCGCGTTCACCTTTAAAAAAACGGGCTTGGGGACAATGTGGGCACCGTACAAGACCACTTGATGCACTTGCAAGCTCACCTGAATTTACATCCGCATTGCCACATCCATTATTTTTTGCTGCTTGCATTTATTTACACTTTTGATATCAATGCTATTGTATTACCCGAACTGCAGAGATAAAAATTATTAAAATCAATTCTTTATTAGCAACAGTAGGTAATATCGGTCCTAGCTGTCGGACTATTAACAAAATTTGGGTGTGCAATGCATTTCTACCTAGACCGCCGGGATATAGATTATAATATATTCATTTATTTCTCTCAAAAAGGTACTTACATATAATTACAGGAAATGTGACGTAAATGAAATATAACATAAGTTCAAGTTCCTGATTGAGAGCTGAAGTCTGTACTAGGCTCAAGGCCTGTATGACAAATCTCCAGGCCTCCTTACATATTAATGTTATGCAAATAATTTAGTTAAAAATGTGGGTACATGCACATTTCTACTTTTACAGCAAAAAATAAAAATAATCTTATGGCTAATGGTAATGAATGTGTGATATAGATGTGAGTGCAACGGATGTTTGTATAGATAGGTATGAATGTGTGTAGGTAGGTAAATGCACTTTTGTGTCGTGAATAATTATTATTACGTGTGAACACAATGTTGATGGTAAGTGAGTCAGTCCGCTCGAAGATTGAGCGTGGTGTAAGTTATAAAAAGTTAGCGATTTTAGTTAGATGGTCAAATTATAATTATACTGTTATACTGTGGCACGTATAAAACTTTCAGTCTCGTCATAATTCAATTACAATAACCAGTGTACAATAACTTCTTTGCATTTAGGGATAGTCTGTGGATATATGTAGATAATTTTATTCATTCTATTATACAGAAACCCACTCAAAAAATAGAAGCTACAAAAATGCTAAAAAATAGATTAGGCATATGAATGTAAATGTATACTTATTATTGAGAAAGCTGAGCAAAACTTAATGAACTTACGTATGATTAGTTCTTAATCTTCAGATTTCGTTCGTCTTATTAAAAAAAGTGATTGATTGAAATTATATTAAGTACCTACGTGAAATGTTTTCAACCTACTTCATAGTTGGATAGAATAGTTATTTGAAAAAGAAAATTACTACCTCGGTGGCCTAATGGTACTATGTACGGACTGCCACGCTCGAGATCTCGGGTTCGATTCCCGGGTCTGGTGGATAATGTATAATTCTCTTTAGAATTTTACCCAGATAATTATCCCAGAGTCTGGAACTTGTGCCCGGTAAATGGCAATAGGCTCGCCCCCTATTACATGGGACCTAACATAGCTGGCGAGTTGTGGGTGTGTTTGCACACCTCTGCCTAGCCCTTCGGGGAAAAAGGCGTGAATCTATGTATGTATGTATGTGAAATGTTTTCAACCTACTTCATAATTCGATGGAATAGTTATTTGAAAAAGAAAATTAACGGGAATGTTCTAAGTTACTGAACTTCCACAGCGAAACACATTGAAATTGCGATGTTTTCCGATTACAACGACGACGTCTGAGCATTTGCCTTAAAAGGAAACTAGCGGTGGTACGAAGACAACCAGACCAGACCAGTCTTTGCCAGTGAAATTGTAAAAAAAAGTTAGTTAATCATTGCTTGAACATAACACATATCAACGGACGTACCGATTCCATTCCGCTCGGTATCACGGCTGCCTCGCGCTGAGACCTCACACTTAACAGTAACACTGCGTCCCGCGCCAAGTCGACTCACTAAGTATTTATTACTATAAGGTACCTTTATTTAGGTGAGTGATCACACAGTTTTTATCAAATATCTTTTATCAACAAACATGCATATGATATGATGCCCATCGAAAAATGGTCAAGGCTATTTTTTTTACTTTAAATGTTTTTTGCAGGCAAGCTATTAGTTTTGTTTTCTTATGATATCATTTTGGATTAGTTTGGTACCAGATCGGTGTAGGACCTATATTGGCTTACCTGTTCATCTACTTGTCAGGTAGCTATGAACAGAAATAGTTAGTTAGGCATATTTTGTGTGGTAAAAACTGTCAGTTGAAATGAATTTCATTCGGTTGTCGAAAGAAGTGAAGGTGATGAAATAAAGGTGAGGTGAGTGTTCTGAAGAGCTCTTCAACCTGATCCCACCCTCTCCTTTCCGATCCCGAACAACGCGTGCCGGGCAGAGATGTCACTCTCATATCGTGGAACCCGTCTTTGTGAGAACCGAGCGTTTTAAACGTTTGTTTCTCTGCGTGCGCACGGGTTTCCTCCCACATGGGAGGGTTCTTTAAGCGAAGCGTAAAGAGACACATTACTAGGTCGTCAAGTTGTGGGCCACTCTCTATAGTATTTCTGTGTACTATGAGAGTCACCCACACTCGCCAGACATCGCGCGTCGCCACAGCTTAACATCATGCGGGTGGCGTCAATTTGTCGATCTAAATAATAAAAAAAAAGAAAGAAAATGACTGGAATTAGTTCAATAAAAAATAGCCATGAAAACTTTTTGATAGGCAAGTTGTCATATGCATGTTTGCCAATGCATAACACTTGAACAGAAATGTGTACCATCCGGTCCGGTTACCAGATGGGTGAAGGTCGTTCTTCTACGTCTCCCGTACTATTGGTATTTGTTGTGGCTATTGTTCCTTACATAATATACACTATTGGGAATAGAATAAACGTTTGTACGTCTTAACCGTCTCAACTCCCACTTGACTATATCACAAATGGTATATTCAATGTCGATCGTCATTGCAAGTTGCATGCGATTACAGAGGCCTGTTAAGGTCGATTAGATTTTTTCCCCAGCTATTCTCAGGGTCATTGTAGACGCAACAGATAAGAGAAGAGAAGTGTACATACAGTTTTTTCTCAAATAGAAACAATGACTTAATTTTGTATATATTTGTGTGTTTCAAAGAGATATAAAATATAAATAAATCACAAAAACTGAAATGTCATCGGCAGGTTCGACACCCACGGCTTTGGTTGAATGTCATATTTCAGATTTTTATAAGACATTTTGTTCTAAAAATTCCTACTTAATATAATCTCCAAGATCCCAGTTATCGTCATCTGCATGCGTTCCCAGCTAGCAGACCCATGAGGTTCTGATCAATGTACCTACTCAAAGCAGTTACGGCGACCGCCAAAGCACAAAATCCATACATCCATACAGATAAATAAAATTAAAGTCTCTGTGTGTAATTTCAAATTTCCAGCTTTTTACATACGATAGTATACACGATACTGAAATTCAAAATGCTTTTTAAAAATTATTGTCTATCTTTCTGTTCGTCTGTCTGTTTGTTGCCGCTAATCTCTGGAACGGATTTTAATGGGACTTTCACTTGCAGATGATGTACGAAGGTGTAATATAGACTAATTTTTATCCCGGGAATAGGTTCCTGCGGGAATTGGGAACCAAATTCACGCGGGTGAAGCCGCGGGCGTCCACTATATTAGTAAATAATATAGTATAAAAAGACGAAGGACTCGTGGTCTAGTGCTCCGACAATGTTACACATTGCAAAGGTTAAGCAACATCGAGTCAGGCCGGTCTTGGGATGGGTGACCATTTCCTAAGAAATTGAGACCCCTTCGTGCCTCGGAGAGTACGTTAAGCCGTCGGTCCCGGGTGTCATACGAACATCTATGGCAGTCGTTAGGCGTAGTTGGAGCCTTAAATCAAAAATCCTCGTGGTCTAACTAAAGAACTTCGATATCGCCCATGCGTTGTGTGATGCGACAGTCGCTTCACGAAAAATATCTCAGTTCAACCAAATCGTAGTTAGACTGGAAAGCCGACCCCAACTAAAAGGCTCGATGGATGTTGAATATATTAAGTATAGTAATAATAAGTAACATAAATAATAAAAATAAATAATAATAAAAAGTAATATACTTAGAAGGTACCTACTAGTACTATCTTATTTTGTGCAATAGACTCGTTTTTTATTTGGTACCTACCTACCTACCTAAATGGATCCTATGAAGTAGGTAACTGACTAATAGTGATGAATAGTGGGCATATGACATTCCTCAGCTTGTTCAAAGAAACAGGCATAGTTATATTTATTGGAGTTTACTCCTTAAGAATCGATTTTCATATATAAGGCGCCCGGTATGAGAAAAATCCGAGGGGTAAAACCTACTAACAAGTAACGAAAATCGTGTCACGTTTTTGGTGCGCACCTCTAGTGCGCAACTTTCTAATTTGTTATGGTTAGATACTCGTACTTAAGGAGTAAACTCCAGTCGTGCGTCGGAGCTGACACACACACTTTTTTTTTTATAATCTAAATACTATTTGGGTTTTAAAGTGCAAATATAAACTAATTTATGCTTTCGATTGCCGACAATCTCTCGGTGGAACATATAGTAATACTAATATATTATGAAATAAACTCACTTATACACATGCTTCCACAATTTTATGTTCAAGTATGCAGTCAAAGAATCAAGAATCAATTAATAAATTTCGTTTAATCAGTTTAGGCACGCACATATGAATGTCAAAATTTTATAATTTTATGTCAAGCAATATTATAAAAACACATAAATAACCATTTGAAAATGATTCTTTCGCTGGTTCGGTAAGTTGGTTCTACTGAGAAGATACCGGCAAGAAACTCAGGTAGATTAGCCATTATCTTTTTTTAATATAGTTTTGTTTACATTGTGTTACAATTTTATATTGTATTGTACGAGTGGCTAACAACAGAAGATTCTTTTTATTTATTTATTTCACATCTACATATATTTTTACAGGGGAACCTCTAATGCAACAGAGTAGGATATCTTACAAAACAATTTCTATTGTTCTAACAGCAGCTGCGGCCTTCGACGTCTGTCCATATACTCGTCTGGTACATATAAGTTAATATGTCCTAATATATCTGCATTTTGGATTCTAGCTCTAATAACTTTGAACAAATACATTGCTTAAACTCCCTCCTCACCCTCAACTCATAGTAAACCAATCATGCCTAGTATAAAAAGTGTTGGATACTTTAATAGATAAAAAGGGTATACACCGGCACCTTAGGTATAAATATCTAACTTTATTCTGTACGCGCTCCAGCATGAGTTTGTATTTAACTTCATGTGGGCTCCAGATCGCTGCGTTGTGTTCTAGGTGTGTTGTACAGTGTTACTATAGCTGTTACATTTTGCAACGTTCTGACTGTACGAAGCAAAAATACTAAATATTGGAATTTTGTTTGATATTATGTGATAAATGTAAACTATGGAAGTGGATTAATGTACTTAAAAACCTTTGATAATGTGTACAAGTGAGTTTATTTCATAATATATTATAAAATAATCATTGTCTA
The DNA here is from genome assembly GCA_963556515.1 of Nudaria mundana. Taxonomy (NCBI): domain Eukaryota; kingdom Metazoa; phylum Arthropoda; class Insecta; order Lepidoptera; family Erebidae; genus Nudaria; species Nudaria mundana. The sequence goes on from OY748293.1 coordinate 1,585,309, forward strand.
TTTACGATAACGTAACCTTGGCCCTCGATATTTGTACCTAAATATGAGTAGGTACTGTGTGTTCAATTGGGTTTTAACTAAAACCATATTGATTTAGTATGCACCTTAAAATACTTACCATATAGTAATATGTACCATATAGATATATACCTAATTGTTGTGGTCGTGGTCTAGTTGTAACCGACAATATTAATACATTGCAAAGGTTAAGCAACATCTAGTCAGGCCGGTCTTAGGATGGGTGACCATTTCTTAAAACACTGAAACCCCTCTATGCCTCGGAGAGCACGTTAAGCCGTCGGTCCCGGTTGTCATACGAACATCTATGGCAGTCGTTAGGGGTAGTTGGAGCCCTTAAAAATCCGACCGGTCTAACTACAGAACTCGATATCGCCTATGGGTTGTGAAGGTCAGATGGCAGTCGCTTCACGGAAAATATCGAAGTTCAGTCGAATCACAGTTAGACTGGAAAGCCGACCCCGACTAAGTTGGGAAAAAGGCTCGGTGAATGATGATAGATATACAGGATTTTTGAAAAGGGCTTGGATGGCCAAATCCGAAACTATAAGGAATAGAGAAAAATGCTCAAAGGAGTCACGAGCCCGATTTTGATGAAACTTAAATGTTATGATGTAGAATGATGTAGAATGATGTAGACGCAAGAAAAAAAAACAAGTTCTGGTTACGTGTAGCGGAGGTACCCCAGATTTTTATTTTTCAAAATTTTATTATAGCACTTTGTCGGCATAGTAAAATCACATATCCGTGCAAAATTTCATCTTTCTAGCACTATTTGAGAGGAAAGCTGAGAATGGACGGACATGACGAAACTAAAAGGGTTCTGAGACTTTTACTACGGAACCCTAATAACAAGGTTCCAAAGGCGTTAAAATAATAACTATCTGCGTATCTTTTGGAGAAACAGGCGTGGTAGTAAGGATTTGTTAGTTAGCAGTTAGGAACTCGGGACTAAAACTTATAGTGATAGAAGGAATGTGTTAGATGAGAGCTGCTAGAAAGACTTTAGCTAGAGTGACTGGGAGTGTATTGGGAACATTAAAAATGGAGCAATTATTACATCGTGTCGACAGACAACTTGGTTAATCTCAAATCGCAATTTTCTTTCGGAATTCGTTAGAACGGGTAATTGACCGAGCAAGCGAAGCGTCTCAGTTTCAACTAAAGGACTGGCCGATTTGGCGTTGTTTGTCTGTATGTGTGTCAGTTCCGGTCTACAGGAGGCATTTTTCAGCCGATTTTCATGAAATTTGGCACAAGTGTTCTTTGTTGCAAGGCGCAACTTTTGTCGAAGGGATATTTCGATTGGGGGGAAAATGGGGGAGAAATGGGCAAATAACGAAATTCCTGTCTACAGGCCGTATTTTTCAGCCGATTTTCATGAAATTTGGCACAAGTGTTCTTTGTTGCAAGGCGCAACTTTTGTCGAAGGGATTTTTCGATTGGGGGGAAAATAGGGGAGAAATGAGGGGAAAATGGGGAAGAAATGCGGAGAAAATTATCATTTCTCATCTCATAAGACGATGTTTTTTTTTTTTTTGCGTGTTCAAATAAGGGGATGTTTTCGTGTTCGCTAGGGCGAGTGGGATATGTTTCAACTGGCGAATTGGATGTGTTGTCAGTGTTCCCCATTTTAAAATGGGGAAGAAATGCGGAGAAAATGATCATTTCTCATTTTCTTTTTTGATGGTACCTCGTCCCAAAAGGATGTTAGGGACCCGAAAATAACGCGAGGTCGACTGTTCGCAGAACTACTAGTCTTAATTTATTTTCGCGTGGTGTTCGGTTTGTTGGACCGAAATTCTTTACTGGGTTTACGTAATTAACAGCCGTAAAAGAGAAGTCTTATTTCTTAGATTTTTTTATATTTCTGGCCGCTCCATCGTCAGTTGCCGGGTGCTCCAGGTCTAGAGTATTTCCCATGGCGTCACCACCGGCGGACTTTTGCCACATATATATGCTGCCTCTTCCGCAAGACGTTGGGCCGGATTTCGGTATGTAGGTATGGGATTTATAGTATATTATCGACCTAGTATTATTCAATAAATAAATATAAATATGTTAGAACAACGCCATCTAGCCTCAAACTAAGCAGAGCTTGTAATATGAGTACTAAATAAACTGATATAAATACTTAGATATATACATTTTTTTTTGTAAATACATACATACGTAGGAAACATCCAGACTTCGGTACAAACGTATCTGTCTTCACAAAAAACCGAATAACCCCTTGAGAGGCCGTTTTTGAAAAAAAATAAACTCGCCTAAATGTCGATTACTGCAGAAACGATTAGCAGGGAGATTTGTATCTTACCACTATGACTAATCGTACTAATAACTGATAAAAGTTTACCGAAACCGGACAGGTATCGGCGACTCATGTTTGTACAAGGCGTGTTTTACTAATAAATTTACATTTGGTGATAACAATCTTGACGAAATAATTTACTAGTGACTCTTAATGCTATAGTTTATGTTTTTTATATAAATAAGTACAGGGTTAAGTTTTGAAGAGTAGTTGATTGATTCTTTGATTGATTGCTCAAAAAACTCAATCCTCAAAATTATTATTTAAATAAATTAATTTTATTGACTTTTATGACATTTTGTTTAATGGTAGGTATTAGTATGGTTGAATTTATTATTTTTTTAATTCATGATGTTAATTGATGATTCAATTTTTTTGACATACATTTTTACACCGTATCTGGTAGAAATAGAGGATCACGCAATAATATGTAAAACCTTTTTTTATACCTATGTTCACAAATTAATAAATGAATTAGTTACATACTGATTAACATTTTTTGTAATTTACCTACCTGTAGTAGATATCTAAAGAACTTATTTTTTTAAATTGGGTTCCTGTGTCTATGTACATAATACCATATACTTACCTACGTCATAACATATACCAGTTTGGGTTTATGCCTTGGTCGCGGGACTACAGACGCTATCTTTGCGCTCCGCCAGCTGTGTAGCAAATATAGGCGTGCATATACCAATTTGCATATGGTGTTTGTAGATCTGGAGAAGGCATACCGGGACCCCAGAACGGTTCTGTGGTGGGCCTTGAAAGAGAAAGGTGGGCCTGGGAGGTACATATAGTTAATCTGTGCGATGTATTGTCGATCGAGAACCTACGTACGATCTGCTGCTGGCAACATCGACTACTGATTTAGAAGCGAGCTACTGTCATGGTATGGACATGTTATGAGAAGAGAGGAAAGTAATGTGGTAAGGTGTCATACCTAAACAATAAATGGCACGGACTGCCCTCTTTTGTAATATAAAAATTGTTTCTATATCTACTGCATTTCCCCAAAGTAGTATTCCATAGGACATCAAGTTATGGAAGTTGTAACCAAAGTAAACTAGCCTAGCGGTAGCTACATCTGTCAATTGCCTAATCCGTCTCACAGCATATGCAGCAGAGCTAAGCTTATTAGCTAAAATGGTGATATGGTCACCCCATTGTAATTTAGAATCTATTGTTATTCCTAAAAAGGTATTGTTATTTACAAATTCTAACCTTTGGCTACCCAGCACGACATACGACTATCTAGAGTTATCCCAAGAAAAACTGTGGTATTGACTATTTGAACTAATTCATTATTCATAGTAATATGATTATCCACCTGTCTAACATAGCTGGGCATAGTAAATTTTACACATTTTGTTTTCTTCGCATTGAACAGCAAGTTGTTACTTGTGAACCAATTGTGAAAATTAATGATGTGTCATCAGCAAATAATACTATTTCACAAAGATTTTTAGTGAAGTAAGGAAGATCATTTACGTATATTAAGAATAAAATGGCTTAGGTCATCATCATCTGCCTGCCCTTATCTCATTTATTTGAGGTCGGTGCAACATGTTTTTCCTCTCCACACATCCCTGTCAGCCGTCATCTCCTCAGTCACTCCCGATACTAATATTGAATTAACTGATATTAATGTTTTAACTGTAGCTTCCCAATATATATTGGATAACATACTGTATGTCAGGAAAAATATATCGAGCTATACTAAAGTAAGTGACGTTACAGACAGAAATGTACGTAATAAAAATAAACTACTCCCTCCGTGTTATCGGTTTAGCAAGGTTAGTCATTCTTTCAAGGGGGAAGGTATACGCTTTTATAATAAATTACCTGAATCGGTCCTTTGTATGCCCGACAATAAATTTAAAACCTTTATTAAGACCACTTTATGTCAAAAAGCATATTATAAGACAGTTGATTACCTTAACGATAAAAGTGTCTGGCTTGAGCATGGTGTAGGCGCCTCTTGAAATGTCGTAATTGTACCATATTTTGTACTTAGGTGACTACAATTTTTTTTTGTTGCATTATACACGCTTATTGATTTTGACACGAGACCAGTGTACATTCGTCCACATTTAGTCTTAAGAAAATGTGTAAATGTGTCAATTATTGAAAAAGAGGGACCGAGAGTTTTATTGCCAGGTTCTTTCTCTCGGTTCTACTTATTGCTTTGCGAATCTGGCAGTACATGTAAATATAGAAGCAATTATATTTTTTATTTTAAGTACTTACTGACGTTTGTAAGAGCCATTTAGTGACCTATTCAAATAAATAAATAATTTCATTTCATTTCATTAGTAAACTGCAATGGTGTTCTCATATCACAGCCTTGGCAGGAAGACTTAGTTCGGCTGCCTATGCGGTTAGAAAGATAAGGTCACTGACTGACAGTGACTGATGAAAAAACAACATGATTAGTTTATTTTAGCTACTTTCATAGCGTTACGTCATATGGTCTGCTGCTATGGGGTTCAGCTTCCGATATTGAGACAATATTCATATTACAGAAACGAGCTATACGAGCAATCTATAGACTCAGACCCCGTGACTCGCTGAAAGAACTATTTAAAGAAATTCATATTTTAACAGTTGCTTCTCAATATGTTTACGACAACATCTTATATGTACGGAAGAACATAGAACTCTTCAAAAAAAGATCCGACAACCATAATTATAATACCAGAAATTAAAATAAACTGGCAATGCCAAAAATTTGACTTCATAGAGTTGGTAATTCGTTTGTAGGCAAATGTATCAAAATATTTAATAAAATTCCTCAGGATTTGGTTGACATACCTCTTAATAAGTTTAAAATATTAGTGAAAATACGTTTGATGAAGAAAGGTTATTATAATGTAGACGAATATCTTAATGATAAAAATGCATGGTCACTCAAATATGCTGTTGTTAGCCACTCGTACAATATAAATTGTAAGACTATGTAAACAAAACTTTATTAAAAAAGAAAATGGATAGGTAATCTAGAACCAACTTACCGAACCAGCGAAAGAATCATTTTCAAATGGTTATTTATGTACTTAATTTAGTATTTTTATAATATTGCTTGACAAAAAATTGTACAATTTTGACATTAATATGTGCTCTTTATGTGCCATAACTAAATAAACGAAATTGATTCTTTGATTATTTGATTGATTCATATTTGTAATCAATACTACAGTGGGTCAACTCGGTGGCAGCAAGTAATAAGGGACTTTATAACATCAGCAATCTGCTAATGTGAGTCCTATGTATTTTTGGTGAATATCTTTATCGTGACCTTTACAAAAGGAACCAACTGTTCCTTTCCTAAATAATCGTATCTCCCATAACTATAATTTCACTCTATTAGTTACCACAATGTATGTAGTACACAGACGATATGTTATGACATTGAAAAAAAAAATGACTTCAACCAAACTAAACAAGTTAAAATATAGCAAAAATTGCCATATATTTTAGAGTTTTCGAAAGTTTTTTCATAAAATCTTAAAAATGTCACATGACATAAAGTTCAACATCATTTTAGAGGTCTTTGACCATGCTGAGTTGATTGCAGCTGGCCTTGAGTCTCTAACTATTACCATTCTCGAGTTGACCTCGTTTTGACCTTGACCTTGGGATCAGAGGTCAAAGGTCAAGTTAATTTTAGAGGTCTTTGACCATGTTGAGTCGATTGGCGTTTACACTGAGTGTCTAGCTCTTACCGTTCTCGAGTTGAAAGTTGTTCACGGATGGACGGATGGACGTTACTGTTGTATAAGAGATTTTCGTTTCGAAAACTTTAAAAGTAATTTGATATAATGTAAAGTGCTCTTCAATACAAATTAATCAAACCCAAACACAACGTAACTGCTGTAAATAGTTGAAGAGTTCCCTCGACTGGCTTACAGCTCCCTGATCAGACTGACTGGAAACCTTCATTAAATGGTAGTCCTTTATAACCTAATGAAAAACTGAACAAACGCACTAGTCGCCCTTACAATTTTTGAAGGATCCCCTCGATTTTTCCGTAATCCAATTACCACATCCTGGTTTCCTTATAATGGGGCCACCTTGGAAATATCTCCTTCCCAACAAAAAATAAGTATTAAAATCGGTTCATAAATGACGAAGAACAAACTTAAAAAGCTTTAAGTTGGTTAAAAAGAACGTTAATATACACTACTAGCGGACGGCCGCGGCTTTTCCCGCTTGACTCTATTCATTGGTGAAAACCGCATCAAAATCTGTTGCGTAGTTTTAAAAATCTAAACTTACATACGGAACTATGACGATTGACGATTGGTGAACGCAGGTAAGTTTTCTTCACGAGGTCAGATTCCGATTTCCGATGAGTTATTTAATCAAAATACTAAGTTTTAGAACATTCAGACTACGCTAGTACTTAGGTACTTATAATTATTCTGTGCCTTTTTTTGTTTTTTTTTAGTTCCGCGGCCCAGGGCCGCGGCCGCTCCAACGTCCGTTGCCGGGCGTCTCTGGTTACAAGCAGAACGTATTTCCAGTGGCGCCCGGCGGACTTTGACCACCTCTGTGGTCTCTGCGGGGGTTCGGTCGGGATGAGAATCCCGCGTCGTTGGGGTAGGGTTTTATCCCGCGTCAGTGAGTGAATCTGGTTGCGTGCTATGGGGCAAAGGCCCCGCAGCACGCAACCCTTCTAGCCTGCTTCTGTAAGGACGACGGGTGGCGATCCCGCCGTCCTCAGTCCCCGATCATGGAGGTTGATGGTCTTGGGCGTAGATGAGTCTGCGGCGCCCTCGCTGCTGACTACGGAACTCGGCGGGGAGGGTACGCTCCCTCTCCCTCTCGGCCGCCTCCTTCGCGAGCACGACTTGCTCGCAGAAGGACACGGCCGCGTTCCACCTACTCCCGCTGGAGACCATGGCTTGAAGTATGGTCTCCAGCGAGACGGTATCCACACCCAGACCTACTACGAGGTCCCGGCGCTGACTCGCCCACGCTGAGCACTCCACCAACGTGTGGAGTGCGGTGTCGTCGTCGGAAACCTCGCAGTGTTGACACCGGGGTGTGACCTCACGACGGATGCGAAACAGATAGCTACCGAAGCATCCATGCCCGGTAACGATCTGCGTCGCACGATACGTGAGGTCACCATGCTGCCTCTGCAGCCAATCGTCGATGATCGGTCTCACCGCCGTGATGATGGTGGCACCCCACTTGGGTTGCTCAAGTCGCACCCTCCATGACTCCATGAGATCCTGGCGGAGTTGGGACCGCTGGTCATCGATTTCTCGAGACGCAGGCCTGTCGTCCCGCTCCAGCGCCTCCTTGCGCCATTGGAACAATGACGCAAGGGCTCTCGCTTCCAGGTCCCATGGAGTGGTCCCGGCTAGGAGACATGCGACCTCTCCGGAGATCGTGCGGTAGCCCCTTATTGTTTTGACGGCCAAGGTCCTCAACGGTCTATTAAGGAGCGTTGAGTTGTTGGCCGTCAAACGCGCCGCCCATACGGGAGCCCCGTATAGGGCCAGACTCCGCACGATCCCCAGGTACAGTCTCCTGCAGGAAGCGTTGGGTCCCTTTAGGTTGGGCATCAGTTGCGAAAGCGCGACCGATGCCTGTGTCACCTTAGGGACCAAACTTCGGAAATGTGGTCCGAAGTTCCATCGGCTATCAAGTACGATCCCTAGATACTTCATCGAGGGCTTGATGCCGATGCTAACGCCTCCCACATTTATGCTGGAACCTTGGACTTGTGCAAGGCCACCTCCAGTCCCAGCCGCCGTATCCGACCCACGACTTGAGCAATACCCGTCGTGACCTTGAGTGCTGCCTCCTGGTACGTTGCACCCCGCGCCGTGACGAGGGTATCGTCGGCGTAGCACGTTACGCCGACGCCCTCAGGCAACGCACCCCGCAGCACCCAGTCGTAGCCGATGTTCCACAGAAGCGGGCCCAGGACCGACCCCTGCGGAACACTGCACGACACATCTCGCCGAGCTGGCCCGAGCCAGCTGGGGAAAGCTATGGCCCTCTCCGAGAGATAGGCCCCGACAATACGACGGAGGTAGAGAGGCGTTTCGTGATACACGAGCGCCTCCCTAACGCAGCTCCATGGCAAGGTGTTGAACGCGTTGGCGATGTCAAGAGACACCGCCACCACCACCTTGCCCTGCGAGACTGCTTCCTCCGTCAGGCTCTTGACGCGCATGATCGCGCTCACGGTGGAGCGTCCCCGACGGAAACCGTACTGGTTGTCCGCCAGGTCTGGCCCCACCGTCGAGAGATGCTCGACGAGGCGTTCTGCGATAATTCGCTCAAAGAGCTTACACACCTCGTCGAGCAACACGATCGGCCGGTATCCGGACGGTGAGTCCACCGGCCGCCCCGCCTTACGAATCAGGACCAGTTTCCCCGTCCTCCACACCTTGGGAAACTGGCCCCTTTCGAGGCATGCGCTAAAGAGCCCCATCAGTCGAGGCCCGAGTTCTTCGAGGGCCAGGACCCATGCACGGCCAGGAATGCCGTCGGGTCCGGGGGCAGTGATTTTCCGGCGTTTAAGCCGGAGTACTGCCGCACCTAGCTCCCCCACCCTGACTTCGGGTACGTCGTCTTCACTGATGCTATCCGCGTCGGGCAGAGACGGAGCCATGCGCGGAGGGACGTGCTCCTCCGCGCTTGTCGGAATTATTCTGTGTCTAGACTAGATATCAATTACGATTCCGTATTTTTTTAATACTTATGAAATGTTAATTGGTTAATTGCCGAATATATTTACGAAATAAATATATATTTTTGACTGAGGGAGCGAAGCGACCGAAGTCTCCGTTTCAACTTGCAGACTGGGGAGAATTTCTTTCGTCTGTACCTCTACATGTACGGGTTCTGTCAGATCATGTTTGAGGCCGTATTTATCATCCGATTTGCATGAAACTTTACACACACACTCCTTCCTTACAATGAATAACATTTGAATGATATTTTTTGGATTGGATGACAAATGAAAAGAGTAATAAAGAAAATTGAAGAAGAAATATTCTAAACAAAGCCGTTCCTGAAGTCTACGGTCCACAAAACCACTAGTTTAAGTACCTAATGATGTTTGGTAAACTGCTTCTGAAACAAGTTAATGCAGCAAGTAAACGCAATGTTCGAGGTCTTGGGCTGGTTGTCAGTTGGTCGAACCTTGCTCCTAGAAAGGTAACCATCGTCGCACTTTTCGACAACGAGCGTATTTTTCTACGGACAACGTAGTCCAGTCTAAGAAATATCTTTTTAGGGTTCCGTACCCAAAGGGAACCCTATTACTGAGACTTCGCTGTCCGTCCGTTTGTCTTGAGCTGTATCACATGAACCATGATAGTTAGAAAGTTGAAATTTTCACAGATGATGTATTTCTGTTGCCTCTATAATAAAAAATACTAAAAATCATACAACAAACGTGATTATTTTCTTTTTGTTATGGAACCCTTTGTGCGCGAGTACGACTCGCACATGGCCAATTTTTAAGATTTATATTAAAAAAAAGTTTACTGCCGTTTAATTAAGTAATTGTTATTTAGTATAACTAGAAACTGGTGTAAATATGAATGGTCTCCTCAAGATATGAGGTGAGAGTGACTTGGGCGTCTACCTAAGTCACCCTCACTTGCAGGTGGTGCACCTGCCGATCAACAGACGCGTGTCTAGGTTTATGAAAGTGCCAGGTTAGTGGCAATTGGTTCGCCACCTGTTACGTAGGACTACCAAAGTTACAATAGGTCACCTCTGCCAGTAATTTAGTTGGTAACAACAAATAAAATAACAATTAAATCTATCAATAGCTGATAATTATTTAAAGGTACCTTCCCAGTCGGCAATGACGCGGAGGATTTTTTAAACGATATTTTGTAATGTAAATATTTTTAGTCTATAATTATGTTTATTTTATATATTGTAATTCTTATTGTAAATAAATATAGTATTTAAAGGTTTTTTTATTAGCTGTACTAATATTATAAAGCTACATACAGAGTTTGTTTGTTTGGTTGAAGATAGGTATTGATTCGAATTAAAAAACTATTTTTGTGTTAAATAGTAAATTTATGGAGGAAGGGCATTGGCTATAACAGCAGGCTTCGTCCAAAAGGAACAGAGCAGCAATATTTTTTTCTAAATCGGGACTGCGGACTAAGGATGACATTTTATAGAGCATGTTTAAACTTATCTTTGATTTGGTATTTATAGTCTGACTTGGCTAAGTTCTAAACACATGGTTATAAGTGTAATTTTGCTATTTCTGATAAACTGTAACATACCTCTATAATAATAAAGAATAAAAAATAATATGGTAAAGTATATTGTGAACGTTATTTTAGTTTTTCGTAAGTCACCGTTTTTTGAACTAAGACTTGGCTTAGCTTAAACTTAGAATAAGACAAAGACAAAGATCGCATTATAAATGTCGATTTTGTTTCAAGTGTAAACTAAAGGCTAAGCCAAGTCCAAGTACGCTTTAGGTATAAATACCTACATATATTAGGATGACTTACTTGACTCTGACTTAGGATGAGGTACTTGATTACTGACTTAGGATGAGGTAGGTACTGGAGAACCTCCAGTACCTACCATTCCATATTTGTCAGTACCACAGTAAGTATAAACGGTTCTAAAACTAGTAGTTATGTGAACCGTAGACTTCGGGAGCGGCTTTTTTTAGAAAATTTCTTCTTCAATTTTCTTTTATTACTCTTTCATTTGTCATCCAATCCAAAAAATATCATTCAAATGTTATTCATTGTAAGCAAGGAGTGTGTGTGTACAGTTTCATGCAAATCGGTTGATAAATACGGCCTCAAACATGATCTGACAGAATCCGTAGATGTAGAGGTACAGACGAAAGAAATTCTCCCCAGTCTGCAAGTTGAAACGGAGACTTCGGTCGCTCCGCTCCCTCAGTCACTTAGGTAACTATTGGCTATTATGGTTTTGTCAATCTTCAACATAAGAGTTATGTTACCAGTTTTAGTTAAGTTTAAGTTGGTTTATGAGTTATAATAGAAATTAACCGGTTAGGTATTTAAATCGGACCTTGAAATATGAATTCATACAGTAGGTACTGTTGATCTATACGATTATTATGAACAGGAAATATAGTATTTTTGAATTTTTGTAACGAGTCAACTATAAAACTTTTGGCCGGATTTTCAAACACCATAACCAATACCTATAAAGCTATTAACATAGGATACCATTTATCGCGGGCAGAGCCGCGGGCTTAAACTAGTCGTTAATTTTTATGATATAGGTACCTAAGTTTATGGGTCAGGCGAGTTGGGCCACTTATCGTCGTTTGTCGCTTTAACTACGAGTTTACATAATTTTGTAGATTTTATGGACTTGTTGACCTTTTTTAACCCGACTACGTCAGCGAGAGGGTTATGTTTTACGTGCGTATGTACTTTATATAGTTTTCTTTGTTTAGGCGGAATTAAAAAAAAAGTAAATGAAAAGTCCGAGTCTCATAGGCTAGGTACATAAAATTTAAACAAAGACCGTGTTCGGTGAGCATTTTTTGGTAGTGTGTGACGTCCCTATATATGGTGCACTAGCACAGCGCGAAAGCCCGCTCCCTGAATATTACATAAAGGTCTTCGTACCCTCATGCCATCTGAAGTACGGTAGGAATAAATGTGAGGTAGTGGAATGATTATGAGTTAAGCAAGCATTTACAGTGTGGGTTATGGCGTAGGTATGCGCAGGTAGAAACTGGTAGAAGCTTGTAGAAGGGACTAGAACCACCTTCTCGTATGATGTGACGTCAGAGGTGGTGCTTCGTTTAGTCTGCTTGTCTACACGCTACATTACCTAAAGGTCTTCGTACCCTCATGCCATCTGAAGTACGGTAGGAATAAATGTGAGGTAGTGGAATGATTATGAGTTAAGCAAGCATTTACAGTGTGGGTTATGGCGTAGGTATGCGCAGGTAGAAACTGGTAGAAGCTTGTAGAAGGGACTAGAACCGCCTTCTCGTATGATGTGACGTCAGAGGTGGTGCTTCGTTTAGTCTGCTTGCCTACACGCTACATTACCTAAAGGTCTTCGTACCCTCATGCCATCTGAAGTACGGTAGGAATAAATGTGAGGTAGTGGAATGATTATGAGTTAAGCAAGCATTTACAGTGTGGGTTATGGCGTAGGTATGCGCAGGTAGAAACTGGTAGAAGCTTGTAGAAGGGACTCGGACTACCTCGGTGGCACAGTGGTACTATGTACGGACTGCCACTCTCGAGGTCTCGGGTTCGATTTCCCGGGTCTGGTGGATAATGTATAATTCTCTTTAGAATTTTATCTAGATAATTATCCCAGAGTCTGGAACTTGTGCCCGGTAAATGGCAATAGGCTCGCCCCCTATTACATGGGACCTAACATAGCTGGCGAGATGTGGGTGTGTTTGCACACCTCTGCCTACCCCTTCGGGGAAAAAGGCGTGATGCTATGATGCTATGTATGTTATGGCGTAGGTATGCGCAGGTAGAAACTGGTAGAAGCTTGTAGAAGGGACTAGAACCGCCTTCTCGTATGATGTGACGTCAGAGGTGGTGCTTCGTTTAGTCTGCTTGCCTACACGCTACAATACCTTTAGGTCTTCGTACCCTCATGCCATCTGAAGTACGGTAGGAATAAATGTGAGGTAGTGGAATGATTATGCGTTAAGCAAGCGTTTACAGTGTGATATAGTTATTTAAACTGCCATGGTTGTTATTGTTATAAACTTTGGAAATATATTCGGGATATTTACCATGTATTATTACATAACACGTATTCATTATTACATACCATGTATTAATAAATAATACATGGTAAATATCCCGAATATATTTCCAAAGTTTATAATTTACAGTGTGGCTTATGGCGTATGCGCAGGTAGAAACTGGAAAAAGCTTCTAGAAGGGACTAGATTCGCCTTCTCGTATGATGTGACGTCAGAGGCGGTGCTTCATTTAGTCTACTTGCCTATACGCTACACAGATATTAACTTCATTGCTAATGGTTTAACAAATTATTACGGAACAAATACTCGTAGATACTTATTTGATACCAACGTATTGATAAAGTCATCAATAATGTTATTATATTATGGTAACATTGGCATCAATTATCTAACCTTTAGCATAATATGCTAAAGGTTAGGTTAGATAATTGTTACACACAATTAACCTTAGGTACACATATTATTTACACGTTATCGATGTATGAATATTTTTCTAAACAAAGTTTGGTTACATACTTTTCTAAATTATAAAATTAAGTTTTCTATATGTAGGTACTAATTTCATAGAGGAAAGAGTTCGTTGTTTGCATTGAATGAATTTAATTTTTAAACATGACGAGTGACATAAGCAGGCCTCCGTCACTCGCTCAAGGCAGCGCGCTATATACCTACCGCTCGGCGTACTTTCGAGAGTACAAACTGCCGAACGCCCGCCTGAGCGCTCGCATCGCACCGCACTGCACGTTTCCCGCGCTTACGCTTCGAAATGCACAAACCTCGTAATTATTGTGCGGATTATAGTAGGTATGCAAATGGTATGCACTATTTTAAAAATAACAAAATGCATTTTTAACTTGGGTTTCATTTACTTACATTTCCTTTTGTTTTTCGTGCATCGGGATTACGTTATGTATGGCTAACAAAAAAAGCGCCCAAGTGCGACTCGCCCATGAAGGGATCAGTAGCAGCAAGTAACATGATATTTAAATTTTTAGGATTTATGGCGTATTAAAAAAAAACTACTTACTAGATCTCGTTCAAACCAATTTTCGGTAGAAGTTTGCATGGTAATGTACAACATAAATATATATTTTTTGTTTTATCATTCTCTTATTTTAGAAGTTAGAGGTGGGGGGGGGGGGGGGGGGGGTGGGGGGGGACATTTTACCACTTTGGAAGGGTCTCTCGCACAAACTATTCAGTTTAGAAAAATATGATATTAGAATCTCAATATCAGTTTTGACGACCTATCCATAGATATTATTTATTTTCTTTTTAGGGCTCCGTACCCAAAGGGGAAATACAGAACCCTATTACTAAGACTTCACTGTCCGTCTGTCTGTCTGTCCGTCCGTCCGTCTGTCACCAGGCTGTATTTCATGAACCGTGATAATTAGTATACCTTGAACCGTGACATAGTAAATAATGTATTTATGTTGCCGCTGTAACAACAAATACTAAAAGCCAGAATAAAATTAATATTTTAGGGTACAACAAACGTGATTTTTTTGTCGTTCAATAAAAAAATATAAATCATTAAGTATATAAAACTAAAACATATTGGATTGACTAATAAAAAAAATGGTTATATAATAATCATCATAGGTACAACCCTAGCGCATTCTTACGATGGCGTCACTCGCACGGCGGGCAACACAGTCTCGACTCTATTGACGCGTGTTTAAGGTACAATTCTCCTCGTTCTGTGCAGCAGGTATTATTATTAAAATTTTGTAGGTTAATATAGAGTATAGCTATTTTCGCTTTTGTATGGGAGTGATGTATCTGTTACGTAGTAACTATTTATTAATCTGTGACATCATTTATGATTTTTTCAGCAAAAAATAAACGAATACCAGATTTTACACCTCTTACAATAAATAATGAAATTATAAATAGTTCAAGTCATGAATATGGCTGGATGACAAGTTAACCTGGAAACAGCACATTGACCACGTAAGAACAAAATTATTATCAGTGTTAGGATCGTTACGAGTGACAGCTAACTGTATACCAAATAACATAAAAACAATTACATATTTATAATTCTTTAATTAAATCTCCCTTGGAATATTTAATTGAAATATCGGGATCTGCCGCTACAACCAATCTCAACACATTACAAAGAATCCAAAATAAAATAATTAAAACATTATACCACTACCCCTACCTTACTCCTACAAAACAGCTGTATGAAGAAACAGAATAATTTAAAACAATGGTAAGTAAAATGTTTTAAGAAAAAACTTTTTAAAAATAATATTTGAGAATTATTTAATTTAAAACAACTTTACACTTACAATGCATGCATTCTAATCAAAAATATAACATCTAATTCAATTCAAACTAACATACAATTATGTAAAAGACCAATGCGATACAACTTGAGGAACAAACATAAACTTGAATTAATCAGAGTACGCACTAACTATGGAAAGAAAACGATACTATTTGAGGGAGTGCAGCTATATAATCGATTACCAAATTCTTTAAAGCAGTGTGAAGATTTAAGTGTATTTAAAAAAGAACTGAAGAAATATGTTTGTACACAATAGCTTCTTGTACCTACCCAGTGGCACTAAATTGTTATTTATTTATATTACTCTGTATCTCATTTTAAGTGAACTATGTTCTTATGAGAAATAAAATTCTTTAACCAGAACCTAAAAATATTATTTATCTTTACAAAATATCGTTTAAAAAATCCTCCGCGTCATTGCCGACTGGGAAGGTTCCCAGAATGCTGACTGTGTTGCCACGTTAGATGGCGATACTTATTCTTTTAGCCAGAAAATAGCCAGCCTTCTGGTCCTGAGAAGGAACGATTAGGCTATTAGCAATGACCCCATGACCCCAGTGTCTCAATCGTAATTAAACAGTTTTACAATTTGAATCGCAAGAACTACTTATATTTTTTGGCCGGATTTGAACAAACGACTATTTCCTTTCATTGGAATTTTGGCTACGCTCGGAATGCAGAAATTCTATTTAATGGTTAACATCTGTACATACTGGTTGTTGAAATTGGCTTTAATTACAGAGTGGTTGTGGACTTTCTATAGCAACCGGTAACGGCAATTGGCTTACCCCTTAATTGGAAGTAACATTTTTTTTTAACTAACAAAATTACTGGCATATATAGGATTTTTTTTTTAATTCCGGGGGCCGGGATGTCGGTTGTCTCTGGTACGCTACAGAATGGCAAATATAGGTGTGATGTGATGTATTACTGTCTGGATCTTTGGCTTCGGCTTTGATAATTTTCTTGGTGGGTTGGATTCCGATGCATATACACATAATTAATTATTTATGATAATACTAATAGTACTTATTAATATGTACTTGTAATAAACACCTAAGTACTTCTGAGCAATTATTCTAATCTATCATGAATGAACGCTGGGTCACAGAATAGGGAATAGTACTTACATAAATAGGTCTAGACTTCGTGGTTAAGTGTTAGTTAATGCAGTCATCAGATCATCAGATCATGTTTTAGCTACCCTTAATGGAATCAATACTAATTTACGATAGTTATATCAATCATCTCGTCCTGGGTTCGATTCCCCGGGTCGAATCAAATATCTGTGTGATCCACAAAATATTTGTTTCGAAGTTTAGGTATCTTCTATGTACCTATTATTTAGTAAGTATTTAGAAATATAGTAAACTAGCAGACGCTCGCGTTTCGCCCGCTTGACAAATTATATATACAAACAAGTTAAAAATATGGCAAAAATTTCCCATATATTTTAGAGTTTTCGAATTTTTTTTTCATAAAATCTAAAGAATGTCACATGACATGAAGTTCAACATCATTTTAGAGATCTTTGACCATGCTGAGTTTATTGCAGCTAGTCTTGAGTCTCTAACTAATACCGTTCACGATTTGACCTCGTTTTGACCTTGACCTTGAGATCAGAGGTCAAAGGTCAAGTTCATTTTGGGGGGTTTCGACTATGCTAAGTCGATTGGCGTTTACACTGGAGTCTCTAGCTCTTACCGTTCTCGAGTTGAAAGTTGTTCACGGACGGACATTAAGTACTGTTGTATAAGAGATTTTCGTTTCGAAAACTCTAAAACCTTCCTCGAAAACCACTCTATCCATTGGTGAATCGCATCAAAATCCGTTGCGTAGTTCTAGGTATACATACAGAACGGCCGACTTTGTTTTATATTATACCTATCTAATCGCTGTAAGCTTAGAGAAGGAAAACTCGACACCAAACCCTATGCCAACCCGTCTGGCCAGCGTGGTAAATGTAGGCGGAATTCTCTGAAGGCTCATTGAGGAGGTCTTTGTCCAGCAGTGTGCGTCAAATGGGCTGAGGTTGATGATGATATTAATCATCTGTATAGATAGTTATGTTTAAGGTATATGTACTTAATTAAACGACACATGCTAAGAATACCCTAATCGGCGTTCCACACCAATAAGTCCATCCTCAATGAGCTTCAAATAAAACGTAGATTATCGTCGAATGTGCAGCTACGAATATTAAAGTTCTTTGGGCATATTGCTAGAGAGGAGAGCTCTTTGGAGAGGTTGGTCGTGCAAGGGCGCGTGGAGGGCACAAGACCATGGGGTTGGTCCCCAAACTACTGGATTGACCTCATCAGATCCACTACGCAATCAACCGCGATGGAATGTGCTCGCAGTGCAAGTCAAAGGCAGAAGTGGAGGCACATCGCTCGACGTGCAGCCGCTTCTTTGCCGAGGGGACTGACGGGGCATCCTAGTATTCTAGTCCATCGGCAGCCACGACCACTCTGCCAAGTGTAGTGGTGGCGAGTCTTTCTCGCCACCATCACAAAGTTCTGATCTGATGAGGTCAATCCAGGACCGATCCGTGATTTTGTACCCTCCACGCGCCCTTGCACGACCAACCTCTCCATAGAGCTCTCCTTTCTAGTAATAATGTCCAAAGAACTTTAATATTCGTAGCTGCAGTTTTTGCCGCTTATCGGGAATTTTTTGTTTATCAGTGCATCACTTTCAGATGAGACTTGAGACCCTAAGTTCTTGGACAGGACTCCTTTACATTATTTATTTATTTTTATTCTTGCTCATACACAGAAAAGCACTCAAGTTGGATAATGATTAAGGAAGAACACTTGACTTTACCAGTTATATCTTACAGTTTTATGTGTAAAGTGTACTTGATCTCATCTTATTCAAGTACGTGACAGACATAATTGATGAACGGCTCAGAGCAAGAGGTTGTGTTAACTTTGTTTCTGGTGCGTGGAATATTCGTATCAAAATTGGATTTAGCTCCCTGTGGAGTCAGTTTTGATAGGTTAATACAAGATATTTCTCTGTCACGGGATAAATAGAATGTCCATAATGTCAAGGTTATATTCAACCGACTTCCAAAAAAGGAGGAAGTTCTCAACTCTACTGTATGTTTTTTAATGTTTGTTACCTCATATCTTTGGACGGGGTAAACCGATATTAATATTTTTTTTATAACTGAAAGCTAATGCTACCCTAGTGGTCCCATTTCAATTTGGTCCCATTCCGACCATTATTTGGTCCCATAATAGTAATTTTAAGTTGGTGTCAATTTTCGACGTTTAATTTAATTTATAGATGTTGTTTGTGTTTGAAAGGAATGAGTTACCTTAAAACTTTATTTCTGAATATTTATAATTTATGCTTTCCATTGTCGGCACTTGGTGGAACATATTGTACATAATACATTATGAAAGAAACTCACTTAAACACATGCTCCACAATTTTATGTTCAAGTATGCAGTCCTGTGTTAGTCTCAAGATTATTTTGTTTGATGTTATGTGATAAATGTAAACTATGTAATGGAAGTGAGTTAGTGTAAAAAGAACACCTTTGATAATGCCGTAGGCTGAAACGGTCTGGTGTTGGTAATAAAAATTGTGGAGCATGTGTACAAGAGAGTTTATTTCATAAGTAATGTATTCCGAATATTTATCGAATCACAGGTAAAAAGTTTCCGAAGCAGGATTCTTAGAAAACACGGGAAAAGGAACTTTTTGACTGTAAAATTCCTTTCATCTGACCCTTATTTTACTTTTTATTTGTTAGGTTTCCATACGCAAAGGGTAAAACGTGATCATACTCCACAGTTCGTCTGTCTTACACTAGGCTGTATTTCATGAACCGTGACAACTAGACAGTTGAACTTTTCACAGATGATGTATTTCTTTTACCTACCGCTATAACAAAGTCCGAAATTAATTATGATAGTCCGAGACGACGACTTTAATTGGCTGTGCAATAGCGGCTGGCACGTAAGATTTTGTTGCCTTTCATAAACATTTCATCGCAAGGCAACGGGGTTTCAATTTTTTTTTCCAAATTATAACATAGCTGCTACTCTTTATAATTATGAAACTCATTATATTACACCCATTAAAAAAAACTTTCTATAGGTGCCCGGTTACGGCAATAGGCTTGCCCCTATTACGTGGGATCAAAAAATTGCTGGCAAAGTGTGGGTGTGTAATGAACCTCTGCCTACCCCTTCGGGATATAGGCGTGATATATGTATGTACTAATAAATTGACCGTCACGGAACGGTAGTAGGTATTTTCCCTTTGAAAATAGCATGTAAAAATAAAAGGTGTCTCGGGTTCGATTCCCGGTCAGAACCAGTCTACTCGTATAATATGTAATGTATATAAGTATTCATATCAGTTCTCACATCACAAGCTCTGCTTAGTGTGAGACTAGATGGCGTTGTGTGAATTGTCCTTACAAATTTATTTATTACTAGCTGTTGCCTGCAGCTCCGCCTGTTACTTTAGATCGACATAACTTTTTTATTGATGAACTGATTGAAATAAAACAAACTTTAAATGTTAATTCAAATCGGTTAAGCCGTTTCTGAGATTAACGTGTTCAAACATTCAGTGAAACAGACAAACAGACAATCAGACAAATAGACAAAAAATCTAAAAACATTGTTTTGGGTTATATTGCGTTCATAAAGCCCCCTACAACAGTTTCTCTATTAGGTATATCTTCGATGTACAGACATCGACCACTCACAATTTTGTTATGTGTTTTGATTTATTTTATTATTATTTATTATTTTATTATTATTTATTATTGCGACGAAGAAGCCAACGTTAGCTTGTCAATGTGATCGTTATCAATCTGTCCACAGGTGCAATATGAGACATTCATTGAGCTCTATTATCAAAATTTCTTAATCAACAATAACTTTAGTTTCACCTTTAAGATTATTTTTTATCTTCAGTATTACCTAATACCTAGGTAGATTGTAAAATGTTTTAGCGAATTCTTTTGCGATTGACTCATCATAAATCATAACTACTGGTTGTACCATTCTTTACTTATTGCCTATTGGTAATGGTCTCAGCACTATACACTCAAGCAACCCACGACTCATAGTTGCTTGTCATCATACATTGAGCTCTTTTCCCAACCCAATCGGGGTCGACTTTCCAGTTTACTGGTTAGCGGCTGAAACTTTCCGAGAAGCGACTGCCATGTGATATAGGAGGGGTCTCAGTGTCTGAAGAAATTGACCTGGCTAGCGATAGCTTAACCTTTGCAAAGCTATCCTAACCTAACCGGTTACCACTGTAAGCTCAACCCTCCAGATTGTATGCAGGATACGGGGTGGGGCCGCGATTAACCAGCTTTAAACAGTACGTTACTGTGATTACTGTCCTTCGGCAGTGACTGACGTTGAGGTGCGTCAGTCTATAGTCTATCTCCGACGCCCAAATCATGGTACGCCAGCTGACTGATAGACGAGGCTCTAACAAACTTACTTAGACCCTGGCATTAGGATTGAGTAGGCACCTGTTACGAGGTTTAACGAACTGGCTGGCCATAAGCGCCTTTATTCAGCCCTTCGGAGAATAAAGACGTGATTTGTGTCTGACTGTCAATCACTGGTTGAAGTCGACGCTGTTTGTGCTAGGTCTAACCTAAATTCCTAGTTACATAACTCAATCGGTGCAGTCTAGGCTTTAAAACGATAATAATTTCTATCTGTGAGTCCATCTCTGCATTAATGCCTTGTGGCTCCCGGATACGCTCATTACCTACTTGTGAATCGGTCGAGAAGTACTCCTGACCAATGACCACACTGACGACGTCTATTTATGGATCAACTCTTTTTAAATGACTGACCCCATTTTAAAATTATTGGTGTCAGTCTCTTTGTGTGAATATTAAATGATTTATCTATCGTCGGCATATAGTAGGTGGGTACTACCAGTATAACTGAAATGAAATGAAATGGATGTAAGGACCGACCCGAACCTTTATTCCACACTATCATTCTACTGCTTCTAATGTGTTTGTTATCATGAATGACTTTCGTTAAGTCATACAATAATTATAAAATTAAATGAACTGTGTGATATAATTATATTTAAGAATTACCATTTGATTCAATAAAGTTTGTATTTGTTTTAGAACGTAAGACATGCCACAAATCGCATCCTTGCCCGCTGGACTGAGCATTGGAAAGAGATTCAGGTACTTTAGATAAGTAATTCAGCTTGTTCTAAAATTTAAGATATTTATTTATTTATTTATTTATTTACCATACTTATAACTATCATTACAGGTTACCCCAATGCGATAGCTAGTAACTTTTGTAACTAATTACATATAATGCTGCCTTTGTGAATTCACTCAGATGACACGAAAACACATCTACTTACTATTTCCGATATAGCATTGAGGGCGCGAAGAGCGCGGACGTACGGCGTCTCGGCCAGGAGAAATGTGCGCGCGCGCGGAATAGCCAGCAGAGGCGGCCGGCGCCACACGTACCGGTCCGGTACGCTCAGAAACAATGCGCTCAGTATCGTTGGGTTATGCCCCTTAGCTCTCATCAGCTTAAAAATATAGGAGACCAGTGCAACTTCTCGCCTAACTCTCAACTCTGTATACCCAATATTATTAAATTAAATAAGCTCTGCACAAGCAAATATATAGGTAGATTATAATATTCTAAAGTTATAGAGATTGTTTAGAGAGCCCTGAAACAATATCCTCGTGGTCTCATTACAGAACCTCAATAACGCCCACGAGTTGTGGAGGTCAGATGGAAGTCGCTTCACGGTAACATTTCGAAGTCGACCCCAACTAGGTAGGGAAAAGGCTTCGTGGGTAGTTAATGTATGTAATATTATAATTCTGTATTTCAAAGCAATGAGTTTGCTTAAACTATTCTTAAAATATTAGGAAAGAAATTTTAAATTACAAAAACTGAAATGACGGGCTGATTCTCCCAACTGTACAACATGTGGAACAGTCGAAAATGTGTACCATATCATTATTCAATGTTCAAATAATAGAGATGAAAGGCAATCATTGAGTGCTAAATATAAATTAAACACCTATGACATTGTACAATGTTTGGGACTGCTGACTTCTCCTTCGTCAGAAAAAGCAGACCTATTGTGGCAATTATTTATCCCTTAATGATTCCTGTATATTAAATATGTTAATAATGATTGTTTGGTGTAAACTGTTTAGGGTATGATGAGGCTGACATGCCCAATATGGACAAAAGCCTCGACAAAATTAAAGAAAAAAAAAACAGAAATGTCATCGGCAGGACTTGAACACATGGCCTTTCCCTAACAAGGGGAATTCAGTGAATAGGTAATTCCGGTAGGTGAATCTAATGCTCTAGAAATTATAGGTAATATGAAACTAAGGTTAGATGATGTCGGTATTGGTCATCGTAGCTCAGTGGTCAGAGCATTCCACTTGTTAGGGAAAGGTCGTGGGCACCAGTTCTACCGATAACATTTCAGTTTTAGTGATTCATAATTTATTTCTTAGTATGTAATATTACCTAGGTAGAACACATAAATTCATAATATAAATAAATATTTTTGGGCATTCTCACACGTCATCCAGCCCAAATTAAGCTAATATAAACTTGTGCTATGGGATCTTGACGACTGATAAACATACGTATATATTTCTAAATACATACATATTATACATAAAAAATACCCAAACTCCGCAACTAACATCACACAAATCCGATTTCTACTCCTACTCCTTTACTGTTCATGCGGTCAGGCTGTGGAACTCTCTGCCGCCGAACATACAATCCTGTAGCACTATCTTCACCTTTAAAGAAAAGTGAAAGATTTCTATCTCTCCTCTCTGCCCTGAATTATCTGTATGTATATTATGTATTTATAATATTTAGGTTATGTATATCTTTATATTTATGTGTATGTACGTAGGTCACACTATAAGTTTTGCGTAACTTTAAAAAACAACATGTTAAAACCAAAATATTACGTTTATTGCTTTTCAAAATACTCTCTTTTACATTTTAAACATTTTTTCATGCGATCGAACCATTTTTTAAAACAGGAGGACCACAGATCTGACGGCATGTTTTTTACGTGCTGATTGAACGCTATCACTGCCTCTTCGGAGTTGGTAAAAGTGAAACCTCTCATCAAATCTTTGATTTTGGGGAAAATACAGAAATCACAGGGTGCTAGGTCGGGGCTATGCGCAGGATGGGTGACGAGTTGTACTTTTTCGGAAGCTAAAAATTACTTTATTTTGTTGGCCGTGTGTGAAGAAGCGTTGTCATGATGTAGGAGAACATGGCTTTTGGGTCGTCTTTCGCGAACTTTTTCTAACATCCTGGGTAAACAAATGGTAGAATACCACTCGGCATTAACAGTCTTTTGATCTTCAAGTGGAATTGTACAGATGGGACCCGTAGCTGAGAAAAAAAACGCAATCATTGTTTTTACCAACGTTTCTCGCCTGCCTCACTTTTGTTGGCTTGTTCTCATTTTCAAAACCCATTCACAAGATTGCTGTTTTTTTTCGGGTTCAAAACAATAAATCCACGTTTCGTCTCCTGTGACAATGTCATAAACAGCATTAGAATGTCCGTGGTTGTACTTCAGTAGCATCTGTGAGAACCATTCCACGCGAGCCCGCTTCTGTTCCGCTGTCAGTTCATGAGGGATCCAACGACAACAAAGTTTCCGAACTTTCAATTCTTCGTGAAAAATTTTCTGGATTTGACTCATACCAATCCCCAATAGTCCTCGAATTGTCTCATAGGTAATCCGCCACATTATTTTCGTTGACGGCAGTTGAAAGCCGCCCTTCACGAAATTCGTCATGTAAACAAACTCGACCTCTCTCAAATTCAGCAAACCATGGCCTCACGGCGCTCAAACAAGGTTCTTCTCTCCCAAAAGCATTTTGAAGACGAGTAGCACAGTCTTGCGGAAAGAGAGAACTTTTAAAATCATATAAAATCATCGCTCTAAAATATTTTCGAATTAATTCCATTTTTGTTGCATACGTAGAACTTTGATGTGTGATAAAAAACAATTGACAAATGAGTTCCCGCAAATTGTTTTTATTTATTACTAAGAAGGTTGCAACGTTTAAAAAAATATAACATTCGAAATTCAAATAGTTCCGATTAGCTAGAAGTGCAAAACTTTTAGTGTGCCCCATGTATTCTGTATAATTTGTACTTATTGTACTCTCAACGGGTGACTCCAAATTACGATTTATGTTAAATTGTGTTAAATTGTTTCTCGGCGAATACTCGGCCGATTTCGGATTTTCTTGCACTTATCAAAAGCTTACAGAATTACCCAGGTTCTTACGAAGCCAGAATTTTGAATTTCGATCAAATAAAAATAATTAAATTGATGGTAAAAATTCCCATAGCGTAATGACAAAAAATACTTTGACAGAGTTAATATCGCTTTGAATCAAAACTAGCTTCGCTCAAATATATGCTGCAGCGTAACGGTACGTTTCGCGACTGCGGCGACCTAGTATATTTGTATGTATTTATTTATTTAATAATTATGTATATTTTATGTAAGTATAATATGTATGTATATGTGTATTGTATGTATCTATGTATTTCAACCGATCTACGCACACATTAACTTTATTCTACCTAGCATTTCCATCCCCTGGCCCACTGGAAGAGATTTCGTTTGAAATAAGTGGTGCCCTTGTACTAATGATATTTCTGTATTGTTTTCTTCTCGCTCTTATACATAAATTAATAAATAAATAAAAATAAATAAATAATATTTAATTTTGTGGGTTACACAAATAATTGGATTCGACCCGGAATCGAACCTGGGACCATGGACGGCAGTCGCATATACATACCACTGCGCGAGTGCAGGTTGACTGCCTCGGAGTCAAACTGCAACAAACTTGCCAAGACATCGTCATTGGCACTGGATGTCGATTCAAGGACAAATCAAGACGCAATAAATCGACTCGTGGATCGCAATTGTAAATAGAACACAATTAGCATTACAATTTACAACATAGTAGACATACCTATCAAGTATTTTGATTACTTACGACGCGTGGCTCGTAGTACGTAGGTAGGTATGCTGTGAGTCAGTGTGAAGTGAACTATGTTGGGATAATTTATATCTATTATCAATAAATGCCTCAAAGTTACTCTTTGCACCGCGCGCCCCCCGAGTTGACTTATTACAATTGTAGAGTTAGTTTGACTGCTTCGGTGGCATGGTCGGCAGTGTATCGGCTTTCGACTTCGGAGTCTCGGTTCAGAGTTTGGGTGTATGGTCTATGTATATTTTGTATGTATTTAGAAATATATAACTATGTTTATCAGTTGTCTATATTCCATAGCACTATTATAGCTTAATTTGGGCTAGATAAAGTTGTGGGAGAATGTCCACCTAGAATTGTCTCTATAGAGACACAAAAGAGCCTAGAGATGTGCCCCGGTTTCAACTCTAGGTGGACATTCTCCCACAACTTTATCTAGCCCAAATTAAGCTATAATAATGCAAAGAGAGTGCACTTAATCCTACTAATATTATAAACGCGAAAGTTTGTGAGTATGTATGTATGGATGGATGGATGTTTGTTACTCTTTCACGTAAAAACTACTGAATGGATTTTAATGAAACTTTACAATAGTATAGCTTATACATCAGAATAACACATATGCTATAATTTATAAAGATATTCTGTGAATTGTTCAAAATATGACGATAATTGTCAAGTAAGTATGACAAACCGAGTGCCCGATACTACGGGAACGGGAAAAAATCCAAATTACCACGCGGACGAAGTCGCGGGCGACCACTAGTAATATTATAATATTATTAAGTGCACTAACTTTGTTAGGGAAAGACGCAGCGCTGCATCCTAGCTGAGACTATATTTTTTTCCGAAATCATAAGAATTAGGTACGAGTATATAACCGATTTGAAAACTTAACGTGTAGGTATTTTTGTGTGATTACAAATATTGAGCAATACCATAGATGACGTAATATCCTACGGGCTTGTTTATTAATATGACAATACTATTCGCATAATACTATTCTACTGCTTCGGTGGCGTGGTCGGTAGTGCATCGGCTTTCGACGCCGGAGTCTCGGGTTTGATTCCCGGTCGGGACAAACTTTCTGTGATGACAGATACGTTTGTACCGAAGTCTGGATGTTTCCTATGTATAATATGTATGTATTTACAAAAAAAAATGTATATAAGTATTTGTATCAGTTTATCTAGTACTCATATCACAAGCTCTGCTTAGTTTGAGACTAGATGGCGTTGTGTGAATTGTCCTATTTATTTATTTATAAATGACAATAACTTTTAATACTATTTGCATGTAACAAAGCCTATATCATTATATGTCTATGTTTTTTTAAAGAAAATTAATAAAGGTAAGTACCCTTTCTAAGATCTCTTGAGTACGTGCCTACTTTATTTTGCTTAAAGGTCTTGAAACCAAGCCATAAAATTTTTCAAAAAAAAGTACCTACTTTATACTTGAAAGGTGCCGTCTTAAGTTATTAAGCAAAGGCAGTATGGTCTTAGGACTCTTGCCTGTCCCTTAAATGGGCAAATAAAAAAAAACATTAAGCATACGTAACGGTCCAATAAAAGTCTGATAACTTAATAGATATTAGTTTTATAAGTGGATTGCGGATACTCCCTTTGGTATAATTTCCTATAAGTCTTGTCTGTAGTTTGATCGTGAGGGGACACGCAAGAACGTTGTGTTTTTGAAAATAATCTATGTCGCCTGGGGGATTCCTGTGGGATTTTAACTACCTTTCCTAATACTGTATGAGGGCAGTTTCAACTTTCACCACTTGCAGGCGAGGTTGGCTTGAGTGCACTTAGAACTTGGTGGGACAATAATATACCTAATGCACTAGTAGCTGGTACCTAATCCATGCCTCGAAGAGCACGTTAAAGCCGTCGTCGGTTCCGTTTGTCATACAAACATCTATGGCTGTCGTAGTTGGACCTGCCGTTAGGCGCCACTGGAAATATTTCCGAGTGCCATGAGGCGGCGGCAATGGATGTAGAGGCGGTCGTAGTCTTGCGCTGCAGATTAAAAAAATAACAAGGGAAGTTGGAGCCCTGGAACAAAAAATCCGACCGGTCTAACAATAGAAAAGTTAGAGTTACGTCTGATCTGTAGTGTCAAGTCAGCCAGCCTAAACCACAGAATAGAGAATCGTACTGAGAGAGCACAAAATATTGAAAAAGATGTTGAGGGACATATTGGATCCTTGGAAATTACCGAATCTATCTCTTAATTTGAAAAAAAATCAGAAATAGATTTACAACTGAGTTAGACACTACATGCGTTGACACCTTAGCACCTTCACACATTCCAAGCACATCTGGATGTGCAGGCGCTTCTGCTGCATCGGCTGAACGCCTCAAACGGCGTAACTATGATAGCAGGTGGGTGATTATATATTTGAGCCGTTTGGGGTTGAGACACTGGGGTCTTTATAGAGGTCGTCATCGTTTAGACGTTTAGCAATTGCTAAACGCCTAATCGATGCTTTTCAGGACCATAAGACTGGCTATTTTCTGGCCCAAAGAATAAGTATCGCCATCCATCGTGGCAACACAGCCAGCATTCTGGGAACCTTCCCAGTCGGCCATGACGCAAAGGATTTATTAAACGATATTTTGTGGTATAAATATTTTTGGTATATAATAATAATTATGTATATTATAAAATAATGTATATTATGTATAAATAATAATTATGTATATATAATGATGTACTCGTATATTGTAATTCTTACAGTTACATTCTATGATTAGCTAAACATCAGGCTGTAACACGATAATACTACTGATCTTAGTAAATTGCGGTTACCAATCCTTATGTAAGGTAGCCTCGTAGTTTCAGATCAATGTGTCATGGTTGAGGTTAGACAGGTACCGCCTGCCCGACGAAACAACTGCGTATTTCCCACTGAAATTCACTACAAGATTAACATTCATTCATTTCTTTCTTAAGTAACCAACCTGTAGCACAGAATAGGGAATAGTAATTACATACAGAACTTGCACTCCGACGTTAGCTTCCTGAGATAAGTGCGTTCAACCTTACAAAATCTTCAGATTTTTAATATACCTATAGATTTTTGTAACTAACTCAAATATTTTTCCTCCTAGAGTATCGCCAGTAACGCACAAGATGCGCGGGCGCACGCCGCGTTGGTTGTGGGTCTTCGCCGGCACAACATCCCTACTTGCTGTCGTTGCTGTAGTCGGAGCTATCGCGTGGACCACCATATTTGATTCGGTCTTAGCTTCTGTGAGTATGGAATTAAAAAACATTTTTTTAACCATATAGGTAATAGGTACTATATTATTTTGATCTAAGGTTACTTGTAATAATTTCGCTTTTATGAACATCATAATAACGTGCAAACGGCAGTTTTAATAACCATTAAAAGCGTAATGAAAACTGAGATATTCATCTCTACTGTATTTTGTTTTAATTGCAAGAATCTGAGATTTTATAAGGATAATGAACCGCAAATTCATATGTGAAGATTCAGGTAGCAATACTAGGGATGCCAGATTTGAATCAATATTTATTGAAGAACGATGATTTAGCAATACGATTTGCGGTTTTTGAATTGATTCTCTTCGGTGAGCATTTTAAAAGGTTCGCAAAAATGTTTTTTAACGAATTTGCTGCAATCAAGATCGTGGACCGATTCAATGATCTAAGATCCAAAAAAACCTTAGGTAGCAATTGTAACACCATTAAATCTCTCACCCACAACTATATTATCATCCACTTATCCACTAATTCCAGCTTAAACTTCGATATTTTCCGTGAAGTGACTGCCATCAGAACTTCGAAACTTTTGAAGAGAACATCTTTTGAAGTTTCAAATTTCTATAGTCCGTCGGGTTTTTCTTGGCACCTGTAACTTCTGCCAATGTTAGATGTTCATATGACAACCGGGGACCAACGCCGAAAGCTGAACGTGCTCTACGATACACGTAGGAGTCTTCAACGTTATAAGATATATGGTCACCCATCCAGACCGACCTGGTGTTTGCTAAACCTTTGCAATGTGTTAACGTAATAGTGTACCAATAATACCGAATTATAATAACTAGCGATTGAACATGGACAGTAATTGAAATTCGATTTCGGCACTCTATTTGGCAATTTTCGTAAAAAGTGGTACAAAGTTTTTGCTTTTTCCTTTCCTTACCTTAATACCACGTGATATCTACCATATAACAGGTACTTATAGATTAGGTAAGTAGGTACTTAGCAGGTGCATCGTTTGCAGGTGATCGTTCCTTTTATACGAGTATTATCACAATTAGATAGGTATCAGTTTTGCGTGAAAATTTAAAATCATGTAGAAGTTCTTCTTAGTTCATAATATTATTTTCCAATGCTAATCAGTTGGTGTGTTGGCTTAACGGCCACGTGACGAACTGTGCAACCCATACAAGTGCATAATCTAGGCCATTTCAGTATACGTTACAATTTGAGGGTTTTTGTTTTGGTATTTCACAAAAAAATTCGTATTGTGTCCGTTGTTATTGACTTGGTTACATTATGTGTTCTGAAGAGCTCTTCAACCTGATCCCACCCTCTTCCTTCCGATCCCGAACAACGCGTGCCGGGCAGAGATGTCACTCTCATACCGTGGAAACCGTCTTCGCGAGAACCGAGCGTTTTAAACGTTCGTTTCTCTGCCGAACACGTGTTTCCTCCAACATAAATAACCCTGGGTTCTTTAAGCGAAGCGTGAAGAGGCACATTACTGGGTCGTCAAGTTGAGGGCCACTCTCTATAGTATTCCTGTGTACTGTGAGAGTCGCCCTCAATTGCCAGACGTCGCCTCCGCTTACCATCAGGCGGGTGGCGTCAATTTGTCGACCTAAATATAAAAAAAAACAAAAATATCAAAAAAACCGGTCAATTATAGGTATGTCAGGCCACGCATGAAATAGGATTCCTTAGTCACCTATAATTGTAAAACTACTTAGTAATAACAAATTGTACAGTGTGTACCTTTGACGTATTTGACATTTATTATTTTTTATTGAATGGAATCAGGCGTTACCTGGCCAAAGTTCATGATTTAAACAATAGAGACAGTCTTGAGAATGCCTCGTGAGTAGGTGAAACATATGTCGACGTTTATAATATCTTCTATTTAGCGAAATTAGTGCAATTATATAAAAAATTCAACATCTCACCCCATTGATTTATTATTTTAATTCTTGAGCTAACAAGGTTCTATCTAAGATACTGTACATGGACATGGACTACCATCATTGTTTTAAGATTTTTCAATTCAGCCGTTTTTCTTTTAGAGAAAGGGGTGGAAGGGAGGTTATACTACGACCTCAGGCTGTCTTAGGTAATAGATCGTAAAGCCAGTTAGCAGTTAGGTATCACCCGAGTTTATTGCCTAAACCTAATGACGTTTATTTGCTAAAGTTTTTCTGATATCTGATATTACGCACTATTTCCTAGTCATAAACCGGACACATTACAAGAAATGAGTGCCTAAAGCTTTGTGATGAAAAAACTTTGGGATAGGTCAACAATATGATGTAATGGACGATATACTTTTATGAATTGGTCCCAAGAGTAAGCAGATACACACGCATCGTGAAGTCTCTACCTTCGAAGGGATAGACAGATGCGTATATTACGCCTACGCTACGTCTACGCTTGTATGTAATCGCTCTGTTGCCAAGAATCATGTGCCTTGCGCCCCTGCCACTCCTGTTTTATGAGATTGTACCAACCAACAAGTAAATAATGTAATTTACTTGTCCAATCTTTTAAATAAACTCAAGGTTGATTGATAGAGTCTAAGAATGTGTACCTTACTCATTTAGAGCGTGTTCCCGCTGTATCCGAAATCGGATGGGTTTCCTTCAAAATTCTCATCAATAGATATAGGAGGCAATTAGGTAAGCACCCAATACTTCTACAGCCAATTTATTCCTTCCTTTTTCTCTGTATAGTACCTAGGTACCCATAAGATCCAAATATAATCAGTGATCCAAGGCACTGGGCCAAGACTATTTAATACAAAATTATAAGTGTTGTCCAGTGACACAAGAAGAAGAAGAAGTGATTGATGATTCGTGTGAATTGTTTCTGGAAAAAGAGTTGTGGAACCTTTGCCCAAAATGTTCGAAGGCATCTTTTAGCAAGTAGAATGTTTTAATATTCAATCTCGATAGGGAACCTATATATTTTGCCATACAAAATTGATAATTAAATGAATTCCAGATTTGACATTGTACTGACTTTATTGTATTATCAAACTCAGATAACAATATATATGAGTCGAGATTGAATATTGAAATCGGTCGTAAGAGACCACTTGCCACTGAGAACCACAATTAATTGTCCGAGTGAGCGAAAAGTCTATAAGTATTTCGGAGCTGGACAATTTTGCTTTCGTCGTATGGACAATTTTGCTTTCGTCGTATGTGTTCCGGGATAGCTGCCACATTATTAAATTCGATCTCCACGAAACGTTGTGTAAGTGTTTCTTCATTTAAAGCAATACTTGTGATAGTGAGCTCTTTTATTTAATGCAGGGAAAGACGAAAATCTGTGTGAGCCATGCAGATACTTGGGATGGCGCCCGCTTCGCTCATATCTATGGTGTGACCACTAGTTAATAGTCTATTATTAGACATACTTCCATAACCATACATATCAACAACACAACAAAATTGCTACAAATGTACCAATAAACACAAATAAGTCAATATCACAGACACATTTCACACAATCAATCTATATCAAAACCAACTTGTAGCGATGACGATGTTGCAGCACCAAGCAGTAATACTTACAATGTCATCCACCGGTTCAGCTATCATTGAACTTCGTACGGACAGATACGAGACGTAAACATTGCATTATTCATTAATATTTAACATATTTCTACAAAACAACTAAATATGTAACAGTGTCTTGATGATTTAAATAGATACAACAATAGAGTTTAAAAATAATAGAATAAACTTGGGTGTGACAAGAGAAGCATCAGAGTAGAATAAATTGCGGTCGAAATGAGAAGTTTGAGAAGTAAGATAGGTGCACTGGGTGTTCAAATGCCCATCAACGAAAGGAGAATGACCAGTCCTCACACCTCATAGTTACATCACGGGGTTTGGTAATTTATGATGAACCTATAAATTTCAAAATAGTAATAAGAGATTTGGTTTAATATCATCTGTATTGTAAGTACCTATATTATATTTAAGCATTGATTTAAATAATTTGTAGAGTAACAAGCGGTAGCCCGCTTGACAAATTATATTAAATACACAAAAACCTTCATCGAGAACCACTCTTTCCATTGGTGAAAACCGCATTAAAATCCGTTGCGTAGTTTTAATTAAAGAATACATACAGAAGCGACTTTGTTTTATAATAATCGTCAGCCGACTGCATCCCACAGCTCGCATCGTGGGGCGTGCAGCAGAGATTAGCATAGTCAATAGCATAGTTTTTAGTGATTTTCTGTTTTTATTACACTTATTCATAAGTATTATCTTTAATTGGAATGTTTCACCCACAAGTAACTCTTTGGCTATCTGTGTGATTTTTTAAACGTTGTGGAGAATCGTTTTCTATATAATTCTTTTACTTTCCCAACCCTATATTTGCGAAGAGTCCCCTTAATCATGAGTAGTAGAATTAACATCGACAACGTTGGACAAGTACTAGGTTCGCTGATACTTGCGCGGGAAAACACTACATATTTGCCCAGCATTAATACTCTTTTGATCTTCAATAGGAATTGTAGACATGGGACCCGTAGCTGAGAATAAAATTGGTTCAAAACAATAAATCCACATTTCGTCTCCTGTGACAATGTCATAAACAGCATTAGAATGTCCGTGGTCGTACTTCAGTAGCATCTGTGAGCACCATTCCAAGCGAGCCCGCTTCTGCTCCGCTTTCAGTTCATGAGGGATTCAACGACAAAAAGTTTCCGAACTTTCAATTCTTCGTGTAAAATTTTCTGGATTTGACTCATACCAATCCTCAATAGTCTTCGAATTGTCTCATAGGTAATCCCCGGGTTTTCTTCCATTAACCGCTTAACAGTAGCCATATTGTTTTCGTTGACGGCAGATGAAGTATAGTCATGTAAAGAAACTCGACCTCTCTCAAATTCAGCAAACCATCGCCTCACGGTGCTCAAACAAAGCATTTTGAAGACGAGCGGCACAGTCTTGCGGAGAGAGACAACTTTTAAAATCATAAAAAATCATCGCTCTAAAATATTTTCGACTTAATTCGATTTTCGTTGCATACGTAGAACTTTGATGTGTGATAAAAAAACAATTGACAAGTGATTTCCCGCCAATTGTTTTTTTTTATTACTAAGAAGGTTGCAACGTTCAAAAAAATATAACTATCGAAATTCAAATAGTTCCGATTAGCTAGAAGTGCAAAACTGTTAATGTGCCCAATGTATCATTGTAACTAGGTACTAAGTATATATCTTAGCCTTAGTACCCATTTTACGGCAAATTGTCTAAACTCGATAAAGATACAGATAACTTCACTTACATTATTCATTGTTTTTTTAACTTTTTCCACTATTTGCTGCTTTTATAGGACGTTGGCCCAATGTTGCTGCTACTTTTTATTAAATTCATTCGGCCATTTTGAACATAACCCATTATATGTGAGCCTGGTGACGGCAATAGGCTTGCCCCTTATTACATGAGACTAAAAATACTGGCAAACTGTGGGTGTGTAATGCCCCTTTGCCTACCCCTTCGGGGATATAGGAATGATATGTGTGTGTGTATAGCCTAATTTTGCCATCTCTTTTTATGGTATTTTGTTTTGTAAATTCTCACGGGAAGACTAACATCAGCTGTCATCCGTCGATCAAAAGGTATCTAAGAGCAATTGACTTGCAAAACTATCTATTAATTACAATCGATTGATCAATAAATAAACGACGCGCAATTCAATCGACTTATTAAGACAATAATTGTTGGATAAACCTTTTAATTCATTGAGCGTATCGTTTGACCTAATGTCAAATATGTTTTATCAAAGGAATAAAGTATATTGACCGACTTTATAAAAGCCTAGCATCTAACTCTCATAGTGGATTTTTGGTGAGTGCGTGGCAGGTGGCTTTTTAGGTTACCTCTGGCGCTCCGCAAAATCGTGTTCCCAGACACTCACATTACCGAACAACGTTTCTTGTCCTGCACCTGGAGTTAGTCAGGAATAATTAGTTCTTCTGTGCGGGACTATCAACTAATCAAGCATTACCTTGACATTGGCGAAATCATCGATGAACATCGATGGAGCCACGTTTTTAAAAAAAGAAGAAGACGAACTCTCATAGTTTTGATAAATACATCATCATTATCATAGCATAGTATAAAACGAAATAGCTTCCGTCACTTTGTATGCTTAGATCTTTAAAACAACGCAACGGATATGCG
The DNA here is from genome assembly GCA_963556515.1 of Nudaria mundana. NCBI lineage: Eukaryota > Metazoa > Arthropoda > Insecta > Lepidoptera > Erebidae > Nudaria > Nudaria mundana. The sequence continues at coordinate 1,620,172 of OY748293.1, forward strand.
GTTTTCAACAAACGATATAGTGGTTTTCTAGGAAGGTTTTTGTGTATATAATTTGTCAAGCGGGCGATGCCGCGAGTAATTAATATAAGGGATTATCAAGAACATGGCGTAGACACGTTTTAAAGTTTGATATAGACAGACACATATCACGCCTATATCCCCGCAGGGGTAGGCAGAGGTGCATTACACACCCACAATTTGCCACTATTTTTAGTCCCACGTAATAGGGGGCTAGCCTATTGCCGTCCCCGGGCACACATAATGGGTTATGTCCAAAATGACCGAATGAATTTAATAAAAAGTAGCAGCTATATTGTAACTTTGAAAAAAAATTTGAAACCCGTTGCCTTGCGATGTAATGCTGATGAAAGGCAACAAAATCTTACGTGGCAGCCGCTATGGCACAGCCAATTAAAGTCCTGGCCGTCTCGGACTAGTGGCCGTCTCGAACTAGAAAGTTTGATAACTTTTGATAACGTTTGAAAACTTAAAGATATACCTACCTAATACCTATATGAATCACAAAAACGATAGTGATACAATTTATGGTTCTCATTTCCCGCGAGAACACATTTCCGGGATAAAAAGCCTATATTACACTGAAAGTCCCATTAAAATCGGTCTAGCCGTTACAGAGATTTGCGGCAACAAACGTCGTATACGGCGACAGCGTATACGACGACCACGTTGGTCTATGCAACAAACAGACAGACAGACAAAAAAAATGTAATATTTGGTTTTTTAGGTCAATATCGCGTATACAATTAGTAAAAAGCTGGTAATTTGAAATAACATACGGACCCTTTAATTCTATTTACATGTATGGATTTTACGTAAAATAACAGTGTCTAGGAAAATAGCAATAGAATCTGCGTAAGAACAGCCCAGTTGTTTTGTAATACCTAGCTGTCCCGAGGCACTTCGTACCGCCTCAAAAATACCTTTTGAAACTTTCCCGAGTTTGAGCAAAATTCCCAAATCGACTGTTCTTGAGTTTTAGCGAGACCAACAAACGGCAATTTTATTTACTAGACTAGAAGAAGATTAAATAGATAGGAGAAGATTATAGTCTAACAAAACCCTGAAGTCTGAGAATTAATTATCCCACTTTGTTCCAGCAATTAGCACTGACACCACATTCGAGATCATTCCAGGACTGGGTGTCACCATCAGTGCCCATTTACCTGGACATTTTCTTCTTCAACTGGACCAATCCTGAGGAATTTCCAGAGAAACCTTCGTTAGCTCAAGTAGGTGAGTTCCGAAGATTTTACAAACCTACGCTTGACTGATGTGATAATGTGTCTGTATTCTCGAAGGGTCAGTCAATTTGTTGGTTATATGTGATAAGGTCGCCAATGGCCGCTTCCGGAGATTTGGGGTATATTGACAACAGCTTTGTTCGTATATCAGCAGTTCGTGAGGATAACTTGAGCCTAAACACTTTGATATATTCCTCACAAACGGATGTCTACGGCTTGCATTACTCCGTAGTATCTTGTACCAAACGTCCAAATCAGTTTATCGGTTTATGGGTATAGTCCGACACGGCCAGGACTTTAATTGGCTGTGCCTTAGCGGCTGGCACGTAAGATTTTGTTGCCTTTCATCAACATTTCATCGCAAGGCAATGGGTTTCAAATTAGTTTTTCAAAATTACAATATAGCTGCTACTTTTTATTAAATTAACTGGCCCATTTTGGACATAACCCATTGTATATGTGCCCGGTGACGGCAATAGGCTTGCCCCCTATTACGTGGGACTAAAAATAGTGGCAAATTGTGGGTGTGTAATGCACCTCTGCCTACCCCTTCGGGGATATAGGCGTGATATCTGTGTGTGTTTTAGTGTTCGGTTTAGGGTGTATTTCTTGTCATGCTTATTTCCACTCGCCTGCGTGTTTAATACACCGTGAACGATGCTTTTCCTATATCCACCTAATTGCATCATGCAGACCTGGATGGTAGGAAAAGCGCCCTAAACCGTTCTAAGTATGTACTTATTAAGATTTCTTAAAATTTTCACTCATTTATACTCTGAAACATAATTATCTACTTCCAGGGCCATACAGTTTTCGAGAGATTCGTCGCCACGTGGATATAATATTTAATGACAACGAAACTATATCGTACAAGACGCAGCGGAGTTGGTACTTCGACGGAGACAGGTCTGGTGGAAGCTTGGACGATGAAATCACCACATTAAACGCTATTGCTGCTGTGAGTTACTATTAATATACTATTTCAACACTGACGGAAAAACCCGGGCGTCCTGGGTACGTTACGATAACCCGAGAATGCCGGCGGACTTTAGCCACCTATGCTACAGAGGATTAAAAAGAAAGAGTAATCAGTTTCGTTCTCATTAATCTGTACCTATGTTCTCTTTCAAAGTGGGGTCAGGTATTATACCGCTGAATCTGCCATCATTGGGGGTAAATAAGAATGAATATAATTGTGGCACCATAGCAGCTGAATGGGTCGACCAATTTCTATAACATTATAGCAGCCAATGAGAAGGCTTGCCACCAAAACTGCCAAAGTGTGGGCGTATAATGCACTTTTGCCTACCCCTTCGGGATATAGGCGTGATATGTGTCTGTCTGTCCGTCTATATTTAGTTTTTTTTTGTTCTTCTATGTATTAATCGCGGGAATATTTCTTTGATAAATGGGAGGGGCAACACTATATCATGAAACGAATCTTATCTGAAATGGTTGCGGATGATTAATTAACAAAAAATATGAAAAGAGCATGAATGTTTGAGTACAAAGCCGCGTAGCCATTTTTATTTTTTCTTGTAACGTCATTAAAAGTTAAACGAACATAATCCGATCCGAATGTTTGAATTTAGAACGTCATTAAAAAAAAGAAACTGTCATTCTGAAAGGAGTTAAGCTCCGACTGTATTGTTAGTCGTATCTTTCAGTCCCGATAATCTCATTGGCAGATTCCGAAACGAAATGACAGAGGGAGAATCTGCCTCTGAATTCATTAATCAGACTGATCGATATTTTTGGAGCGGTCGTTAGAGGGTGGGATATAGCTTTATCAATAGCCAAACACTATTTTAGACTATTGGTATTTGACAAAGAGGTTTGATAGCTTCCATTCCAAGATTTTTTCATCCCGTTTTTGCCTGGCTAGGCCAGCTAGAGGGTTATTCCAATATTTTAGTTACCTAGTTCTCCGCTACTATTGGTCACCTGTTCTAAAGCTTTATAAGTAAAAATAATGTCAACTATTTTTATTTTCATTATATTTCAGTCAGCCGTATATCGAGCTAAAACATGGGGTTACCTTCGACAAAAGGGCCTGTCCATGGGCCTATCGATGTTTAACCAGCAGATATCAGTCACTAAATCGGCGAACGAACTTATATTTGAAGGATATACAGATCCCTTATTGGAATTAGCAAAGAGTCTACCTTCCAGTACCACGGGGGGAGCACCCATGGTTGACAAATTTGGCTGGTTTTATGGGGTAAGTTATTTTTTTTGATCATTCCTGTCGTGGCAAAAATTTAATCATTAAAACGAAGAAGCTCTTACCTAGTAAACGTTTATATTTCAGAACTGGACAATTCTGTTGTTATCTGTCTGTCTATCAGTATGTATGTTTTAGGGTAGCGCTTACATTTTTATCCAATCTAGGTAGCTACCGGGCACAAGTATTCAATTTTTTTCTTCTGTTTAAGGGGAAATTGGGGTCAAGAAGAACCGAGCATCATATTCGTCACCTGATGTTACCGATACCCCCTGTTCTCGCCAGGTCCACTGTTCACAGAACTACTAGTTACTATACCAATTATTTACTATAATTTCAGAGAAACAACTCGGTAGATACGGATGGTTACATGGAGGTCACTTCAGGGAAGCAGAGCGGATCACTGCCGGGACAGATCTCCAGGTGGAACTACCAGGACCGACTGCCTTACTACGAAGGTGAATGTTCTAAGGTACCTACTCTAACATGAAAAGCGATTTGATACTAGCTGGCCTGGCGAACGTTGTACCACCTGATTTTTTACTTCTACAATTATTTTTCAAAAACAAACTTAGCCAAATCGGTTCAGCTATTCTCGAGTACCCACCAGGAACTCAACTGCAAGTGGTGCCAACCAACAGATGAGGCAGAGACAAACATAAAAGTGCTCTGATATGTGTCCAATACTCCGCAGTTTAGGTAGTCAGATCAGAGGATAGGAAGAAATCCTTCACAGATATGTGTAATTGATTTTAGAAGCTAAGAGAACCTATCCACAATTCTAGGTCCCCAAGTTATCTGCACTTGCACACGGTGCATCAGCTGACATGAAGAACAACAAATGTAGGCGTTTCCGCCTCTGTCTACACCTTCAATGATAAAGTGATTCTGTGTTTCTGAAATTGAATATTCGAAAAAATCTGTAATCAGTAATGCTGACAAGCTCCGCTTAGTTTAAGACTAGATCACGAAGTAAATAAACGGAACAGAACAGAGGCTGCGATAATCTCCTAACATACCTATTTGTGTTCCAGTTTTTGGGTCAAGCAACAGCTTCATACAAAAGATGTGTAAATCTCTTAAAACGCTTTTGTGCCTTGTTCTAGTTGTCGGGCAGTGCCGGTGAGTTTCTGCCCAGGAACCTCACCGAGGACTCATCACTCACCATGTTCATGCCCGACCTGTGCCGGACTGTCGCTCTCGAATACACGGACAGTGGAGAGCTTGAAGGGCTGTCCTACCATAAGTACGCGATGAGGGAGACGAGTTTTGATAATTGTAAGTATCACGATTTAAAGAAATATGGTGAGTAAAGGTGAGTAAACTCAGTGGTGGCGCAATGCAACTGTGAGGTACGGTGTGAAAAGCGCGGGCCTTGGTGATGTGTGTTAGTGCCGTCAATTCTAATTTAAGGAATATTGTTCTGGACGGGTTGTCCAGAACAATATTCTTCTCATTTAACGGCTAAAGGTTGTGACAGCTTGCAGGTAATAAATCATCCTCCACTGAGTCTCAAACCCTATTGAGGTCAGCTTTCAGCTGCTTGTGAGTGAACTTTGTTAGGTATTTTCTGTGCGCGCTACTCTCATCTGACCTCTACAACCCATTGATGATATTGAAGTTTTGGTAGTGATGACCACGAGGATATTTTTAGGGCTCCGAATTACCCTAGACGAGGCACGGAGGGCTCTTCAGAAAATCTTCACTCATCCCAAGACCAACCTGGTTAGTGTCTGCTGATTTGCAACGTTAATAAAAAATAATCGTAGAATTTGTTATTATTTTCAGCCACCCTTTCATCCTCAAAGACATGTTTCTGCAACGGCCCCTGCTTATGGAGTGGAGTCATGAATGTGTCGGCGTGCAGGTTCGATTCCCCGTCGTTCATCTCTCTGCCACACTTCCTATACGCTGATGAAGCGAGGAACCTCGTGGATGGACTGGAACCGAACCCTGATATACACGAATTCTATTTCGCTGCTGAGCCGGTGAGATTTCTCCTGATTAAGTAACTGATGCCTATTCATTGTCGCCGTTGTGCAATAGGTTTTTAGTTCTCAATTCCTATAGGATCACATTACCGGGATAAAATGTATAGTACAGTTTGCGAGGGATAAGCGGAGCTTCGCATTTGTGTGAGTGACCACGAAACGTAGAGTAAACACTCTTTATGTAGCTGTGTATACAACACATATGTGTGTAAAAGAGGTCACATATACATATACATTCACGTACACTGCACTCACGCAAATGCAAAGTCCTCTTATCCCTCGCGAACTGTACCTACTTAGTCCAAGTTAATCCCTTTAAAATCAGCTATCTGTCAATGAAAGTCCTGTTAAAATCGGTCTAGCTATTTTAGAGATTATGTAGTCGTAACAAATAGACAGACCGACATTGAGTCTTTACTTTCCTAACATACTTACTTAATAAGTATATTTATTTATTTTCAGAAATTAGGCTTACCGTTGGAGGTTTCTGCGAGATTCCAGCTCAATATGTACATAGAATCAAGTGAAAATGTTGAGTGAGTATAAGTTGAAATTGAATTACATATCTACAACAGAAAATAATACGCACAATAATACGAAAATAACGCGCACGATGTGTGGGATAAAACCTTGTCACAATAACCGTGACGTCATCAATCGCTGAAAAGTATGGATAGCAAAATAGGTTAATCTACGTCACTATGACGTCGCCAACATGGCCGCCAATCCCATTGTCATGTTGCGCGGCTTATACTTATAAAAGTTTGTGAAGATGTTTGGGTGTCTGTTCTCAATCTCGCGTAAACTGATGAATAGCTACAAATCGAAGGAGCTTTTCCATTTACATATTATATAATTAGGTACTAATATAAATAAATAAATAAATAGTTTAGGGCTGAAGAGCTTATTGTCATTGCCGGGTACTTTGGAATATTAAAGAAAAATACATTGGTTTATTACCTGTTTTTACAGACTATACAAAAACGTGCCAACCATGCTGTTCCCGATATTCTGGATAGAGCAAAAAGTACAAATACCAGACAACGTACTGTCAGAACTGCGCTACGTGCGCGCCATCTATGATTGGGGCGCCACATTTTGTGCAATATCCGCGCTTATATTCGCCATTTTGGTAACAATAGCCATGTGTTGGGCGAAACAACCGCATTATCTAAAATCCGACCTTCTGTCTCCATACGAAAAGCCCAAAGACGAGGCAGAATTAAAACTAAATCCTATATGATTTTTTTTATCTGTGATACTTTGATAGTCTATGAAAAAAGACGCCATTTTTAAAGACGCCATTTTAAAATTCAATTCACTATGGAAGTGAAATGTGCCATGACAGTGTTGTGTTTGTTTGTTTTGTATGAATTGTTTTGATAGAATTGACATTTTATTATTTAAGAGAGTATTTCTATAGATGTGTGCATGTGATGATGTATATAGAATACATGAGAATTTAGTTTAAAAACATTAAGTTTTAAGGCATTAAATAATTTAAATAATGAGTAGTTTTTTCTTATTTCCTACGTTTTTTGATAGATGGCGTTGTAACGCTGTTCTAGATAACGCTTTTGTGGTGTCTCAAGTACACCATTGAAGGAGGAAATAGTAAAGGCAAACAGCAATTAATACCAGTAGTACTACTAATAGTAGTAGGTACCATAATAATACCATTGCAGGCATTAAAATGTTATGAACAAAAATAAAATTCCAGAGGTAAAAACAATCATATTTTATTATAACAAATAACAATTACATACGTTTACGAGTTGGTACTTTCACATTCAATATAAATAAGTAAGTATATTAAAAAAAACGCACATCACGCGTAAAAAACATCATAAGAGAAGCTTAATTTTTTTGATGTTTTTCTAGGTATATCCACTCTTAACTGATGGGTACCTAAACTAACTGAATCGTGTTGATATTAAAAGTGCAATTCTAGCGAAACGTCGACGAGCAATAAGGTACCTTAATAGGGTACTTTAATAGATACCTACCCACCTAATTATCACGCTTAAATCCTCTTTAGACATTTGAGATGCGTATGAGTCAATTGAGGTAAAAGTTGAATGAGTAAATACCAATGTATGTCATCATCAACCTACTATTATTATATCAATTACTTGCGATCGTCCCAACATGTATTCCTTCTCCTGACATTCCTGTCAGACCTCATATCTTCAAAGACACTCAACCCCTTCCTTGACATATCAACTTTCACGCATTCTATCCATCTATTCTTGGGCCTACCTCTGCTTCTAAGACCCTCTACTTTACGAAACTATGATGTCCTTAAAATCTATTATGGCACAATTGATATCGAACTCAGATCATTCAAATAGCAATATTGGAAAATATTGACAATGTAAAAATACGATTATTTCTCGACCTACATATAGAAGTGTTTTCATACTTTTTGGTCTAAAGAGTGGTAAATACAAACACCCAAAACCACGTCTTTATCTCTGATGACTCCAAGAAGGTCTTTTGTCTGTCTGTCAGCAGGTGCTCTGCGTGCAGGTGAAGATGATTTGGAACCCAGAAATGCTGATAGATCCCTTTGCACTGAGTAACACAGTACAGTGTCATTCACAAAAAGCTAGCAGTTTCTCTGAGCCCGAAAGTTACCAGGATTCTATCGGCCTATCACATTCAGCGCTGACTTCTGTAGACCGAATTTGTTAACCCAAAAACTATTTGGATACGTGACGAAATTTTGCAATAAGTAGTTGAATATGTTGATCGATCAAACTTGAAGATGCAGTGTTTATAAGACTCGAAAAACCATTAATCAAAATTCTCTAACAAGCCTTAGCGTCTGAACCCCCAACTGTTTTAATATAAGTACGGTCAGAAATAAATGGAGAATCATGCCCATAAAAACCTCAGACTAAGGTAACAGAAGTATATATTGAATGGTTGAACACTTGTTTTATGTCATTATATGGTAGTCTTGCCATTATTTGATTAAAGGTATATACATTAACACCGCGTCTTGTTCCTCTTGTGTCAACACCAGTAGATCAGACGTAGAAATTGTTTCAGAACTATCTGTCTCCATCTCTTCGTTTACCTGACAAAAAATTTAACAGTTTTGTACACAACACCTTTGTGGATTTGGTAGCTTGCTAGTAGATTCTCAACTTTAACTAGATTAATTTTATTTAACTAGATTAAGGTTTTGTGAGAAAATATTAATGTTACCTGCAGCACTATACACTGGTCATTGGCTGCGAGTGTAAGCAGAGACTATAAGAAAGAATTGAATTAAATTAACTCTACCTGCGTATGATGACTGCCGTGTTGCGCAGGCGCCTCTTGCATCATGTCGTTCGTGAGAAAATTTGGGACATTATATTCAAAGTTCACATTATCATAGTTTAGTGTTTGCAGATATGGTTCGGGCATTTGGTATGAAAACCCATGGGTTTCAGACTCTGGCCACTGTAAAAATCAATATTTGTATTTAAGCTGTATTCAAACGCCTAGGCATCCATTTGGAGAGCATGTACAATCACGGAATAAATTACTATTATAAACTTAAAACAGACGAGTCTTTTACGCAATTATTGAGATATATAAAAATAAAAATCATTTATTTTCAAGCTACAGGGCTCATACATAGTTTGTTAGCAAAATTTCCTTACAACCTATGTTAGTAAAGATAATAAAAATACAATCCAACTAGAGGAATAAACATAGATAATTCCACAGGTAGATTCACCAAGGTCACGTTTTAACATGCAGCTTGATAAACCTACCCATGGTCGGCCCATCCAGCTTCTCTGCATATACCCTCAAAATGCTGTTTGTGCTTCCCCTTATGCGGCGTAGTACTGACGCCACCTTCTTACGCATAATTACAAAGAAATCTTATTCTGTGTGTGCGTCAGCGAACATGCCGGACGCACTACACCAAGGTGGAAGCTTTAACATCGCCCTGAAAGCATTATTATATTGTATTCGGAGCGTATTGTCCAACTTTTGCGTATGACTAGCCCAGAGGCCGCTGGTGTAGAATGTTTGGCAATATGCCTTGTATAGTGTAAGTCTAACAGGAACTAAACAACCAGCAAACCTTCGAGCCACCATATCACCCCTAACAGACAACGCCCTGCGCTCCCTTGCCATGTCCAAGTCATCTTGCAAATCCTCTGTAACAATATGACCCAGGTATCTAAACTGATTTACCCTTACTAGACATGTACCACTCAGTTGAACGGGAGGGACATGTGTTAGACTTTTATTTATCAGAGCCGCATCCACCTGTCAGCCTGTGCACTGCTGCAATTGAGGATGACTTAAGCCTCGAAGGTGTTGATATGACCCCTTAGAACTATACAAGATACTTACCGGAATATTAGTGCAATTCTGAACATCGATAGCTAGCTGTACACGCGGCTCATTTTGTATGAATGTTTGGTTATGTACTATTCGGTGCGCCTGCGCTTTATTATGCAAACTTTGTGGTGGCTCTATTCTCTCTCTATTTTGTGCCATTCCTGGATAAAAAGTTCCTTCTCTTCTTATGCCTCTACTTGTACTGGGCATCTGAATGCCTTGATTGGAATCGTCTGAAGGTAGGTACTGAAAGTAAAAAAAACAGCAATTTTTAACCGAATTCAAAAAGCAGGAGGATCTCAATTTGACTGTATTTTTTAGGGTTTCGTACCCAAAGGGTAAAACGGAAAACCTATTACTGAGACTTCGCCACCCGTCCGTCTGTCTTGAGCTATATTTCGTGAACCGTGATAGTTAGAAGGTTGAAATTTTCACAGATGATGTATTTCTGTTGCCTCTATTACCACAAATAATTAAGGAGGCTACCATAGGACAAACGTGATTTTTTTGAACCCTTTGTGCGCAAGTCCGATTCGTTGTGGGTGAGTCGGACGCGCGTACCGTTTACCCGTGAAATTTGGTCCCATGTCGGTCATTTGAAGCAGGTTTTTCAGTCTTGAGTTTCCTGAGACCCTTGAGGCAGTATGTCGATCGTTTCAAGTAGGTCGTACGTATAATCGTATTACGAAGGTCACACTATAAGTTCTGCATAACTTAAAAAAACAACATGTTATAACCAAAATATTATGTTTATTGCTTTTCAAAATACTCTCCTTTACATTTTAAACATTTTTTCATCTCTCATGCTCTGAAAGTGGGTCATTGCTTACCTAATATGCGGGTTGAAAGTGATACATTTCGGCCCTAGGGCGGAAAAGTAAAAAAAAACATCAGCATATCTTGAGGCGATGGCAAAACAAGTATACAGCCAAAGTTCGATAGTCAATACAACATTCTGGTTTTGAATGATCATAAACAAAAAAAGAGTTGGGTTACAATAAAATAAAACGTAAATAGGACAAACAATAATTATTTGGACAATTATACCTTAAAATACTGAGTATTTTAATCAGAATTTTAAGATTGAGACTCCAACCAAACCTGACAAATTCGACCGCCGTAAAGCGTCAAATCATACAAAAAATACTCTATTGTGCATCCTAAAATATATGCGTAAGAAAATAACTGAAGTAATTAAAAAAACTGAAGACCATTTTGGATGGAAAAATATAACTAATAACAAGGCGATATGACCAAAAGACTTGCCTGCCCTGGAAAAAGTGCGAATGTAAAACAAAAATTAAAAAAAAAGGCGGGAAGTACAATACTTGATACGTGATCAATCTCTATTGTTATATTTGTTTTATTTGACTTTTATTTGCTTTCCTCGTATTCGAAATGAAAAGTAGAGTGTTTAACTCGGGTGAAAACACCCATTTCTGCCTCGAACTATTGGCGCTCTCACTACGTTCGAGCACCAAAATATCTCGTCAGAAATGGGATGCTTTCTTCCCTTGGTTAACAATCTACTATTTCATGCGATCGAACCATTTTGTAAAACAGGAGGACCACAGATCTGAAGGCATGTTTTCTACGTGCTGATTTAACGTTATCACTGCCTCTTCGGAGTTGGTAAAAGTGAAATCACAGGGTGCTAGGTCGGGGCGGGGCTATGCGCAGAATGGGTGACGAGTTGTACTTTTTCGGAATCTAAAAATGACTTTGTTTTGTTGGCCGTGTGTGAAGAAGCGTCGTCATGATGTAGGAGAACGCGGCTTTTGGGTCGTCTTTCGCGAACTTTTTCTAACACCCTGGGTAAACAAATGGTAGAATACCACTCGGCATTAACACTCTTTTGTTCTTCAAGTTGAATTGTACAGATGGGACCCGTAGCTGAGAAAAAAAACTCGATCATTTTTTTACCAACGTTTCTCGCCTGCCTCACTTTTGTTGGCTTGTTCTCATTTTCAAACACCCATTCACAAGATTGCTGTTTTTGTTCGGGTTCAAAACATGAAATCCACGTTTCGTCTCCTGTGACAATGTCATAAACAGCATTAGAATGTCCGTGGTCGTACTTCAGTAGCATCTGTGTAGCATTTCACGCGAGCCCGCTTCTGCTCCGCTGTCAGTTTATGAGGGATCCATCGACAACAAAGTTTCCGAACTTTCAATTCTATGTGTAAAATTTTCTGGATTTGACTCATACAAATCCCCAATAGTCCTCGAATTGTCTCATAGGTAATCCGCGGGTTTTCTTCAGTTAACCGCTTAACAGTAGCCACATTATTTTCGTTGACAGCAGTTGAAGGCCGCCCTTCACGAAATTCGTTATGAAAAGAAACTCGACCTCTCTCAAATTCAGCAAACCATCGCCTCACGGTGCTCAAACAAGGTGCTTCTCTCCCAAAAGCATTTTGAAGACGAGTGGCACAGTCTTGCGGAGAGAGAGAACTTTTAAAATCATAAAAAATCATCGCTCTAAAATCTTTTCGACATAATTCCATTTTCCTTGCATACGTAGAACTTTGATGTGTGATAAAAAACATTATGACATTATGTTCAAAGTTCACATTATCATAGTTTAGTGTTTGCAGATATGGTTCGGGCATTTGGTATGAAAACCCATTGGTTTCAGACTCTGGCCACTATAAAAATCAATATTTGTTTTTAAGCTGTATTTCAAACGCCTGGGCATCCATTCGGAGAGCATGTGTACATCACGGAATAAATTAATATTATAAACTTAAAACGACGGGTCTTTTACGCAATTATTGAGATACATAAAAATAAAAATCATTTATTTTCAAGCTACAGGGCTCATAGTGTTTTAGCTAAATTTCCTTAGAACCTATGTTAGTAAAGATAATAAAAATACAATCCAACTAGAGGAATAAACATAGATAATTCCACAGGTAGATTCACCAAGGTCACGTTTTGACATGCAGCTTGATAAACCTACCCATGGTCGGCCCATCCAGCTTCTTTGCATATACCCTCAAAATGCTGTTTGTGCTTCCCCTTACGCGGCGTAATACTGACGCCACCTTCTTACGCATAATTGCGAAGAAATCTTATTCTGTGTGTGCGTCAGCGAACATTCCGGACGCACTACACCAAGGTGGAATCTTTAAAATCGCCCTGAAAGCATTATTATATTGTATTCGCAGCGTATTTTCCAACTTTTGGGTATGACTAGCCCATAGGCCGCTGGTGTAGAATGTTTGGCAATATGCCTTGTATAGTGTAAGTCTAACAGGAACTAAACAACCAGCAAACCTTCGAGCCACCATATCACCCCTAACAGACAACGCCCTGCGCTCCCTTGCCATGTCCAAGTCATCTTGTAAATCCTCTGTAACAATATAACCCAGGTATCTAAACTGATGTACCCTTACTAGACATGTACCACTCAGTTGAACGGGAGGGACATGTGTTAGACTATTATTTATCAGAGCCGCATCCACCTGTCAGCCCGTGCACTGCTGCAATTGAGGATGACTTAAGCCTCGAAGGTGTTGATATGACCCCTTAGAACTATACAAGATACTTACCGGAATATTAGTGCAATTCTGAACATCGATAGCTAGCTGCACACGCGGCTCATTTTGTATGAATGTTTGGTTATGTACTATTCGGTGCGCCTGCGCTTTATTATGTAAACTTTGTGGTGGCTCTATTCTCTCTCTATTTTGTGCCATTCCTAGATAAGAAGTTCCTTCTCTTCTTATGCCTCTACTTGTACTGGGCATCTGAATGTCTTGATTGGAATCGTCTGAAGGTAGGTACTGAAAGTAAAAAAAAACAGCAATTTTTAACCGAATTCAAAAAGCAGGAGGATCTCAATTTGACTGTATTTTTTAGGGTTCCGTACCCAAAGGGTAAAACGGAAAACCTATTACTGAGACTTCGCCGTCCGTCCGTCTGTCTTGAGCTGTATTTTGTGAACCGTGATAGTTAGAAGGTTGAAATTTTCACAGATGATGTATTTCGGTTGCCTCTATTACCACAAATAATTAAGGAGGCTACCATAGGACAAACGTGATTTTTTTGAACCCTTTGTGCGCAAGTCCGACTCGTTGTGGGTGAGTCGGACGCGCGCACGGTTTACCCGTGAAATTTGGTCCCATGTCGGTCATTTGAAGCCGGTTTTTCAGTCTTGAGTTTCCTGAGACCCTTGAGGTAGTATGTCGATCGTTTCAAGTAGGTCGTACGTATAATCGTATTACGAAGGTCACACTATACGTTTTGCATAACTTACAAAAACAACATGTTAAAAACAAATTATTATGTTTATTGCTTTTCAAAATACTGTCCTTTACATTTTAAACATTTTTTCATGCGATCGAACCATTTTTTAAAACAGGAGGACCACAGATCTGACATGAACATGCCTTTTTCTACGTGCTGATTTAACGTTATCACTGCCTCTTCGGAGTTGGTAAAAGTGAAATCTCTCATCAAATCTTTGATTTTGGGGAAAATACAGAAATCACAGGGTGCTAGGTCGGGGCTATGCGCAGGATGGGTGACGAGTTGTACTTTTTCGGAAGCTAAAAATGACTTTGTTTTGTTGGCCGTGTGTGAAGAAGCGTTGTCATGATGTAGGAGAACGCGGTTTTTGGATCGTCTTTCGCGAACTTTTTCTAACACCCTGGGTAAACAAATGGTAGAATACCACTCGGCATTAACACTCTTTTGATCTTCAAGTGGAATTGTACAGATGGGACCCGTAGCTGAGAAAAAGAAACTCGATCAATTTTTTTACCAACGTTTCTCGCCTGCCTCACTTTTGTTAGCTTGTTCTCATTTTCAAACACCCATTCACAAGATTGCTGTTTTTTTTCGGGTGTGATTGCTGTTTTTAATTTTCGTTGACGGCAGTTGAAAGACCTCTCTCAAATTCAGCAAACCATCGTCTCACGGTGCTCAAACAAGGTGCTTCTCTCCCAAAAGCATTTTGAAGACGAGCAGCACAGTCTTGCGGAGAGAGAGAACTTTTAAAATCATAAAAAATCATCGCTCTAAAATCTTTTCGACTTAATTCCATTTTCGTTGCATATGTAGAACTTTAATGCGTGATAAAAACACACACAACAACAAATTTCCCGCCAATTGTTTTTTTTATTACTAAGAAGGTTGCAACGTTTAAAAAAATATAACATTCGAAATTCAAATAGTTCCGATTAGCTAGAAGTGCAAAACTTTTAGTGTGCCCCATGTATAAGTCAACCTTAGTTAAGTTTAACCCAAGTTTAGAGTTAGGTTGTAAAGCTACTTGTTACAATAAAGTTTCATGAGTAATTACCTGATTATTCGGCTGTAGAAAACTCGGGGGCTCTTGGTCTGTAATCAACATAAATTAAATATTGTTTTATACTTAAATTTCTTAATAAATTATTAAAGGTGTGGCAAGTTCATGTATTAAGTATGTTCTACTTGCTTTGATGTTGGGAATGAAAGTGAAAAAGAAGGAAAAAGGTAAGGTATAAGGAATTGAGAAAAAAGGCAAAAAAGCGGTGGCGATAGCTAGATCCTAGGCTCAAGAACAACTATTTAAGGCCCTTGATGGACCTAAAGGCCATAAAGGAATTTACCGTTTAGTGAAAGAAAGAGAAGATACAACGAAAGATGTGAGATGTATAAAAGATGAAAAGGGTACAGTTTTAGTAAATGAAGATGAAGTAAGAAATCGATGGAAAGTGTATTTTGAAAAACTTATGAATGAATAGAATTCGTGGAGTGGAAATCTAAATGAGGGACGTAGGTTTAGTGAAGGAGATTGCCAAAGATGAAGTAAGAAAGGCGGTACGAAATATAAAGTATGGGAAAGCCGTAGGGCCCGACGGCATTCCAGTGGAAGTGTGGAAGAAATTGGGAGAAGATGGATGTCTGTGGCTGACTTTATTCTTCAATAAGTTGTTGTACGAGGTGACGATCCCCGATGAATGGTGCAATAGTTCCCTAGTGCCCATTTAAAAAAAAAGGGCGATGTATAAGACTGCTGCAACTATCGAGGAATAAAGTTCATGTCACACAGTATGAAAGTTTGGGAAAAAGTGATTGAGAAACGAGCGCGAGAGGAAAGCGAGGTTACCCAAAACCAGTTCGGATTTATACCTGGTCGCGGGTCTATAGACGCCATATTTGCACTCCGTCAGCTCTGAGAAATATAGGCATGCACACAAAATCTTGCATATGGTGTTTATATATCTCGAGAAGACATACCACCGGATACCCAGAACGGTTTTGTGGTGGGCTTTGAAAGAGAAAGGTGTGCCTGGGAAGTATGTAGAGTTGATCTGTGCAATGTATTGTTGATAGACAACCTACGTACGATGCTGCTGGCGAGTTCAGCGTGGCGGTAGGCCTGCATCGGCTCAGCGCTAAGCCCGTATCTCTTCCTGTTAATAATGGATACCTTGACATCGGAAATACAGGAAGAGTCCCCCTGGTGTATGCTATTTGCCGACGACATTGTTCTTGTCAGTGAAGACGGGCCTGAGGTACAGAGCAGGCTGGAGAAGTGGCAGTGTAAACTGGAGAGTGTAGTCCTGAAAATCAGCAGAACCAAAACGTAGTACATGTTTTCCGATTTCGGCTGTATCTCCAGTTTTACACCCTTAACGCTTGACGTACTATTGCCAGTCTGCTCCGGCTTCCGGTACCTCGGCTCTCTTATCCAGGACGATGGGGAAATCGATCGTACAGTGAAGCACAGAATTGATGCAGGGTGGATGAAATGGCGGCAGGTCAAACCCACTATATGCGACCCCCAATTTCCTCCGAAACTTAAGGGGATAATTATATACAAGGCTGTCGTCAGACCTGCCGTCCTGTATGGACTTTCATGTTTGGCTGTAAAAGCGACGGATGAAAGAAAACTGCATGAAAAGTGTAACAAGGATGGATAGAGTAAGGAAAGAGTATATTAGAGGAAGTTTGATAGTTGCCCCAATAAATGAAAAAGTGAGAAGCGAACGGCTAGCATGGTATGGACATGTTATGAGAAGATAGAGTAAGAAAGGTGCAAAGTATGAATGTATATATATATATATATTAATGTATGATGGATGGAATGCGTGAGAGAGGTTATGACCAGGAAAGGAGTGACTGAAGAGATGACGTGTGACAGGGATGTATGGAAGATGAAAAAATGTTGCGCCGACCCCAATTAATTGGGATAAGGGCAGGCAGATGATAGGTATATTCTACTTGTTAAATTCTCTTACTACATCTATGTTGCCGAGATTACCTCTAGCAATAAGGCCAACCAAACCATTGTATAATAGTTTTATAAAGGACAACAAATATTTTTTAACTGCCTCATTGGTGCAGTGGTATGAGTATGCGAGGTCCCAGGTTCGATTCCGGGTCGAATCAAATTATTTGTGTGTTCCACAAATGTTTGTTTCGGAGTATGGGTGTTTTCTTTGAATGCAGGTTTAACAAAATTGTGGTTTTATACATGTCCTTATAACAGTCCCGGCTACATTATACCACTGATGTGTGGTGTGTAAATATCATACACGTACATGCATCAATGCCAAAAATTCAATTATCGATAAAATATAGTAATTCAATTACTTATAGATAAATAATTAAATTTTCGGAAAGAAAATACTGTGTTATATTCAATTTCAAATCATAATAACATAAAATATTACACCAATGACAATCTTATTTATGTCAAGTCAAATGTCCAAAATGACAGTCGATTTGCAATTTAATAATGTTAAAATATAAAATAAAAATTTTAGGTAAGTACAATAAATTACATAAATGTCACAACAACAAATTATTATTGTTATCAAAATGTCAATCGATTTAGCTCTTTATCGTCAAGGAATTGTCTTAAGTCATAATAACATTTATCAATTAATATTTTTTTTTATTTTAATTATATTTATATTTAATTACTAATACTAATTAATTAAAGCTAACAAGCTTTAATTAATTAGTATTAGTAATTAATTAGTATTATAGTAATTAGTTGGGTGCAAAGGGGCCCTTCTTACATCTATCGGGCCCCAGCGACCTCACCTGCTAGTGGCGCACCTGCTGATAAACGGACGAGGTTCGTAAATTACGGTACCCATGTGGTGGCTTCGGTCCCTACGTGGGTACCACGTGGTACAACAGTGTTGGTCCGGGGTACCACCGTGCAGCTGTGTTAAAGCCCCCCAAGTAACCCAGCCCAGGCTGGGTTGCGTTAGGGGTTCAGCAGCTGCACCGCCGGGCCCGGGGCGGTGTATGGTGCGGCAGGCAGGGGTCGAGTGGGGGCGAAGCGGAGTCTAGTGTGGGTGGTGTGGGTCGATTCGCCAGCCTGGGAGACCCTTAGCAACGGCGTTGCCGCGGCCGCCCGCTACATAGTCATGGGGCCCGCCTGGGACCCCAGTAGGCTGCCGCACATGTTGCGTATAATCCTGTTGTGGGGTCGCCGCTCCGGGTGGTAACCGGTATGCGGTAGTGGCGGCCTTGCATCAGGGGGGTTTGGGAGCCCTTCCGTCCGGCGGGTCGGCTCCGACCTAACCACACGGTTCTAGACCAAGCTAGTCTCTACACTTTGTCACTTACTGCCGCACCAATATATAGTCTTGACGCTTCCCCATATCTCACCATGACAGTGCAACAAGTTAATAGACGGTACACAGCGGCCCCTAGAAACCCCACAAAGTTGACTTCGTTTGCGGTGGAGTCTCCATGAGTTCGATCTCCGTGTGCGTCTACCGCTCCCACACAGGGGACACTGGGACAACAAGGCTTTTCGAATACCTCAGCGAGAGGGCTGACGACGCGCAGGTGCGGTTCCCGAATGCTGACCTAGTTTTCCTGGGGGACTTTAACGGTCATCACGTTGAGTGGCTGGGGTCCCTTAGGACAGATCATGCTGGATGAACCGCCCATGCATTCGCTCTCTCCCACGGGCTGACCCAGATGGTACAGGGGATCACCCGGATACCTGACAGGTCAGACCACTCGCACGCCTTATTGGATCTAATGCTGACGAGTCGCCCAGCCCAGTACAGTGTATTGGTACCACGCCCCACTGGGTACTTCCGACCACTGTGTGGTGCATGCCAGCTTGAAAGTGCCACCTCCTGCTCGTGCTGAGCAAATGACTCGACGATTATGGCACTACTCGTCGGCAGACCGGGACGGTCTCCGCGATTACTTTGCGTCCGTCCCGTGGAGCCAGCGCTGCTTTGTAGGGAAGGCGCCTTCGGATAGCGCTGCTGCCGTTGCTGGCGAGATCAGTCTAGGGATAGAATATTATATCCCATACACTGATGTCGCCAGCATCTGCAAAGCCCGCCCCTGGTTCGGGCGTGAATGTGCCGAAGCTGTCCAGAAAAAAACATTCAGCATATCGCGCCTGGGTCGTGGCTTGGGCGGCACGTGACCCGAATGTTGGCCGCCTCAAAGCAGCGTACAATAGGGCCACTAGGTTCAGCAAGAGGGCTATGGCGAAGCCATAGAATGTAAGTTGTATTGTATTGTGTCATTGCAACCTCAGCAAATTATAATATCATTTTGGTACGTGCGTTTATGTAAATACAAATAAGCACGTACCTAAGAATTGATGTTAAGTTCGCCCCACCTTGCTAATGTACATTTCCTTTGTTTGTAATTAATATATAAGTCTAGATATAATACTAATACAAGATCAGTCTATCAGTCAAATATATAGAGTCATTACCATATACAATTTCTATTGTTTTATTGACGCGTAATATTGGTGACCCCGACGTGATCGACGACTTCAAGAGAGCGGATGCCCAGCGCGTCGCGCGGCTTGGTCAGGAGCTCACATCCCATCCCACGGGCAGCCGTAGATACTGGCAACTGGCCAAAGCCATGCAGTCCAATTTTTGCCAACCCTCGCTGCCACCACTGCGTCATCCTGATGGATCACTGGCTCATAAAGCCCAAGAGAAGGCGGACATGCTTGCAGACCTCTTTACGGCTAACACGCGGAAAGCCAGTGGCCCTGACGGCATTCCGGCGGTGGTGCTTCGAAAATGAGCTGCTGAGTTGTTTCTAGTATTAACACGTCTGTACCGCCTGTCATACTCTACAGGGCTCGTGCCGGAGGTCTGGAAAGAGGCGAACGTACAACCGATCCCCAAGAAAGGGGATCGACCCGATCCAGGCAACTATCGACCCATAGCCGTCACCTCAGTCATTTGCAAGGTGCTTGAGCTTATTATCAATAAGCAGCTCATGCGATACCTAGAGGATCACTCGCTAATCAATGATCGGCAATATGGCTTCAGGCCAAAACGATCAACGGGTGACCTTCTGGCATTCGTCACGCATGTATGGGATGAGGGTATGGAAAGGTACGGCTAGTCCTTGGCTATTAACCTGGACATCGCCCAAGCTTTCGATAGGGTCTGGCATGCTTCGCTCCTTTCCAAGCTTCCGGCATATGGTCTACCTCCTAAACTGTGTAACTGGATTGCCAGCTTTTTAAACGAGCGCCTGCGCTCTGCGGTGGCCAGGCTTCTCGCTTCTTCCAAGTGAATGCCGGGGTACCCCAGGGGTCCGTACTATCACCAACTCTCTTTCTTCTGCATATCAATGATATGCTATCCCTCGGGAACATTCATTGCTATGTAGATGACAGCACACTGCACGGGAGTTACTCGGTTCGTCCGACGGCGGGGCGATCTGAGATTGAGGAGGAGAGACGACGACTCGTGGTTGATCTCGACCGTAACCTCGACAGTATCTCCCAATGGGGTGCCGAGAACTTAGTCGAGTTCAATGCCCACAAAACACAGGCGTGTGCATTTACTGCGAAAAAATCCCCTTTCCTTCCCCTACCCACTCTTCAGAATGCAATATTACCAATGAAGGACAATCTAGACATGCTTGACATAGACGTTCGTCGAGAGCTCAATAACACAAACTACATTGAGAGATATATTGGACTAGCTTCGCGGAAACTAGGAATACTGAACAAGGTAAAGCGATTCTTTACATCGCACCAGAGGTGTCTGCGATACAAAACGCAGATTAGACCCTGCGTCGAATACTGCTCTCACCTCTGGGACAACTCCGCGAAGTATTTGCTGGACGCTCTCGACGCTATGCAGCGACGCGCTTGTCGCATTATAGACTGTCCGGAGGTAACGGGAAGCCTTGAGCCGCTAGCTCAGCGCCGACTAATCGCTTCCTTGGCCGCGTTCTACCGTATTTACCACGGTGAGTGTTCTGAAGAGCTCTTCCACCTGATCCCACTCTCTCCCTTCCGATCACGATCAACGCGTGCCGGGCAGAGATGTCACTCTCATACCGTGGAAACCGTCTTCGCGAGAACCTAACGTTTTAAACGTTCGTTTCTCTGCCGAACGATAGTGGCTTGGAACGCCCTGCCCGCGCACGTGTTTCCTCCAATATATAACCCTGGGTTCTTTAAGCAAAGCGTGAATAGGCACATCACTGGGTCGTCAAGTTGAGGGCCACCCTCCATAGTATTCCTGTGTACTGTGAGAGTCACCCACAATCGCAGACGGTGCCACAGCTTACCATCAGGTGGGTGGCGTCAATTTGTCGACCTAAATATTAAAAAATAAAAAAATGAATAGGTTTATATTATATTATTTTAAAGAGTCTGGCAGTTTATTATAAACCTTTGGTGCAATACACAAGAAACTTTGACATGAGAGTTGTTTTGGCGCTATGTAGTATCTAATAGAGTGATTTATTTACAATTAACATGTACATTCGTAAAAATCTTAAAACTAAATTAGAAACTAGGTATAGAAAATGAAATTAATACTAAATTTAAGTATGACTATTTTTAAAAAAATGTAAAAAGTTTGTGCCCCGCGGTAGGGTGCCCATCATGGCGGCGGCATTCCCCCGCTGTATGGCGACGCTTATCCGCTGCGCAAGAAATCCGCCGGCACGTAAGTCTCCCGTTACCTCCCTGAGCCGTTTGCTGAGCTCCTTGAAAAGCGAGTGCGCGCCCGGGCCTAACGGGCCCAGGGTCTCGACACCAGATGCGACAAAGTCGTATTGAGTGCCGAGACAACTGTACTTGCCCACTTTCGAGCGCCTCAATACCTCGGCCGCCGCGCCGGCACGTTTGGCGGTTGCCGGAAGATAGGTCACAGCTAGTGTGTCGGCACGTGCAACGGGTGCCTGCCGTTTTTCCGAAAAGATTTTGACAAAATTTCATTACCCAAACAAATTTTAGCAACCTTTTTTTATACCATTGCAATATTTCGAATGATTTTAGTATGTATTTTTATTTGGTCAAATTTTTACTCGTCAAAATATTACCAAGTATAATGTTATTAAGGCATTTGGTCTTTAATCAAATGATTTATTACAGCAAACAATCTTCAAACAATAAACGTTTGGTAATAAATGATTAAACAATAAATGATTTGTTAAAACAAAAAAAAAATATTGTAATTTGTTTTTAGTAGGTTACCCGGAACTCAACTATTTAGATTAGGGTAATTTCTTCTTTAAACAAAATGGGTAGGTTATGTTAGGTTAAAACTGTGACCTCCTACGCACGAGCCGTGCGAGCGAATTTCCCAAACATTAGGTTTGCGTTACAATTTTTTGTGATTAGATTTTTTGCTAAGTAATAATTTGGCAAATAAAATTATACGAAAAATTTTTTGGGAAGTGAACATTTGTCAAATTCCTTTCTGTCAAACAAGGGAGACCCGTGTCGGCACACGTGGCGTCCCACACTAGTGGACGACCCATCCTCCATGGTATCATCGACATCCCGTCAGGTCTCTTACCATCGTCCCATGCAATGTGCTGGGGCTCCAGAATCGCAGGGACGTTTACACTGACGAGACACCGTCCCAGGATGTCGTTGATCGCGGCATGGCGGGACAGGCTGATTTTTGAGAGTGGGAGGGAATTTGGACTCGGTCCAGCTAGCCAGGCAGTTTCAGCCTCTACCAAGCTCGCGATCTCACAGTTTGTAGCCGCGGGGGCTTTAAGGATTTTTCCTGCGAGTTCAGACGAGCTATGGATTGAGGATAGAAATACTGGCAGTGCTACAGTAGAGATTTTTCGGGTTCCCAGGCCACCATATCTAATTGATAGGGAGGCTTGGGTTCATGCCTGCTCGCTTAGTCTGATATTTATGATAGCTTCAATTTGGAATTTTATTATATTGTCCAAGTCTTGGGTTAGATCGGGAAATTTCCACACTGGGCTGCAGCGGAGCAGGTACGTAAATTTAGGAACAAATAGACAAAACTTAATGATGAAAAGAGCAGAATGGCTGCTAAGTTTAAGAAGGCGGTCCGAAAATTCATTAAATTTGGAAACCGAATTTGTTAGAAGTGGTGGAATGGCGTCATCAAAAATAGGTGAACCAAGGAGGCTTAGACTGTTCTTTGTTACTATATTGATATTTGGGGCTACGCTATTAACATTATTAACTATGGATTGAGCAGAGGTTGTGTTTATTTTGTCGTTAATGAAGAGTTCAGACTTATTAAAATTTAAATGTAAGCCAATGAGATAAAAATTTTGTTTTATCATTACTAAGTCAGTTAGAAAAGTCTGAGCGTCCCCGGCTATGGTACCGTCATCTAGGTACCATATATTCAACTTTGAATTTACTTAGTGGATTATCGAGTTAATGGCCAAACTGAAGAATGCTGGACCGAGGGGATCACCCTGCTGACATCCCACAGCCGAAATAATTTCATTATTTTTGTGTAATAATTTAGAAGGACAGTGATAACACTGTAACATAAAATTGTAGATCTCCGGAACGTATAATTTAATTTCATTCAAGAGGATGTCCCTGTTGACCGAATTAAAAGCATTTTTTACGTCTAACTTAAGGATTACTTCACATTGATCATCTTGAGCAAAGGTGCGTACGGAATGTACCGTCGCTTCGCAAGCTCCACGGGTTCCGAAGCCAACTTGTACGGGTTCGAAAAGGGACGGATTTTGACCGTGTTAGCCGAACACAAATTTTGGCAGCCAATCGCCGCAGACTGGACCCTACAGCGATCGGCCGTACGCCACCATCCTTTTTAATTAAAGCTATGAAATTTGCTCCGTATAGGATAGGCGTAACTTCCTCAGCGCTGGGACCTCGTAGTGGGTCTGGGCGTGGATACCCTCTCGCTGGAGACCATGCTTCAAGCCATGGTCTCCAGCGGGAGTAGGTGGAACGCGGCCGTGTCCTTCTGCGAGCAAGTCGTGCTCGCGAAGGAGGCGGCCGAGAGGGAGAGGGAGCGTACCCTCCCCGCCGAGTTCCGTAGTCAGCAGCGAGGGCGCCGCAGACTCATCTACGCCCAAGACCATCGACCTCCATGATCGGGGCCTGAGGACGGCGGGATCGCCACCCGTCGTCCTTACAGAAGCAGGCTAGAAGGGTTGCGTGCTGCGGGGCCCCATAACACGCAATCAGATTCACTCACTGACGCGGGATAAAACCCGACCCCAACGACGCGGGATTCTCATCCCGACCCAACCCCCGCAGAGACCACAGAGGTGGTCAAAGTCCGCCGGGCGCCACTGGAAATACGTTCTGCTTGTAACCAGAGACGCCCGGCAGCGGACGTTAGAGCGGCCGCGGGCATAGGCCGCGGAACTAAAAAAAAAAAAAAAAAAAAAAAAAAAAGGCGTAACTTCCTGGCATCTATGTAAGTATAATATTATAATAATATGTAGATATCTATTTAGAAATATACATATACACGAATAGTTTTTGACTACCATAAAAATTTCAGGGGCTAAAAACAAAGTTATTAACGTTTTTAAAATCTCAAAATACGTGCGTCACGCATGGACACCACCATTTTATTTTACGCACGATGTTTGATAGTAAATAGGTACCTATCATATCAATGAACTTTGCAACATTGTTGTAACACTCGAACGAAATATCCCGATAGCGGCCGAGCGGATGCGAGACGCCACAGTCTTCAAGGTCAAACACAACTACGATTATTGTATGGTTAAGTACCTAGTTATAATGTTCATCATTGGAGTTTGATTTTTGTGACAGTAATTTTTTAATAGCTTTTTAAGAAAAGTTTGGGTGAACTGAGTAAAACCGTAGTAACTTTTAACGTAATTTCGCAATGAAATCAAGGCACCTATAATACCTATTTACTAAAATTTATTTTACGAATCCATTACGCAATTACTAAAGTAAGGTATTAAAGGGTTAAGTACCTAGGTAAAGAGGTTTAAATTACCTACCTATCTAGCAGATTAAACATGATAGGTAGGTTACCTAGGTACTGTTTCGTTAAGTAGGTAATTTTAAATTTAAATAGGTACCTAATTACTAAAATTTATTTTACGATTCCATATCCCCCCATATCCGCAATTACTTTTATTAAAGGGTGCACCTAGGTAAAGAGGTCAAATTACCAACCTATCTAGCAGATTCATCGAAGGCGTCAATTTATCCTTTGTCGGAGGTCCTCACGGGTGTTGGGTTCACTGACATACACTCTACGTTTCACTTCACTCCACATGAAAAAGTCCATTGGGGTCAGATCCGGGGACCGAGCGGGCCACGCGACCGGAGCACCCCGTCCAATCCACCTGCCTTCAAAAGCGCATCGAGACGTCACAACCGGAACTGCATTTAAGATTGAAATATAATTAAAACTGAAGGTCATTTGGCATGTGTTTTCAAAAGGCGGTGCGGTACGTGGGGAGGCGGGGTGCACGCGCCGCCGATTGTAGAATGAATGAAAGAAAATCTAATGAGTAAATTATTTTACGTAGTGAACAAATATTAAGTGGTTTTCGAAAAAAAATTTACATAACTACTTTATTCTTTTTTTTATAGCATGGATGGGTTTAGTATCGAATACCTATCACCTACCTGAATTATTTCTAGTAATTAAAAAATATTCGTGTATAAGTATGTTTATCAGTCGTCTAGATCACATAGCACAAGCTGATATTGGCTTAATTTGGGCTAGATTACATTGTGTGAGATTGTCCAAAAATATTGAAAAATAAAATATAAATATTTTTTTTTTTTATAAATTGGGTTAAAAATTTTCACTAGCGGTGAACAATG
This sequence comes from Nudaria mundana, assembly GCA_963556515.1. NCBI lineage: Eukaryota > Metazoa > Arthropoda > Insecta > Lepidoptera > Erebidae > Nudaria > Nudaria mundana. Next base: position 1,646,050 of record OY748293.1, read on the forward strand.
CAGCGGTTCACTGTCTTTTGAACACTTCTACATCTTATACAGGCTGCCCATTTACGACTTTTCCTGGGAAGTCCTTGGGTCCCGTTAAGATATTAGTTATACGAACTTGAAAGTTTATATTATTTGAACAACTTACCATGGTATTGATACAAATGTGCTGAAATTGGCTTGTTGGAATACCGTATAGCTGAAAAATATAATAATATTAGTAAGTTACAATTTTGTGCTATAGGTACTGCAAGAATACGTACGGTATTTTCCAAGAGCACATCTAAAGAATATCTATGCCAGTAGTACAGATCCCACATCTGATACAAAGAATGGGCTACGACTAACCGTCACACCAATTTGTCACACCAGTGTGAAACAGAAGATTTTTTTCTTCACCGTCACTATCTAGTGTGAATGGTGAGAAATATGTGGATCCTTGGACTTACCAACACACTAATCAGTAACAGTAAATTCCTAATAGATGTAGGGTAGAGTAGATTAACGGAATTTCAACACAGCGTCCATGTACATAGAAGTATATTGGGGTAGAGACCTAAACCTATTGTGTATAATTATTTAGCAGTCACAAATTAAATGTTCTATTTTTAATGTTCGTGATGACCTTCACAGCAGAGCCTAGGGTGGCGCACCTCGAGGGGCGACCGCGTATTAGGAGACGCAGCGTGGGTACGCCTGCCACAAGGTGGACCGGCGCAAGCAGCGCCGGACCGAATGTTGTTATTGCGCTGGGGGACGCCTATGCCCAGCAGTGGACTGAAATGATGATGAGATGGATGATAATCTGGAACCAAAGGAATCTGCAGGCAAAAGTCAGGGTTATAATTACACAGAAGGTGAAGGTGCTATCAACATCTCCAGAGCCCAAGTCATCCTCACATGCATTCGGTGCGATGCACCTGGTGGCTGACGGGTAAAATGAGGGCGTAGTAAGCGTTTCTGTTCAGGTTTTCGGGTATAAATTACCTATTTGATTTTGTGTGTGGCTGTGTGTGTACCTGGATAGTCCGGGATATACGTGAAAGGCAAGGAATTGCCATATGTGTCGAGTGACGCACACTCCAAGCGAAATTGGACCTGAAAATTAGGAAAAATATCCATCAGAACCGCTTCCCCTTTCGTCGCTAAACTATAATTACATCAAATCCAAATATTTAAATAATAACTGATTACCGCGACTCCACCTGATATAGTTTTCACGTTCCCGATGTCTGTGGGAACCATTACCGGGATAAAAAGTAGCTATTTTCATAATTGGTTTTGGTATAGTAACGGAGCCTATTATATTGAAACAATCAAATTTTTCCTCATTATATTAGCTATATTGTACTTAGTATAGATTCCCTCCCTTAGGGAAAGACCGCTGCTGTTCGCTGCTGTGCTCATTGCGTATTGCGTTTGGCAACAAAAGGATAAAAACTCACGCATAGCCAATGTTTTCTAAGTGCCAGTAAATAAAAAAATGTCCTCGGAAACTCTTCCATATCGTGGGAAATTCACTATTAGGAGATTGATACCAGTCTCAACTCAGTTGTTGGTACTCAAGTGCATAGAAGTCATATCAAAATTATTACCTACAGGCCCAAAACCAACATTATCTGCAAGTGTTGAACGTCTCCAAGCTCCAAGTCATCGTCCCCTGCTTGCGGTGCACCTGTTGGTTGACGGACTCGGAGGCTCTGGCAGGAATATTCGTGCACGGGATCAGCAATAGCCTCTATTACGTAGAACTAACAGTGATTGGTGGAATGTCGGTGAGATGAGCACTTGAGGCCTACCCCTTCGGGAAAAATGTCCAGTTTTTGTGTTGTATAATAAACTAAACTTACAGTAACTTCTTTTTTGATAGTGACGTCATGGAATTGTGGTGTATACAGTAAAATAGCAACACCCTTGTGAATGTAATCTATCTTCGCGTCTACTTTCCAAACTGTAGTTTTTGTATCGTCTTCCAAATAAAACACCACTTTTATATCACTCTTTGTTAGCTGTGGAATAATTAACTTGGCTCAGTATCTGTCTGCTGAAAGGCCCGGTAAAATCGGTCCAGCCGTTTCAGAAAATATCCGGAACTAACAGAAAAACATACAGATAGACAGCCAGACACACAGATAATAAAGTTTTAAATTGATTGTTCTATGTACCGTAACCCTGCAATTTGTGAATAAATGTTAATTTTGAATTACAAAAGTAACTTAAATTTATTTATTTTTATGTATAGATAAAATTGTCTTGTTTTCACGGTTCCATTGCCAAAGGGGAAAACGGGAACCCTATTACAAAGAATCCGATCTCCGTCCGTTCGTCCGTCCGTCCATCTGTCACCAGGCTATGTCTCGTGAACCGCGTGAGTAAGAAAGTTGAAATTTTTACAGATGATGTATTTTTGTTACCGCTATAACAACAAATATAAACTAAAATTGCCGTATTGGTATGGAACCCTTAGAGCGTGAGCGCGACTCGCACTGGCTTTTTTTCATACCTTGCCACAGAAGATCACCAGTTGCGTACCTCCTTGGACAAGTCCTGATACTGCACTGGCCCGCGATATCATCAGATTAGACTTGTTGTCGCAAATCTCATTGCTGATAACTTTTGGCAGTAGACACTGCCTAGTCTCCTGGCCGATCAGAACTTGAAAACACAGTCTCACTGTGCTCATGTCTACGTTTTGCACAGTCTCTATGTGAAAGAAATCAGCTGAAATTCGGTTTAATTCGGTTAATAAGTAAAACAAACAGAAAGGGGCTGTTTTGGGAGGTCTTCAACGTGTTTTGGTATGATACTTGTCCAAAATCGTAAAATAGTAAATAAGTACATAAAAAAATGTTATCACCAAAACCTCAGCACGGTTTTTTTTTCATTATACTTAGGTAAATTCGTCTTGATAACCCAAGTAATCTTGGTGACCTGTAAAATAATTTATGCTAAAATTCATTCTATCTAATATGGGCCGGGGTCCATTTTGTTTTCGTTTCTACTTACATAAAGTTATGTGTGAAGTTAGTTATTTTTACACAGTCAGGCTATTTATAATTTTAAATTTAATTATTATTTATTTCAGACTTACATCCATATGTATTAGTAACAATTTCCTTATAATCTAGTATTAGTAATACACAGTACATAAACATAGACAAATATTAAAAATAGGGAAGATGGATACAGACTCATACCTTTATGGCATGGATCTGTATCCATCTCTTGAGCAGCGGCGAGTCCCATCTCGCCGCAAATACATTCAGTAGAGCGTTGGCGCTGCCGCGGAGGCGCACAAGCGCTGACGTGCAGCGCTTGCGCATAATGCTTGCGAAGCTGTCCACATTGTGGGTCGAGAACATGCCCGATGCGCTACACCGCCACGGCAGCCCCAACACTGCCCTAAGCCCGTTGTTGTATTGGACACGAAGGTCGCTGTATGCCCGCTGGGTGAAATTCACCCACAGGCCGCAGCTGTAAAAAGATTGACAGTACGCCTTGTACAGCGTAATCTTCACTGCCTGCGAGCAGCGCGCGAACCTGCGGGCGAGCATGTTTGCACGAGCAGCCAGCGACCTCCGTTCCCTGTCGATGTCACAGCCATCCTTTGAGTCCTCGGTGACCCAGTGACCCAAGTACTTAAACTTGTTGACTCTGTTGAGTGGTGTGCCACATAATGATATTACCGATTTTGTATATGTTTTAGTACCGGCTTTGAATACCATGTACTCACTTTTTTTTACATTGTACTTGAGTCCATGAGTCACCGCATAGGATTCACACACAGCGATTAAATTTCTTAATGCCCCAATAGAGGGACTCAACAGCACCATGTCATCTGCGTAACTAATATTGTTAAAACAAACTCCATCAATATGACAACCGACCCTGGTGCTGCCGAGCCTCTGCATCAACTCGTTCATGTACAGGTTGAACAGGCGGGGGGAGGTTAGCCCCCCCTGCCGCACTCCACACTCAAGTCTGTACACCCCAGAAACGGCCTCTGCCCATTTAACACAATTGGTCTGGTTTGCGTACCAATACTTAAACAACCTTATAAGTTCCACCGGCAAAGATGTTTGACTCTGTAACTTGCGCCACAGAACCTCGTAGGAGACCAGATCGAATGCCTTTGACAGGTCCAGAAAACAGGCAAATACCGGTGTCTTCCTGCTGGTGTAATACTGAGCTGTCTGCTTGAGGCAAAAAATAGCACTCTCAGTTGATAGCCCAGGTCGGAAACCGAACTGGGCGTCATGTAGTTGAGTGTGCTTAGCCAGGTGTTTGTCTAGCAGACTATCCAGCACCTTTGCCACCACAGTAGCCAAAGATATCGGCCTGTAATTGGACATGTCAGAGATGTCTCCCGTTTTATTTTTAACAACAGGTACAACAACTGTATGCATTAAGTGACCCGGTAGATAGCTGTGACTCATACACAAATTAAAAAACATAGCAATAACTCTGGGCAAATGGGGTCCAGCATATCGCAGGTGTTCAACACTGAGGCCATCATGCCCAGGAGATTTACCTCTTACCATGTTGCGTATAACATTGAAAACTTCTTTGGTACTAAATGTAAGTGAGAGTGAGCCCGGCACTACTGCCCCAGTGCCAGACACCAACGACGTGCCCTGCAGAGGTGCCTCCACTTTGAAGTATTGAGAAAACGCATTAGCTATATCAACGGGGGTGTGTACACCCGCCACACTCACAGGGAGACTCTGCTTGTGGTTCAACTTATTTGTTAGCTTCCAAAATTTGCAATACTTTTTATCAGAATGATTTTTAGCAATCATGTCCATTTTGATTTGCTCTTCGTTGTTTTTACATTCTTTCAATTTTGCCTTAAACAATCTTCTTGTTTCACACATTCTATCATGGACATAACCACTTGTAGGTTTTCTATGTAACAACCAAGTATAATAACATTGACGTGCCTCCCTGTGAGCATCGCGGACATACTTATTCCAGCCTGTTACATACTTCTTTCTATTTCCAACTGGAGGCCCACAATGCGTTTTCTCAGCACTCTCCATCAATATAGTTACTATCTTACTATACATGTTATCTATTATAGCTCTATGGCTGACATTTTGACAAAAACTGTATGAACACATATGAAACTCAGATGGAAAGTCTAATTGTTTAAATTTAGAGTTACACAGTATAGCATATTCTTCTATCTGCTGCTGGTTTCTTACACCCCAAATTGCCCTACGCACAGGTAATTGCTCATGGTATACAATTTTAGGTTTAATCATATTAAAATTACATCTCACTAACAAAGGCAGATGATCAGATGTGTATGGTCCATACATAACAGACACACTAGTTATTAAGTCTCTCGCCGCACTACTCACCAAACAATGGTCCAGCCAGCGCATGGCACCATTCTGATTGCTCTTAAATGTATGAGTGTCCTTCGGCAACAGTTCCATATCAACACAGCACCACGAATGTTCGTCACACACCGAAAGCATCTCCCTCGCGAAACGCTCGCCAGGGTGAGCGTTAAAGTCTCCGAGCACAAAAATTGATTCAACATTATTACTCTCAACAATAGCTATAATTTCACCTAAGCACTCCGTAAACTCAACGAGGTTATTCGCACTGTCTGTTGGCATATAGACCGAGAAAATTAGCATTGAGCGGTCACCAATTACGATTTTTATTGCTACTAACCGATCGCTACTACATGAGATCACAAACACCGATGAAAACATAGATTTCTTCCATAGCAAGGCTACTCCGCCATACGGTCTCCCTCTAAGGATACCCGCGCTGGTGTCAACCGCAGATTTAGCAGTGTACGCAAAATCAGGGTCTATGGTTCCAAGAAAGCCCAGGTCATGCGGCATAAGCCAAGTTTCCTGCAGCGCGACGATGTTTACACTTCGGCAAAGCCGGCGTACGCATTCAACAGATGTTTGTAAATTTTGACAGTTGAATGACGTAAGGTTGACATTTACGTTTACGTTTAATTGTGTGCTTTTAATAAATTCTACTGATTTTTAGCAATTGTCTTTCGGAGGTCCATTTCCTTCCAGCTTGCCACTACCATTCAGTTATATAGATACAAGTAGCTAACAGAATCATGTCTATATCCAGAAGGAGTAGACAGTAATGTAAATTACGACCACAACTTGCCAGTTTTTTTGTTAGTTTTACGTAATAGAAATCTAGCCGGTCACCGTTTCCGGGCTCTCAGAGTATATTAGCCTCATATCTGTCTAAAAAGTCGTAACGCGGAGCTGGAAATTGTAAGCTCATCTTGCTGGTTGTCAAAAGTACTATTGGAATCCAATAGAACTTTTGAAGACTGATGGGATTGGTATTAAATAAATAAATTAATAAAATAAAATCTAAAAGCCTTTTTAGACAAGGTATACATAAGTTTAGTTCTGATTTCTACGAACAGTGGTTCTGTGAACCGTAGACTTTGGGAGTGGCTTTGTTTAGTCTTTTTCTTCCTCAATTTTCTTTATTACTATTTCATTTGTCATCCAATCCAAAAAAATATCATTCAAATATTATTCATTGTAAGCAAGGAGTGTGTGTGTAAAGTTTCATGCAAATCGGTTGATAAATACGGCCTCAAACATGATCTGACAGAACCTGTAGATGGGTACAGACGAAAGAAATTCTCTCCAGTCTGCAAGTTGAAATGGAGCCTTCTGTCGCTTCGCTCCCTCAGTCAAATAGCTAAACGACACTGGCTTTACTCCTTTTCATTGTTAATTGTTAAAATTCTTATTTATAAGGTAGGTCTGTTTCTTATTTATAAGGTACTCGTATTTAATGTACTAACTAAAATAGTTTTAAGATTTATTTACTAATACAGTTTTGAAATATTTATATGTATTTTAGGTTTAAGGTCTATCTATGGGCCGTAGAATAAGTAAATATAACATTTTGTAACTGTTCTCATGTAGCCTGAAATAAATGATTAAGAAAAAAAAACATTATGAGAAAAGGGCTTTTGAAGCAAGAAAAAATATTATTTAAAAATAGTTAAGAAACAAAAACACGAAAAATTCTTAATTAAAAGTAAATAAAAAACAGGTATTTGCTAAAAAAATATTTGTAATTATAACTATGTCACCAGGATTTTAAAGTTTCATGCAAAAAACCCGTTGGGTTATAATCACACTCGCATGATTGAAGAAATGATTGTTATTAGATACTTAGATACGTAATTAGATTGGAAAAGAATGACTCTGAGTTTTTATTGCAAGGTTCTTACTCTCACAGGCTCTACCTCTAATACTATAAAAACTCACAACCACTCTTTTCCAATCGCCAGTAATTGCATTTATTGTGTCAGTCTTGCGAGTTTGCTCATAATCTGACGGTATTTACATTTTTCTGTGAGAGATGAACCTGGCAATAAACACACGGTATCGTAATTACTGGTAATTGGAAAAGAGTTTTCTAAGATTAGACTAATCACCAGTAATTACAATAGTTCCACAACCCAACGGTTTTTAAAATCATACGGCGACACATACACACAAGGGAGAGTACTAGAAGTTAAAGCAACGAAATACAGAACAAACCTTCAATTTCATAATGTCTTAATGCATCGGCTCTTATTTCTAAAGCCCTGGCGATGTCCCATCTTCTCGTGCACTGTATACCCACATTTTTTAACTTATACTCTTTACATTCTTTCGTGAACTTGAATGTATCTACCCATATGCCGTCATGACGTAATTTCTTGCCAATAAGGTAATGTGGGTGTGGTCTGTAAAAATACCAGTTTTGTAATAATTGCTTCCTTGGCAAAAATTTTTTTTTTTTTATTTCGTGTCGAATGAAATATGGTGTGTGATACACAAATATTTGTTTCGGAGTTTGGGTATTTTCTTTGTAGGTACCTACTTACTTAACACCTTTGCGCTGTGTTAAAGACAACCTTTAGTCACCGTCGCGGGATAAAACCCAACCCTAACAATGCGGGATACGCGGCTACACAGGCGGCCAAAGTCCGCCCCGAGCCACAGAGGATTCTTCCTCTAGGGCGTCCGGCAATAGACGTAGGGGCCGCGGCTTTAATGAACTATACGCGGACTGAAAATATTGGAGAATAATGTAGGTCTGCGATCTCACCTATAGGGTTTCTCAGCTGTGACACATGAGACTATAATTGTGGCCGGTCCAATGTAGTTTCTGATTGTTATGGTAGTGTAAGTCCTCTTGGTTCCAACGGTCCCTATGCCATAGATAGCGGTTACAGTCTTGTCACTTCCATAACGGTACCTACAAAATATTTTAATTTATGAAGTCACTCTGGAGATAACTACTAACAACAGAATACTGCTTTTTTAATTTTAAAGTTTTACGCGATTATTTAGATATATACACATATTATGTCAGCGTAGGATTGTATAAACCGTAAGATTTGTTTGATTGATGGAAAATGTGATTTGTACTATATTTTTAATTTTTTTGCTTACCTATAATACCCATATTCCATACATATAAACACGTCAAACTTCGACGTGTGTAAGCTAATTGCTAAATAAAATTATGATTAAAGTAAGTTAGAAATAAAAAAGGGACTATTAGGGAAGGGACATTTTGCGAAGTGGACATTTTGCGAAAGAGACATTCTGCGAAAGAGACCTTTTGCGACCAGTGGACATTTTGAGAAGTGGACGTTCTGCGTCTGAGCCTTACTGGGGACTGAAAAAGAGTGGCCTTGAGTTTTTATTGCCAAGTTATTCTCTTATAAGCCTGTAAGACCTTTATAAACTAAAAAAAACTCACAGCCACAATTTTCCAATCACCACTAAGTGAGAGAATAACTGGCAATAAAAACTCATGGCCACTCTTTTCCAATCGCCAGTAAAAACAATCATTCCTTCAATTATGCGATGGTGATTATGATTTAAATTTTACAGATTTTATAATCTCGTGACCACTACCGTTTTCACATGGTAGAAATACAGGAGCTAGAGTTACCAAAGTTCGAATACACGGTTGCCCGACAGAAGCAAACCGACGAAAAAGAAAAAAAAACCAACGAAGTGCGTGTCAGTGTGCATAATTTAGGGCTCCATAGTTACCCATTGTAGGCCCTATAACTTCTTAACTAACAAAGTTATCTGGTCTGTTATAGTTTTCCTTCAAAGTTCATCATGGACTACCATCATGATTTTTTTCAGATTCTTAGAGCTAGACGTTTTGATTTTCGAGGGGGCCCTGTTTTAACATAAAAATGCGCTTTAAACTTGAATATATCGCAAACGGACACCTAAATCAAAACAATTTTCTTAACAAACTCGCAATGTATTTAAAAGACCTATCTAATATCTAATGATACACTACACTCTGAGTTAAACGCTAAAAAAAAACGAATTCAGAGTACGTCTAGGGGAGGTACCCAAAAAAAATATTGTTCATAATTTTCTTTTAACCCTTTGTCAAAGTAGTAAAAACACATATGCGGCGACCATTCGGACCCCATGACCCCAGTGTCTCAACCCCAAACGGCTCTAATATGTAATCACCTGCTAGGTTAGCATATTTACGCCGTTTGAGGCCTTCAGCGGATGCAGCAGCAGCGCCGACACATCCGGATGTGCTTGGAAGGTGTGAAGTTGCTAAGGTGTCAACGCATGTAGCGTCCCACACCAAAGGCCTTTCCATCTTCCACGGTAGCAACGAGATACCGTCCGGTCTCTTTCCATCGCTTCGTGCTAAACCATTTGGTTCACGTACGGCCGGAAGACCTGCAGTGGAAAGAGCCGTACGAATTATGTTGTTTAGAATAGCGTGACGAGGTATACGACCTGCGCTTCTGCTACAAGAAAGGCCATGGTGTCCCAGATTATCGACGGCTACTCCACTGGGTGCAATGATGCGGAGATACACAAGGTGTACCCAGCCAAAGGCAAGTGGCAATGCGGAAGGTTGTGTCGCCCAACATTGTACCGATGATGGGCGATGGGAGCGCCTGGATCCATAACCCTGACTCCCATTCTCCAACAGCTATGTAACAAAAAGCTTTTTCGGTAGTAGGTAGAAATGAGACTGCTAGTATGTTACAATAATTTATTAGTATTAGATTTTAGGGTAGACGTAGGTTCGACTCGTAATCGTATTACTCAGGTATTTGACGTATATTGATAAGGAATGCTACTGCCCTGACTGTCCCCTTCGGCCCGATGTCCGCTGGTTGGCAGGTGCTGGTAGGGTAGGTGGTGGCTTCCTTCTAGGCGCTGCGCGGGTAGGCGCGCACGCAGGTCGGCAGGTGCTCGTGAAGGTCTTCGACGAAGGTCAACGGGAAGGTCGACGGTGAGCGTCAATGATGAGCGGTGAACGTGAGCGGTGAACGGTGAACCCTGGAATCATGATGTCCAGCGATTCGGTAGACTGCCCACCACAAACACACGGTCAAGGGTAAGCAGAAGCAGTAGCAGGCTTGGACGGTATTCAGTGGTGAGGCAGTTAATTACATAGTTCAATATTAAAACATCTAGGTAGGTAGGTACATAATATGTCAGCCGAGGGTACTTATTTTTCACACAATAGTTATTAGATGAATTATGTAAGACAATTTATCTGATCCGACACTATATAGCCATCAGCAGTAAGTAACTAGTACTAGCATAGCATTCCTAAATCTGTGGCAGTAGGTAGAAGCATTTGCAGATAGATAGGTCATCTTATTGGTACAATTATGCACACTAAAAATAATGCAGGCAGGTAGGTACATAGTATTACATTTTAGTTATGCACACAGGGTTAAAACAATTGAAACACTCACCCAATTATGATGGGGTATAGCACTCGTTGATTAGATAATATGATCGTTGAATAGAAGACTCAAAGTAAAAAGTTAAGTGAATTAAAACTCCGCGGTGTCGGTAATTGACTTTAGCACTAAGTAAAGTGGTAGACGTCTTCGCGGGCTGTGGTGCAAGGTGGTCTGTCACCACACCCCAGCGGCTGACGGTAGGACCGTCGAGATCGGCCGCTGGCGTCGGTGTCTCGAACGTTGCAAGTGTAATCCACATCGACGATTTAAATTAATTGCGGACCGTTTACAGTAGTCAAGTACAGTGAACAAGGACAGTGGTGTAAACCAATCGGACAGTAGCGAGTCAACTTGGCTTGCAACCTGGCTTGCAAGTGGATCCGAATAGAATGGCTTTCTATTTTTTGGACAGTGATCCCCCCCCCGCCCGACACTTGACTCGCAACTGGCGTAGTGTAAACAGTAAAATTTTGTACAGTGCATAAGTGAGCGGCTTAAAGACGTGTTGTTTAATTCATGACTTGTTCCTTTTTCTAAAGAAATGGCGGGAAAATGGTCCGAGGTCACCACAACGCACACAGTAGGTACCCTAAATAAATTGTGCATTTAATATAGATTAATATGGCCGTTTACAGCATGTAATTTAAATGAATACTTTGGGAGATATTACAGATTTAAAATGCAGGGACATAGATATTGCGGCGATCATTCGTATTAAAATTTCATCAGACGTATTTTTTGACGAAACTCGTCCATTTTCCTAAAGGAAAGACACTTGACTGGCCGTAGTGTAAACAGTCACTATCCAAACTCGAAATACTCGCCACTGTACCTGCACTCGTCACTGTACTAAAAGCTTGACCAATGTAAACCAGCCTTATGTCGACCGCTCCACATACTACGCCTATGCTACGGGTTTGCCTTGGGATTAAATTTATTATATATTTAAGTTGTTAGTTTGGTAATTTTTACTATAATTTTTATTGGATCTAGGGATATAGTGCGGCGTGCGAGGCACAACCGTTACATACCCTCCTTTTTAGGTTCGGATTTTCGCTTGGAAAATCCACAACTGAACTGCTAACTAAACCAACTTGAAGTCTTTATCTGCCATACGGTAGTAGCGTTGACGCATGGGGGCAGCATCCCCAGCGTCTATCTGGTGCGTTATTAGAGTAGTAGAGTAGTAGACGCCCCAGACTGCACTTCTCGTAGGATAGTTGGGGTTGCTATACTGCGGGTTTGCCTTGGGATTAAACTTATTATATTTAGTTGTTAGTTTGCAAATTTTTGCTATAATTTTTATTGGATCTAGGGATATTGTGTGGCGTGCAAGGCACAACCGTTACAGCTAGTAAGGCTACAAAATATAGACAGAAGTGTCAATTAGTGTATTAATTCTCAATTTACAGAGCGGCGAATCCCCCAGTCGCTGTGAGTCTAGGCGTGAGGCCAGGTCAGTGTCGGGGCAAGACATCCTCTAAGCATTTATGGTATCGGTCTTGCATCGCACCTCGGAATCAATCAGTGTATTTGATAAAATTTTCCTGACTAAGTAATTCTTCGGTGCTTCGGACCGAACGACAGAAATCCTGACAGACTGATATCTGTGACTCTACGAATATCTAGCCCGCCCAAGCGAACTGGAAGAGACGCTTGGACCCAAGCTCGGTCATTAATATTTACATTTAAAATTTTACGCAAAGATTATAATTACAGTTAAGGGATCTATCAGCCGAAAACGGCAATAGAAATTATTAGGTACCCGGGACTATCAACTAACCAAATGTGGACGCATCATACGCCTCTGTCTATTACCCTTTCGGGGATAAATACGTGATTTTGTGTATGTTGCAAACGTAACACGTTTAAAGAATTTCTGACTCATTCCAAACATCGAATTGGCCGAATAAAATGGATAGTATGATGCAATATGTTTTATGATTTAAGTTGTATCTCAATTTCTCGGTAACGATAGACGCTCTCACCACAGAATAACTAGCGATCTAACAATAATATCGATGAACTTCTTCGTAAAAAATCGACGTAGTTAACTGTATTGACTGATGCCCAACCTAAAGGGACCCAACGCCTCCTGCAGGAGACTGTACCTGGGGATCGTGCGGAGTATGGCCCTATACGGGGCTCCCGTATGGGCGGATAGGTTGGCGGTCAAGGGGAACGTGACTCTGTTAAACAGACCACTTCAAACCTTGGCCGTCAGAACCATAAGGGGGTACCGCACGATCTCCGGAGAGGCTGCATGTCTCCTAGCCGGGACCCCTCCATGGGACCTGGAAGCGAGAGCCCTTGCGTCATTGTTCCAAAGGCGCAAGGAGGCGCTGGAGCGGGACCACAGGCCTGCGTCTCGAGAAATCGAGGACCAGCGGTCCCAACCCCGCCAGGATCTCATGGAGCAACCCAAGGGGGGTGCCATTATCATCGCGGCGGTGAGACCGATCATGGACGATTGGCTGCAGAGGCAGCATGGTGACCTCACGTACCGTGCGACGCAGATCGTTGTCGGGCATGGATGCTTCGGTAGCTATCTGTTTCGCATGCATCGTGAGGTCACACCCCGGTGTCAACACTGCGAGGTTTCCGACGACGACACCGCACTCCACACGTTGGTGGAGTGCTCAGCGTGGGCGAGTCAGCGCCGGGACCTCGTAGTGGGTCTGGGCGTGGATACCCTCTCGCTGGGGACCATGCTTCAAGCCATGGTATCCAGCGGGAGTAGGTGGAACGCGGCCGTGTCCTTCTGCGAGCAAGTTATGCTCGCGAAGGAGGCGGCCGGGAGGGAGAGGGAGCGTACCCTCCCCGCCGAGTTCCGTAGTCGGCGGCCAGGCCGCCCCAGACTACGCGACTACGCCCAAGACTATAGTCCTCCATGATCGGGGCCTGAGGACGGCGGGATCGCCACCCACCGTCCTTACAGAAGCAGGCTAGAAGGGTTGCGCAGATTCACTCACTGACGCGGGATAAAACCCGACCCCAATGACGCGGGATTCTCGTCCCGACCAAACACCCGCAGAGACCACAGAGGTGGTCAAAGTCCGCCGGGCGCCACTGGACATACCCTCTGCTAGTAACCAGAGACGCCCGGCAACGGACGTTAGAGCTGCCGCGGCCTTGGGCCGCGGAATGAAAAAAAAAAGCTGTTCACTAGTACATTAATTGTATAACTTAATCAGTTATACAATTAATGTACTAGTGAACAGCTTTTTTTTTTTAATTTCGTATATAAAAACATCTTATACACACTTATCACGTATATAAAAACATCTTCTCACAATTACTTAAAACTAACATTTAAAAAAAGAAAAAGTTAAGCAAAGGTTAAGCAACATCGACTTAGGCCGGTCTTAGGATGGGTGACCATTTCATAAGACATTGAGACCCCTCCGTGCCTCGGAGAGCATGTTAAGACGTCGGTCCCGGTTGTCATACAAACATCTATGGTAGTCGTTACATAAATATTTTTAACAAAAACACAATCGTAGAGATAGGTACAGTTGGCGAGGTATAAGCGTAGCTTTGCATATGTGTACTGCAGTGTACGTGAACGTAGATGTAACCTCTTTTACACACACATGACATGTGTTATACACACAGCTACAAAAAGAGTTTTTACTCTACTTTTCGTCACTCACACAAATGCAAAGCTCCGCTTATTCCTCGTGAACTGTACCTACCTACTTTTTCACTACCTTTACAGTTATATACTGACGGGTTTCGTCTCTGATGATGTCAATTCAGTCAGTTTTTTAAGTCCGTGGCAGCGGACGTCAAAGCGTTTACGTCCGTTGCCGGGCGTCTCTGGTTCACACGCAGAAGGTATTTCCAGTGGCTCCCGGCGGGAATTCAGTCAGTGTATAAAACGTAAACTTATCGAAAAATACATGTGTTTTTGTTCAATATATTGTCCCCAAATTGCCATAATTATAATATGGTATCACCATGTTGCGCCCGTATCTCGATATTGCCAACATGAAAAGGGTTTTTTCAATATGATTTCCCTCATAAACAGTGACTAAGGGCTCTTGTTCATACACGTTTTTTCAGGCGTAAAACGCAATGAGAGCTTGTTAATCCAAACGGCAGGGCGGCGCGCGGCGTTCGTGCACGCCGTACGTTGTAGAAACCGTGCCATGAACAAGAGCCCTACTTGTATATGAGAGCTTGTTCACACACACGGCGGCGCTGCAACGCACGACAAACACGCTGTACGTTGTAAGAACCGTGCCATGAACAAGAGCCCTACTTGTATATGAGAGCTTGTTCACACACACGGCGGCGCTGCAACCCACGACAAACACGCCGTACGTTGTAAGGCGTGCCATGAACAAGAGCCCTACTTGTATATGAGAGTTTGTTCACACACACGGCGGCGCTGCAAAGCACGACAAACACGCCGTACGTTGTAAGAACCGTGTCATGAACAAGAGACATTTGCTGTGATTAATCATCATCATAATAAAAAAAAAATTACGTCATACGAAAATGTTTACTTTCGTAAATTTTTTCAACTTTTTCCATATTATCACCATCAGCAACCTTTACCCTATGTGTAGTAACTTCCACAAAGTGCAATTGTCAGTATAAATTTGTTAAATACTTAGTTACCCTTACCTGATCGATTTGCAGGGCTGCTCTACTATCTCCAGGAAGGGTTTACCAAGAATAGCCTCATCTGTAATAAAGAAAAATATCCCATAAAATTCCCCGCATTTATTACTCCCATTCGTCATTCGTATTGCAGTTATCGCCACTTAGGATAGATTTGCATGAGCCTCTTCAGTGTATCAGCAGATACACCAGTTCACCGTAGTTCAAGTCTCGGAACCCTTATAGTTTCGTCATGTCTGTCCGTCCGTAAACATGAAATTTTTTGTATTTACTACACCGACAAAGTACTACAGATTAATTATTTTTTGCGGTACATACACGTAAAATGGGAATGATCTTGTTTTCTCGCATCAACGCCAAAGTGTGCGGTGTCAGTAGATAGGTTAGCAAACATTTAGTATTTTGAAAACACTAAATGTTTGCTAATACGATTTATAAAAATTTAAGGATCCGTTTGCAAGATATTTAATTTAAAGTTAATTTTTTGTTAAAAAAGAGCGTTCCCCCCTGCCCCCCTCCCTCTAAAACCTAAACGGCTGGCTTGAAATATCTAAAAAAAAATGGATGGAAACTACGGAACCCTAACCTATGCGTGGCCCGAAACGCACTTGGCCTGTTTCTTTTCAAATTTTTTATTAACAGAAATCCCAAAATTACTAAATCTACTGTTGATCTATGAAATAAAATGAAATGAAATGAAATGATTTATTTATTTGTATAGGTCACTAAATGTCTCTTACAAACGTCAGTAAGTACTTAAAATAATTGCTTCTATATTTACATGTACTGCCAGATTCGCAAAGCAATAAGTAGAACCGAGAGAAAGAACCTGGCAATAAAACTCTCGGTCACTCTTTTTCAATAATTGATACATTTACAAATTTTCTTAAGACAAAATGTCTTTATTTTTATTATTTAGTATAATAGTAATATTAATTTTGATTATATTTGTATGTGCTCCCTCATTTGACATTGTAATTTAGTTGTATCTTGGGAAGGCCTTTGGTATGGGACACTACATGCGTTGCCACTTTAGCACCTTCACACCGGATGTGCCGGCGCTGCTGCTGCATTGGTTGAAGGCCTCAAACGGCGTAAATATGCGCACCTAGCAGGTGATTACATATTTGAGCCGTTTGGGGGTTGAGACACTGGGGTCATGGGGTCTGAGCGCGCGCCGTCTTTATAGAGACATTGCTTGTCGTTGTTATTCTTATTGTAAATAAACGGCAATTTTATTAATAATTAATTAATCAATCACTAAATTGACAATTGAAAATGATTTGGTATGTGCTCTTTGATCAGACATTCTAATTCGAGTGCATTTTTTATAATTTAGTTGATATCCCTGCTAATTTTGCATGCCAGTTAGCGGAAATATGGTCAAGCTATTCATAATTATGTAACATCTCTGTACATACCTGTATTTCGCAAAAAATAAATATATTGAAATTAACGTTATTTAGTGACGATATTATTTTAAGGGTGTAAATGAAACAAATTAGGTAGGCAGGTGTGTATGAACAAAATCACAACAGCAACAAAAGAGTCATACATTTATTATCATGTTATTACGTAATATTATAAATAAAATTGAGGATACCAAAAGTTTCATATTAATAGTCTTTATCAGTGCCTAACTGGTATTGTATAACGCGATTTTTTTACTTAGATAATCACGAAAAAATGTTTTGATCTAAGATCATCATCATTCACCGAGCCTTTTCTCAGTTGGCTTTCCAGTCTAACTACGATTCGGCTGAACTTCAATATTTTCCGTGAAGCGACTGCCATCTGACCTTCACAACCCATGGGCGATATCGAAGTTCTGTAGTTAGACCGGTCGGATTTTTGATTTAGGGCTCCAACTACCTCTAACGACTGCCATAGATGTTTGTATGACAACCGGGACCGACGTCTTAACATGCTCTCCGAGGCACTGAGGGGTCTCAATGTCTTATGAAATGGTCACCCATCCTAAGACCGGCCTGAGTCGATGTTGCTTAACCTTTGCTTAACTTTTTCTTTTTTTAAATGTTAGTTTTAAGTAATTGTGAGAAGATGTTTTTATATACGTGATAAGTATAATCAGTTATACAATTAATGTACTAGTGAACAGCTTTTTTTTTTAATTCCGCGGCCCAAGGCCGCGGCCGCTCTAACGTCCGTTGCCGGGCGTCTCTGGTTACTAGCAAAGGGTATGTCCAGTGGTGCCCGGCGGACTTTGACCACCTCTGTGGTCTCTGCGGGTGTTTGGTCGGGACGAGAATCCCGCGTCGTTGGGGTAAGGTTTTATCCCGCGTCAGTGAGTGAATCTGGTTGCGTGCTATGGGGCAAAGGCCTCGCAGCACGCAGCCCTTCTAGCCTGCTTCTATATATTATATATATATCTCTATTCAGGCCCCGATCATGGAGGTCGATAGTCTTGGGCGTAGTCGCGGAGTCTGGGGCGCCCTCGCCGCTGACTACGGAACTCGGCGGGGAGGGTACGCTCCCTCTCCCTCCCGGCCGCCTCCTTCGCGATCATGACTTGCTCGCAGAAGGACACGGCCGCGTTCCACCTACTCCCGCTGGAGACCATGGCTTGGAGCATGGTCTCCAGCGAGAGGGTATCCACGCCCAGACCCACTACGAGGTCCCGGCGCTGACTCGCCCACGCTGAGCACTCCACCAACGTGTGGAGTGCGGTGTCGTCGTCGGAAACCTCGCAGTGTTGACACCGGGGTGTGACCTCACGATGCATGCGAAACAGATAGCTACCGAAGCATCCATGCCTGGCAACGATCTGCGTCGCACGATACGTGAGGTCACCATGCTGCCTCTGCAGCCAATCGTCCATGATCGGTCTCACCGCCGCGATGATGGTGGTACCCCACTTGGGTTGCTCAAGTCGCACCCTCCATGACTCCTTGCGATCCTGGCGGAGTTGGGACCGCTGGTCCTCGATTTCTCGAGACGCAGGCCTGTGGTCCCGCTCCAGCGCCTCCTTGCGCCATTGGAACATTGACGCAAGGGCTCTCGCTTCCAGGTCCCATGGAGGGGTCCCGGCTAGGAGACATGCAGCCTCTCCGGAGATCGTGCGGTACTCCCGTATGGTTTTGGCGGCCAAGGTTCGAAGTGGTCTGTTTAACAGAGTCACATTCCCCTTGACCGCCAACCTATCCGCTCATACGGGAGCCCCGTATAGGGCCATACTCCGCACGATCCCCAGGTACATTCTCCTGCAGGAAGCGTTGGGTCCCTTTAGGTTAGGCATGAGTCGCGAAAGCGCGACCGATGCCTGCGTCACTTGGGGATCAAACTTCGGAAATGTGGTCCGAAGTTCCATCAGCTATCAAGTACCATCCCTAGGTACTTCATCGAGGGCTTGATGTCGATGCTAACGCCTCCCACATTTATGCTGGAACCTTCAGGTGGACCGTTCCGAGGTCTGTGAAAACACAGAACCTCGGACTTGTGCAAGACCACCTCCAGTTCCAACTGCCGTATCCGATCCACGACTTGAGCAACACCCGTCGTGACCTTGAGTGCTGCCTCCTGGTACGTTGCACCCCGCGCCGTGACGAGGGTATCGTCGGCGTAGCACGTTACGCCAACGCCCCTAGGCAACGCACCCCGCAGCACCCAGTCGTAGCCGATGTTCCACAGAAGCGGCCCCAGGAACGACCCCTGTGGAACACCGCACGACACATCTCACCGAGCTGGCCCGAGCCAGCTGGGGAAAGCTATGGCCCTCTCCGAGAGATAGGCCCCGACAATACGACGGAGGTAGAGAGGCGTTTCGTGATACATGAGCGCCTCCCTAACGCAGCTCCATGGCAAGGTGTTGAACGCGTTGGCGACGTCAAGAGACACCGCCACCACCACCTTGCCCTGCGAGACTGCTTCCTCCGTCAGGTTCTTCATGCGCATGATCGCGCTCACGGTGGAGCGTCCCCGACGGAAACCGTACTGGTTGTCCGCCAGGTCTGGCCCCACCGTTGAGATATGTTCGACGAGGCGTTCCGCGATAATTCTCTCAAAGAGCTTACACACCTCGTCGAGCAACACGATCGGCCGGTATCCGGACGGTGAGTCCACCGGCCGCCCCGCCTTACGGACCAGGACCAGTTTCCTCCACACCTTGCCCCTTTCGAGGCATGCGCTAAAGAGCCCCATCAGTCGAGGCCCGAGTTCTCCGAGGGCCAGGACCCATGCACGGCCGGGAATGCCATCGGGTCCGGGGGCAGTGATTTTCCGGCGTTTAAGCCGGAGTACTGCCGCACCTAGCTCCCCCACCCTGACTTCGGGCACGTCGTCCTCGCTGGTATAGCACCGGGCACCGCGTCGGGCAGAGACGGAGCCATGCGCGGAGGGACGTGCTGCTCCGCGCTCGTCGGAAACAGGGAGCCCATGACCCGCTCCAGCTGTTGCGGCTGGAGACTCTGGGTCAGTGGGGGCGCCCTAGGTCGGAGTTTCTCCCTCACCTGTAGGTACGGGCGCCCCCATGGGTTCTGCTGCAGGGTCTCCAGGAGCTCCTCGTGGGCCGCCGTCTTAGCCCTCTTTATCGTCTCCTGGAGATTACCTTTAGCCTCCCTGTATGCCTGATAAAGCTCCACCTCTCGGGCTGCCACGTCGTCTGGGCGGCGATGCCTCCGGCGAAACCTGGTGTACTGGTGGCGGGCGGAGATGCATTCTGCGCGCAGCTCTGCAATCTCCGGCGACCACCAGCACACCTGCTTCCTGGCCGGTCTGGGTGTAACCTTAGGCATCGCTGTATCACAGATTTGCGACATGGCTCTCCTGAATCACTCCGCCTCGGCATCCACATCGGCAGGCCGGTCCGGTGCCGGAATCCAGGCCTGCACGATGGATGCCTCCAGGAGAACCTCCCGATCCAGATGGTGAAGTGCCCAATGCGGATCCGGGGGATTTGCCACCGGCTGTGGGAGGTCAGGTGGGGGGACGACATCGAACCGGATGTACCGATGGTCCGAGTGCATCTCCTCACCCTCCTCCACGCGCCAGCCTGTAATACGGCGGGCGAGGTCAGGGGATGCGAACGTTACGTCTACGATCGATTGCCCCCCCTCGCCGCCAAAAGGTGGCGACATTCCCCCGGTTGACGACCTCCAGACCACGTTTTCTCTCAAACTGAGTCTCGTCCAGTGTCGGCGAGATGTAGGTGGCCACGACTGCCAACCCATCATAGTCTGCCGCAACACACCCGCGGCCCCTTGCGATGATCGCAAGGCGCGAGTTCTCTGCCGCGGACCCCCCAATGATAAAACAGGCCGAGCCGTCCTCGTCCACCGGGCTTCCCGGGTGGACGTAGTACGGCTCGGCGACCACGGCCAAGTTTATGGACCACTGCCGGATGCTCTGGTACAGAAGATCCTGAGCAGCGCGGCAGCGGTTCAAATTCACTTGCAGGATGAGGATATGGGCGTCAAACATTAATGGACGTCCATATCAGCATCCCGCCGCGAAACAACTGGCCGTGCAGTAACGGCACCCCCACCGCTTTCTGCGGACGGACGAGGCTTTGGCCTCGAGGCGGCGCAGGTTGTGCTGCCGACCCGGTGATCCGCAGTCTTGCCCTCCACCTCGCATCTAAAGCAGCGAGGCGGGGCGTCACAGGCACTTGCCTTGTGACCGGGCCGGCTGCAGCAGAAGCACCGATCGCTCACGGTGACTTCCGCTGTGCACTGCACTCCGACGTGCCCCACCACCATGCACTGGAAACATCTGGTTTCCCGGGCACGAAGGAGGTGCACCTGCGCCTTTAGGAAGCCCCCTATGAGGAGGCTTCGTCCGTCCGCTACTTTCAGTGCCGCCGCGACGGGGCACTGGACGACTGTCATCCCGTGACCAGTGGAGCCGAAGGAGATATCTCCAGCCTTCACCTGATCACGGGGGCAGCCGCCCGCCGCCACGACTGCGGAAATTACTTCCTCCGTCGTAGCCGCGTCATCCAGACCCGTGATGCGCAATGCAACACATTTGGTGGGTCTGGTGACGCGGACGGCTTCTGCGTCCAGCGCGTCCCTAAGCTGAGCCGCTAGGGCGTCATTTGGGGGTTCGCGTCGCGCCGCCTATTTGCAGCGCGACGCGAGCCCCCATATCGATAGGCATAATCAAGTTCCGGGAATAATGCAGTAAGTCGTCGGCTGAGACTGCCCGGGAAAGGGCAGTGTCAGGACCGGGGGCTCTCTTTAGGCTTATTCATAATAAACAATTTCTCTCTGTGTTGGCCACTCAAGTTTCGATGTCGACGTTCGGTCACCCAACGAGCCACTGCGTTACCGTGGTCAAGTTGGGGTGCAGGGCGGACGGCGAGGATGTAGTCTAATCTCTTGGGGTCCCGCCCCACTAGTGAACAGCTATTTAATATTTTGAGTTATGTCTCGAAAATGGCGACCCTTATAGAAAAATTGTTAAAACCATAGATATAGAGGGAGCGAAGCGAGCGGATCCCAAGTCTCTAGTTAAAACATATTTGTAGATACTCGTATTAATTGTTTACTCTTGAATAGGATAATGTACCTATACTTTACTAGCGGACACCATATTCGCCCACTGACAATTTATATAAACAAACAAGTTAAAAATATGGCAAAAATTTGCCAAATATTTTAGATTTTTCGAAAGTTTTTTCATAAATCTAAAAAATGTCACATGACATGAAGTTCAAGATTATTTTAGAGGTCTTTGACCATGCTGAGTTGATTGCAGCTGGACTGGAGTCTCTAACTATTACCGTTCTCGATTTAACCTCGTTTTGACCTTGACCTTGAGATCAGAGGTCAAAGGTCAAATTCATTTTGGGGGTTTTCGACTATGCTAAGTCGATTGGCGTTTACACTGAGTCTCTAGCTCTTACCGTTCTCGAGTTGAAAGTTGTTCACGGACGGACATTACTGTTGTATAAGAGATATTCGTTTCGAAAACTCTAAAACCATCCTCGAGTATCACTCTATCTATTGGTGAAAACCACGTAAAATCCTTTGCGTAGTTTTAAAGATACAAGCATACATAGGGAACGGAACCAACTTTGTTTTATACTATGATATGATATTTATACACCGTGAAAGTACCACCGTTTACAAAAAAAATTTTTTGGACTCAGTTTTGATAACAGAACCGACTGGAAGTATAACTTTGAAAAACAAAAGCCTGATCACCAAAAGTGATCTCTTACAGGTAACCTTAGGAATGATATACGTCACAGAGCAATGAATATCCGACCTTCTTAAATAAATAGAATCTGCTTAACTATTTTTAAGTTAAACTGTTTTAACGATAATATAATATACCAATTTTTGGGTTTATGCGAATGATAACCTTGCATGACTGCTTTGAATGAACTATAAATAAATTCCAATGCGCAAGTATGTACAGTTTTGGCGCAAACGCGTATTTATAATACTTAAACAAGGAAAATTACGCTTTTTGCATAATGCAGGTTAGAATTCCATGTTAGCATAAACATATACATTCAGCATAAGGATAAGTAGAGTTGGTTTTGACACAATTACACATTACCGAAATGGGTATGAGGTAACAAACCTAAAAAACATCCTCCTCCTTTTTGGAAGTCGGTTAGAAAGAATAAGTAGAGTTGTTTATAGTAATTAAACACCTATAACACGATCCTTTTGAAAATGCATTAAATAAATATACTGTAACTAGCGGACGCCCGCGGCTTCGCTCGCTTGACAAATTATATACACAAAAACCTTCTCTGAAAACTACTCTATCCATTAGTGAAAACCTTATCAAAATCCAGTGTGTACTTTCAAATATCGAAGCATACACAGGAAACGGAAGTGATTTTGTTTTATTAGTATGATTTTGTCTATTTTTAAAAATAAAACTAATAATTAGTTAATGTCACTGAGGACATAAGATTTGGTATGGACCAAGGAAAAGTCACATTACTGTCACTTCTTGATTTTAGCAACGCTTTTAATACTGTTGACTTTCAAATTCTTCTTGGAACTCTTCGCTCTATTAACATATCTCCTACGGTGATTGATTTACCTGTATGGCCGCCGGCAACGTGTACGCATTGAAGACACTTTTTCTTCCTGGACTGATGTTACTGTCGGTGTGCCGCAGGGTGGCGTTCTATCGCCACTTCTCTTCCCAATTTTTTAAATTCTATCTCTGTACAATTAGTTTCATCCTACCACCTTTATGCAGATGATCTCCAAATTTACACACAAGCGCCACTGTAGAATTTACACGAAGCATTTACTACGATCAACCTGGATCTGGAGATAATATGTGATTGGAGCATTCGACATGGGCTTCAAGTGAACCCCGCAAAGACCCAGGTGATTCTAATAGGTGGCCCTAGGACGATGTCACGTATCGACTTGTCACAGTTGCCCCAAGTTATCTTCAACGGAACTCCAATCGAAGTAAGCAACAGTGTAAAGAACTTGGGTATTTACTTGGATAGTACGATGTCTTGGGATCGTCAAGTGCAAGAGGTTGGACGCAAAATCTTTGCATCAAATGGCTCACTGCGCAAGCTGCGAAATCTCCTTCCAACAGCTACTAAAGTTACGCTGGCACAGTCTCTATTGCTCCCACTCCTCGATTATGCCGACGTCAGCTATCTTGACCTCACGGAGGAGCACCTTGATAAGCTTGAGCGCCTTCAAAATGTCTGTATTAGATTTATATTTGGCCTACGCAAGTATGATCATGTGTCTGAGTTTCGGAAAACACTCAAGTGGTTCCCAATTCGCCTTCGCCGAAATACACACATTCTTTCACTGCTATATATACTCTACTGTATACTCTTCAATCCTCGCACTCCCCAATATCTTAAAGAACGGTTTAGGTTCCTTCATGACACACATTCAAGATCTTTGAGGTCATCGGCAAATTTGATGCTGGAAATGCCAGCACACTCGTCTACTTACGCAGACAAATCTTTCACGGTCAGGGCGGTTCGTTTGTGGAATGCTTTGCCACTTCACATCAGACGTGCGCAGTCTCTTACTTCTTTTAAAAATATGTTAACTGATTACTACCTTTCTCTCAAATCAAATCAAAATCAAAATATCTTTATTCATGTAGGTCACAAAGTAACACTTATGAACGTCAAAAAAAAGAAAATGCTTCTACATTTACATTTACCGCCAGATTCGCAAGGCAATAGGTAGAGCCTGTGAGGAAAGAACCTGGCAAGAAAAACTCACGGCCACTCTTTTTATTCGCCAGTAAATACAATGATTCTGTTACAACATTAAAAAAAGGCAAGGGCAGTACGTGACCATGTGTGGACCAAGTGAACTTAAAAATTATGAATCTCTGTTATTCACAAAAAAAGTCAAATACTAGTTAAAGGTGCCACATAATCTCAAAGTACCCATACCTTACAATATCATAATAATAATAATTTAACAATAATAAGTGAGTTTCAGCAATAAAACAACATTTCAAACAGAAGTAGCCCCTATGTAGCTCGAGTGATGAGCAAGCAACTCATTGCCATTTCTCTGTAGCGTTTAGATAATCTTTAATAGTATAATATGCCTTTTTAGGAGGTGTGTCTTAACAGCCACTTTGAATTTATTCAAAGGAAGGTTCATCAAATCTAACCAATATTTAGAATGTCTATGTATTTTGTGTATTTTAAGTATTTATTTAAGTATTCTTTCTTTTCCTATGATATTATTACTACCTGGGTAAGTTTATTAGTTCATTTATATTGTTATCCTACTCTTTCTTATCTTTATTTTATTATTTACTAAGCTTTATTTTTCTTTTAACTTTCACGTATTGTACACTACCCTTTTAATTTCTTTAACTCACTATCCATCCAAAGGTTGTCTGGAAGAGATCGCTTTTAGCGATAAGGCCGCCTTTTGTACTATCTTTAAGTTAAGTCTCCTAATTGTATGTTGTCTTTTTTGTGTACAATAAAGAGTATTTGTATTGTATTGTATTGTATAAGTTGTACGTAAGTTATATAATAATATCCCCTCTTTCTTCAAGCCCGTTCCCGAATGCAAGAACAAGAGCTTTTTGTTTATTTTTGGAAGAATACTTATAGCAATTGCAAATACGATGTACTATAAGCGAGTGATTAAAACAAACACAAAATGGCGGTGGGGCATTGATTGTTCCCACCTTGAATGTTCCCACCTTGATTGTTCCCACCTTGAAAAAATATATTTCAATGTTTATGTTGTAATTGTCTTTGTTCAAACTATAATAAATATAAATATTGTTGGATAAGTTCACACAACGTCACCTAGCCCAAACTATGGGATCTAGACAACTGATAAACATTCTTATATATTTCTAAATACATACATAACATACATAAAAAACACCCAAACTCCGAAACAAATATTTGTGGATCACACAAATATTGGATTCGACCCGGGAATCGAACCCGAGACTCAGGAGTCGAACGCCGATTCACCACCGACTACTCTACCGAAGCAGTCGAAGATAATAAATATATGCCATCGATATCATTACTTATTTGGTCAGAACACAATAACTATCAAATTAGAACTGTCATCGAGAGCTTAAAGAAATGGAAATACTTTTTTTATAGCATTCCTTTTTTTATAGCTAACCTCTCCAGCTAAACTAAAACTGCTTGTGATAGAAGAGGGTTCACGTCTGTAGTGTGTTTAAAAAAATGTGTTTTGTTTTTCAAAGTTAGACTTCCAGACGGTTCTGTTATCGAAACTGAGTCCAACCTTTTTATTTGAAAACGGTGGTACTTTCACGGTGTATAAGGTATATTAAAAAAAAATATTTGGTAAGGATTCATCTAAAATTCAGTGTTTAAATTTCGTTGTAACACGATACACTGGTACCGTTAGTTCGGCAGAACACCGATAGATGGATCCAACGCCTTATACCCTTAATAGCGCGATTTAGAAATTATGAAAGGCCGTGGGTTCGAGTCCTGCCGATGACATCAGTTTTTGTGATCTTTTTATAATTTCTTTCTTAATATTTTAAGAATAGTGGCGATAAATAGACCAGACCTTAGCAAACATAAAGTAACAGCTCAGTGTCGATAAGCTCACCCTCGTTTTATTACATTTGGGCGTAATATGTGTGCGAATATTAGTGTGTAATATGGTCATGTCACGGTCATATTCTTGGTCACCCTCGGTTTTGATCTTGCAGCATTGGAAGACTAAAAACTATACTTTCGCAGGAATATTACAACTTGCCTGTCTTATTTTTCTTTTGTGTTGAGTCATTATTATCTATCTATTTATATAAATGGGGAATGTCCCCCTTAGCCCTCGAGAACTGCTTATGCTCCAATGATGGTTGACCCCTCTATGGATAGCCCTCGATCTGGAGGCAAGCCAAAAATTCGAAAATTAGGTCAAATTTTCGATTTTTTGGCTTGCCTTCAGATCGAGGGATCGAGGGAGGAGATCGAGCCCTAAGGGGTCAAAAGTTATAGGCCAAAACCAACAAAAGGCGTGGTGCTGCGCGAAGCACCGCGCAAGACACCATACTAGTATGTAGTAGAATCCAAGGTGAATCATATTCATATTTTTTATGTTACGCAATAATAACTTAAATTCGCAACCAGCGAGACTAGAAGTTGGTTAATTATCACAAGTGTGGTACATCATACCTTACCATACCATATAAAGTAACAAACAAAACAATGGTCATGGTTACTTATGATATTTTAAATATATTGGTAATATATTGGTAATATATAATTTTAAATATATTTGTACCTAGGTCTAAAACTATCACAGCCCCAGAGCATGGCAGAGGAACATAATGTCGATTGACTAATTATATCGCTACTTATCTCATTTTTAGGGTTCCGTGCCTAAAGGGTACAACGGAACCTTATTACTACGGGACGCTGCCCGTTCGTTTGTTCGTCTGTCTCCAGGTTGTAAGATGATGACTGCTTTAGTGGCATGGTCGGTATTGCATCATCTTTCTATGCCGGATTCTCAGGTTCGATTCCCGGTCGGGATAAACTTTACGTGAAGACAGATACGTTAATACCGAAATCTGGATGTTTCCTATGTATAATATGTACGTACTTATTTACAAAAAAAAAGTAAATACGTATTTATATCAGTATATCTAGTACTCATATCACAAGCTCTTCTTAGTTTGAGACTAGATGGCGTTGTGTGAATTGTCATAACATATTTATTTATTATTTTCATGAACCGTAATAATTGGACAATTAAAATTTTCATAGATTATGTATGTATTATGTATGTATTATGTATGTATTATGTATGTATTATGTATGTATTTCTGGTGCGCCTATTTATTTATATATATTTATAACAGCATTGAGCTCTGGTCAGCATGATGCTCTTCAACAGCATCCGATGAACTATTTGAAGTTGATTTTTGGATCAATCTTAATCGTGTTTTTAATTTATTTTATCATGATGGAATACTTTATCCTTTCCCAATTCAAAAGTGTTATAAAAGTTTGTTTAGTAAAAATAAATGATCAATCTATACTGCGTAACAAAGATAATTCTTGAAAATCATATTAAAAGCAAACGCACCGTGGGAAATAACACTTTATTCATATAGAAGAAATAAAAACTTACCTCTTTGGTTGTATCCCGCTGCCATTTGATCTCAAAAACATCAAACCACAAATCAAAAACACACACAGAAAACTAATTCAAAAATTCGTCATTTCAATTTCATAGTTTTAATAAAAACATTATGGCCGATAAGTGTAGAGACCTTGACGGTTGAAACTCAACTAACAATCATGGTAACTATATACCTATATGTATGTATCTACTCATTGTATATACGTCATAGTTGGGAAATACGACTGCGGTATTTAAATTACACATCTGAAGTCATATAACATAATAATATAACATACGACAATTCGTACGTAAGTACTCTAACTAGACAGACAGACGGCATTTTAAGTGTACCCTGGTAAGGTTTAAATGCTATTAGTACGTCTGCAATAGCAATGCGCATCAGTAATACTCAGAGTACCAATAGCATCCTCAGGGTTTTTTCTGAACGCTTAAGACGGGCCTACAATGGATAGGTCTATCAAGCTTCATGTCAGGCGTGGGGCTTGATAGATCTATCAACTTATAACTTATATTTGGATTGGATCCGAACGGTCTAACTACTGAACTTCAATATCGCTCATGGGTTGTGGAGATCAGATGGCAGTCGCTTCATGTGAAATATCGAAGTTGAGCCAAATCGCAGTTAGACTGGAAAGCCGACCCCAACTACACTGGGAAAAGGCTCGGTGGATGATGTTATGTGTTTTTTATCAATTTTCTAATTAGTGGTGAGTGAAAAATAGTGAACGTGAGATTTTATTTATTTATTATTTATTATCAGGCAGGCAGTTGAAACAACTGGTAGTGCATGTAGCCAGTTTGGCCTCAATATGTAATAATATAATATAATATAAAAAAATAGCCAGCCTTCTGGTCCTGAAAAACATCATTTAAGCGTTTAGCAATGTCTCTATAAAGGCGACGAGCACTCTGACCCCATGACCCCAGTGTCTCAACTCCAAACGTTTCAAATATGTAATCATAGTGTCATCAATTATAACGTTTTCCGAAGTTCTACGAATATTTTTTAGAAAATTCGGCGATTTGTCATTCTCCTAAACGGCTTTACCGATTTTCATATTATTAATAGTGTGTATTTAGATAGATACGAAGATGGTTTAGATAGATTTACAATTTGGTGGTGGTACTTCGACGAACTATGTTTACATATTTAATTAAACGAGTTCAATTGTATATTTAATTTTATACTATTTTCAAACTTATTTTAACATACACTATAAAATTCTTCGAATTCGGTCCAGTCGTTTACAGGAAAATGAACAGCGTGTGTTCAGTTAATTTTACAATATGAATATGTCCTGGCAACACCACATTTTCTTTTTAATTGTGCAGCCGCGGTCGGATTTTATCCCGCGTCGGTGAGTGAACGCAATCCTTAGTGGCCTGCTTCTTTAAGGAGGACGGTGGGTTGTTAGTCGGCGGTCCTCAGGCCCCGGCTATAGAGGTCGATGGTATTTGGTGTACCTAGATGAGTATGCGGCGCCCTCGCCGCTGACTACGGAACTCAGCGGGGAAGGTATGCTTCCACTCCAACTCGGCCGCCTCCTTCGCGAGCATAACCTGCTCGCAGAAGCGTCTCGGCCGCGTTCCATACGCTGGAAACCATGGCTTGAAGCATGGTCTCATGGACGCGGTGTAGATAAACAGGCCAGTAACCACCTGCGACGTGCGATACGTGAGGTAGTTTCTAACTGCAGACGAACCTGGGACCTCGGAGGCGACACATACCACTGCGCCACCGAGGCAGTCAAGAATGAGAGATATTCCACAACATCATCTCCAAAACTTCGCGTCCAGTATCAACTCAACGCTGTTGTTAGTTCAAAGTTATTGTCTTAGAAACCTCGCAATATTTTAAAAATACCTATCCTATGATACCTCACACAATGAAACAGAGAAAACGAGAAAAAAAACCTCCCCCTTGTGAGGCGTACGATTGGTGCGGTCACGTAAAATATATCTTAAAATAATCACTAACACAACTAACATAGTCATAAGATAAATATCGTTTGTAACTAATAATACTAATAAATTATGGATTTTTAATATCTGAATTAAATGTTTAAATAAATAAAAAATAAATTAGTTTTTTAAATTTATTAACAGATAAATTTGCTATTTCGGTTGTCAATGTATTATACATTCGAATAAAGTTCCCCGCAAAAGAATTACTCACTTTATGAAGCCTAAATTTAGGAACAGCCAGTTTATCCTTATTTCTTAAGTTTAGATTATGATTATCACTATTTTTCACAAATTTGCTTTTGTTCTTGTGGGTATACAATAAAATTTCATAAATATACTGTGAATACACTGTAAGGATGTTAATATGCTTAAACTTATCTCTTAATGACTCCCGAGACCCCATTCCATAGATAGTCCGGACAGCCCTCTTCTGCAACACAAAGATGCATTCAATATCGGCAGCGTTACCCCACAGTAGTATGCCATATGTCATGATACTGTGGAAGTAGCTGAAGTAGACAAGACGCGCCGTTTTAATGTCTGTAAGTTGTCGGATCTTTTTGACAGCATAGGCTGCTGAACTAAGCCTGGCCGAAATTTTCCCGATATGAGGCCCCCATTGCAATTTGGAGTCTAACGTTATGCCCAGAAAGACAGTGTCATCGACCAATTCTATTATATCATCCCTAACCTTAACACTGGTTTTAACAAGTCTTACATTAGGTAAGGTGAATCTTACACATTTAGTTTTATTTTCATTTAATAATAAATTATTAGCACAAAACCAGTGGACTATCCTAGAGAGGGCAATGTTTACATCGTCAAGTTCGCACTGTCCACGTTTAACTTTAAATATTAAAGAAGTGTCATCAGCAAACAAAACTACCTCGTGGTCGTCTCTTATGAGGTGAGGGAGATCATTAATATATACTAGAAAAAGAAAAGGTCCCAAAATTGAACCCTGCGGTACCCCCATTGCTACAGGAGAACCAGGTGACTGTTTACCATTGATCACTACTTTCTGGACCCTATCACTTAAGTAAGAATTGACGAAATTCAAGGCCGTCCCCCGGATTCCGTAATGATCAAGTTTCTTAATTAAAGTCTGGTGTTGAACGCAATCGAAGGCCTTAGATAAGTCACAGAATACACCATAAGCATCATATGACTCATCCCAGGCCCTGTATATACACTCTAATAATTTAATTCCGGCATCAGTGGTGGACCGACCACGAGTGAAACCGAATTGTTTTGTATGTAAAAGTTTATTAACGTTAAAGTGATTTTGCATTTGATTAAGCATAATTTTTTCAAAAATTTTACTATATGTAGGTAGTACAGAAATGGGACGGAAATTGGACGGATCTGAAGTACTACCCGATTTAAACAGGGGAATTAATTTACTAGATTTCATTAAATCAGGGAACACACCACTATCAACACAACTATTAAATATTATTACTAGTTCAGGAGCAACCATTTCAATAAAAGAATTTACTAAATACACAGAGATGCCCCAGAACGAGAAGTCGAGTCGAGAAGAACGAGAACGAAGAGTCCCTTACAGTGGAACGCTTGCAGGGAAACTTAGCTCTGCGGCTTTTGCTATTAGTAAAGTCAGACAGCTCACGGATGTAGAAACTGCCAGGCCGGTTTATTTTAGCTATTTTCACAGTGTCGTGTCGTATGGAATTTTACTGTGGAGCAAGGCAGCTGATATAGAGATCATTTTTATACTCCAAAAGCGAGCTATACGTGCGATTTATAACCTGAATGCACGAGTTTCTCTTAGAGAAAGATTTAAAGAAATAGGCATTTTAACAGTTGCATCACAATATATATATGCGAATATTATGTTCGTTAAACAGAATATACATTTATACAGTATGAACACTGTTCATACATGCAATAAATACTGCATACATGCAATAAATACTAGAAATAAGTATAAATTGGTTGGGACGTATTATCGTTTACAGAAGGTTCATGACTCCTTTGCAGGATTTGGTGTGCGTTTTAATAATAAAATTCCTCTAAACATTATGAACCTTCCTTTGAATATGTGGTAAGGTATTATAATTTGAATTGGATAGTGTTAGTAAGTACGATAATTTAGTGTCTAGGTAATTCTTTGTATGTATCTGGGTAATTGTAATCTGCATGCCTGTATAGGTAGAACATGGATCGAGCTTGTATGTCCTGTGCCATCTTGGAGATAATATAATATTATGTACCTGTGTTCTAAGATTAAATAAATATGAAAAATGAATAAATTCAAAGTGACTGTTAAGACACACCTCCTAAAAAAGGCATATTATACTATTAAAGATTATCTAAACTATACAGAGAAATGGCAATGAGTTGCTTGCTCATCACTCGAGCTACATAGGGGCTACTTCTGTTTGAAATGTTGTTTTATTGCTAAAACTCACTTATTATTGTTAAATTATTTTATTTTTTTTATTTTATTTATTATTATGATATTGTAAGGTATGGGTACTTTGAGATTATGTGGCACCTTTAACCAGTATTTGACTTTTTTTGTGAATAACAGAGATTCATAATTTTTAAGTTCACTTGGTCCACACATGGTCACCTACTGCCCTTGCCCTCTTTTTATTGTTGTAACAGAATCATTGTATTTACTGGCGAATAAAAAGAGTGGCCGTGAGTTTTTCTTGCCAGGTTCTTTCCTCACAGGCTCTACCTATTGCCTTGCGAATCTGGCGGTAAATGTAAATGCAGAAGCATTTTCTTTTTTTGACGTTCATAAGTGTTACTTTGTGACCTACATGAATAAAGATATTTTGATTTTGATTTTTGATTTATTTATGTTTTTTTATTTGTTTATTTATCATCACTTTTACAATATCGCTTTTCAGATTGCACTAATACGATATTGCAAGTTACCCAATATTAACAAATACAAATCAGAAAAAAAAAACATATTCTTATTATAATTACTAGCTGTTGCCCGCAGCTCCGCCTGCGTGTTACTTTAGATGTACATAACTTTTTTATTTATAAAGCGATTGAAAACCAAACCGCAAGTTCAAATCAAAAAATCAAATCATTTCTGAGATTAGCGTGTTCAAACATTCAGACAAACAGACAAAAGTTCTGAAAACCATTAGTAGTGAACTCCACTGCGGGTGACGTAACCTGTTCTGAAGAGCTCTTCAATCTGATCCCACCCTCTTCCTTCCGATCCCGAACAACGTGTGCCGGGCAGAGTTGCCACTCCCACACAGCGGACAGCATGTTCGCGAGAACCGAACGTTTTAACCGTTCGTTTCTCTGCCGAACGATAGTGGCCTGGACGTGCCTGTGCACGTGTTTCCTCCCACATATAACCCTGGGTTCTTCAAGCGGAGCGTGAAGAGGCACATCAAGTTGAGGGCCACTCTCTATCGTATTGTGTGCTGTGAGAGTGGCCCACCAATAACTAGACGTCGTCACGACTTATCACCAGGCGGGCGGCGTCAATTTGACGAACCCAATATATAAAAAAAAGAAAACCTACGATAAACTTATTATTTGCGGCTGGTACAGTACTCGGGTCTAGGGATCGAACCGCAAAATTAAGTTTGTTTTTTATTGTATATACTTTTCCGGGATAAAAAGTACCCAGCGTGGTGCCCAGGATATTAAAGAATAATTATACCAAGTTTCATCGTAATCGAACCGGTAGTTATTGCGTGATGCCTGAACAGACAGACAGACAGATAGACAGACAGATAGACAGACAGATAGACAGACAGACAAAAAATTTTTTAATCACATTTTTGGGTTCGGTGTCGGTCTAGTAACACCCCCAGCCATTTATTTTTTTGATATCTTCAATGTACAGAATTTTCACTTCTACAGATTTATTATAAGTATAGATATTGATATTTCAAATAAAATAAGTAGATAAATCAAACAAAATTAAATAAAATCAAATAAAATTAATCAAATCAAATGAAATTAAATCAAAGAAATTAAAATCAGTCAAATGAAATAAAATCAAGTCAATAGCCAGCCTTCTGGTGCTAAGAAGCATCGATTAAGCGTTTAGCAATGTCTCTATACGCGGCGGCGAGCACTCGGACCAAATGACCCCAGGCAGTGTCTCAACCCCAAACGGCTCTAATATAATAATAATAATAATAACTTAATAGTATAATAAGTACTTAATAGTCTTTTATCGGGCGGTAACAAGGTGCGAGCCTACAATGGTTGGGTCATGCCAGTCTTGATGTACTCGTTTGGCATACTCAGATGGACTCAGACAGAACTTGACGCTCTGGATAGAAAAGTCCGTACACTACTCACTACATACCGAATGCATCATCCGCGTTCATCTGTAATGAGATTGTACATACCGCGGAAGTGTGGGGGCCGTGGCTTTCTTAATGCTAAGACCCTTCACAACCGTGAGGTGTGCAATCTCAGGGAATACTTCCTGCAGGTGGACGAGGATTTGCATCGTGATGTTGTTGCTGTAGACAATGGACTGACCCCGCTCGGTTTGGCTAAAGAGAACTGGCGCAAACCTGTGATACTGAATACTAATGACCGCATGGATGTATGGAAGAGTAAAGAGCTACATGGACGCTTTTATCAGGCCCTACACGGACCTGATATTGATTTTAAATCATCTATATCCTGGCTACGATTCGGAGACCTATTTGGTGAAACCGAAGGTTTTGTCTTTGCAATTATGGACGAAGTTGTTATGACGAAGAACTACCGGAGGTATATTCTGAAGGATGGTACGGTTGACATATGTCGGGCATGCCACCGTCCCGGTGAATCCCTTAGACACATTATATCTGGTTGTTCCAGTCTGGCCAACGGAGAGTATTTGCATAGACATAACCAAGTAGCTAGGATCGTCCATCAACAGCTTGCTCTGAAGTACAAACTCGTGGATTCAGAAGTGCCATATTACAAGTATGTGCCTGACCCAGTTCTCGAAAATGATCATATCACATTGTACTGGGACCGATCTATTATCACGGACAGGACTATTGTTGCAAATAGGCCTGATATAGTGATAGTAGATCGGTTAGAGCGCCGTGCAATAATAGTTGATATTACTATTCCGCATGATTGCAATCTCGTGAAAGCGGAAAAAGACAAACAAGTAAAGTACTTGGATTTGGCCCACGAGATTGTCGACATGTGGCATGTAAGCTCAGCTGTTATTGTACCGATAGTCGTTTCCGTGCATGGACTGATCGCCAAGAGCCTCGACCAACACCTACAGAGGCTCTCGTTAGACAGTTGGGTCAAGGGGCTGATGCAGAAGGCAGTGTTACTCGACACGGCACGCATCGTGAGGAAATTCTTGTCTCTGGAGCCCTAACCACCGGTAGCTTGGTCCTTGTACTCGATACCGGTGGGGCGCTATTTTTTATATTTTTAAATATATTTGTATTTTTTTTTATAGATTTATTTAAAAATGTACTAAATATGTATCAAGTTAAATAAAGGAAATAATAATAATAATCTTTATTTCTCAAAACAGTTACATCTTAGTTCGCATTAAATCTATTACAGTTTTGTTGTAAAACGAGTTATAACACACCATTAGCATTACACACCCAGAATTTGTTGTTAGGTTTATTGATCCCACGTAATAAGGGGTATTTTATTTTTATTTTTTTTATTTATTTACTATTAGGATACATACACAGATATCAGATCGCTTATATGCTAAACATCCAAATTATGTACTAAGTATAAATCTGATGTCCATTTATGAATGTACACATTGTTCATTGGACATCACAGAACCAAATTAAATAATGCGGTCAGGCTGTGGAACTCACTACCCCCTGATATACAAAGCTGTAAAACTCTTCCTCTCTTTAAAGGTAAAGTCAAAACACATTATCTGTCCTCCTTACCCTAGCTATATATGGTAGTATATGTAAGTATTGTATATATAGCTCAGTATATATTTATCTATGTATATATTATAGCACCCATAGTTTATGTAGGTTTATTTATTTACTTGCACTGCACACACTTAGCCTTTTCACTCTTACTTCTCCTCTCAGGCCTGCTGGAAGAGATTCCTTTAGGAATAAGTAGTGCCCTTGTACTATGCTCACTTTATTCTTTTGTACTTCTGTTTCTGTTTATTTTTTTGTGTGTATGTACAAAAATTATAAATAAAAAAAAAATTAAAAATTAAAAATTAAAAAAGTTAAAAACTAAGGTAACATTAGGTAAACCTTAGTATAGTATTCTTATATCTGTGGGTAAGCTTATTGTCGTTACCGAGTACCAAGAAATACCTAACCATTCTGTACCTAATTCAAACCAAAACGCCATACTTAGTAACTTTTATTCCGACAAGAAAGACCTTAAATACTGAATGGAGTCAGGCGTTACCTGGCGAAAGTCCATGATAAAACAATGGAAAATTTGATGTTGAAATTTAGATAATTGCAATGGTTTCGCTACCTAGAAGACATGTTAAACGTCGACATATGTTTCACCTACTCACGAGGAATAATCAAGACTTGATTTAAGAGAGATTATCAAATTTTCCATTGTTTTAAGAAAGACCTTTGCGTATCACCTTTATGCAGACGACTTGCAAATTTACAGGAGGCTAGTATGGACGATCTCACGGCAGCCATGCATAGAATAAATGCTGAGTTGAGCGCAATAGGTATCTGGTGCGACCGTTTTGGGTTGCAAGTGAATCTAGATAAATGTCAGGCTATCTTGATAGGCTCGAGTCGGGTGTTGGGTAGACTGGATAATGTGGATTTGCCACAGCTTCAGTATAATGGCAAATGTATACCTGTTACCCAGAGTGTCAAAAACTTGGGCTTACAGTTTGACTCTACTCTGAGCTGGAAAGCTCAGGTCGCTAACGTATCCCAGAAGGTGACTGGAACGCTACGAGCGCTTTATCGCCTCAAAAACTTTCTTCCGTCTAGAACTAAGGTAGTGCTAGTGCAGACTTTAGTCTTCCCTATTATTGTCTATGGTGATGTATGCTATATCGGCCCGAATGCAGATTTGCTCAACAAACTTGACTGCCTTCTCAACTATTGCATTCGCTTCGTCTATTCTCTTCGTAAGTACGATCATGTCTCGACATATCGTACAGAACTGGGCTGGTTGACAATACGTCAACGGCACAGTCTACACGCTGTAACAACTCTTTTTTCTCTTATTCACTCTCCCAATGCTCCCACCTATTTATCACCTCACTTCCAACTACTGTGTGATGCCCACTGTAAAAACTTGCGTTCTTCCAACAATCGCCTCCTTCTCTGTCCCAATCACAATTCCGCACTTGTTCACTCCTCTTTTTTCATCCAGGCTATTCTTCTTTGGAATGCACTTCCTCCCGAGATCAGAACATGCAATACCCGCCCCACGTTTAAAATAAAAGTCCGCCAGACTTACCTAAACACATAGGCAACACCGACTTATCTAAATTTGTATATATGGAAATATTTATGTACTTATAATATATATATTTACAGTA
This sequence comes from Nudaria mundana, assembly GCA_963556515.1. Taxonomy (NCBI): domain Eukaryota; kingdom Metazoa; phylum Arthropoda; class Insecta; order Lepidoptera; family Erebidae; genus Nudaria; species Nudaria mundana. Next base: position 1,683,488 of record OY748293.1, read on the forward strand.
TTTATGCAGTATGTAGGTATCTATTCTTTATTGTATATATTTATATAATTATGTATCCATATTGTTATAGTATTTTATTTGTTCCTTAATTGGTATTTATATTAGTACCATTGTCAATTACAATTTCTCAACCAATATTGAGCACCTACCGGAATGTTGTTTCTGTATCACCTCAAGGTCGACTGGAAGAAAATGCCTAATGGCATTAAGTCCGCCATTGTACACCATTGTGCATTAAGATTTAAATAAATAAATAAATAAATAAATAAAGACCTTTCCAAAACGTATCACACATTGTATTAAAACTCCGTAACTAACCGAACCGAATTATTTTTCTGTGTCAGGACATTATCCCTGAGTGATCTAAGCTACTTTTTATCCCAATACCTAATGTGTTCCCGTAGGAATTGGGAAGGAAAGAGTAGATATAGGTATCAAGCGAGTGGAGTCGCGGTATTCAACTAGTGTTTGACAGGCGCGGATCCAGACCTCAAAAAATGTGGTGGGCATGGCCGGTCGAAAATCGGCCAAGTACGCACACATTAACTTTATTCTACCTAGCATTTCCATCCCCTGGCCCCCACTGCAAGAGATTTCGTTTGAAATAAGTGGTGCCCTTGTACTAATGATATTTCTTCTCGCTCTTATAACGTTATGTGTGTACATAAATTAATAAATAAATAAGATTTTGTTTATTGTACAGTTCAGCTTAGCAAAAAAACCTTACGGTGGTTTGCTAATCCATCGTCCTCAGACCCCGATCATGGAGGTCGATGGTCCTGGGCGTAGTCACGTCTGCGGCGTCCTCACCGCACACTTCGGAACTCAGCGGGGAGGGTACGCTCCCTCACCCTACCGGCCGCCTCCTTCACGAGCATTACCTGCTCGCAGAAGGAAACGGCCGCTTTCCTCTGGCTCCCGCTAGAGACGTAGCATGGTCTCCAGCGAGAGCGTATCTACGTCCAGGCCCACAACGAGGTCCCGGCGCTGACTCGCCCATGATGAGCATTCCACCAACGTGTGGAATGCCGTGTCTTCGCCGGAAGCCTCGCAGTGTTGACACGCGGGTGTGATCTCACGATGTATGCGAAACAGATACTCACCGAAGTTTCCGTGCCCAGTGATGATCTGTGTCGCACGATACGTGAGGCCACCGTGCTGCCTCTGCAGCCACTCCTCCATGATCGGTCTCACCGCCGCGATGGTGGTGGTTCCCCACTTTGGTTGCTGAAGTGCACCTTCCATGTCTCCATGAGATCCTGTCGGAGTTGGGACCGCTGGGCCTCGATTTCTCGAGACGCAGGCCTGTGGTCCCGCTCCAGCGCCTCCTTGTGCCATTGAAACAATGACGCAAGGGCTCTCGCTTCCAGGTCCCATGGAGGGGTCGCGGCTAGGAGACATGCAGCCTCTAGGGAGATCGTGCGGTACCCTCGTATTGTCCGGACGGCCAAGGTCCTCAACGATCTGTGTAAAATGGCAGCGTTGTTGGCCGTCAGTCTCGGCGCCAATACGGGAGCCCTGTACACGGCCATACTCTGCACGATCCCCAGGTACAGTCTCCTGCAGGAAGCGTTGGGTCCCTTTAAGTTGGGCATCAGTCGCGAAAGCGCGGCTGTCACCCCCGTCACTTTGGGGACCAAACTGCGGAAGTGTGGTCCGAAGTTCCACCGGCTATCGAGTACGAGCCCCAGATACTTCATTGTGGGCTAGATGCTGATGCTAACGCTCCCTACATTTACGCTGGATCCTGGAGGTGGCCCGCGCCGAGGTCCGTGAAAACACAGAGCCTCGGACTTATTCAGTGCCACGTCCAGTCCCAGCCGCCGTATCCGACCCACGACTTCAGCAACCCCAGTCGTGAAATTAAACGTTGCCTCCTGGTGCGTTACTCCCCGCGCCGTGACGAGTGTATCGTCGGCGTAACAAGTTACGCCTACGCCCTCAGGCAACGCACCCCGCAACACCCAGTCGTATCCGATGTTCCACAGGAGAGGTTTATCTCGCCGAGCTGGCCTGAGCCAGCTAGGGTATGTTATAGCCCTTTCGGATAAATATGCCCCGACAATACGACGGAGGTAGAGAGGCCATCCGTGGTATACCAGTGCCTCTCTAACGCAACTCCAGGGTAAGGTGTTAAAGAAGGCGTTGGCGATGTCAAGAGACACCGCCAACACCACCTCGCACCGCGAGACTGCTTCCTCCGCCAGGGTCTTCACGCGCATGATCGCGCTCACGGTGGACCGTCCCCGACGGAAACCGTACTGGTTGTCCGCCAGGTCTGGGCCCACACGCGTGAGAGGCTCGACGAGGCGTTCCGCGATAATTGAGCCTAAGACCCCCTCCAGCCGATCCGGCTGGAGACTCTGGGTCAGTGGATGCGCCCTCGGTCGGAGTTTACCTCTGACCTGTAGGTATGGGCGCCCCCATGGGTTCCGCTCCAGGGTCTCCAAGAGCTCCTCGCGGGCTGCCGTCTTAGCCCGCGTGATCGCTTCCTGGAGGGTGCCCTTAGCCTCTCTGTAGGACGCATATAGCTCCGCCTCCCGGGCTGCCGCGTCGTCTGTTCGACGATGCCTCCGGCGAAACCTGGTGTACTGACGGCGGGCAGAGACGCATGCTGCACGCAGTTGTGCGATCGCCGACGACCACCAGTACACCTGCTTCCTGGCCTGCCCGGGTGTAAACCTAGGCATCGCCGCATCGCAGATTTGCGACATGGCTCTCCTGAACCAATTAATTAACTATGAAATTCACTAACAAAAATGACAATTCACTAACAAAAATCAAACACGGTTTTATACAGTCTTAGCTCTTTACCTATTGAGCGTTTTCACATTGCACGATATGTTGACGATATCGTAAGTAGCAGCAGTAACTAGAGTGTAAATTCAATATCGTCACGATATAGTGGACGATATCGTGCAATGTGAAAACGCCCATTACTTGGGACCAACAAAACTATAGGCGGAGTGTGGGTGTGGTAGTGCACCTATGCCTACCCTTCCGGGGATAAAGGCGTGATGTATGGCTGTCTGTTAACTCTGTCAGTATGTAATGCTTTTGAAAGGATAAATACCTAAGTAAGTATTATTTTTCCTTATAGTGTAATTTCATGGAACGGTAATTATGGAAATTCTACTATTTTTTAAGTTCATTTGAACTTGCCTGTAAACAAAATGAATAAATAGTTTTAAAAATAACGCAAACTATACTATTCAAAGAAAAGCTATAGACGATCAGATAACCCCGTTATTTCAGGAGTTCCACAGATTATTAATATTCCGAGACGCCCAGGACTTTAATTGACTATACCATAGCGGCTGGTACGTAAGATTTTGTTGCCTTGCATCAACATTTCATCGCAAGGCAACGGGTTTAAATTTTTTTTCAAAATTACAATATAGCTGCTACTTTTTATTAAATTCATTTGGCCATTTTGGACATAACCCATTATAAATGTGCCCGATGACGGCAATAGGCTTGCCTCCTATTACGTGAAACTAAACATACTGGCAAATTGTGGGTGTGTAATGCCCTTCTGCCTACCCCGGGATATGTGTGTGTGTGTGTATTAATATTAGGGTGATTACCGAACCCTATTATGAGTGGCCTGACATGCACATGGCTGGATTTTAATTATTTCAAAATTTAGTTCATTATGAACAGTTGCAAATAACAAGTAAATTTGATTGGATTGTTCCTAAACACCACATTCACAAGTCATGCTCGCGAAGGAGGCGGCCGGGAGGGAGAGGGAGCGTACCCTCCCGCCGAGTTCCGTAGTCGGCGGCGAGGGCGCCCCAGACTCCGCGACTACGCCCAAGACTATCGACCTCCATGATCGGGGCCTGAGGACGGCGGGATTACCACCCGCCGTCCTTACAGGAGCAGGCTAGAAGGGTTGCGTGCTGCCTGGGCCTTTGCCACATAGCACGCAACCAGATTCACTCACTGACGCGGGATAAAACCCTACCCCAACAACGCGGGTTGGTGGACACACAGAGGTGGTCAAAGTCCGCCGGGCACCACTGGACATACCCTCTGCTAGTAACCAGAGACGCCCGGCAACGGACGTTAGAGCGGCCGCGGCCATGGGCCGCAGAGTTAAAAAAAAAAAAAAAAAACACCACATTCACACTAAATCAGCTAATACAGATAAGGCCATAGATATCTAGAGCTAGCTATAAATGTATAACGCTTTAGCATCCGACAGAGCGAACTGGATGGGCCCGGTAGATAAATGGAGATAACCGCGCGTCACACTATGATATACTAGATAAATAAATTAGGATGCGTTTCATAAGCAATTTTTTTTAAATATTGGGTTCGCTAAATTGACACCGCCCGCCTGGTGGTAAGTCGTGACGACGTCTAGCGATTGTGGGCCACTCTCACTGCACACAATACTATAGAGAGTGGCGACCTACTGATGTGCCTCTTCACGCTCCGCTTAAAGAACCCAGGATTATTGTGGGAGGAAACACGTGCACAGGCAGGGCGTTCCAGGCCACTATCGTTCGGCAGAGAAACGAACGTTTAAAACGTTCGGTTCTCGCGAACATGCTATCCACTGTGTGGGAGTGGCATCTCTGCCCGGCACGCGTTGTTCGGGATCGGAAGGAAGAGGGTGGGATCATGTTGAAGAGCTCTTCAGAACACTCGTAAAAAGTAAAATACCTAATTGGGAAAATATGGTGTCCTTAAAGTTTTAAATATTATCGATACGATTTCTCTGTACTCGTTCGAGCTCCAAATTTTGTTTTGCCTATTATATAATTACCCATATACCTAAGTAGGTAGGTACCTACATAATAATAACGTCTATATCCGCGAAGGGATACAAATAAGTACATTACTCACTTACTGTTATTGGGCACTATAGAAAATCCGTAACTACTCTCTGTAATTCAAACCAAAATTCCAATAGCCAGGATAGATGTTATCCTACATGCGACTAAATAGAATCTCTACAATTCGAGCATACCAAATTGGACACACATAATCTTGTTTTAATTTCATTTAATGGATTGTACTATCTGACTTATTAAATTAAATAAATCCCCAAGTGCCACCTACTTCTAAAACATACAAAAAAACGACGTTGTTCACGTGAAAATAAGACGATTTTTCCTAAAAAAAAAAGATTCTCAGCTGTTCACGCGTGATGCAGTGACCGGGATTCATTTTTGCATATTTTTTAGAACTATGTAGGTACGACCTAATAAAATTTAAAGTTCTATTATAAAGGAATAAATTAAAAAAATATCCGCAAAAGTAGTAAATTTAAGAGATCTTAACGGCCATACTTAACTTTTTCAATGTAATTAGCCGTGGATTTCGGGAATGAGAAACTAGAGCTGTGGTGGAGCAACTGTTATTTGTAAAAACGCGATGAAAGAAATTTAAGGCATAAGCGTTAGTTGTCAGTCGTCATTGAATATCAGTGCAGAGAACATTGCTAGTTAGCAATGATGCAGAGAACTTTTGGCTGAAACTATTGTCACGGGGTGTTGTCTCTCCTTGAGTCTTCTTCTTAGTTCTGCCCTTTTTCCAGTATTTGGGGTCTGGTCTCCTCATAATTCTGCTCTAGGATAATTATTTTGGATAGTCTTCTCAGGCAGTTGAGCTTTCTTGAGGTTTGTTTGTATATTATAGACTACCAGCTCGGCTATGTTATTCACAAGTTACATGGCCACTTATTTTCCTGGTTGAAAATAAATTACTAATAAAACTATTCCACCTCTGTTCATCCAGCATCTCAATTTGTACACGCCCTAACTTTTGCTTGTCATTTTCTGTCCTTGAGACCATCTCAAGCACTTTACAGGCAATCAAGTCGTCAGAATGATTGGCCAATTTAGCAATAAGGAGGTGCTAGGGTGCCCTAGTGCGTCTCAAGACTGGACCAGACTACACCGAGACATGAAAACTCCCTGAGTGCCTGAACAGATAAAAAAATGATTCAATTTCTCATATTGGCTTTCACAGGTAAGATTAATTCATAAACTTTCTTATTCAATAAATCAATAAAAAAATTAACGATTCCTCCTCCTTCTCTTTGAAGTCGTCTAAAAATTCGTTGCCGAAATCTACCTAACGATTGCAATATTTGTATGAACACCCTTTTTTAAATACACCAGATTATTGCTTTTTCATCTTAATTAATGACAAAATAGTATTTAAATATAACAGAACAGAACCTACATTCATTTATGATAAGTGAAAGTGAGTTATTGAATGACACAGAAAGAAGACTGTGAGAAGTCTTCAATATATCGTGTAGGTACCCAGTAAGTACCTACCTAATAAATACATAATAGGAGGTTTATGGTTCACAAAAATTTAATACTGGCGTAGTCTCCCCCCAGGACTAAAATATTTTATTGAAATGCCCTCACCTATTACATATTTTGGGAGCGAGCATTAGCTGCTAACCTGGCCATAGCCTCTTCTGTTGAGCGGCAAGTAGGTAGACTTGAAGGTAAGATTAGTTTGGGCCCATTTAAATCTTGTCCATGTATGCAGTCAAATCAAAATGCACCTGTGGAGTAGCCGTCGATAATCTGGGACACCATGGTCTTTCTTGTAGCAGAAGCGCAGGTCGTATACCTCGACACGCTATTCTAAACGACATAATTCGTAGGGCTCTTTCTACCGCAGGTCTTATGGCCGTACGTGAACCAAATGGTTTAGCACGAAGCGATGGAAAGAGACCGGACGGTATGTCGTTGCTACCGTGGAAGATGGGAAGGCCTTTGGTTTGGGATGCTACATGCATTGACACCTTAGCACCTTCACACCTTCCAAGCACATCCGGATGTGCCGGCGCTGCTGCTGCATCGGCTGAAGACCTCAAACGGCGTAAATATGCTAACCTTGCAGGTGATTACTTATTTGAGCCGTTTGGGGTTGAGACACATGGGGTCCGAGTGTTCGCCGCCTTTATAGAGACATTGCTAAACGCCTAATCGATGCTTCTCAGGACCAGAAGGCTGGCTATTTTCTGGCCCAAAGAATAAGTATCGCCATCCAACGTGGCAACACAGCCAGCATTCTGGGAACCTTCCCAGTCGGCAATGACGCGGAGGATTTTTTAAACGATATTTTGTAATGTAAATATTTTTAGTATAATAATATAATTATGTATATTTTGTACATTTTAATTCTTATTGTAAATAAATATTCGCAATTTTGGATAATTAATTGTATTATTATACAGTGAACGCACCACAGCGACGGTGACATTCTTCTTATTCCCCATCTTGACTTCTCAAGTCGCACTTTCCATGTCTCCATGAGATCCTGGCTAATTTGCGACCGCTGAGCCTCATGTTCTGGATCTGTGGTCCCGCTGCAGCGCCTCCTTGAGCTATTAAAACAATGACGCAAGTGCCCTCGCTTCCAGGTCCCCTGGAGGGGTACCGGCTATAAGACATAATAGCCTCTACGGAGGTCATGCAGTACTCTCTTTGTATCCTGACGGCCAAAATCTTCAACGATCTGTTTAAAACAGACACGTTGTTGGCCGTGAGTCCCACCGCACATACGGGAGATCCGTACGGGGCCCTGCTTAACACGATCCCCAGGTACAGTCTCCTGCAGGGAGCGTTGGGTCCCCTTATGCTTGCATCAGTCACGAAAGCGCGACTGTCGCCACGTTTACTTTGGGGACCGAACTTCGGAAATGTGGTCTGAAGTCCGAAGTGCCATCAGTTATGGTTATCGAGTAGGTACGCGGCCCAAATATCGAACGCCAAATTAATTATCAAGGTTTAGATGCCGAACCTATTTTGACTACCTATGAAGAATCACAGAAAAAGTGAGAAGCGAGCGGTATGGTAAGGACATGTTATGAGAAAAGAGGAAAGTAACGTGATAAGAAAGGTGAAAATTATGAATGAACAGGGGTCGAGAAGTCGAGGTAGGCCCAAGAAAAGATGGATGGAATGCGTGAAAGAGGATATGACAGACTAAAGGAGTGACTTAGGAGATGACGTGTGACAGGGATGTTTGGAGTTGCGCCGACCCCAAATAATTGGGATAAGGCAGGCAGATGATGATGAAGAAACACATTATACATAAGGTAAGTTAGTATTTTCAATGTAGAAGAATAGCAGGAATATAGGTTATCCTTGTTCAGACTTCCTGTTATTTGGCCAAAAAGCGGATAAGTGCAATTTGTGAATCACCATTCAGTCTGAGCAGTAAAATTAATAAAAGACCGCAATTTCGGTAGATCAGTGCTCATCGAAATAAATGTATACCTAGAATGTACTGCTACGTATATATACAGCTATTTCTATTTTACAAGCAGATGATCGCGGTTTCGCCCGCTTGACAAATAATAATAAACAAAAACCTTCCTCGAGAACCACTACCCATTGGTGAAAACCGCATCAAAATCCGTTGCGTATTTTTAAAGATCTAAGCATACATACAGACGGAATCTAATTTGTTTTATATTAATTATAGTAGTGATTATAATTATGACGTAGGCACTTATATTATGGGTTTTTCGTGGCGTAAAGATGGAATAATTTCTGAATATCTTATATAGGTACTTAAGTAGCTCATCTTCTTGAAAGTCGTACGTAATTAATAGGTCTTTTAGAAAGGCTTGGTTTTAATTTTGGTCTTCATAATTAGTTTTATATAGTCCGAGACGCCCAGGACTTTAGTTGGCTGTGCCAAAGCGGCTGGCACGTAAGATTTTGTTGCCCTTCATCAACATTTCAGCGCAAGGCAACGGGTTTAAAGTTTTTTTAAAAATTACAATATAGCTGCTACTTTTTATTAAATTCATTCGACCATTTTGGACATAACCCATTATAAATGTGCCAGGTGACGGCAAGAGGCTTGCCCCTTATTACGTGGGACAAAAAATCCTGGCAAATTGTGGATGGGATATAGACGTGATATGTATGTGTGTGTGATAATTAATTTTATTGGAATATTGTAGGCTTACTTACGTAGAGACTTCCAAAGTGAACTACAACTAAATAGGTGTACCTATTTAGTTCCAACCGATTGCAGTTCCCAACTACTAACTGCATTCTGAAAAAAAAAGCTTTATGTATATCTTCTGGTTAAATATCTAGAAAATTTAATGTTTGTTTCTGGTTCTAGTAGGTATTTTGACACAATTTGACAGTTCATCCTTCGTTTAAAATACTTATGAAGTATACATTTATTTACAATAAGAATTACAATATACAAAATAAACATAATTATAGACTAAAAATATTTACATTACAAAATATCGTTTAAAAAATCCTCTGCGTCATTGCCGACTGGGAAGGTTCCCAGAATGCTGGCTGTGTTGCCACGTTGGATGGCGATACTTATTCTTTGGGCCAGAAAATAGCCAGCCTTCTGGTCCTGAGAAGCATCGATTAGACGTTTAGCAATGTCTCTATAAAGGCGGCGAGCACTCGGACCCCATGACCCCAGTGTCCCAACCCCAAACGGCTCAAATATGTAATCACCTGCTAGGTTAGCATATTTACGCCGTTTACAGCCTTCAGCCCATGCAGCAGCAGCGCCGGCACGTCCGGATGTGCTTGGAAGGTGTGAAGGTGCTAAGGTGTCAACGCATGTAGCGTCCCACACCAAAGGCCTTCCCATCTTCCACGGTAGCAACGACATACCGTCCGGTCTCTTTCCATCGCTTCGTGCTAAACCATTTGGTTCGCGTACGGCCGGAAGACCTGCGGTGGAAAGAGCCCTACGAATTATGTCGTTTAGAATAGCGTGCCGAGGTATACGACCTGCGCTTCTGCTACAAGAAAGGCCATGGTGTCCCAGATTATCGACGGCTACTCCACAGGTGCAATGATGCGGGGATACACAAGGTGTACCCAGCCGAAGGCAAGTGGCAATGCGGAAGGTAGTGTCGTCCAACATTGTACCGATGTTGGGCGATGGGAGCGCCTGGATCCATAACCCTGACTCCCATTCTCCAACAGCTAGTAGGCGTGCACGCTCTGAAATATTGACAGAAGTGTCAATTAGTGTATTAATTCTCAATTTACAGAGCGGTGAATCCCACAGTCGCTGTGAGCCTAGGCGTGAGGGCAGGTCAGTGTCGGGGCAAGACATCCTCCAAGCATTTATGGCATCGGTCTTGCATCGCACCTCGGAATCAATCAGTGTATTTGACAAAATTTTCCTGACTAATTCTTCAGTGCTATGGACCGACGACAGAAATGCTGGCAGACTGACATCTGTGACTCTGCGAATACCTAGCCCGCCCAAGCGAACTGGAAGAGACGCTTGGACCCAGGCCCGGTCTTTAATATTTACATTTAAAATTTTACACAAAGAATTTTGTATTAAGTTGTCTAGTCTGCCCAACATTTCTACATTTTTCCAAAATTGTCCTGAACGGAGGGCATGTGTAAATTTGGGTACGAAAAGACAAAAACGAAGAATAGTGAAAGCTGAATGAATACTGATATTACATAGACTATCAATAACCTGATCAAAATTTTGAATTTTTTCCTCGATAAAAGTGGAAAAGCCATCTTCTAAAATCGGGGACCCTAGGAGGCGTAAAGAAATTTTGTCCAAAACTTTTATGTTGGGGGCCAGACAGTTGAATTTGGAGATTGTCGTTAATTTATCTGTGTTTTCAGATATAAAAATCTCACATTTATTCGGGTTCAGTTCTAAGCCAATTGACTGAAACTCGTTCTTTATTAGGGCTAAATCTTGTAAAACTGTCTCTACTTTTCCCCCTAAAGTCCCGTCGTCTAGATACCAAATGTTAAATTTGGATTTTATTTTTTGAATTATTGGGTTAATGGCCAAACTGAAGATGACTGGTCCCAACGGATCACCTTGCTGACATCCAACGGCTGAATTCAAAAGGTGGTCTTTATAAATTAATTTTGTTGGCTGACTATAGCATTGCCAAAGAAAATTAAATATTTTGGGGGTTTCTAATTTGGCCTGTGTCAGCAAGGTGTCCCTGTTTACAGAGTTGAAGGCGTTTTTCAGGTCAACTTTCAAGATGACCTCTCCATCTTCGCTACTGTCAAGGTATGTTGCAAGCGCATGGATTGCGGCCTCACAACCTCCTTTTGAACCAAAACCTAATTGAAAGGGCTGAAATTTGGTAGTAAGCTCCGTACAATGACAACAAATTTTGGCTGCCAAACGCCGCAAAGTGCTACCTACGGCAATGGGACGAATGCCACCATCCTTCTTGTTAAGGGCACATAAATTGGCCTCATACAAAATATCTGTGATGCCACTGTCCACATTGCCTGAGAGCATGAGGTTGACTAGAGCTGTTAGCTCCCTCAGAAGTGCATCACCAGCTTCCCCAGCGCTCGGACACAACAGATCCTTAAGGTGCTGTGGTGTCAGACCGTCAAGTCCACCAGCTTATCCAAAACGAAAGGAGTCAATAGCTGTGCGCACATCCTTGGCAGTAGTCTCAAGATTTTCTGTATCGTTGTTCGGAGGATCAGGGAAAGAGAGGTCAGCTGCGGATGGTGGGTGCTTACTCTGCAAGCCCGTCAAAGTTTCTACAGAATAAGGAGCCAGCACGTCGCTACTAAAAAGTAGCCTTGCCGCCCCACTGATGTCGCCTTCCCTTACTTTATTCTCTACAAGTTTTAATTTCTTGGCCTGAGAATAATCAGGGGCCGAAATGTGGATTGAATTTGAATTTAAAATGTTAAAACTGTTTGTACAATTTTCTTTGATTTGGACCGTCAAAGATGTCAACGGCCTTTTCTTTACATGTAGGATTCTATAAGGGAAGGTTAACATTTGTTCCCAAGCGCTAAAGGTATTTTCCCGGACTACTACACAGAGGGTCTCGCACCTCGGGGATTCTTTTTAAAACCGGAATAGAATTTTTCATGGTACTTAACCTTTGCCAAAAGGGAATTTCGATATTATCAGAATTTTCTTGTTGATTTAGAAAAAATTGGGATATCGTAGACGCGTTTGAAGATACATTTTGTACTTTATGATTTTTTCCAAAATGTACTTTCAATCCGCGTTCACCTTTAAAAAAACGGGCTTGGGGACAATGTGGGCACAGTACAAGACCACTTGATGCACTTGCAAGCTCACCTGAATTTACGTCCGCATTGCCACATCCATTAGTTTTTGCTGCTTGCATTTATTTACACTTTTCACTATGAATACACTAAACCTAAACAGGAAACACAGAATACTTATTGACGAATTATTGGAATGTATTTATATAAATTGTTTTATTCGTAAAATTCACTTGAAGATCTTAATCCAATCCCCATGTGGATTAAAGACAAATGGCAGCGATGAGACTTCATAAATTTTTACAATTTTATCCGGTGAGGTAGGTACCTGGTAGTGGGGTGAAGTAGGTGGGGGTCGGCTTTCCAGTCTAACTGCGATTTGGCTGAACTCCACGTGAAGCGACTGCCATCTGACCTCCACAACCCATGGGCAATATTAAAGCTCTGTGGTTAGACCACGAGGATTTTTGATTTAGGACTGCAACTACCCCTAACGACTGCCTATGGCATATTCGTATACCAACCGGGACCGACGGCTTAACGTGCTCTCCGAGGCACGGAGGGGTCTCAATGTCTTAAGAAATGGTCACCCATCCTAAGACCGGCCTGACTAGACGTTGCTGAACCTTTGCAATGTGTTAACATTGTCGGTTACCAATAGACCACGAGCCCCTTTCTTTTTAATGTAGGTAATAATACTATTATTGATCTTTCGATCGACAACACGTATCTGTAGGTATTGTACATTCAATTTCTGCAGGCGTTTGGTACAAATAAGTACCTAATTGGAAGAAAATTGTATCAATTGCTTATGTTTAATTCGGGTAGGTATTGTAAAAATACAGTTTTTAATTGATTCCACCAAAATGTTACCACTAAATAGTAATATCTTCAACCTGATGCCACCCTCTCGCTTTCAATCCCGTACATCGCGTGCCGGGCAGAGGTGTGCAGCTGTTATAATTATGTGGAGAATACATTTGCCAGAATCAATCGTTTCAAACGTTCGTTTTTCTGCCGAACGATAGTGGCCTGGATCGCACTGCCTGCGCCCGTGTTACCTCAGGTTTCTTGCGCAGCTTGAAGAGGTAAATCACTCTCCCCGGGACGTACACTTTCGATACCTACCTAGTATTGTGTGCTATGGAATTGACTCCCGATAGCTCGACATCGCTTGGCTTTGACTTTGCATCAGGTGAGCGACGTCACCTTAGCGACCCAAATATAAAAAATCAGGTACCTAATGAAATTATTGAAATAGGTGACACCTAGCGGCAAATCTTTAAAAACTACCATCTACTAATTACTACTAGATGGCGTTACTATAAACGCGGCAGTTTGCGCGTTGTCAGTTTAGTACGTTTTTTTGGTTGTGTACGGTTTTCTGTCTTCGTTACAGTCATTATTACTTATCTTATTGTCTTTATCTAATTCAGATAAAAGTGAAGTGAACGGCCGCGTACACTCTTATGTAAAGTATTAATTTAACTTATTATTATCGTAAATTCACAACGTTACAAATAAGTTTTGAAGAAATAAAAATCTACTCTAGGTGATCATGAAACAGCTGATTTCACTTTTGTTAACTTTTGTTGGACTGACAAAGTGACAAGTCACAATATTGCCATATGTGGAAACTAATAAAATACTACTATTTTGGTAGAAAGTTAATTTATGGTATTTTATTTACAGCCATAGTGGTGAAGTCTGAAGAGGAAGTTATGAGGAACTTGACTACGGTCACGTGGGCACATGCCGTCAACAACAAAACATATTTGGATGCGGCATTAGCAAGTGAGACTTATATTTAAGTACCTACTCTTTATACACACACCCACACACAGAATGACGTCCTTCTCCTTGAAGTAGACAAAGGAGTTTGAAACACCCACATTTTACCAGTATCTTTGTTGATTTACACGTAATAGAAAAGAAAGCGGGCCTATAGCCGTTTCCTGGCACTTTGGAAAATTTGCCTGAGTCTAGTCCTTTTATCAGTAGGTGCACAATGTGTAGGTGAGGATATCTTGGGTTATGGAGATGTTATTATTTTTATAATAGGTACATAATCTCTACTAGTATTAAGGCACGGTTAAACTCATCCTTCACATGCGACGTATACCACGCATTATGAAATCTGAACCGGATCTATACAATTTGTATGGTAACAAACACACTGGTCATTCACCACGCTGTCTTACACGTCACCGCGCCAGATTCGCGTGTTCCCATGATATCCCACGCGTACGACGCTGTCACACACGTTTAAAGTGTCATAACGCGTAGATAACGTAAACGTCTGACGTCGTAAGACGTAGGACCAGTGTGTCGCGGTCTCCCAAGTCGCATTAATACGTCGCATGTGAAGGACCAGTGTGTTTTAAGCTTGATAAAGAGGTAAGATTTGTTTGTTTGCATTGAACAGGTATGCTCCCTTATTATGTAGCTACATTATCCCCAAGTGACAGAAGCTATTTTTGATTCCGGTAATGTGTTCCCGTGGGAATTGGGAAAGAAAAAACTAAGTCACGCGGGTAAAGCCGCGGTAATCAGCGTGTAGGTTGCTAGGATCTGTTACGTGATAGGGTGATGTTGTATTCAACGTAATTGTCATAGACAAACACTTGATTTTTCTAGTAAATAATACCAGAAATATACTGCTAAGCAGACAACAATTTTATTATTGGTAACACTTTTAAGTTTTCAATCGTTGCCGATAGATGGCGCTAGTGGATGCCTGTATACAAAGTTGGGCATAGGAGGAAAATAATGAAACAAGTTTTGAGTGTTGTAGATATTGTTATACATACAAGTTATCTTTATCTAGGATGTGTGGTACACCTGCTGACAAATGAAATAGACTCTAGTTAAATAAATAAAAATAACTATACAAAGTTCTCGCATACCTTCTTCTTTCAAACACGTGGCTCCATCGATATTGATCGATGATTCGCCAATGTCAAGGTAATGCTTGATTAGTTGATAGTCCCGCACAGAAGAACTAGTTATTCCTAACTAGCTCCAGGTGCAGGACAAGAAACGTTTTTCGGTATGTGAGTATCTGGGAGCCCGATTTTTGCGGAGCGCCAGAGGTAACCTAAAAAGGCACCAGCCATGCGCTCAGCAAAAATCGAACTCTCTCGCATACCTAATCCCTCATGAAAATCTGATAAATGAATTGACAGATTTCACGTCATAAGCAATTGTCGTTAAATCAACAAAATTACTGCCCCAATGTGGGTGTGTAATTTACCTATATGTACTATAATGTACTATAATGGGATATGAGTAGGCGTGATTGTATGAATATATGTTTTCAATGGAATTATTACTCTCACTGACACGCATTCAGTTATTAGAATCGCTTACATCAATTGAATCCTCACAATATTGCCATTTAACAACACTTCTACTGAGAATTCTACCAGCTGTGTCACATATAAATGAAGAGAATCTTCTGTCTCTATCATTCTTCTTGGAACAGAAAGGGAGGAGTTAACTGAAGATGAATAATGTGATTAAATTGTGTGTGGTAACCCTAGTGGTGGTCCAAGTGTTAGGAACATAGCGATTACATTTAAACGTTATTATTTTTTTGGTGACCTACAAACGTTGTTTTGCTTTAGGGGCGGGTCACCCTTATCCCTTAGAGGTTTTTCAGAGCTACCAAATATGCAAAAAAAAATATAAGTATCGGTTAAGCCATTTCGGAGGAGTTTAGCAACAAACAGTGTGATACGAGAAATTTGTATTTAGATTGTAAGATTTATTATAAAACTAACACAATTACGTAGTATGCTTGATAATAAGAGTTTGTTGGAGATATAATCACTAATCAGGTAATACACGAGCAAGAACTTAACGAATCTATTGAACTTCTTAGCCTTTCATGCTAAAAAGTTCAATAGATATTTTAATTGACAGCAATGAGTTTGCTGATACTTATTTTTTTAAATATTTATAAGTAATACAATTCGCAAAACGAACATCATCCGGCTGGGATCAACCCAGCGACTTATCTCTAAAAAAAGAAATGCTGTGACCACTAAGCTACGGCGGACTATGTCGGTTGTAATACTCGGGGTATTGATTTAATTAACCTAAAACCTTAAGTTCGTAGAGCCTGTTCTTATAAAATTTATATGGTACTTTTTTAATAGTTCATCTTAAACTCAGATTCAGGACTCAGTATCAACTTCAAATTGCAAATAATCATTTTCAGTTTATAACTTACACCAAACACCATCGAAAATAGCCGTCTCTCAACATTGTTAGTATACGGAACCAGACAATTAATAACAATTACACATTTGACAGATTTGAAATGAAATGAAATCATTTATTTATTTTTATAGGTCACTAAATGGCTCTTACAAACGTCAGTAAGTACTTAAAACAAAAAATGTCATTGCTTCTATATTTACATGTACTGCCAGATTCGCAAAGCAATAAGTAGAACCGAGAGAAAGAACCTGGCAATAAAACTCTCGGTCACTCTTTTCAAATAATTGACTCATAATCATTTGAACTCCTCACACATGCTACAACTTGACGATGAGGCGATGTAATGACAACCTAAGTCATACTTAATTGCAACGTATAGTAATGTTGCAATGTACGAGTATGAATCTCGGGTTCGATTACCGGGTCGAATCCAATATTGATCGATTGTGAGATCCATCAATGTTTGTTTGTTATGTATTTAGAATATACTATACATATTTATGTATGTATGTCTCATCATCAGTGGTCTAGCTTATAGCTTAGTTTGGGCTAGATGACGTTGTGTGAGAATGTCCAAAATATTTATATTCATATATAATATATAATAAAAAGTAGCGTATGTGTTATTCTAATGTATGAGCTATTATTATTGTAAAGTTTCATTAAATTCCGTTCAGTAGTTTTAGCGTGAAACGCCTCTATTACCCATTTTACCTATTCGCTATTTTTCCAAAAAGATTGTTTGTTTAAAATCACGTCAAAAATGGACGAACCTACTTCAAACGACTAAAATGAGACCAAATAACTATCGGAATGGGACAAAATTGACATGGGACCACTTGGGAAGTAGTAGCTTTCAATTAAAAAAACTAGTTATCCCGACGAACTTTGTATCGCCTCAAAAAAATATATATATACATGGGGCACACTAAAAGTTTTGCACCTCCAGCTAATCGGAACAATTTTTTTTTTTTTATTTTTTTTTTATTTTATGGCTCACATTACACATTACAAGCATGGCAAAAGTATACATGAAATATTTTTTATAATACTGAACTGGCTTGCAACGTAAACTATGTGCGCTCAGCTAAACCATTCATTGGCTAAAAACAAGTAACAATTAAACTGAAATTAAGTAAACACTCAAACAAATGTTAAGTACCTATACAAAAAAAAACTTAAATTAACTAAAACTGCTTTATGTGTCTGTAAGCTGCTTATAAAAATTTGCGTTCAAAACTGAATGTCAGGAGAAGGATATCCTTTAAAGCTCTGATAAATGACGGCAACTTAACAAATATGTCCAACTCATTGTTGGCTACCATCAGCTCGTTATACTGTCTGCACATCCTAGTTAACGGGTTAAAATACGATGTGTTGTTCTTATATACACGTAAGCTAAAAACTTTCATTTGATTCGATCTACGGGCACTATATGTAATATTAAAAGATATCTGAGACAATAGATTGGATGTGTCCACCACACTGTGGAGTATCTTGTGCAAGTACACCAAGTCGAAGTAAATACGACGCGTCTCTAATGCCTGAACATTATATTTGACCAATCTGTCCTCGTAATGAAGGTCTGAGCGTCCGGGCCGTTGCCGGCAAGTTAAAAATCTCAGTCACTTCTTCTGCACCCTCTCAATTGCATCGATGTGCACCCTATAATTCGGAGACCATATTGGTGCACCATACTCAAGTACACTTCTGACCAAAGCAAAGTAGAGGTACAAAAAACTATAAGGATCTCTAAATCCTTTGGTTGACCTTATTACAAAACCAAGCATCCGAGTAGCTTTGGACAAAATATGCTCATAGTGTGTTTTGAAAGATAGCTTGTCGTCAAAAAGAATACCTAAATCCTTAGCGATGCCGGATCGGTTAAGGACCCTGCCATCAATGTAATAGTCATGAACCACCTTATTACGTTTATTTGTGAAGGATATTATGAAGCATTTGTCAATGTTTAAGTGCATTTGGTTATCCTTACACCATTCGACGACAGTATCCAGATCCCTTTGCAAGACTAGACAGTCTGACTCGTCAGAAATTAGTTTAAAAATTTTTAGGTCATCAGCGTATAAAAGGTAGTTGGAGGACACTTTCTCGATCAAGTCGTTGATAAATAAAATAAAGAAAAGGGGCCCTAGATGCGATCCTTGGGGAACGCCCGAAGAGATGGTTACTGGCGTTGAAGTATAGCCCCCCAATGCCACCAACTGACTCCTGCTCTCAAGATATGAGCAGATCCAGCGGAACAGGCATCCATGAATACCATAAGAGAGGAGCTTATGACAGAGTATACGGTGGCAGACTTTATCAAATGCCTTTGAAAAATCGTTGTATATAGAGTCTACCTGGCCACCAACAGCAAAGGAACTACACAAAAATTGTTTGTATTCTAAAAGATTGGTAACTGTGGACCGATTCTTTATGAAACCATGCTGTTGGTCAGCAAGTACCGGCCTTATATGGCCATAAAGATGAACGTACACCAAAGATTCGAAAAGCTTCGCAAAACAAGACAATATGCTAATAGGCCTATAATTCTCGCAACAGGATCTGTCACCACTTTTGTAAATCGGTATAATGTGGGCGGACTTCCAACGTTTGGGGCATATTCCAGATTCGAGCGATTTATTGAATAGGATGTTTAGTGGGGTCGACAGTTCAGCTGCGCAAGACTTTACGAAAAAGGGAGGTACCTGATCAGGCCCCGGACCCTTGCTGCCATCCAGTAGTTTAATTTTCAGTAAGACGTCGTGAGCATTAAAAGAGACTGTGGTGAGCGAAAATGCAACCCGTTCGTCAATCTCTGACATGAGATCCCGATTACTGTGCGAGTTGACGGCAGAGTCCCCAACAAAAACCGAGGCAAAATAACGCGAGAAGCGTTCAGTCACGCCAGGTCCGCTTGAAGAACTGTCGCCGAATGTCATGGTATTAGGGATTGATGTTTGTCCTCTCTTATTTCCAATAAATCTCCAGAACGATTTAATGTCATTTCGGATGGCCTCCTCTGTGGACTGTATGTATTTACGATAGCAATCCTTAGCCATGACCTTGCATCGACTGCGCAGCATAGAAAAGGTATCATAGTCGCGAGGGTTACCAAACTTTTTAAAGAGTTTATGATACTTGTTCTTCTCCCTAGTGCACCCAACAAGCGCTCCACTATACCAGACGGGAAATGAATTAAATTTGGGTGACGTCATAGGTGTATGTTTTCTAATTATTTCGAACAAAGTAGCATAAAAGGTGTCAGTACAGTGATCTACGTCGCGTGAGTCCAAAATACCACACCAATCAACAGAGTTAAGCTCACTTTTAATTTGGATAAGATCGCACTTAAAGAAATTAAGGCGACTACAATTACGGTGCTTTAGATTTAAGACGATACTCAGTGGGCTTATACTGACCAAAATAGCCGGATGAGGTTTGTCCAAACGACTCAGACACGTGACCTCGCTGACAGAGACAGTATCCAAATTTGACAACACCAAATCAAGAATCCTATTATTGTCGTTTGTGATATAATTATATTGATTTAAGTTACATAGTGCCATAAATTCATTAAGTAAACTTAACTTTTTACCTAGGGATCCCGACTGAAGGGGGCCCATAAATTGAGCCACAGAACCGGCAGCGGCGGCGGCGGCGTCCCCATATGTTGCCCAGTAGTCAGGGTGATTAAAGTCGCCTATCAATAAAAACAATTCATTTGGACATTCGTTCACAATTATTCTTTGACAGTGAGTGTAGAACTCATCCAATCTACCGTAACCCAAGTCGGGTGGTAAGTAACAAACACATAGATTCAACCGAGTGCAGCCGCGATCATCAAGTAAAATACTTATCCAGACATCCTCCATGTCGCTTTCCCAGGATGGCTGACGGACAACTTGGTATCTCTTTTGTATTGCAACTAAAACTCCACCTCCGTCCTTTTTCTGAGAACAAGAGTCTTTACGATCTCTTCTGAAAACAACATAACGAGAGTCAATAATTTCACCATCGAAAACAGATTCATTGAGATTAGTTTCCGTCAGACATACCAGATCATAATTACTAGTTAACAGGTTCAAGTAAAAATCATCCAATTTGCTACGAATTCTGTTGACATTTTGGTAATAAATTGAGACCATTACCCAAAATTTTATCCTATAAGTTATAAGTATGACAAGTTAATAAATGTAAAAAAAAAAAGAAAATAACAGAGGTTTATTACAAATTAATTACTCAGTGCTTAATTTTCTAAGAGTTTCACTACTTTTAATAGTAACGGGTCGCGATTCAACTGACTTACGTACAAATATTTGACCAAAACGGACCCAGACAAATTGATAATTGTTCTCTTTACAGAACCTTCTGGTTATGTTATGAAGCGCTAGATACAGCGCCGCCAATGCCGATATGGCAGGTACCAAGCCTGTTGTTCGGGTTGGCTTTGTTGAACCGAGTAACCGACGATATAAGTAGATCACGCTGCCGCTGAGACGATAAGGAGACGAGAATATTCCTCGGTCTTTTGGAGTCAGGGTTGATTTTCGCCACACGTCGACAGACTCTAACGTCCGCGTCACAGATATTTGAATTTCGAATGTTATATTTTTTTAAACGTTGCTACCTTCTTAGTAATAAAAAGTTCTACATACGTAGACACAACTTTGTTGTGTGTTAAAAAACAATTGACAAATGATTTCCCGCCCATTTGTTATTTTTTATTACTAAGAAGGTAGCAACGTTTAAAAAAATATAACATTCGAAATTCAAATAGTTCAACGAAAATGGAATTAAGTCGAAAAGATTTGAGCGATGATTTTTTATGATTTTAAAAGTTCTCTCTTTCCGCAAGACTGTGCCGCTCGTCTTCAAAATGCTTTTGGGAGAGAAGCACCTTGTTTGAGCACCGTGAGGCGATGGTTTGCTGAATTTGAGAGAGGTTGAGTTTCTTTACATGACGAATTTCGTGAAGGGCGGCCTTCAACTGCCGTCAACGAAAATAATGTGGCTACTGTTAAGCGGTTAATTTAAGAAAACCCCCGGATTACCTATGAGACAATTCGAGGACTATCGGGGATTGGTATGAGTCAAATCCAGAAAATTTTACACGAAGAATTGAAAGTTCGGAAACTTTGTTGTCGTTGGATCCCTCATGAACTGACAGCGGAGCATAAGCGGGCTCGCGTGGAATGGTGCTCACAGATGCTACTGAAGTACGACCACGGACATTCTAATGCTGTTTATGACATTGTCACAGGAGACGAAACGTGGATTTATTGTATTGAACCCGAAAAAAAACAGCAATCTTGTGAATGGGTGTTTGAAAATGAGAACAAGCCAACAAAAGTGAGGCAGGCGAGTAACGTTGGTAAAAAAATGATCGCGTTTTTTTTCTCAGCTACGAGTCCCATCTGTACAATTCCACTTGAAGATCAAAAGAGTGTTAATGCCGAGTGGTATTCTACCATTTGTTTACCCAGGGTGTTAGAAAAAGTTCGCGAAAGACGACCCAAAAGCCGCGTTCTCCTACTTCATGACAACGCTTCTTCACACACGGCCAACAAAACAAAGTAATTTTTAGCTTCCGAAAAAGTACAACTCGTCACCCATCCTGCGCATATCCCCGACCTAGCACCCTGTGATTTCTGTATTTTCCCCAAAATCAAAGATTTGATGAGAGGTTTCACTTTTACCAACTCCGAAGAGGCAGTGATAGCGTTCAATCAGCACGTAGAAAACATGCCTTCAGATCTGTGGTCCTCCTGTTTTAAAAAAATGGTTCGATCGCATGAAAAAACGTTTAAAATGTAAAGGAGAGTATTTTGAAAAGCAATAAACATAATATTTTGGTTTTAACATGTTGTTTTTTTAAGTTACGCAAAACTTATAGTGTGACCTACGTATATATACCTAAAATATATAAAAAAAAAAAAAAAAAAAAATATTTCATGCAAATGTATGTAAATTGAAAAACGCGACGGACGGACAGACAGACAGACAAATTGTCGTATTAAATATATAGATATATTCAAAATCGGTTTACTCATTACAAAGATGAGGTAACAAACACAAAAAAAAACAGTCAAATTGAGAACCTCCTTTTTAGGAAGTCGGTTGAAAACAATATTCGCCATATTTTTACGTAATAGGTACCTAGTGATGTTTCTTATTGTAAGTTTTAAGTAGGTACCTTGGGTAATGTTTGCAGTAATTTATGCTGAGTTTATATTTGAATACTAAATGCAAATGTTGCCAGAGTACAAATTTCACATTTTGTGTAAATAAAAGTTACAATGTAACTGTTGTTTAGTAATAGAATGTGCCCGGTGAGTAGTTTGAAGGGTTTTCCCCTAGATTTTAGTCGAGTTTACTAAAGAACCCAGGCGTTGTTGTACTAGGGCGTTTTAACATTACACGATATCGTAACGCATCGTCACGATAAATTATATTCTTACCTTAAAGTTACTGCTGCTACTTACGATATCGACACGATATCGTGCAATGTGAAAACGCCCTTTTACAGACATAGAATTATGTCTCTATCCCCGAGGGGATAAACAGAGGTTTAAATACGCCCATATTTCGGCAGTCACTTTGTTGGAACCGCTCGGACTTCAGATATTCTATTAAGTGGTATGTAACATCTGTCCTGACTGTAGGAAATTTGGTTTGAATTTTGCTATAGTGCCCGGTAACGGCAACATTTACAGGGCAACCTATTACGTGGGACCAAAAAAATACTGACAAAAAGTAGTTGTGCAATGCACCTCTGCCTACCTCTTCAGGGATATATCTGTCGTTTTTTTGGACTCAAGAAAAAGGGCCTTTATTACCGTCTGACAGTACATGTACCTAATTTAAGATGACTTAGCCCCTGGACATGTTTTGGGGCTCTTAGCACTCTGCTTGTAATGTTTTATACATGTTACATTCTTCTTCTTATCCGGTACACTCTTGACAGAGCAGTCGTGATCGCTGTGTAGTAGTAATATTAGAAGGGGCAGAAGTGATGCGCTTCACGACGTTTCGCCACCGTTGTCTATTAGAGGTCATCCTGCTGCACTCATTGAGTGAACCTCCTACGGCATACTTGATCTGGTCAGTCCAACGCGTAGGTGACCTTCCGCGCGGTCCAGTCCCCTCCACTTTACCTTGGACGACAAGGCGTTCTATGGACTGATCACCACGCCGAGATACGTGTCCGAAGAATGTAAGGATGCGAGATTGTACTGTTGAGAACAGACGCTGCTTAATACCGAGTTCTTGAAGTATCGAGACGTTTGTACGAAACTCGGTCCACGAAACCCCAAGCATTCTTCTCCAGCACAACATTTCCAGAGCGTCTATTTTCGTTCTTTCCACATCTCGCAAGGTCCACGCTTCAGCCGCGTATAGAAATATAAGTGAATATAAGTGTTCTCACGAGCCTGGTCTTCGTGGCTTTTGTTATATTCCTGTTTCTCCATATTTTCCGCATCTTGTCCATCACCGTCCTCGTGATGCCTATACGTCGTTTGACCTCATCGATGTTGTTACATTGTCTCATGTTACATGTCTCATGTACTCATGTTACATTAACAAGTGCTAAGGAGCCCTATTAACATCTCAGTGGCCCAAATCACCTTCACCTGCACGCGATGCACCTTCAGATGAGCGGACGATAGGATCTGACAATTTATCCAATGGCCCCAGAAATGTGGGTCTTAACAATGTGATTAACAAAGTGACTGCTGAAATCTAGGCGTATCAAATCTTTCAACCCTTCGGAGGTAAAGACGTTATTTTTATGTTTGTATGTATGTAGGTAAATTAACAAAGAGACAAAACCCGCCCAAATACATTTCATTTCTTCGTTCTCCCACACTTGCCATTCAATTTAAAAATCATTCTAAGGGCTAGCGCAGACGATAGACAAAACTGTAGTTAGTCACTGTTGTCTGTATGAGATAAAACTGACTAACTATTCCTAAAACTGTCTAAAAACACTGGAAATACCTGCTTGTAACCAGAGACGCCCGGCATAAACGCCGTGCCTGTGATAGTCAGTTTTGTCTAAAGACAGTTGTGTCTATGGTCTGCGCGCTTCCATACATTGTAATGAAGCATACTGTTTTAAAATAGTTTTGTCTATCGTGTGCGCTAGCCCTAACATGAATCGTTTATAATCAAACTAGCGGACGCCCACGGCTTCGTCTGCTTCGACAAATTATATACACAAAAACCTTCCTCGAGAACCACTTTATCCATAGGTGAAAACTGCATCAAAATACGTTGCGTAGTTTTAAAGATCTAAGCATACATACAGCGGAAAAAACTTTGTTTTGTAATAATAAGTGAAGTGATATGTAACATAGCTGGGCACCGTTAATGAAATAGTTAACTTCGTTAAACGTTAATGCGTTACTTTTTAGAAGTTTTAACGCAAGTTAACGTTAATCGTTAATCCGTTAACACGTAATAAAAATTGCATCTTCTCACTGTTGGTTCTGGATGTTAACAGGTTAGAAACAATAAAACCGTACCAAACATAGGTATAAAACACTTTTATTCTATGAGAGTCCCTGAAATATTGATTTTATTCGGTTTTAGGGTACCGTAGTTCAAGTTGAGGGCCACTCTCTATAGTATTGTGCGCTGTGAGAGTGGCCCACAATCGCTAGACGTCGTCACGACTTACCACCAGGCGGGTCAATTTGGCGAACCCAATATTAAAAAAAAAAAGTCTCGGAACCCTTACAGTTTCGTCATGTCCGTCCTGTAAGGGTTCCAACTATCTGTTTGTCCGTCCGTCTTCGGCTTTCCTCCCAAACGGTAAACATGAAACTTTGCATGGCGAAGTGTATTTGAGCGACCAAGGTGGGGAACACCCACCATCGCGGCGGTAAGGCCGATCATGGACGAGTGGCCGCAGAGGCAGTACGGTGACCTCACTTATCGTGCTACGCAAATCATTACCGGGCATATATACTTCGGTAAGTATCTGTTTCGCATCCATCGTGAGGTCATGACATACCTGGTGACAGACGGACGGACGGACAGCGGAGTCTGAGTAATAGGGTATACTTATTAGAGTATGTATAATATTGGCATGTTGACAAACAATGATTTTTCATTAATTTGGATGATTCAGTTGCGTTCTGGACGAAACGCTAATTTGTGGAACTTATTGTTTTTAGGATTTGGCGGTTTGTACTCCTAGTTACGTAGTCTTCGGGACACGCGAATATGTATGAATGGTCGCAGTGTGACTGGACACAACGCGACCACGTGAGTTGGATTAACGATTAACGGACTTAGAGAAATGTAACGGAAGTTAACGATTTCGTTAACATATTTTTATGTTAACTTAAACGTTAATCCGTTACTCGAAATGTTAACTCCGTTAATTAACGATTAACGGATTAACGAGTTAATGCCCAGCTTTGATATGTAGTGATTTAAAGTATTTAGCACAGATTCCCGATGCCATACAAAGAAAGAAAACGTAGCCGTTCTTACGCAGACTGACTATCAAAGTTCGCTTCAAACCTGGAAAACCCGACTCAGTGGATGATGAGTAAATTTGTATGTTTTAGGTGACATCTGCATGTTAGAAGCTGATATCGTCGTGGGCAATATAATCGGGAAAGATGGTCCACCAATTCCCATCATGGCGCATCCTCCTGCCACCACCTCTGATCTCTCACTGGCCGACTTCCTCACGACTGTGGCCCAGTACAACAACGTGAATGCTAAACAAAAAGGCGTGAAATTGGACTTCAAGAGCATCGACGCGTTTGAAGAGAGTCAGGAGCTGATTGCTCAATATAGTAAACCTCAGGTAAGTTCTCCATATTAATGAATACATACATATAACACGCTTGTCTTCTGAGTAATCTTTAAAAAGGTCGACTGAAACAAGATTAAGTGCCTTCTGGGCCCATAACCTGTTAGGGTCGTTTGTTCACCGTGGTACCATTAAATAGTACCAGTAATGGTACTATGGCAATTATTGTTTGCCATCGTTCTATTACATCGAAGGTACCAATGCAAATAACATCTATTGTTAACCATGGTACATTAAGGAAATATAAATAATAACCAAAACATAATTCAATCGGATTATTCCCAGTAGTTCCATGTAATTTTATACTACTTTTACCGCTGACATTATTTATTAAAAAAATACTTTAATTTCAAATTGTTTTATTTTTATGATCGCCTGGTACTTTTTCAGAATAATGAGTTCAAACATTCAATCGGTTTTCACTGAATTTAAAAGAATTTAAAATCTTGAAGGCTCTTATGTAGTTATGTATTCCTGGTACATTTGAGGTTTGTGTCTTTTATAATGGACAATCATTTTCATCTGTACTCGGTGCACCTATGAAGGTGAACTATGTAGGTAGCAAACAGCGATATTGTTGTATGTAAACTAATGTAAAGTACAACGGTGAATAAAAATTACCACAGTACCAAGGATGGTACCACGGCAAAAACTAAAATCCATAGTACCATGAATAGTTCAACGGCAAATCAAAATTGCCAAAGTACCATTACTGGTACTATATAATGGTACCACGGTGAACAAAGGGTTAGGGTTGATAGAGGCACTTAAAAGGAAACTATTATTGTATTTATGATTTATAATTCGTATATTGAACTTTATATGTACAGGTGTATTGGCATGGGTCCCTTTTGATCGTGGTAGGAAATGAAATGAAATGAAATTATTTATTTATTTGTATAGGTCACTAAATGGCTCTTACAAACGTCAGTAAGTACTTAAAATAAAAAAATGTCATTGCTTCTATTATTTACATGTACTGCCAGATTCGCAAAGCAATAAGTAGAACCGAGAGAAAGAACCTGGCAATAAAACTCTCGGCCGGCGATTTTTGCATCCAGTATAAGTAATAAAAAAAAATGCTTAAGTCACGTCCTGTTTGTATTTTGACTATGATAACATTGGTACCATGCTCTTAGGGCAGGAAATGGTTTTCCTGTGTAAATTTTTGTATTTGATACAATGTTGTGCACATTTTTATTTGTTCAGTTTATTCATCATATTATCATTATTTATTGTTTATTTTTGTTTTACTTTGTGGGAGGGGGGCGCCTTCTCGACATTAGGCCCTCTCTGAAAAACAGAGCGAGCCAACAGCATCAAGCTGAGAGTGGGCCTAATTTTTGCACATATCAGGTACTAAGTGGTTACACTAGCGCGGTTTATGGGTATCTATCTTCACAAAATAATGCCCTTTTATATTTTATTTGCTTTTTTTATTTTGTTTTTGTGTACCCTGTATTTATCTGTATCTGTGTAGAGATTAAAAGTATTTTCTTTCTTCTTTCTTGTATAATTTTATTAAACGGTGTGCTAGTTCATAAAAAGCATTCAAACATCCCACCAAAGATACAAACTTTCATATAAATTTAATGTATGCATTTAGAAATATAATAATTACCTCAGTATATTTATCAGTAGTTGCTTGACAATTACTGATAAATACACTTACTACATCGCACAAGCTTATAGCTTAGTTTGGGCTAGGTGACGTTGTGTAAGAATGTCCAAAAATATTTATTTCATTTGCATATTATGGCAAGGTGAAGTGATGTTCTACCCTGTGTAGGGTACATTCCTAGTATTGCCAGCAATCAAAATTCTGACGGTACTAGTATTTTTTTCTAAACACCATTCCTCACTGTACAAGTGTATGTAATTGACTCGGGATCCATCTATTATTATCTATCCGTCTAAATATAGTTCTTATTTTGTGAGTTATATGTTAGAAGTTGGTTTGAAATTCAGTCGGCAGACGTCTTAATTATAATAATGACGTGGCGTGTGAATAATCAAGAGTTGGAAACAACATCTTGTGTGGTCGGGTGCGTAAGTGTAGGGCCATGAGCACACTGCACAAGCCCGCTACAATAGGGTAGATGACTGTCAAGTTGAATCACCTTCTTTTTGTTAAATGTCAGAACTATAAGAATCGTATACAATAGAGTTAAATGACAAAACTTAAGTGTCAGTGTCAAAACGATAGGCCTTGTAGTTCCTTGTAGATATGAAATACAAACATATGACGTCACTAGTATGTGCTGTCAATTCAGTAGCTATTAGTGATTTAATTGATGGTTAAAAATTATAACAAGAATATATAATAAGATTGAATATAATATACGAATCTCCTTTGGAACTCTTTATTTAATAAATACTTTTAAATTATTTATTTCTACCCTATTATAGCAAAATTTTACTATGGATGGATCCCAGTCTCAGAACAACGATGTCCTATACTAACCCCAGTATATTATACTTTGCTCTATGGGATAGATGTATGTTTGTAAATATTTATTGCTTTCACTGAAGAACTGCTGAAACAGCGGCGCACTTATTGATAGACAAACTGGCTGTACCCACAGTGCGTGCATGTCATAAAAATGCGAGACCACATAAAAAACATACAATATCTGTTGATCAAACTCCATTACCATAGGCGATATACGATACGTCACTTAAACAGTGAAAAAAATCATATCAAAGATTGGAATTTTCGTGGATTTTTTTTTTAAATATCACCGCTGGTTTCATGGCCACAACTAAGATAACAAAGATGTGCCGCACAGCATGTGTGTCGCAGGGCGCTCACATATATCAATATCAACTAAGTGATGAATGACTGAGAACGGTTTCTGAAAACAAAATGAAATACTTCGCATGCTTCAGTTTAGACAAATGTTCCTTGTGACCTTGAACCAGAACATCCTCTCAATCCATCGAAAATGGATCACTTGAATCGTTGTCGGAGTGTCTTTATGTCATCGTCATCAGGCTCTCGTATTGTGCCTCTTTACACAATTTATGAGTCTGAATATCTGATGAAATACCTTCTGCGTGCGAAAAAAATATGAGTCTGAGTTTATAAACTGTGATAGATGGCGCTTCGAACCGATACCCTGAATCACACTACTGATAATTTCCATTGTCAGTAAGTATTTATATGAATGTAAATTTCGCTAGTTATTATGGTGCCTTGGTCTGAGCGTTACCCTTTGAAAGCGTTTAGGTTCATAATGTCCAAATCCCAAAATGTCCAGAGGTTGCAAAACGTCCATATCCCAGAATATCCATTACCTAGAATGTCCATATCCCGAAATGTCCATGTCCCAAATTGTCCATATACTACAAAAGGGTACTAGTCCTGCAGCATCACGGAAGACTAGCGAGCGAAGTGTTATGGCGAAATATCCAGGCTGCAGTCATAATTATAATAGTATTGTAGTAGTCTACAAAAATGGTCGCGGCAATATAGATTTCTTTCCAATGACTATTCAGTGGTTATCTAGACTAGTCAATCTGGTTATCCACTGAGCTTTTTCTCAGCCTACTTGGTGTCAGCTTTTCATTCTAACTGCTCGCGGCTGAACTTTAATATTTTTTGTGAAGCGACTGCCGTCTGACCTTCACAACCCAGAGACCCATTATAATCCATGCAGTCGGATTTTTGTTTTAGGGCTCCAAATACCCTCTTCAACATCTTAGTAGGTATATAACGCACCAAAGGGGGATAACTGGCGAGCGAAAACCCCACGCGAACGAAGTCGAAAGCATTTGCTAGTTGATTAATTAATTAATCTAATTGTTAGGAATAAGAGATAGCTCTCAGTTACAAAGGAATGTTTCGCGGTCATTATGCCTCATTATTAAGATTTTCTATTCTGTTAGAGCAGATATCTAAAGCTATATAATATAGTACCTAAAATAGCACGATTTGGTTTTAAACTACCTCATTCACCGAGCCTTTTCCCAACTAAAGTTGGGGTCGGCTTTCCAGTCTAACTGCGATTCGGCTGAACATCGATATTTTCCGTGAAGCGACTGCCATCTGACCTCCACAACCCATGGGCGACATCGAAGTTCTGTAGTTAGACCGGTCGGATTTTTGATTTAGGGCTCCAACTACCCCTAACGACTGCCATAGATGTTTGTATGACAACCGGAACCGACGGCTTAACGTGCTCTCCGAGGCACGGAGGGGTCTCAGTGTCTTCAGAAATGGTCACCCATCCTAAAACCGGCCTGACTCGATGATGGTTTTAAACTACCTAAATAGATCTAATTAAATATCTGGAAAAAATCATGGTACAAATACTTATTATAAAATATGGAAGGTACCTATTGAATAATAATATGTCATATTTAGTTATTTTGGTTAGGAATTTAGGACACAATACATATAAATATGTAGACTAGACCTTAGATCAAATATCTAACCCTAAGATTAAAGGGTATCACATATATTTTTAAGTTTCTTTTGAACTATAGCGTTTCATATTATTCTACGGGAAAAAACGCGACCATCGATGATTCGTGTTAATTCCCGTTTTTTTAAGTCCACGGTCTTAGGCCGCGGCCGCCCATTACAGAGCGCCTCTGTACTTGTCGACGCAGGCTGGTCTCCGTAATTCCACGTCTATTGCGCGGGTTTTGCGTTGCTAGCATTCGGAAGAATTTCCAGTGGTGCCCGACGGCGGTAATTCTCATAGAATAATGATAGAGTTAAAATATATTTTATCGTTTCAAAGTCTCCGTGTGGCACATGGTTAGCGAATCCTGCGCACATGTGCGTCGGCATCTTCTGCGTATCATTATCATCCCTCGAGTGCATCTTTTCCGGGTGATACGCCCAGTTAATATCACTGCTCGACTGTTATTTAACTTAATACCAAATAATGGATATTGAATTAACAGACTCTATTTGCACACTTGTCATTATAACATTAGAAATCACAAAAACTAAAATGTCATTGGCAGGACTCGAACCCACGGCCTTCCCCTAAGAAGGGAAATGCTCTGACCACTGAGCTACGATGACCAATACCGACATCATTCAATCTTTGCTTATGTACCTACGTATAATCTAGATCGCCCTATTAAGAATTAAATAGTGCGAGACGCCCAGGACTTTAATTGGCTGTGCCATAACGGCAGGCACGTAAGATTTTGTTGCCTTTCATCAACATTCCATCGCAAGGCAACGGGTTTTAATTTTATTCAAAATTACAATATAGCTGCTACTTTTTATTAAATTAATTCGGCCGTTTTGGACATAACCCATTATATGTGTGCCCGGTGACGGCAATAGGCTTGCCCCCTATTGCGTGGTACTAAAAATACTGGCAAATTGTGGATGTGTAATGCTCCTCTGCTATAGGCGTGATGTGTGTGTGTTAAAGCTCATTGCCTTCAAACATAGAGAAATATACTTGCAATAACAGTGGTGAACCTTACCTTTATAAACTTAAGACAACTGGTATCACGCCATTATGTTCACATTTAATTAATATTTATTTATTTTCGATTGCAACGTTTCGTATCTGTAGCGGGCTGTGCTACGAGCAAGCCTCACTCTCCCTCTTACTTTCGCTTTGTACCTTACCTTGCCATTGTCATAAAATGGTAGTAAGAATTAAGTACATTATCTGCTCATCATTAATATTTACAAACTCCTCGACTCCAAGACCTCAAAATATTTCATGACTCACGTCATCATTCACCGAGTCTTTTCCCAACTCATTTGGGGTCGGCTTTCTAGTCTAACTGCGATTTGGCTGAACTTCGATATTTTCCGTGAAGCGACTGCCATCAGACCTTCACAACCCATGGGTTGTGAAGGTCTGATGGCAGTCGCCCGGTCTAACTACAGAACTTCGATATCGCCCATGGGCGATATCGAAGTTCTGTAGTTAGACCGGTCGGATTTTTGATTTAGGGCTCCAACTACCCCTAACGACTGCCATAGATTAACATCTATCGACGGCTTAACGTGCTCTCCGAGGCACGGAGGGGTCTCAATGTCTTAAGAAATGGTCACCCATCCTAAGACCGGCCTTAGTCGATGTTGCTTAACCTTTGCAATGTGTTAACATTGTCGGTTACCACTAGACCACGAGCCCCCCATTTCATGACTCACAACGAAACAAAAATATGAAACGACTATATTTTTAATTATCTTTGTGATAGGTTGGCTTTGTATGCAGTTAGTCATTATAGGCTTATTTGGGATGAGTAACACGCCGTTTACATTTCAATTAGTGTTAAGTGTGATTTCATACATTTTCTACTTGCAACTGTTAAGTGATTTGTAAAATCAATTGCACTCGCACTTAACACTAAAATGTAAACACGACTAAGTATCTGGTGTATACCGTATATCAGGTCATATCGGGTCAGTATGGTAAAGCCGAAAACTATAAGACATAATTATGAAGATCTGTTTTTAGGAACTATTTCTACGATTTTAGTAAAAAAGAATTTTAGTAAAGTTACACCCTGTATACCATATATTATTAAACAAGATTTTGTGAATGAGTGCAAAACTGGGATATGTGTTTGTTTCAACGTGTTATTTCATATCCAAACAGTAGTTTTTTTGGCCCCACGATAGCGTGCAAGTCTATTGTTGTTACCGGGAACCATATTCGTAGAAAAACAATAAATTGCCATCCAAATGTTACAACCGATGTTAAATATCTACAATCTCTGCCGTCCCTTACAACTATTCTTCTTTCCCCAGGTAACCTTCCCCCTATGGCTGAACGCTGACATCCTACCAGGACCTGTACAATCGAACACAAAACCCGTAGATCCTGTCAAGTTCTTGAAGCTTGGGTCTGCGCACACACGCGCAGTTCTGTCTGTCGGTTGGACTACCAAGTATGGTGGGAACATAACCGAAGGGGAGTACAGTAGTGAACAGATTGGCACTATGGTCAGGATTATCAATGAAAATCATGTCAATCAAACTGTCACTTTTCCTGTAAGTATCATATTGACCTAACAGAACTATAGGTAACTAACGTATACCTACGTATCACACCACTGGAAGTCCATCGGGATCATTACAAATGGGGAAAGTCAAATTATTGCGTGTCTGTAATGTAATCTGTACCTATAGGTAATGTAAAAACGGCTGCCTTATAGTTGTTCTAGACTTGCTTCTTTGCCATAAGGCCGCTCTTTTACATAACAATTATGTTAAGTTAAAAGCTCGCAGTTACCAATAGCCGATGATTTGTTCCGGTTCTCCATTAACTTTAGGTTTTAAACCAGTTCTTGGTCTTTTAATGCCAGAAAGCGCGCAAGAGACGACAAGCGTGCTTGAAATGTGCAGCTAGAACTCGACAGCCGTCTAAAAATAACTAAGTAAGTGTCAATAATAGGAGAAGTTTCACAAAACTTATGGATATATTTCATCTTTTCATTAGTTTTGGAAGAAAGTGGCATAATTGTCTGTTTTTAAAGAAACTATCAACATAAATTAATTAGTAAACCGCATCCATGTTTACTCTCCAAATAAGCTAAAGTTGTTAGGATTGGGTTCTCGTGAGTAGGGCCTACGAGACGCAAGAAAGAGTATTATTGTGTTAGGCTATATACACACTGACAGGAACTACTACAAGCTAACTGAAGCAAGCTCCAAAATACTGAAGAATTTTGTACGGTTGGTAAGCAGTTTCATTGTAGTCGTACTAACTGCAATGACATTGTAAATTTGCAACCTAAGTGTAGTTGATATGCCGTCCGTTAGTCTAGCTACAGCCTCAGCCCAGGGAGAGCAGCAATTAACATTTCGTTTGCTAAAAAAGTTTTGAAGGTATTAATTTTAGCGTAGATTAGATTAGATTATACTTTATTGTACACCAATACAAAAATACAAATGAAACAGAAACTTAATATTTAAATAGTATGTACAAATGGCGGCCTTATCACTAAGAGTGATCTCTTACAGGCAACCTTTGGATGGACATAAGTAGATAGAAGTGAAGTAAACAGTGGATAGGTATTGGCATATATTATGAAAAGAAAGCGGCGTACGCTGTTTCATTAAATGCTCTCCCGGACACCGAATGAGGACTTTGGTCAAGTAAGAATTTTATAAGAAGCACGTCAGGGTCTATTAGTTTGGAAGTACTTCAAAACCTTCCTCCAAAGATGTTCTTTTCGTTCAGGTGCGCGCGGCTTTAGCAGCGAATAGTCAGCCTGTAATCCTTGACCTGCTTCGTGAAACATCTTCCCTCAACTCCTCGATGACTGTGTGGTCCAGTGAGGGTGATCACGTGGAGGTAAACCGTCTTCGAGCCTTGATCCTCACTGTGGGCTTAGAAAGAACATACCTGGATGTCCCCCAGGAGCTAGCAGCTAAGCTACACTTGCCTCCACCTGATACTAAAAAGAATTAAGCATACTATTGTATTTATAAAATAAAAATATATTGTATTTATTTAGTTTTTTATTTTTATCATACACACAAAATCACGATATCACCAAAAGGTACAGAGGTGTCAATTACGCCCAAATTTATTTTATTTATTTATTTAAACTTCATGCACAAACTCGTACAATGGCGGACTTAATGCCTTTAGGCATTTTCTGCTAGTCAACCTTGAGGTGATACTGAAATAATGCACAGGTAGGTGCTCATTGTTATTAGGAGATCGAGATGAGATCGACAATGGTACAAATAAATACTACACTAAATATGTAGTACACTGTGTATTTAAATGAAATATACATCGTGATCTATCAAAAGCTTTTGATTGTGTTGAATGAGACTTTGCTACTAAAATTAGGTTATTATGGTGTTTCGAACAGCTCACTTGGCTTACTCGAGTCTTACCTCACTGGTAGAGTACAAAAAGTAAACATTAATGGCACCGACTCTTCTGGCGCCTCATTAGTCATGGGAGTACCCCAGGGCTCGATATTAGGACCCCTTTTATTCTTAATATACGTAAACGATCTTCCTTATTTCACTAAAAATCTTTGTGAGATAGTATTATTTGCTGGTGACACATCATTAATTTTTAAAAGTGATAGACAAAAAGTAGCACTTGACGATGTAAATAATACCCTTTCGGAAATATTGCATTGGTTCACAAGTAACAACTTGCTGCTCAATGCGAAGAAAACAAAATGTGTAAAATTCACTATGCCTAATGTTAGACATGTGGATACTCATATTACTATGAATAATGAATTAGTTCAAATAGTCTATACCACAGTTTTTTCTTGGGATAACTCTAGATAGTAAACTACAATGGGGTCCTCATATCACAGCCTTGGCATGAAGACTTAGCTCAGCTGCTGAAAGATAAGGTCACTGACTGACAAAAAACGGCACGATTAGTTTATTTTAGCTACTTTCATAGCGTTATGTCATATGGTCTGCTGCTGTGGGGCTCAGCTGCCGATATTGAGACAATATTCATATTACAGAAACGAGCTATACGAGCAATCTATAGACTCCGACCCCGTGACTCGCTGAAAGAACTATTTAAAGAAATTAATATTTTAACAGTTGCTTCTCAATATGTTTACGACAACATCTTATATGTACGGAAGAACATAAGGTCACTTTTTTAATTTTTGTCTGTCGTTACGTGTTATGAAACGAAAACGCACGTCACTGTGTCTGTCTGGTCTTAAAATGTATTGAGGAAAAAAATTTCCGATAACCATAATTTTAATAAAAGAAATAAAAATAAACTGGCAAAGAAAAAAATAGACTTCATAAAGTTGGTAATTCGTTTGTAGGCAAATGTATAAAAAAATATAATAAAATTCCTCAGGATTTGGTTGACATGCCTCTTAATAAGTTTAAAATAGTAGTTAAAAAATGTTTGATGATGAAAGGCTACTATAATGTAGACGAATATCTTAATGATAAAAATGCATGGTCACCCTAATCTTCTGTTGTTGGCCACTCGTATAATTCAATATAAACTAATTGTAACAATGTAAACAAAACAATATTAAAAAAGAAAATGGATAATCTACCTGAGTTTCTTGCTGGTATCTTCTCAGGAGAACCAACTTACCGAACCAGCGAAAGAATCACTTTCTAATGGGTATTTATGTACTTACTTAATTTAGTATTTTTATAATATTACTTGACAAAATTGTAAAATTTTGACATTCATATGTGCTCTTTATGTGCCTAAACTGAATAAATCAAATTGATTCTTTGATTCTTTGATTCTTGACATTATAAATACACATATAGGTATATAAATTACATACAATAAAACATAATATATAAATACATACCAAAAGTAATAAAATATATATTCTAATCCTACTAATATTATAAACGCGAAAGTTCGTGAGAATGTATGGATGGATGGATGGATGTTTGTTACTCTTTCACGTAAAAACTACTACTGAATGGATCCAAATTACTACGCGGACGAAGTCGCGGGCGACCACTAGTAGTATTATATATAAGGTATTTATATTGTGTGTCATCTGTAGGCCAAGGGATATTGTTTTATATAAGTACCTATTTTATGATATGAGTTTCTAACAATTGTGCCCGGTGGTGAATGTCTGCATGTTGTCAAGGCCTGGAAAGGTTTTTTTGGCAACTTTTATATTGAAACTGAATTTGTAAAATAATTATATTTAAATAAATAAAAAAATAAAAAATGTATAAACTACAAACTACAAGTAAGTCGGTTTGCCTGTGCGTTGGTGAAACCTGGAGGACTTTTTCTTGAAAGTAGGACGGGTATTGCATGACCGTCCCACGTAATAGCGGGCGAGCCTTTGGGAATTTTAAGAATTGTTTAATATATTTTATAAGCAATAAAGTTTGATAACTATTTCTCATATAATTTTACAATATGAATCACAAAAACTAAAGTATTTGGCTGGACTCGGAACCAGCGACTGCCCCCTTTCCAGGAGAAGCGTTCTACCAACTGACCAAGGCACCACTAGCCCAAGACGTCTAATTTTGTGATCATATTGTGTTAATATTGCGACTTACGGCGTCGCCAGAGCGCCATCTACCGGTAGTTGAGGAACTAACTACTAAGGCAAAGGGGTTTATCTGAATGAAATCTTATTTTCCAAGTATCATCATCACGTTTTATAGTTTCTAGAATTCCAACTCGTAGTTTTGTTTGTCTATACAATATATTCGAGAAAACATGCATGATTTAATGTAGGTACATAATACAAAATACTAATAATATATAATATACTATTATAAACAAATGAAAGTTTGTATAGATTGGATGTTTGTGACTCTTTCACGAAAGTAGTTTTATTTATATAACGCAGAGACATAATTTATAATTGACCACATTTCACTAGTCATTAAATACAAATAAATAAAGGCAAGCCAATTACCGATAATAAACACAAATATGTCTAAAGAATGTGTCAATTTTCTTTTAGAAATACATAAAGCAGGCAATGGCGTCTGTCGTTATACAGCCAGAGAGATTAGCGTAACGCAATTTTATGTTTACATTAATATTATTTACAACCTATACTTAAAATTTGAAGCACTTACACAGACCATTAAACTGCTGGTATTAGCTCTCTAAACAGACGAAAATAACAGATATTGCGTTATGTTTCTGCATTTACCACATCCCGACTTGACTTATGAACCAAACCGTACAGATTAAGGTCAAACAAGAACTTGAAACTCGTAGTTGATTCAATTGACATTAACAACTAGTTAGAATTTAGATGAAATACTTTAATAATCTTAGAATATCGTGAGTATGTAGTTATAATTTCTGCTTGATCCTCTATTTTTAAAAACCGTGGCTCCGTCGATGATTTCACCAATGTCAAGGTAATGTTTGATTTTTCCCGCACAGAAGAACTAGTTACTCTGAACTATAGTTCGCGGTGCGGGACAAGGAAACGTTGTTCGGTATTGCAATTGAGGCTTGGGCCTGGATTTTTGCGCAGCGCCAGAGGTAACCTAAAAGGCAACGACACGGGCTCCGCAAAAACCCAAGTGCTTTTGCTTGTTTAAATAATCCGAGTTCACGAATAACCTAATTATAATTTTCATTGAGTGAATGCATCTTCTGAGTTTGGAAGATAAGTACCTATTATGTATTGGTAATTAATTATGTATCGTCGTTCAAAGTAATAAGAATGGAATTCAAAACAAACTTTAATTTACTGGCAGCCCTGTCGCCAATAAGTATAAGCATGTAATTTTAAACTTTATTTTTAAAGGAATAAAGAAGCGTATGTGTGTAGGTTGTAGGGTTGTCTAAGAGGGTGTCGACCTTTACCCATGTGGCTTCCACGTGCCATCTCGGTACTGTCAATCATCCCTTTTGTTTTGCTAGACATGAGTCTATTTAAATTGGTAGTCGATGAGCTATAATGTATTCTAAGAATGAGTGTAGGTACATGTTAATAGTCTTGTATGTAAGGACTGGTGCGATTCTGAATGAATGAATGGTTTTCTTTGCGCATTCGTGAATCATTGAATGAGTGTTTAATGGAATCCTTGTACTGATATCGTAGCTTTCTTCGGAAACTTCCTACGTTTGCATTTTAGAATGATTCTTGTATTATATGAACACGTCCAGTGTCTGGTACGTTCACATTACGCGAAATGGGTAGATGGCATTGAACTAAAATAAACAGGTAAGTAACTAATTGAATTAAACCTCCCTCTTTATTAAAATTAAAAATTCTAAAGTAAATTGTGAGTTATTTTCCACAAAACTTGGCACAAGTGTTATTTTTCAAATGGTAGAAAGAAGCCCAAATAATGTTTTTAATGATCGCGAGGTCTATTGTTCGGTTTGACATTTAAAAAAACAGTCAAGTGCGAGTCGGACTCTCGCACAAAGGGTTCCGTACCAAAAATAAAAAAATCACGTTTGTTGTATGGTAGCCCCTTAAATATTTATTGAGCAAAGCGAACGTAGCGAGCGGAGCTCCTTATCAGGTGACTCAAATGCAACTCGATGTGAAATTGTTTCTCGACAACTACCCAACCGATTTTCATGATTATTTCACTCAAAAATTAAGCATTCTCAGGAGCAGGTTTTGTTCGAGACCGATTTTTGATTTAGGACCCTCAAAAAAAGTTATTGACCAAAAATATGACAATAGTCGCTTCGCTCAATTGCATGCTGCAGCGCAGTACCACCGCAGCTCCTATTT
Source organism: Nudaria mundana (assembly GCA_963556515.1). NCBI lineage: Eukaryota > Metazoa > Arthropoda > Insecta > Lepidoptera > Erebidae > Nudaria > Nudaria mundana. The sequence continues at coordinate 1,722,710 of OY748293.1, forward strand.
ATATTCTGTTTTTTAGTATTTGTTGTTATAGAGGCAACAGAAATATATAATCTGTGAAAATTTCAACTTTCTAACTATCACGGTTCATAAGATACAGCTCAAGACAGACGGACGGACGGACAGCGAAGTCTCAGTAATAGGGTTGCCGTTTTACCCTTTGTGTACGGAACCCTAAAAAAGGATCTGCTTACCTACTGCTTTTATCTGGGTAATGAGTTCCCGTGAGTTTTGGAAACGTGAAAGATGATCTACGCTGTCAGAAATATTCAAAACCTAAAAACTAGGCCATCTAAGTACGAGTAAAATAGAACTTTGATAAGATCTTTCACCGTAGTTTGATCTAGCACAGTACTGTTTTCTAAGTACTTATTAATGTTTTATTTTTCGCAAAATTCTATAATGTGGTCTTTATTCTAAAATTAATAATTCCTTGTATTTAAGACTAATTTAAAACGAACGATGTTTGTATTAAGGAACAATGTTGCCAATAACACGTTTCTTTGAAACAATTCTTGTGTTACTTTGTCGAATTTTATGATGCATTTGGTCAATGGTATGCAACTGGTTTTGCCGATCAATTTTTGGTTTAAGCCAATCGGGGATTGTAGCATCAATCATTATACAATGGTCATAATATAGTAGTTTATGAAACTATTACATAGAAAAGGGCATAGAACACGAGTGGGTTTTAGAGAAACGAGCCTTAAAGAACTTTTTCATTGTAATATCTTGTTCTAATTTCTAAAATGCGTAAATTCATATACTAGGTAGGTACCTACTTTGTTTTATACTTACTGATCACCGCGACTCCGCCCGCGTGACTTCTCGTTCCCGATTCCCGCTGGAACTCATTACCGGGATAAAAAGTATCCTATGTTACTCAGGGATAATTAACTTACACAAATAAACATACAAACAAATAATCAAATCCTTCCTCTATATTATATTAGTATAGATTAGATTAGAATAGTATAATAATAGGGGTATATAGAAAAAGGTTTAGTGTAATATACGTATTTATTTCCTTGACAAGAAGAAGAGCCGAGAGAGAGAGACCGTGAACAGTCAACATTTTTTATTAATATATTTATTTTACAAATTCATACTTATGTTACAGTATACAAGTTGCCAAAAAACCTTTCCAGGTTTGTTCTGACAACAGAATATAAATAACAAATAGACTGTCTATAATAAATAGAACAGAATATACCGGGTGTTAGGTAAGGGTTATATCAAACCGAACCCAGCCCCATCAGCTGGTCGACCAGAACCCGTTTCGATATGTGTCGACCGCCAAACAAGAAAAAAAAATCATCCAAAAAAAAAACATTATTACCGAATGAAATACTCTTGTTTGAACAACACTAGCTAAAATCCGCTGATTCGGTCATTGACATCAAGTAGGTACTACAAATAATGCACGCCTGTAGAAAAGGGTTTAGTGAAACTATACGTATTTATTTCCTTGACAAGAAGAAGAGCTGAGAGGGAGACCGTGGACAGTCAACATTTTTTTTTATATATTTATTTTACAAATACAAGCGAGCGGCTGTCATGGTATGGACATGTTATGAGAAGAGAGGAAAGCAATGTCGTTAGAAAGGTGCAAAGTATGACTGTAGAGAGTTTAAGAAGTAGAGGTAGGCCAAAGAAAAGATGGATGGAATGTGTGAAAGAGGATATGACAAGGAGAGGAGTGACTGAAGAGATGACGTTTGACAGAGGTGTGTGGAGGAGAAAGACTTGTTGCGCCGACTCCAAATAATTGGGAAAAGGGCAGGTAGATGATGATATTTATTTTACAAATTCCTACTTATGTTACAGTATACAAGTTGCCAAAAAACCTTTCCAGGTTTGTTCTGACAACAGAATATAAATAACAAATAGACTGTCTATAATAAATAGAACAGAATATATATGATAAATACATGTATAATTCCTTTCAGACTTTATCAATTACTAACAAACAAATATTTCCACTTTATAATATTACTAGAGGACGCCCGCTTTCACCCGTTTGACAAATTATATACACAGAAACCTTCCTCGAGAACCAGTTTATCCATTGGTGAAAACCACATCAAAATCCGTTGCGTAGTTTTAAAGATCTAAGCATACATACGGAACGGGCGACTTTGTTTTATAATAGTGATGATAGGTAGTTATTATATGTATTTCAGTGCAAAATTATGAAAAAAACGTAATTTTAGTAATTTTTCCGATTTTTTAAGTTAGCCGTTTAGCTTTACAGGGGAGGGGGGGAGCGTAACTGATCAATAAAATGACCATCAGGTACTATTTTAAACCCCATAGAAATAAAAAAGTAACTACAATTCCAATTCCATACTCACTGTTCGTTCTTACCTCTGTATGTCCCCAACAAAGGTTAGAACGAACAATGAGTATTTTTATTTTTACTCTGAGAAAATTATGTATGTCTAATATTGGATAGAAACAGGCGTTACCTGGCGAAAATCCATGACAAAGTAATGGTAAGTAAGATGTTAAAAACTTTAAAAAAATATAATAGCATTATTTTTTCGCAGAGTTAAAAAGACAACAAAACGTCGACAATTGTTTCGCCTCTAAACGAGGCATAATCAAGACTTCTCAAAGAGAACAGCCCGAACAGGGCTGCGAAAAAATAATGCTATTTTTTTTTTTTTTTAAGTTTTTAACATGTTACTTACCATTACTTTGTTATGTATGTCTGGCTGTCATGGGCTCTTCACATATAAGCTAAGTACCTACTCCTTATAACATCGATTGCTGAATGCAGCAATCGATGCAATAAAAACTATTCAAGTACCATTTACTACCTATTTCATTACTTTCAATTCATGCAATCTGATCTATAGAAAAATAAAATTTAAGTAGGTATCAATTTGAAGTGCATAATTATGCATTTATTTGCTGTAAAAAGCTTTGGTTATTGCAATGGAGCTTTTCTAATATTCCAATCAAGACGTGGCACACTTTTCGAGATAGTCTTTAATCAAACTATGTCACACTAACAACTACACGACATTTTACAACTGTGCAACCTTTGACATTATTCCCAAAAAAAACCTGTAGGTACCTATGTGAGCGAAATAAATAAAACATTTAATTATTTAATATTATTTTATAGTTTTATGCGAAGCTTTGAGTTACATTGCCTGTATTATTATCTGTCTTTACATGTTGTAATTACCATTAGGTACATTTTAGGTTAATTAAAATATGTAAACGCTCACACTTATACCTAAAGGGGTAAGCAGGGGTAACTCTTACGCCCACAATTTTCCAGTAATTTTGTTGGTCTCAAGTAATAGATACAAGCCTACGCCATTACTGGGTACCGTGTACCATTGAGGTATAATGTACTACGTACTAGAGAAGACGCCTCAACTAAATTGATTGTAACACAAGTTAGAGTTCGCGCGCTCTAACTCACTTAATCTGTCCCGAGCGCTTTCCGGAACGTGACACATTTGAGTATTTTGAGTGCGAAGTTTTTCTTTTAAATATGCCTACGTGTGCATTGAGATACTGTTCTAACAACTCTAGAAACATAACTAAAAATTAAGGAGTGACCTTTCACCAGTAAGTACAATTAACATTGTCTTTAATGCATGCTTTATTTAATTATATTTTAAATTGTTACTTGTGACGCCGCGTCACAGAGCGGCGACGACCATTTTTAGCAAAATGTCAAAGAGTAAAACACTTTGTGCGCGCAGAGATGACATTATCAACGTATTTTTTTTTAATAAGATTTATTCGTTGCGTCACTAATAATATGTTTACTAATATTAATATTTTTTATTATTATTTGGATTTAAAGGTGTTATAAATATAGGTGATAGTAAATAAATATTTTATTTGATTTGATTTCTTTTAATTATCTCTATATATTTAATACGACAATTTGTCTGTCCGTCCGTCGTGTTTTTCAATTATAATTAATAATACATACATTTGCATGAAATATTAAAATATTAATATTTCATGCAAATGTATTGTGTATTGTTAAATATTTTTTTATTTGAGGCGATACAAAGTTCGCCGTGATAACTAGTATAAATAAATGCCACTCGACGATATCAACTTTGTTTAATGCTACACCTAATAATAAAATCTCATTAATCATTTAGGTATAATACTTAATGTCTGTTCTGAGTTCGGCAGATTACTTATTCTATGTAAGCGTACGCTATTAATAGAACTTTGAGCAACCAATAGACGCTCGGGAAAACTGTCGCAAAAAGCAATGCAGCGCTGCGTTGTGGCTGCGTGCACGGTGCGTGTTTATTATTTTATTAGTTTGTCAAAGTTAATCAGACGGTCAAATTATTGCTGCAGCGCTGCAGCGCTGTTTAGTTTTAACTTTTAACAAAACGGAGCACAGATTTTGTTCACGATGGCTTCTCTAGTACGTAGTACATTATACCTCAATGCCGTGTACAGTTGAAAATCAAAAGCCATTCTGTAATCTGAACGAAAAAAATCAATAGCCAGGATCATTCTTGGCGACATTGTACCTATTTTTTCTCTACAAAACTTTATAATCACCATCATCAGCTTACCGCTGTCCACTGCTGAACATAGGCATTTTCAATTATTTCCCAGTGTTGGACGATGCAAGTGGCAATGGACGTACCATTGCCCCCTGCATCCAACGAGACGAGTCTAGTACCAGTTCCTTACGTTAATTTGCTCGAAATACGTTTACGTATTCCTCCATACATTTCACACAGTTCCCTGACATTAGCACTAGAGGGGCGCTCGCGCTGGTGTGGAATGTATGGGGAATATGAAAACGTATTTCGAGCAAATTAACGTAAGGAATACTCGAGAATAATTTTACATTTTTGTATTATTGTCTAAATTCCTCTTAGGTAACCGATTCCTATGAGTACCTAGGTACCTATTACAGCAATAAACAAAGAGCCCAATGTCTACTCAAGGCATCTTACGTATTTTATGTACAAATATATTTTTTGGAAAGTGTAATCAATCACATAAGTAACGCTAATTCTCAGAAATGAAATTAAATGTCCTCAATTTACACAATCAATCTGATATTGGTATGCCATTGAGTCTGATAATAAATTGTGTTTTGGATTGCATTGAAGCTCATTCAAGACGTGAGCAAATAGGTAGGTACGAGTACATTGTGCACAAAATACCGCAAGTTTTTTTGCTTTTTTTTTAGTCCTGTCCAAGACGTATTGATATTACGATGAGATTGAGAAATACTTACATTTAAAGGTTTCTACAGGGTATTGCCTTATAACCGCGGCTCCGCCCGTGTTGAGGAATTTTAAAAATAAAATAGGATGATAAAAATGTACTTCTAGTTTTTAAAAAGTATTTAAGTCAATCCAGAAAATAATGTAAGTACATCATTATACTATTTACGATTTCCGGACTTAAACGCGTAATTTACCTTCTGTTTGACCTGACGTTTGACGTATGCGTCCCGAATTCAGAACGCGAAAGATTAAAAAAGAAAAGAAAATAAATAATTTAGCGAAGTGAGCGGAACTCAATCTTAGGCGACTCATGTATTTCGTTTGTCCGCATAGTCCTCCTAAACGCCTGAACCGATCTCCTTCAAACTTACCACAGTGATAACGTGTGGCGTGAGGGTGGTACAGAACAAAAAAGAAAGATAAAAAAAGTTTGAACATAAAAAAAATCGTTGTCGTTCGAAAATTTAACACTTTTTTGCAAAACCAGCATGCATTGCATACCTAGTTATAGTGTATATAGTAAATTTTAAATATTTTACAAAAACAACCGAAAAAATTAAAGTCCTATACTGGATTTGAACCCGCATCAGTTCCCTATCAGGGATTCCCCTTGAAAAACATATCATCATTATCTCATGCCATTTGACTTCCACTGCTGGGCCTATGCCCTATTCTATAAGAGGGGAGGAGTTCAGCCCACATAATATAGTATACCAGACTGGCCGGACATTGGTTGGTTATAGGGCTTGTGTCGAGTCGAGCTTTCCTTCTCTAAACATACTTATTTCTAAATACATACCTACTAAATATACAGAATAGGTTAGTACTTCAAAACAATAATAATAAAAGCTCAACTGAAACGTTATTTTTGGATTAAAACATAAACTCAGAAGCTTTCACCCTACGCGAAGCACGCACGCCTGCGCCGGCGCAGACGTGTGGTTCTCGTCTTGTCGAGCGCGCCAGTAGCTATCCCGCCGCGGTTGCAAGATGCTGCGTGTATCTCTCCTAGTTATCTTACTCTCACACAGTATCCGTACGGCTCACGTAACCGACCCACCAAATATTTTTGACAGATTATACAAAAAATTAGAAAAACTAAATCCTCCAGATAAGTTGTATGAAAAATTGGATGAACTGAACTCTTTGGATCCGGATTGGAATCAGATGGAATTGTTGTCTGCCATGCAAACATGGTTGAGTACGAAACAATTGGATGGAGTCGTGAAAGACTTTCAGCGGTTTAAGACGGAGAAAGAAGATAGTGATCAAGATTACGGTGATGGTGATTGGAATGATGAGGTAGGTGATAAGATTGGAATGATGTGATTTTGTGAATATAACTTATCATTTTCGTTGATAACCGGAATGAAACGATGATCACTGAAATAATGGTGATTGATATTGAAAATGATGCAACGTTAGGTACATAATTACATGTACTCACTTAAGTAATCAATCGTAATCCCGAAATGGTAGGCAGATGCATATTATACGCCCACTATTCGATAGTAACTTCGTTGGTGGTCCCAATTAGGGGGCGTGCCTTTGCCACTGAATCTTATATTTTTATTAGAGATTGCATTTATGTTTTATGCTTAAAAACGATCCTTTTAAGAGGCATTGAGATAATAATGTAGAGTGTACACTTCAACAAAAATTTTTGTAGTAAAAGTTTCAGTGCCAGTAATTACCGAAATGGAACGTCACGTCAAGGGCCAAATTTTGGAACACGATTCTTATACGAGATGTCATTCTCTATATTTTATCTCAAAGTAAATAAGTAGGTAGGTATATGGTACGAGTATATCTCAGAATTTATAGCAGCAGAAGTTCAATACATTTGATAGATGTAACCTATAGAAGTTAATAACACCGAATGCAATTAACTGCTGAATGCTAGTCAAGTTTTATTACCGAATTAATAACTTAACCTATTTAGGAATAGGTAAGTAACTTAGTATTTGTTAAAACATAACGGAAATTTTAATTGCTTAGTTAAAATTCTTAAATGTTAGTTGAATCCCATAAGTGGTCGCTAATGTAGTCGAACAGTAAAACATTAAAAACATTAGTTAGACTGTTCACCCTATTTCCCCAAATTTAAAAAATGTTTTTTAATCTTTTTTTTAATAAATCAAAGAACTCTTGTGACGATTTACGTGGAGATACGTTAAATAATTTGGCCGCTAGCCTGAAACACACATACAAGCAGACAGACAGACGAAAGCAACATTGCAACAGCAACGTGGACGCTTCGTTCGCTCGGTCAATGAGACTCTACCTAATACCTTGTTCTTGTTGGTAAAAGGTAGTCTCTTTCGAGATCTTCGGCTGATGGTAGGTCAGTCAGTTCTTCAGACCATTCCCCCTAAAAGGGAACTGATGATTGTACAAATACAGCCTCTCATGGGTCAGGACTGTTGCTTCCATTATAAAGTTCCATTTTCGTCTTCTTCTTGTTCGGACGGAGTCTTGTAAGAACGGATAGATTGATGTGAATGTTTAATGGAGATTGTTTCAGCTACGGGGTATATTTTGGATAGTCTCTATTCAGTACGTATCACATCGCATAATGCTTTGAATATAAACACAGCGCTCAGACTGTTACAGCATGTTTTATTTCTAACATTCTGAGAATCGGTCGACTTGCATCAAAATATAATTGAGTTTAGAACCAATGTGTAACTGCATTACTTCTGAATCCCCGTGGGGATTGGGATTGCGAATAGCCACGTGGGCATAGCTGTGGACTAGTAAGTTGCCTGATAAATTGTGTAATCTTGTACCATGTTATTGGAATCCACAAAGGTGAAATGTCAAACGATAGTGATTCATTACTCACCGAGAGTACACTTTTAGACATACATTTTAACCTCTTTGAACAAACATATCATATGCCTCATAGCTAGGAGTAGACAGACGTGTATTAGACACCCACATTTTGCAGTAGTTTTGCTGGTCTCACAGAACACAATTATTTACGGATTAGGCGCACAATGCCACATTCGCAAATTGACAAATTGAAATTTCGCAAAATGACAAATTCTCAAATTGTCATATTCAGAAAACACCACATCACAAAACGTCACATTAGTAAAATGCCATTTTCGCAACATGCCATTTTCGCAAAATGCCTTTGTGCAAAATGCCATTTTCGCATTATGTCAAATATTCGAAATGACAATTTTATTCAGATTCAGACAGTAAATTTTGAAATTTTGAATGGTATGATGGAGCGACAACTCCAAAAGACCGTACGATAATATAGTAGAAACGAATAACCTTGCATCACCGCATGATGGATGTCAAGAACTGGGATCTCATAAGGATCTCGATTCAGTTTGCTTGAACGTTCCTTCTGGTAAGGGAACAGTCGCTTGATTCCGAGTCCGGCTTAAGATCATCGTTTTTGCGATGTCTATTTGACCGAGCGAGCGAAGCGTTTACCTGCTTTCGTTTGTCTGTCTGGTCTGGTTGTTCAAGCCGTGCCAACTTTTTTATAGGTTCTCCACAAAACTAATCACATATTTTCCTTGATTTAAAAGCATTTTTTTCCTCGTGAGCTTTTTTGATTTGAGCGAGGTCTATTATTTTATTAGAATCGAAACCTGTCTTACTGAATTGAATTTATTTAGATATAAAATAAAATTATTAACTAGTGGATTGATATGAAGCTCTATCTTAGACGACAAGTGTAAATCGTTTGTGTGCCAACTCCTCCGAAACGGCTTGACCGATTTTGACCAAATTTGGCATGCTGGTCGACATCATACCCGGGAGTGCATATCTCTAAAATCATGAAAATAGAGCATAAAAAAAATTAAAAATTTTGCTCCGCTCAACATTTGCAATTAGTAGCATGCATTGCATACCTAGTTAATTATTACTGACATTATGTACAATTTGCATGCTATCAGAATATGGCTAAGTGGGCTTGCTCTGTCAACATAACTAAGTACTCACCTAAAACTAATGTAATACCATTATTATGTACCACCCCATTTATTGCAAATAAATATTATGAATTATGAAAAAATATTTTAAATATTTTCCGAATTGCATTCTAAAATCTTTAAGCAGTATACCTACTCGACTACAGGTATTTGCAACCATTGCACAAGAGACAGTGATAATAAAGTTTAGTGGGATAATTTTATCTAATCTCATGCAAGCGACAACGGCTGCGGCTGCTGGGTTAGCTAAACAATCTCTGTTACCAAATCCACTAGTTCGTGGCACATTTACTTCTAAGAATTATTGTCCACTGATATTTTTAACTTGCTAATGTTTATTATCTTCTCGAATAGTTTTCGCGTCCCCAATTTCCATGGCAACGATATAGGTACCGAGATAAAAAGTATAAAATTTATGAAATTTAAACTCCAAACCTTTACGTATTCAATTATGTGACATAGCACCCCTAATTTTTATTTTTTATTCATTTATTATCAGGCTACGTCAGAAAAGTTACAGATCTTATATTAACTTATTCTAAAGCCCATACATACATACCTTAAAACTAAAAATACATAATAATTATATCTTACAATAGAACACTAAACTGTCTGTTGTTTACACGGGTGTCGTGTTACACGTCGCGTAAGGTAACGTGCCGCGAAACCGTCTATACACGACACCTTTCGGCCAATACTCTTCCTTAAGGAACACGTCGAGATGATGAGTCGGCACCCTAATCACTTATGGCGAGAAATCTCAATGCCATTGTTGTCCAGTCACCAATAAGTATCCACCTAATAATAAAAATATTATGTTAGTAGCTCTAAAATTGTAAAAGAAAGAAATGCTAAATGCTGCAATCAAGTTAATCGAGAAATACCTCCATGTTCCAATTTTCATGCAAATCTGTTCAACAGTTTACAAGGTATTACGATACAAAGTTCTCGGACTGCAGATCGTCGTGGCACAACGAAAGATATTTTACTAACCGAGCTCAATTTCCATCTTTCTTTTCATAATATATGCCAATACGTATCCACTGTTTACTTCACTTCTATCTACTTATGTCCATCCAAAGGTTGCCTGTAAGAGATCACTCTTGGTGATAAGGCCGCCATTTGTACATACTATTTAAATATTAAGTTTCTGTTTCATGTGTATTTTTGTATTGGTGTACACTAAAGTATAATCTAATCTAATCTCAATTGCAACCTATGTAGACGATACGGCAATTTTAGCTTCGGGTAAAGAAGTTGAACAAGCCAAGGTAAAAATATATGGAAAGCGAGTGCTTCCCGTGTGTTTACATCTCAATTTGTCCCCAGTCCCGGTATTTAAAGTCGGTTTTTGTATTATGTTTTTTGGCCCACTGTATCTCTTTATTAGTCGTGGTAGGGTATTTTAAAAATTCTCTCTCTCCGCAATACTGTGCCGCTCGTCTTCAAAATGCTTTTGGGAGAGAAGCACCTTGTTTGAGCACCGTGAGGCGATGGTTTGCTGAAATTGAGAGAGGTCGAGTTTCTTTACATGACGAATTTCGTGAAGGGCGGCCTTCAACTGCCGTCAACGAAAATAATGTGGCTACTGCTAAGCGGTTAATTGAAGCAAACCCGCGGATTACCTATGAGACAATTCGAGGACTATTGGGGATTGGTATGAGTCAAATCCAGAAAATTTTACACGAAGAATTGAAAGTTCGGAAACTTTGTTGTCGTTGGATCCCTCATGAACTGACAGCGGAGTAGAAGCGGGCTCGCGTGGAATGGTGCTCACAGATGCTACTGAAGTACGACCACAGACATTCTAATACTGTTTATGACATTGTCACAGGAGACGAAAAGTGGATTTATTGTTTTGAACCCGAAAAAAAACAGCAATCTTGTGAATGGGTGTTTGAAAATGAGAACAAGCCAATAAAAGTGAGGCAGGCGAGAAACGTTGGTATAAAAATGATCGAGTTTTTTTCGCAGCTACGGGTCCCATCTGTACAATTCCACTTGAAGATCAAAAGAGTGTTAATGCCGAGTGGTATTCTACCATTTGTTTACCCTGGGTGTTAGAAAAAGTTCCCGAAAGACGACTCAAAAGCCGCGTTCTCCTACATCATGACAACGCTTCTTCAAACACGGCCAACAAAACAAAGTCATTTTTAGCTCTCGAACAAGTACAACTCCTGGTCACACATCCTGCGCATAGCCCCGACCTAGCACCCTGTGATTTCTGTATTTTCCCCAAAATCAAAGATTTGATGAGCGGTTTCACTTTTACCAACTCCGAAGAGGCAGTGATAGCGTTCAATCAGCACGTAGAAAACATGCCTTCAGATCTGTGGTCCTCTGTGGCCGTCTGTGTTTAAAAAAATGGTTCGATCGCATGAAAAAATGTTTAAAATGTAAAGAAGAGTATTTTGAAAAGCAATAAACATAACATTTTCGTTTTAACATGTTGTTTTTTTAAGTTACGCAAAACTTATAGTGTGACCTAATGTATTAATGCGTTCCAAATATTTTATAACCGTTGTCTGCTTCGGAGTCAGTTGTCAGATTCTTTCAACATAAACTCGGTAAACTAGCGCTTAATTGTGTCAAATTGTGAACCAGTTACTTACTCAGTGTGTTGAACCATAGTTTAAACTTTAGTTAAGCATTTCCCTTTGCGTAATTAAACGTGGTGTTTGTTATTAACGACACTAAACAACATCCTGTTTAGTAACAAATGATTTTACAAAATATATGAAAAATCGTTTAAATTTTAACTTAAAAGTTTACAGTAAGATTTAAGATTATTTTATATTATACTAGTGGTCGCCCGCATTTTCATCCGCGTGATTATTGTTCCCGTTGCCGTATCTTTATAAATTGTAGCCTATGTGTTATTCTGATAATATAAGCGATATTATGCGATAAACTTTACAAAGTTTTATCAAGATCCGTTCAGTAGTTTTTACGTGAAAGAGTAACAAACTTTCGCATTTATAATATTAGTAGGATCTATAGATGAATGCTTATTCATCTTATTATGTGTGTTTACACGTACTACTACGAGTAGTATAGTATTCTTATATCTGTGCACGTACATACCCATACAAGAAAAAACAATATAGGAACACCAGTATACCGACCATACGATTTATAATACGTCCAACAATCCCAATAGCCAAGGCCAATTTAATATTAGGGGAAGCAGTAAGGCAATGGGCTATCTACACACATACCTACAAAAATACATGGTTGTTGTCACATATTACGAGTACATCGAAGTATTTTATCCATATTTGTGGTTGTTGTTGACTAAATTTGTATTTCCTGTAAATTTAATTGGTCTAACGTACGTGTATCTTAAGTACTAACTAAATATGAATTTTGCTTCTTTTGGGCTGCGAGGGGGCCCCACCGAGACCTACGGGGCCCAGGCTACTATTTGTACTAAAAAAAGGTATTGCAATTTAGATTAAAAATCACTTAAAACTTTGTTAGAGGTGCTTAAAAAATTGTTGCCAGTGATGTATTTTTGTTATTCGTAACCGTGATTGGTGCTAATTAATGGTCATTGACCTATTTGGTCGTCTAACCTATTTGGATCGAGTGCGTACACACTGGAGTTCCACGGGTTCACTTCCTAGTTGTGGTCAGCAATAACAATTTTATTGTATCTTACATACACTTGAAATTAATATTTTTAGAACAAGGTTCATCAAGATTCATAGAGTAGAGTTCCAACCATAGTTATTAGTTGCTTAACTGCTTATAGATAAGGCCTCTGTATCGACGCCGTAAGTCGCATATTGATATTATGATCGCAAACTTTGAAATCTTAGGCTATACACTGTATGCTATAGGCTATAGGCATCCACTGGTCATTAATATAAATTATAAGACATTTCCAAGTTCCAATAACAATTATAAACTTAAGACTAACGGGTCTTTTACGCGATTATTGAGATATATACATACCTCTTTATTACCCGACGTTTCGGCCCTGTTACAAGAGCCGTGGTCACGGGTGGACTGGCTTCAGCTCATCGTCGTCTTCGTGAAGTGCGGGTTTGTTCAACTACCCTCACTTCGTCGTCACTAACTATTGTGTTCGGAGAGCCACTACGGCATACCACACTGATAGTATCAGCAAGCGGGCGTTCGGTGAGGTGGCGAGTACATTTTCTGATCACCGGATTCCACGACGTAGATAGTCGATATCCATCTTCCCGGTTAAAGTTGGGATACTTTTTTATTTCGACGGCTTCCCGCACTATCCTGGAGTAATAGTGTCCGTCAGTGGATAGGACTTGTGGCTTGTGGAGTTCAATCCAGTGGTTGGGACCCGATTCCAACAAATGCTCTTGTTTATTTGGCGGTTTTTTACAGCTGTGATGTGTTCTTTGACCAATAATCGCGTAAAAGACCCGCTAGTCTTAAGTTTATAATGTGTACAAAACGCGAAAGTTTAAAGAAGTATTCCGATAACAATTTTACGACTACATACCTATATAAACTAACCTTCACAATCTTTACGATGGGTGACCACTTGACCTGATATCCTGATGACAGCAAATTTATGACACCTATGGTTCCAACGACATGGAGGTTCTCTGCATGGAAGAGTATTGCCGATAGCCAAGATTTGGAAACAAAGTAGCTTCTATCCACAGACATCTAGCCTCCTAGATCTTCCTAGATCCCCCTTCCTCAAGATTTAAGTTGACATGCCTCTTAATAAGTTTAAAATAGAAGTGAAAAAATGTTTGATGAAAAAAGGCTAAAATAATGTAGACGAATATCTTAATGATAAAAATGCATGGTCACCTTTATCTTCTGCCTTCGTACAATATAAATTGTAACACAAAGTAAACAAAATTATAATAAATAATCTACCAGATCTTCTCAGTAGAACCAACTTACCGAACCAGCGAAAGAATCATTTTCAAATGGTTTATTTATGTAATTAATTTAGTATTTTTATAATATTGCTTGACATGAAATTGTATAATTTTGGCGTTCATATGTGCCTAAACTGAATAAACGAAATTGATTCTTTGATTCTTGATTCTTTGATTCTATCTAGAAAAATATCAACAAGGCGATCGTCGCCACTCACCTGGTGTCGATGACCAACACTAGATTTTTTTGTCTTGGCTGAGTGCTCTATGATTAATTATTCTTCCTATGAAGCTTTTAGACCGGTTTCGTAGTATTTTTACCATTTGGTCGGTTCAATTCCCGGTTAAGACAGGTGATTTAAAAAATCTATTAATGCAGTTATAAAAGAAAGAAAAATGGTAAATTTGGACACAGAATGACACAATACAAGGGTACACAATTCCGCACAGAACAAAAAAGAGGCAAACAAAACGATAGATGTAATGTAAAATAGTGGGAATTGGGCACCCATACGCCAGCACCGGTAAAGCCATCAAGTATCATCCCAATGTACAAATTATTAATTATTTCACAATCTGTCTGGATTGGTAGATTTATACACTCAACCTTCAGGAAACCTTCTACCTTCTACACTCTAACGCTACACACCCGGCGAGGCATACCGAGACACAGCGAGTGTCTATAAGCCGTTCACGATGTGGGATAGAACCTTGTCACAATAACAATAACCGTCAATGACTATCAATAGCTTAAAAAGACTAATAAAAAATCTGTGCCTTTTCAACCGACTTCCAAAATGGAGGAGGTACTCAATTCGACTGTTTTTTTTTGTTTTGTTATATTATTTTTGGACTGGGTGGACCGATTTTGATTTGAGCGCATGGCTAGCGGATTTTTAGGTTACCTCTGGCGCTCCGCAAAATGCGGGTTCCCAGACACTAACATACCGAACTACGTTTCCTGTCCTGCTCCTCGAGCTAGTTAGGAATAACTAGTTCTCCTGTACGGGACAATCAACTAATCAAGCATTACCTTGACATTGGCGAAATCATCGATGAACATCGATAGAGCCACGTTTTTAAAAAAGAAGAAGAATAAGTAGGTGGCCATTGTCCACCTACATCTTTCATGTGTAGTTTTGTGTTGATGATGGACTCATCGCTCGAGTGTCTTATTCAAATCATAGTGCACATTACAATATTATCCTTAATTTTAGCATATTAAAATGTACTATTGTAACAAGAATCTTACCACGCCGTAACACAGTTTACGACTAGCGCGGGTAGTTAAAATTTATTTTTTGCAGACTTACCGCCAACTGTAAAATATTAAAAAGAATAAAACTTCCTTGAATAAATTTAAATTGAATTGAATTGAAAAAAAATGTAGAGACAATGTATAAATTTAAAAGATTGATATGTTTTGAATAAACTATATTTTATAATCAGTGAAGTATGATAACTTTTTCTCATATAATTTTACAATATGAATCACAAAAACTCTAATCTTGGGCTAGACTCGAACTAGCGATTGCTCCCTTTCCAGGAGGAACGTTCGACCAAGACATCTAATTTTGTGTTAATATCGCGACTTAATATTGACATGTTTTGTCAATATTATTGAGCGGAGCGAAGCGAAGCTCTATCTTAGACGACAAGTTTTAATCGTTTGTGTGCCGGCTCGACCGATTTTGACCAAATTTGGCATGTTGGTCGACATCATACCCATATCATAGTGCATATCTCTGAAATCATGAAAATAGAGCACAAAAAAAAAATTAAGAAAATTTGCAATTAGTAGCATGCATTGCATACCTAGTTGAGCGGAGTTTACGAAGCTCTTTCTTAGACGACTCGTGTATTTCGTTCGTGTTTGAACTCCTCCTAAACGACTGGACCGATCTTTTTGAAATTTGGCACGGTCATAGTGACTCATATATATCTGAATTCATAAAGATCGGTCCAGTCGTTTAGGAGTTCGACCCGGATCGACAAACTCAGCTCAATTATTGCAACAGCAGAATGTATTGCATACCTAGTTATATCCATCGTCTCTACAATTGTGACAATATGTGAATCGTAACCGACGTCTATAAATGTAAACGCTATTGAACAAGATTGTAGAAAGTGGAAGAAGAAAGTAGAAATCAGTAGTCTCGGCCTACCCCAATGAAAAGAGAAATAATTAAACTAATAATTGTTTGTAAAAGTAATTACATATTGAGCTTGTATTATTGGTTTATTATTATAAAAGCTACAGTAGGTGGGGTCAAGATGATAAGAACTGTTTAATGTATAATTTATAGACACACAATTGGATAATTTTATCGGAGTATTTAATGACTAAAGGAGGAAAAAGCTGAAGGTCACTGTTTCTCTAGAAAGGGAAACCAGTCGGTCACTTTGTTCTACCAATATTTGACTGCTTCTGTGGCGTAGTCGGTAGTGCACTCGCTTTGATGACATGCTTGTACCGAAGTTTGGTTGTTTCCTATGTATAATATTTATGTATTTACAAAAAAAACATATAAGTATTTATATCAGTATATCTAGTACTCATATCACAAGCTCTGCTTAGTTTGAGACTAGATGGAGTTGTGTGAATTGTCCTAACATATTTATTTATTTATTATTTATTAAAATATACGCCCCCATTTGTAGGAACTCACATCATCGAAACGCAAGGTGTAGGTAGGTGTAGGTAGTCTTTTGGGCTATACCCATATATTTTTGGGCTATACGACTGAATATTATTCCCTCTGAAAGGAACCGGTAAAAATCCAGCCCAAGATATTCGCTTTGGCACCTTATTTTGTAAGTAAAATACTTATTTAAAATGTTTGGCAAACTCATTCCTACTGAAACAAATGAATTGTATTCCAGTACAAATTAAGTACATCTAGATAAATATAAGAACTTGTTAACCGGCGTGTTTTGAGGTCACACGAAGATTGAACACTGATTCACCAAGTTGCTGACAGAGGTTATCTATGGAACACATTATTAAGGTAGTGGAGTAGTTTCGTTACGGAAGAACGCGGGGAATTCCCAGAGTAATTTCTAAGAAAATTTCGACCTTAGTAATCATTACCTTTACTTAGAGCCATGCTCGATCGTCCTAGCATAACTATTACAGTTCGCGAGGCGTACGCTGAGCTTTGCATTTGATTGCGTGCACGTACGTGAACGTATATTATATGACACTGTTCTACACATACATGTGTTGTACACATAGCTACTCATAGCTTTTTATGGTACTTCTCGTGAGCACTCACATAAATGCAAAGCTCAGCGTAGGCCTTGCGAACTATACCACCCTTTAATTTAAGACCTATGATAAACAGTTTAAAACTGAGAGTTTCATGTAAATTTCGAATTTTCTAGCCTCTACTCTTTGTCTTACTTCTCTTTTCCCTTCCCCTGTTCCCGTCTGTAGATAGACATAATGTAAATATCTCGATAGCACAGCTATTGTTGACTTCAATCGAAAACCAATGACTACGCAGAAAATAAATGTGTTAATGTGATCACGTCACCGCGTTTTTCTTCTGCTCTTAGTCTTAGGGCTGGCAGAGTCACTCTATCAACTATCAGTAGACGCGGGCTTTCCTGGTCTACATTTTATATGTAGGCCGGTTGATACTGTGTGCTTGTTAACTATGAAAGTAGCAAAATACTGACCAATAATGCTGTTAAGTAATGTCTGGAACGTGCTTACTACAGTCTATAACTATACTATATTGCTAACTAGATAACGACAGGCGAACATGTACTGAGAGGACAAATCGTATGATCCAATTACTGAGTAATGACTCATTTCTAAAAGTAAATTTTACATTATAACTGGATTTCATAAGCTTGTTATGCCAGTTTACTATGACAGAACGGAATTATTATAATTATTCGCGGAAACTAGGAATACTGAATAAGGTAAAGCGATTCTTTACACCGCACCAGAGGTGTCTGCTGTACAAGACGCAGATTAGACCCTGCTTCGAATACTGCTCTCACCTCTGGGACGGCTCCGCGAAGTATTTGCTGGACGCTCTCGACGCTATGCAGCGACGGGCGATCCGTATTATAGATTGTCCGGAGTTAACGGGAAGCCTTGACCCGCTAGCTCAGCGCCGAACAATAGCTTCCTTGGCCGCATTCTACCGTATTTACCACGGCGAGTATTCTGAAGAGCTCTTCAATCTGATCCCACCCTCTTCCTTATGATCCCGAACAACGCGTGCCGGGCAGAGATGCCACTCCCACACAGTGGATAGCATGTTCGCGAGAACCGAACGTTTTAAACGTTCGTTTCTCTGCCGAACGCTAGTGGCCTGGAACGCCCTGTCTGTGCACGTGTTTCCTCCCACATATAATCCTGGGTTCTTTAAGCGGAGCGTGAAGAGGTACATCAGTAGGTCGTCAAGTTGAGGGCCACTCTCTATAGTATTGTGTGGTGTGAGAGTGGCCCACAATCGCTAGACGTCGTCACGACTTACCACCAGGCGGGCGCAATTTGGCTAACCCCATATAAAAAAATTAAAAAAATTATCAACTTTTCACTAAATGCTTTAAACGTGCTGGTTTAAACGTTAAAGAAATCATTTTAAAAAAATATTTATTTTTTTTGCCTTGCTATTTAGGTACCTATTCTAATCTCTGAAACGGCTGACTGAACCGATTATGACGGGACTTGATTATCACAACATTATATAACAATGTCACTTCAATCCGTATGTATGCTAAGATCTTTAAATTGCCCGGTGACGGCAATAGGCTTGCCCCTATTACGTGGAACTAAAAATACTGGCAAATTATGGGTGTGTAAGGCATCTCAGCCTTCCCCTTCGGGCATATAGGCGTGAGATGTGTGTGTGTGCGACTACCAAAAAAGGAGTATGTTCTCAATTCGACTGTATATTTTTTTATGTTTGTTACTTCATATCTCTGGACTAGGTAAACCGATTTAGATTTTTTTTTCTCCCATTTCAATTTGGTCCCATTCCGACAATTATTTGGTCCCATTTCGGTAATTTGAAGTACGTGTATTCATGAAGTAGTATTTTTGATCTAAGCATGTATTTTTATTTTTTGCAAACTTGCTACTCGTAAGGTGTTCTGTCTGTGGTCGGTACTCTATGGTCATCTGTCAAGAATGTCACATAAAAACTGACTGATGTGAATTTATAACCTGTTTCTACATATTATTAACCTTGCATCTTGGAAAGCTTTGTTTGGTTACAGTTACCTTCTTAAAATAGAGCTGGTTCTCGTGTCTTTTCCAATCATTTATACCCTAATCATAATACCTACACATAAAATTTAAGTGTCTTAGATTCAAATTTTTTTTTCAGGAAATGCAAAGTGTACCTACTATAACTTTCCGTTTCTGTTTGTTCCGGCCAATCTCTAAAACGGCTGGACCTACTGATTTTATCCCGGGAATATCTTCCCGTGGGAATAAGGGCCTAGGAAACTACTCCTTCGGGCGAAGCCGCAGGCATACGCTAGTCGTAGGTACCTACCTACTTCAATAGCTGACAATACGTCATTTATTTCACGATAACGTTTCTCTATTGCTCAATCTACATTTACTTAACTTCATCCCGGAGTTCGATTTTGGCTGAGCGCATGGCTGGTGGCTTTTTAGGTTACCTCTGGCGCTCCGCAAAAATCGGGCTCCGCAGATACTCACATACCGAACAACGTTTCTTGTCCTGCACCTGGAGCTATTTAGGAATAACTAGTTCTTCTGTGCGGGACTATCAACTAATCAAGCATTACCTTGACATTGGCGAATCATCGATCAATATCGATGGAGCCACGTTTTTAAAAGAAGAAGAAGATCTTCATCCCGCGGGTATGGGAAACGATAGAACTAGGTATTCCAAAATTATTTCTTGAATCTAATCTAATCTAACGCACCATGTTTTTTTACAGATTCCTGATAGTACTAAAAAACTAAATCTGATTTAGCTCATAAATATGTGCCAAAATCAATAAAATAGTTCCCAGAAGCTTACCACAGGTGCGTCGGAATTTTACGATACGTAGTGAAATTTATTGTTGCGTTATAGCAATATATTATGCATTTTACAACGAAAGATATAAAGTTTAAATTCCTTATACTGTCTTATTATTAAATGCGAATAAAATTGAGTTGAGAACGTGTAGCTTGAAATTGCTCATGTCAAGAAGTAGATGCTAGAAGGTAAAGCTTTTTAGTCGGATAATATGCTTTCTAATCATGTACAGTGTAAGTGGGTGTGGGGAAAATAGCTTTTGGAATAGATATTAAATCAGAAAGATGTGGATTCGAATTGATTACACTTTATAATGGTTTTAAAAGTGGTGGGCTGTGGAGATTCTATTTAGTCTAACGTATGTAACATCTGTTGTCTACGTATGTAAAAAAATTTTGAAAGGTACATACATTACTCAAAATATGTTCAGTTCATACACACTTATTGAAGGTCAAGAAATCCATCCATACAATTACCACACATCCGAAAAGAAGGCGATGAAATGGCCTAGAGAGCCTGAGAAAATTGATAGATTGTTAACCAAGGGATGAAAGCCACCCATTTCGGACGAGATATTGTTCGAGGCAGAAATGGGTGTGAGGCAGAAATGAGAGGAAAGCAAATAAACGTCAAATTATAACAATAGAGATTGATCACGTATAGTATTGTACTTCCCGCCTTGTTTTAATTATTGTTTTCATTCGCCCTTTTTTCAGGGCAGGTTCTAGTCTTTTGATCATACCGCCTTGTCATTAGTTATATTTTTCCATACAAAATAGTCTTCTGTTTTTTTATTTTTTCAGTATTATTTTTTCGCACATATTATTTTTCATCTCTCATGCTCTGAAAGTGTGTCATTACTTACCTGATATGCGGGTTGAAAGTGATACATTTCGGCCCTAGGGCGGAAAAGTAAAAAAAAATTAAGCATATCTTGAGGCGACGGCAAAAACGTATACAGCGAAAGTTCGATTAAGTCAATACAAGATTCTGATTTTTTAATGGTGATAAACAAAAAAAAGTTAAATTACAATAAAATAAAATGTAAACAGCACAAATAATAATTATTTGCACCTTAAAATACTGAGTATTTTACTCAGTATTTTAAGTTTGAGACTCCGACTGAACCTGACTAAAACCACAGATTAATAAATAACAGATTAATAAATAACAGAACGAGGAGAATTGTACCTTAAAAACGCGTTTATAGAGTCGAGACTGTGTTGCCCGCCGTGCGAGTGACGACATCGTAAGAATGCGCTAGGGTTGTACCTATAATGATTATTGTAATAAAACGAATGTTACGAATCAACCATTTTTTTATTAGTCAATCCAATATGTTTTAATTTTATCTAATGATTTATATTTTTTTATTGATCAATAAATAAAAACGGCAAAAAAATCACGTTTGTTGTATGGGTTGTACCCTAAAATATTAATTTCATTCTGGTTTTTAGTAATTGTTGTTATAGCGGCAACATAAATACATTATTTACTATGTCACGGTTCAAGGTATACTAATTATCTCGGTTCATGAAATAAAGCCTGGTGACAAACGAACGGACGGACAGACAGACAGACAGAAAGACGGACAGTGAAGTCTTAGTAATAGGGTTCTGTATTTCGCCTTTGGGTACGGAGCCCTAAAAAGAAAATAAATAATATCTATGGATAGGTCATCAAAAATGATATTGAGGTTTCTAATATCATTTTTTTTTCTAAACTGAATAGTTTGCGCGTGAGACCCTTCCAAAGTGGTAAAATGTGTCCGCCCACCTCTAACTTCTAAAATAAGAGAATGATAAAACAAAAAATATATATGTTGTACATTACCATGCAAACTTCTACCAAAAATTGGTTTGAACGAGATCTAGTAAATAGTTTTTTTTAATACGCCATAAATCGTAAAAATTAAAATATTATGTTACTTGCTGCTACGGAATCCTTCATGGGCGAGTCCGACTCGCACTTGAGCGCCTTTTTTGTTAGCCAAACATAACGTAATCCCGATGCACGAAAAACAAAAGGAAATGTGCAGTGTGTTTAAATAGTGCATACTATTTGCATACCTGCTATAATCCGCACAATAATTACTTACGTGGTTTCTGCATTTCGAAGCGTAAGCGCGGGAAACATGCAGTGCGGTGCGATGCGAGCGCTCAGGCGGGCGTTCGGCAGCCCTCTGCCAGTTTGTACTCTCGAAAGTACGCCGTGCGGTAGCGCGCGGCCTTGAGCGAGTGACGGAGGCCTTCTAAGACGCCTCTGTAACGCGTCAAATCATAAAAAATACTCTATAGCACTTCGCGATAGTACTTACTCCTACTATTGAAGCCTCCCATTTCTGACGAGATATTTTGGCATGTCTATTATGTCCTATGTATTATTATGTCCACCAAGTGCCGACAATCGAAAGCATAAATAATACAGCATGAATGTTACTAGGTGTGAGTGCTTAAATTTTTTTTCACTTTTTTGCTTATAACTTCTGTAATTTTTTATTTAGGGCAAAAAGTTAAATAAAACATATTTGTAGGCGAAACAATTTGCTACAAATTATGACTTAAGAATTTTTTTTTAAGACGCATAGTTTCCGAGATATCGCGAAAAATGTGTTTTCACCCTTTACGGCCGGGGGACGTGTACGGGGTGGCGACCCCACAAACTTGAGGTTAAGCGTCTATTGACCACACAAGTCCCAAAAATAAAATTGCGGCCTCTAAAAAATGCAATATTCGGTCCTTAAATTGTAACATTTCAATGGACTACGCCTTTTATGAATAAAAAAGGAAATGTACTAGAGCTATGAAAAAAGTTCGCGCGTTTTGTTTTTTTCGGTTCGGTTGCATTACTATGAAAGAATCATGTTCCAAATTCAAATCTCATTATTACCCACTAAAGGTGCGCGTCCATATGCCCGCGCCGGACGCACCACACGCACGGCACGCAACGGATTTTAGTTTGCTTTGTATGAGTTTACACAGTGCTGCGTCCACTATCCGCACTGGCCGCATCGAAAGCAGTATAGGTCACCGACGCGGGATAAAACCCGACCCCAAAGATGCGGGGTAACACTCGACCACCACGCAGCGGCCACACAGGTGGCAAAGGTCCGCCGGGCGCCACTGGGAATTCTCTTAGAGCTTACCGGATGCGCTCGGCAATGGACGTAGGTGCGGCCACGGTCCAGGGCTGTGAATAATAAAAAAAAAGCCAGTATTGGAAATCTTACGTGATAATGTGTCTGAACGACGACCGCTCTAAAAACTATGGTAGCATCTTGTACACGGGTCTCCAAGGGCTTCTCCGCAAACTTTGGACATCGACTGTCACAAACTATTGTCCTACACAAGAACAAAACTACCACAAGCATATCTCTATTCGTAATTCGTCCCATTGTCGGCCACAAACTTATTACACCTATTTTAAATCGGACCACCATTTGAACAAGTTACAATTTTCTATGGCACGTCCATTGCACAACACTACTTTTCACTCGCCTTTTTCTTTGACGTTTTCGGGATTGCATTTTTAATCTGGAACAAAAGAATTCTATTTATAATTTTGTTGCTTTGGTTATGAAATAAGTTGCTTTAACTAGTCTGGTTTGTTCTAAAACTTGTATAAATTCTGTCCTATTTCAAGGCAAATGAAAACGATTACCTTAGTACATACAAAGACAAACTAAGACAGTTAAAAGTCTATAATTATGTGTTAGTGAAGTCTGTTATTTCACCATTTTTAAGACTTAATTTCATGGTATAACATGGTTATATGTACCTTAAACGTGATCAATAAAGACCAACGATAATATTATTCATTATAACTCTCTTACCTTCACCTTTTTTTGGAAGTCAGTTGGACTTCCAAAAAAAGATGGAGGTTCTCAATTCGACTATAATGTTTTTTTTTATCTTCGGACTGGGTAGGGATTTTTTAAATGGAAGCGACTTCTTCCCAAGTGGTCCCATTTCGGTAGTTTGAAGTCGGTTGCAAACCAATTTTTGACGTGTATTTTTATGTAACAATATTTGGTACATTTTATGAATAGAAAGATATTGATCCTTATCGGCACGCGGTGCACCTGCTGGGTATACACTAAGTTCCCAGCAACGGCCATAAGCCAGCAATCGACCCTTGTAACGTGGGACCAACAGTGAATGACGAAATGTGAAGCGCTTCAAAGCTTTTGTCTATTGCTGTAGACTTAAAAACGTGTGTTTTTATTTCAAGTCGTTTACAAGCCTACAGTTAATCTGGATGGTACCTAAGTAGATATCTTGAATTATAAACGTCTGTAACTTCATTTTAGGTCACCTGCCGATCAATGTACGTGCTCGAGCATACATTAAAGTTTCCGGTAATAGACAGGCGCACCTCCATTACGTGTTAAGTAGATAATAAGTTATAGCCTGACCTTCAGGAACACAGACCAGGTTATATTACTACACCGTGAAAGTATCATTGTTTAAAAAAGAATATTTTGAACTCAGTTTCGACAACCGAACCGACTGGAAGTATGACTTTGAAAAACAAACCACATTTCTTAAAATTTAAACATCCGTTTTGAATTATAAACAGAATTTAAAAATTGGTTCACCCATTTGAAAGTTATGAGGGAAGAAACATACAAAATCGAAATGAGAACCTCCTTTTTTAAGTCATTTATGAGCAAAAAATGCGTTGCGTCGGTGACGTCACACAAATCAGTCAGAATACGTCAACTGACGACAAGAAAACACTCAAACTATACCAAAGAGAATACCATACTACGTAAGAACTGAACTAAATATCCGGATACAGTGGACGCTTGCCATCGGCAAATCAGTTTAATCCGTTGCGTGCCGTGCGTCCGGCGCGTGCCAATGGACGCGCACCTTAAAAAGTCTCTGAACAAAAATGAACCAGCTAATTAACTATTACAGAGTAATAGTTAATTTTAAAATAGTAGTTTTCATCACTTCTATTTAAATAAGTTTGTAAGTATTAAGATAGAAATTACATGTCACCCGCGGAACTCGAACCCAGGGCTTTCATTTACAGGAGGAATACTCTGACTAATTGAGCTACGATGACCACTACCAACAACATCCAATCTTTGCTTCATATTATCATAAGTTTCTAGATCGCGCTATCAAGGTTAGCGTTGGATTTATCTATCTCAGATTTTGTGATTCAAGTGTTTATAATTTCTATCTTAATATTTAACCCGGCGTCTGCTAGGTTGGGTCATAATGACCCGTGATGTTTTTAAATGCGGGTATTTAAGAAAATAATACTGTAACGTTACCACGCTTCTCAGTAGCTGCAGTTAGTGCCCTGCCTCCCTCGTTTCTTATGTCAACTTAGACGGTATGCGCCTGCACAGGAAGATAGACGCGGTCAAACAACAAAAAGGTAAATATGACCCAACTATACTTTCGATGATACCATTTCGTGCCAATTACGTTGAGTTCATTATTGGATTATTTCGTTTATTTATTTGTACCGACATTACGTATATTACATTATATTTTATTATTTTTAGGTTATATTTGAATAATGGATAAAGAGGAACGCGAAAGGCAGCCAATTCTGTCAATATTAGAAGAAAGCGACTCAGAAGAAGGTGAAAATTCTTCAGAATGCGAGAAAGATTATCACGTTAGCGAGCGTTCTCAACAGAGTGACACCGAGCAAGAGGCATCAGACAAAGATGATGATGATATACCTTTGAGTGTCATCCAACGTCAAGTGTATTCCTCCGTACGTAGATCTAATCAGCACAATTCATCGGATGCTGAAACATCAAATCATGAGGTACTCATTTCAACTTATTCTGGTAAAGATGGTACAATATGGCGCAAACAACCTTTCAGACAAAATGTTCGCATCCGATCAGAAAATATTATTACTTTTGCGCCAGGAGTTCAGTCTGGAGCTGGATGTGCTAAATCTGAGCGCTCGCAAGGACGTACTTCATTTACCAAGAGAGATGCGCAAAAGAATAAGAGAGTTTACAGGAGAAACATCAGAGGAGCCCCCTGCTAAAGTTCGTGGTGTTCGTAAACGATGCCAGATATGTCCCGCTAAAAAAGACAGGAAAACTACCCATACCTGTCAAAGATGTAACAAATTCATCTGCCCTGAACATATAATTTCTTTCTGTGGCGGTTGCGTAGATGACGAGGCTAATAGTGATTAACCCTAATATAATTTTTACATATACTTTCTTAACGATCTCATATTTGTCATTCCAAAAAGTAAAAAATAAGTGTTAATCATCTTTCTTAATTTTTTATTAATAAGTTTCTAGAAGTTGTGTCTTTTGTTGTAAATTTTATACTGACTTCTTAAATACCTACATAAAAAGATCTATATATAACTTATTTTTTTATTTTGTCTCCAAAACATTATAACTTAAGAACTATTTTTCAAGTTAAACACAAATTTGCTCTAAATGTCATTGAAATGGTAAAAATCAGCTACGGTTTAAAATCTGGGTAATTATGACCCACCATGCAGTTGTTGTACCTATTTTCTACCATGCAAGCAAACTCATTGCCTTAAAATCTATACTATAAAGCTGAAGAGATTGTTTGTTTGAACGCGCTAATCTCAGTAAGTACTGGTTTGATTATTCGATTTAAAAAAACATTCTTGTGTTGAAAGGTGTATTTATCGAGGAAGGCTATAGGCTTAGGCTATATAACATCACGCTAAGATCCATAAGAGTTGAGCAGCAGTGAAATTTGGACATCGTAGCTCGGTGGTCAGAGCATTACCCCTGTTCTGATCTGTTTATAATTCTATCTTTATATTTTAAGACTAGTTTAGGCAAGCTTTTAAATACAAGAATATAGTGAAATATGTTTCAAAAACGGAGAAAGTTTATTTCTTGGGAGAACGTCCGTTGTGGGCTAATGTTATGTTAAAAAAATATACTAAAGAATTGTCCCTCTTTAAAAGTACTAAAAAAAGTCTGCGGTAGCATACATCTATCTATTAAGGTTAACTCACTATAACATATTTTATGAAAATCAAATTCGTTCTAAAATAATTATTTCTGAAGTTAGATGTTATTACGGCCGACGCGACGGGATCAATATGTAAAGGCGACGGGAACGGGAATTACGACGCGGACAAAGTCGCGATACAACAATATTAGTTTATAAGATTAGCACATTCAACCGAGCAAACTCTTCAAACGAGTTCAACCAAATAAAATCATAGATTAAGACTTAAAAACAGAGATTAAAGCGTAGGTATCTATTAAGTATATTTAATTTTATAGTAAGTCGATTGATAGAGTCATTATTATTGAAACTATGTCGAAACATGTATTATAGTATACTTGCTATTATGGTAGCGCTATTCCGGGTAGCGGGTTCGATGCTATGCTTGGAATTTATTATACACCGAGTCGAATTACACGGATTTGAACTATAAATGTCTTGTTTTCGATTACGTATTCAACTATTACGATTTGTAAGTTAGTGTTTTAGATTAACATAAGCCGCTTTTAGGGTTTGGAATGTAAGACTAAGGTCATATCATTTTAATACTTACTTTTTTACAACCACATTTTACCAATAGATTTTTTGGTCTCAGGTAAAAGGAGGCAAACCTTTCTTTTTCTTTTAAATCCACGGCCTGAGGTCGCGGCCGCACCTACGTCCATTGCCGAGCGCCTCCAGTAGAGACTGAGAGAATTCCCGGTGGCGCCTGGCGGACCTTGGCCACCTGCGTAGTGGTCGGGTGTTACCCCGCATCTTTGGGGTCGGGTTTTATCCCGCGTCGGTGAGTGAAGGCGTGCGTGGGGTGCAGCCCCACATCACGCAGCCCTTCTAGCCTGCTTCTGTAAGGACGGTGGGTTGCTAATCCATCGTCCTCAGGCCCCGATCATAGAGGTCGATGGTCCTGGGCGTAGTCACGTCTGCGGCGCCCTCGCCGCACACTTCGGAACTCAGCGGACGCTCCCTCACCCTAGCGGCCGCCTACTTCACGAGCATTACCTGCTCGCAGAAGGAAACGGCCGCGTTCAACTCTGTGTGACCTCACGATGCATGCGAAACAGATACTCACCGAAGTTTCCGTGCCCGGTGATGATCTGTGTCGCACGATACGTGAGGCCACCGTACTGCCTCTGCAGCCACTCCTCCATGATCGGTCTCACCGCCGCGATGGTGGTTGCTGAAGTCGCACCTTCCATGTCTCCATGAGATCCTGGCGGAGTTAGGATCGCTGAGCCTCGATTTCTCGAGACGCAGGCCTGTGGTCCCGCTCCTGCGCGTCCTTGTGCCATTGGAATAATGCCGCAAGGGCTCTCGCTCCCAGGTCCCATGGAGGGGTCGCGGCTAGGAGACATGTAGCCTCTAGGGAGATCGTGCGGTACCCTCTTATTGTTTTGACGGCCAACGTCCTCAATGATCTGTGTAAAACAGCAGCGTTGTTGGCCGTCAGTCTCGGCGCCCATACGGGAGTCCCGTACACGGCCATACTCCGCACGATCCCCAGG
This sequence comes from Nudaria mundana, assembly GCA_963556515.1. Taxonomy (NCBI): domain Eukaryota; kingdom Metazoa; phylum Arthropoda; class Insecta; order Lepidoptera; family Erebidae; genus Nudaria; species Nudaria mundana. The sequence continues at coordinate 1,751,294 of OY748293.1, forward strand.
TACAGTCTCCTGCAGGAAGCGTTGGGTCCCTTTAAGTTGAGCATCAGTCGCGAAAGCGCGGCTGTCGCCCCCATCACTTTGGGGACCAAACTTCGGAAGTGTGGTCCGAAGTTCCACCGGCTATCGAGTACGAGCCCCAGATACTTCATTGTGGGCTCGATTCCGATGCTAACGCTCCCTACATTTACGCTGGATCCTGGAGGTGGCCCACGCCAAGGTCCGTGAAAATACAGAGCCTCGGACTTATTCAGTGCCACTTTCAGTCCCAGCCACCGTATCAAAGGAGGTAAACCTACAATGACACTACGACAATTATTTAACGACAATATTAAAATAAATGAACTTACTTTTCCCATTTCCATGTCTCCGCCCCGTCTCTGTCTGTCTGCGACAAACTCTAAACCTACGGCTCCGATTTTCATGCAGTTTTCACCAATGGATAGAGTGGCTCTCGAGGAAGATCTTAGTATTAATTTGTCAAGCGGGTGAAGCCGTGGGCGTCCGCTAGTATGGAATAAAAACGTGATTTTGTGTTAGTCTTCTCCATATTTCCAGGGTAAAGAAAACCATTTATCTTATCCCATGTACGAGAAAGAAACAGCATACCTCATTTACCTTATGGCTTTTCTCTTGATTTCAGGACTCCGAACATTTCCAAGAGGATATGTCTGACGGAGATTATCCAATGAATGATGATTGGGACACAGATGACGTTATGGAAACCAGTTCTACTTCTAAACCTTCGTTTGTTGGGATCACTCCATCAGCTATTACCAAGTTAGGACCTGTCAGTACTGTGGTGTCGGCAGCAGCGTCTATTACTGCGACTAATGCTCGACCAAAAATTATTGTTGATCGTGAGTATGGTCTCATATATTTGACAACGTGTGTGGTCTAGTGATGCTGCCTACCCCTAACTACTGAACTCGAAGGCCGTGGGCTTAATTAACTCCCTGGACAAACTTTGTGTAATGAACACAACGGTTTGTTCTGCGGTCAGGATGTAATTTATCATTGTAGGTATAGTATGTATTTATAAGTATATGAGTACCTATGTTTATCAGCTATCTAGATCCCGTAGCTCAAGCTTCAAACTGTCACAAAACGTGTAAAAACTTAATGTAAAAGTGGCAATTATAAATTGTAATTTTGTCGGTGCTTAGTACTAGGCTTGATGGCTCTATCCGCTTCAAAACTTTGCATACAGTGCGTATTAAGGTTTTGACTTCAGAAATAATGTTTGTTGTTCTTACGATACAGCAAATATGCAAGCGATGGAGCGTCGCCAGTTGATCACCGCTGTGATGCAGAGGACAAACATGATGGTCCGCATGTCGGAATGCTTGGTGCCCCAAGCGCGCTGGCTGGTCGTCAAGCAGCTGGCTCCTGCTGCAGATACTGCGTGAGTACCATCTATAGAGAATGATTAGCCATTAGCCTGTTGGTAAATCGTGGCGACGCAAAGTCTGGCGATTGAGAGCCACTTTCATAGCGTACAGTACTTAATGTCGAAAGGAGCCGGCCAAGTTGGTGGCTTAATAATGTGGTTTTCTCTCTCCACTTGAAGGGAGAGTGACGATTATCGGTAACTTTTATATATTTTCGGAAAGGTCAATGGAGGTAAGTTCGATCAACAGATGCACCACTTGGAGGCAAGGTTGGTTTTGGTTTCTTAGACCTTGGATGGATCAGCCAATTGACGCCCACTGCTGGGCCTCCTCCTCCAACTAACGTCACAACAGTCGGCTTTCTGCAACCTTTATAATGTCTTGAATCCACCTTGTGGTGCCTACCCACGCTGCGTCTTCCAGTACGCAGTCGACAATCGAGGACTCTTTGGCCCCTTTTTCTCCAAAATCCAAAATCTCCCCTCCTATACACTCTATAAGTATTAAAACTAGAAAATTATATATGCAAAACAATGGTAAGTAAAAATTTTTTTAAGAAAAAACTTTTTAGCATTAATTAATAGCATTAATTTTTCGCAGAATCAAAAGGACAACAAAACGTCGACAATTGTTTCGCCTCTAAACGAGGCATTATCAAGACTGTCTCAGAGAGAACAGCTGTTCTCTCTGAGACAGTCTTGATAATGCCTCGTTTAGAGGCGAAACAATTGTCGACGTTTTGTTGTCCTTTTGATTCTGCGAAAAATTAATGCTATTAATTAATGCTAAAAAGTTTTTTCTTAAAAAAATTTTTACTTACCATTGTTTTGTCATGGATTTTCGCCAAGTAACGCCTGTTTCTATCCAAAATTATATATGCATTTTCAGATACACACCACCTTGTGTCCAGCTCCACCGCTGCGCTCCCGACGCCGGTTGCTGCACTAACGAGGAAGACGTGTGCGCGCCAGTCGCGGGAGAACATGTCCTGTTACCTTTCTATGTAAGCATACACACTCAAAATGCTTCCACTGGTTGCTGGTCAGCACTATACATAGTGTCTAAGATTAAATTGCAACAGTCGTTTATTATTCCATTTTTATGTTTTCAGCTCCACAAAGCTGATGGGTCAATGAAGATAGTGAGAATGCAGTTCTATAACCACACTCAATGCGCATGTGTCGTGAAGGACACTTTGCAAAGCACGATCTTAACTAGAATGAGCGTGGCCATGATGGGAGTAAGCAGTCCTAGCATGAGCGATGCCCAGGACATGGAGAAGCCTCTACGAGGGATGGAGAGACAGAACGACTGGATCACACCCACTGAAGAACCGGTCATAGATAAGGAAGAAGAAGATACTACTGCCCCTCCTCAACTACGAAGGTAAGTTTAGTAGGTATCTACCATAAACTTAAAGGCCCTGCGATCGACGGGCGAGGTTCTGGCTAACACAAAAGTGCAATATGTGCAAAGTATGAATGTATTCTATGTATAGTATGTATGTATTTAGAATTATATAAGTATGTTTATTAGTCGTCGAGATCCTATAACACAAGCTTAATTTAGGCTAGATGACATTGTGTGACAATATCCAAAAGTATTTTTTTTTATTTAATATGCCACTAAACTACTCCTTCAGGCTTGATTGTGTGTTCCTCGCATATTATCTTACCTGCCAATGAATCTGATGGTGCTCGGCAAATAGTTGCTACGTAACTGAAACTTCTTTACTCAGATCACTCAATTGCCGGGCGCCACTGGAAATACCTTCTGCACTACTACAGCGACGCATAGCAACGGACGTATAAGAGCGGAATTAACAAAAAGAGAGCACTCAATTGCAGCTCTCAGAAGGAAAAGTTGTTTCCTGAACCACATTTAATTACGTCTATTCGTAATACTTTCCAATAACTATTCTTTTGTAATCTACATTGCAGTGGAAATTTAAACCATTGTTTTCCTACTTCCAGATGCACCTGTACTAGACTATTCTTGGCCACAACAACAGATAATGGTCGTTGTTCTTGCATCTGTGACTGGCCAGACGCAACCCGTCGACGAGACTGCCAATCTTTGGCCAGAGGGAAAGAGCATTTTGGTCTTAGAGACCGCGTGTGTGTGGAAGATGGGAGCTGTACGCCCCCTACTTGTGAATTTGGGGTATATGATAGTGCACTTGGCAGGTGTCCATTGAGGAAGTATAGACGGGTTAGGTATCATAGAGCGGGGAGATACCATGAGAAGACATTTGCAGTGTGATGGAGGACTAATAGTGAATTCTGTTTTATACTTATACGTACTTATAATCAACGTCCTCCTCCCCAAAGGGAGTATTGTTGGTTTCATGTAATAGGGGGCGAGTCTATTGCCGCTTATGGGGAATTTTGTTCACCAGGGCCTCGGCCGTTGATCAGCAGGTGCACCACTTGTAGGTGAGATTGAATTGGGTTCCTAAAATCTTAATAGAACCCAATAATGTCCATAAGGAATAACTAAATATGATAAAATGATGTAAAGGTTATTCAGAACAAATCGCTTTCCGCTGTAGAGGGGGGCACTCCTACCACCAGGGTATGAATGGACATGTAAAATGACCGCTACTACCCTCCAGCAAAGTCTGTGTGTCTGTATTAAGATATTATAAAAGGCATCTGACAAATTTTCAGATTGCCTCAAACACCTGCCCTGAATAATGTCCTCAAGCTTTCGGACTATCTGTAGAACTGTTATAGAACAAACTTTTATAGTGTAATGCTAGATTGAATAGTTCAGTAGCTAAATATATTTAATATAATAATGCGTAGTGCCATCATTTCATATTTGTTCCTTGATTTTTTATACCTACTCAATAAGTAGTGATTTTTGATAATAAAGTCACATAACTTGCATAATATTAAGTATGATATTTAAAAAAGATATATTTAAGAATAATTTTACCAATCGTATTGAGATCTAACTTTATTTTTTAAGATAAGTAAATATTAAGTTGTAAATAAATATGATTTTATAATTGTTGATGGTTTTATTTTGCTGGAAAACATAAAGACTAGACTCACTCTCTTCTGACACTTCTGCCCCTTACTGACGATACGTCCAACTCATCTTCCAAAAAAGACAGATCATGATTGCGGGCCAATTGGGGATTTTCAATGAGATCCATGGGTCAAGGTACCTACAAAAATGTACGTCGTCCGCGACCGACCGTCCATTAACTTGAATCCAAATGGACGAATCGGCTGAATACCTAATTAATAGATTATATATGGTTGTGTTTCCATTATTAACCATATATTTGTCTAATATTTATTCAACTGTAAGTCAATGACGTAGCGTTGAATTCGGCCGTAATTATTAGCTCAAATGTTTCATCGAAATGCGCACTGAAGTAATTGCCAACTTGTAAGTAAACAACTTATGAGTCGAAGTGTTCGTTTGTTCCAGTCGGTACCATGAAGTTGGATAATTTAATTGTGTTAATCGTGAGTATTTCATTTTTTTATTATTTATAGTTTAACCTACTAAAGAGTACTTTTTATATCCTAAACCAAGTGATAGACAAAAATGAGTGAATTCGATAACGCGTCGGCACTTTACAAAACAAAGTCTTCCACTGCGTCTATCTGTCTGTCTGTTCACGATAAAGTTAAAAAATAACTGATTTTAATGCTGTTTTCTTCAATGGATAGAGTGGTTCTCGAAGAAGGTTTAAGGCTATAATACTATTTGACGCAGGCAAAGCCGCAGCCGTCCGGTAGTATTATTATAGAGGGTGAATTTTTCATGTGTGCTTGGACCGCCAAATCCGAAACTATAAGGAATAGCGAAATATACTCAAAGGAGTCCGATTTTGATGAATCTTAAAACCCCATCGTTGGATTTTTGAAAAAACATTGTAAAAACACTTTGAAATGAATAAACATTTACTCGTATTAATACAACAACAAAAAAACTATATTAAACTTGAACCAGTGTCAGTTTCCTTCTACGGAAAAAGCTTTGACCAACTGACTTACTGACTAGGTCAAGACAGCGTTCGAGGTTTTTACAATTTTTCCACGTTGTAATAAGAAAACGTTAGCACACTTAATGCTTGAAAACATACTTATTAAACACATAAGATCACAACTATATATCTGACGGGACTGGCTCAGATGCATTAATTGTTCCCGCGTAAGTAGGTAGGTACAATCTATGCAGAATGGGCCCATGGTATGCTATAAAAGCGGTACCCATAGCAGTCATAGGAAGAATAGGATAGAATAGATGGACTGGTATATTTATATTTAGGCACATTGAAATTATCTAATTTAACGCATAACTTCACGCGTGGTGTATTAGTTGCAGCATCTTGCTAGATACGTTGAGTGTTTTATACTATGAATATAGTTACTGATGATTGGAAAAGAGCGGTCTGGAGTTTTTAATGCCATGTTCTTTTATCTTTGGCTCCACCCATTGCTTTGCGAATCCGGCTTTAAATGTAAATACTTATGTGCTGACGTTAATAAGTGTTAAGTATTTTATAACCTATAGGTATTAATAAATATTTTTGAGTTTCAGTTTGGTCATGAAACGGTAAAATAAAGTCAGTCAGCGTAAACATAATGTGTTATATCAATTATGTTTGAAGGTGGCCACAACATTCGCGGATTCCTACATAGACAATGTCTCAGAAAGTTTCATCAGCGAGATGCCAGGCGAAGACGTCTTCATGGGTAATACCTCCACAAGTGAGTAACATTATGACTTCAAATTATCGGAATGGGACCAAATAACTGTCGGAGTGGGAATATATTTTAATGAGACCACACGGTAAGAAGAAGCTATCAATTTAAAAAAATCAAAATCAGTTCTCTCAGTCAAAAGATACGAGAACAGTCAGTCAAGAAGGAATGTAACGAATATAAAAAAATACAGTTGAATTGAAATACCCCTTTTTTAAGTCACAAGGTAAGATCACGTAAAGTCCGTTGGCTTTATAAATTACACTGAGAGCCTGCGAACTATTAGTTTATCTCTCGATATATAATCAAAGCCCGAGATGGCACGAGAGAATATTACACATCCATGAGAAACAGTAATGCGTCCGTTTCCACTGAGCCTATTCTCAACGCAGTTGGAGTCGGCTTTCCAATGTAACTGTGATTCGGCTGAACTTCGATATTTTCCGTGAAACGACTGCCATCTGACCTCCACAACCCATGGGCGATATCGAAGTTTTGTAGTTAGACCGATCGGATTTTTGATTTAACTACCCCTAACGACTGCCATAGATGTTTGTATGACAACCGGGACCGACGGCTTAACGTGCTCTCCAAGGCCCGGAGGGGTCTTAATGTCTTAAGAAATGGTCACCCATCCTAAGACCGGCTTGAGTCGATGTTGCTTAACCTTTGCAATGTGTTAACATTGTCGATTATCACTATACCACGAGCCCCTCGCATCCGCTAGTAGCTTTATGAATTCTTATACATCGACTGACGAATTTGTATAATGAAGACTTTGAGCAGCTAAAAGACCAATGTTATCGCGATAATACCCGTAGGAAAGGAGCAAGTATCAAAGTATTCCACGCTAGCAAGGCTGCGGGTAACTAGTAAACTTAGATGATGCTTACGAGTGTTTAGAGGGTGCAAAGGGAAGGACAGCGGGCTGTCGGCTCCTTCTAGAAGCAGGCGGGCATGCTGTGGTGCTTCCACCCACTCACGTCCACACTCTATGACGCGGGACAGAATTTGACTCCTAAAGATGCGTGAGGACAAAACGTTTCCCAAATTTTTATTGTCAAATAAATATTCATCGTCTTTGAAATTTTAAACTTTCAGAGTTGCAGCAAGCCATTGGTGGTGATCTGAGTCTCAAAATGGTGATGGTAGAAGACGGTACACCGACTGGGAAATGTTACTGCTCGTGTATGTTGAACAGTAAACCTGTCTTCATGGAGATTGACCCTGAAACATTGCCGGGAAATGATATGATGACAATAGTGTAATAACGACAATTTTTAATATACCGTTTTATAACTCATTTGTTTTATTTGGTTTTATTTATGACTGCAAAGATTTTTGTGGTTTTTTTTTTTTGGAAAATCTGGCCACATTTGGAATTTTAGTTTGAATAAGGTACAGAATGGTATGGATTTTCCATTGTACCTGATAATGGTAATATTAATAAATAAAAATAAAAAAGCCTTTTATTTCTTGCAACAAGTTAGGTACAGTAATAATTATAAAATAAAAATAGTTTCTAATCTTATGCTAAACCTATTAGGTATATAAATCTAAATTGTAGTTTTGTATATTATATGTAATTAAAAAAAAGAAACACTGTGCTATTATAGGATATGGTTTGCAAGAACCCCTTCTCGGGTGAAGGCCTCCTCCAAAGAGTTCCACTTTTCCCTATCTTGTGCGACATTCATCCAGTGAGAGCCAGCCGTCTTCGCTATATCGTCATCCCATTTCGTGAGCGGTCTACCTCTGCGACTTGGGCCGATCCATGACGTCACCCTTTTCGTCCATCTCTCGTCCTGTAGTCTCGCCACATGTCCCGCCCATTTCCATTTTAGTTTCTGAGAGTGATATAGAGCGTCGGTGGATTTTGTTAATTGTCTTATTTTTGAGTGACGGATTTTTTGTACTCTTCTTATATTGAGCATATTTCGCTCCATTCCTCGTTGGCAGGTAGTAATTTTATATTTTATTTCCGAAGTGTACTTCCAGATCTGACAGCCATACAATAGGCACGGTAGGAGACAGGTCATCATTACTTTAGTTTTAATTTGTATGGTCAACTCACTTTTAAATATTTCTCTTATACTCCAGTATTTATTCCAGGTTAGTTGTATTCTTCTTTCTATTTCTAAAATATTACTTCTCCTTTCAAAGGTTATTTGCTTCCCAGATATATATATTTTTTTGTATATTTGAGACATTTAGTTTCGATTAAAATTGGTCTTTCTGAGCTGTTTGTCATAACCATTGTTTTTGATAGGTTCATTTCGAGGCCTATCGGTTTGCTAAATTGATTAAGTGAATTAATCATCAATTGTAGCTGTGTACTGGACTCTGATAGTAGTACTACATCGTCTGCAAAGCGGAGATTTCTTATTATAGACTCAAGGATAGCAATGAACAATAACGGGGACATAGGGTCGCCTTGTCTCAAGCCCCTTTCTATAGGAAAGATAGGGCCACACGTTTCCAACTTCACTCTACCTGTGCTATTATTATACATGCTTTGGATTACCTTTATGTATTCGTTATATACTCCTTGTTCTTCCAGCGTGTCCCATATGCTTTTATGGGCTACGGTATCAAAAGCTTTTTTATAGTCAATGAAGGCTATATATAGAGTCCTTTGTTGTTCTTGATATTTGTCTATTAGTAACTCCAAGGTGTGAATGTGGTCAATCGTTGAAAATTTCTTTCTAAATCCCGCTTGTTCAATGGGTTGTTCACGTTCCAGTATAGCACTTATTCTTTGGTTTATAAGAGAAGAGAATAATTTATATAGACATGGGAGCAAACTAATTGGTCTGTAGTTTGTTATGTCGTGTGGGTCTCCCTTTTTGTAAATTAGAATTATGTTTGACTCCGACCATTGTGTAGGTATGCTAGCACTTTTCAATATACTGTTGAAGAGATGAGTCAACGGTGGAGTCAGCAAAGTTTTTGCTGTTTTGATGGCTTCGTTTGTAATTTGATCTGGACCCCGGCTTTTATCAATTTTTAGTCTATCTATTGCATCCGCAACCTCTTTGATATCAAGTGGTTCAACAAGCTCTATTAAAGGACTATATTTAGGGTTGCGATCGGATGGTACGCTCTCGTGATTCTGGACGCTATATAGTTTTGTAAAATTCGGTTGCTATATTTAGGACGTCTTTGCGGTTATTTAATGTTTTTCCATCTTTATTTAAACCATCTATCCATGTTTTGTTTGTTCGTAATTACTTAAAAGCTTTTTTCGAACTCCCTGTTAGTACTAAATGTTTTTCAATAGTGGTTGTTCTATATCTAGTGTAGTCATATTTAATACGTTTGCTTATTAGTTTATAAAGAGCAGACAATTCGTTTTTCATGGCTCTAGTTTTATTTTTCGTTGTTTGTAGTACCTGTCTTCTACTTATAAGTGCTCTAGTGTTTTCTGATAATATATTTTGGCTTCTGCTTGTGTTAGATATTTTTGCGTTTTGGAGGCTTTGTATGATGACATTTATTATTTTATCGTAGTATAGTTGTACTGAAGTGTTTTCTTGGGACTCTAGAATATCTGGAAGGTAAGTCATGATACACTCCTTGTATGTATTTATTTCATCTTCATTCTTCAAGGTAGAGCTTTTGTTGGTCGTATATCCGGTTCTCTTCCTTTTTAGTTTCGTTAGTGTTAACGTGGCTCTGACTGGTCTGTGATCTAATGGGTAGTTAGGATTCAAAACTTCGATATCTTGTATCAAATCTGGTCTGTTTGACATGATAAAATCGATCTCGTTAAGTACTCCGTTTGGCGATCGCCAAGTCCATTTGCGTTGTGGTTTCTTATTAAAAAAAATCATTCAATTTCAATGGCGAAATCAATCAGTCTCTGTCCTCTACTGTTTCTTTCCCCATACCCATATTGTCTCATAATCAGATATTCGTCTGCTCTAGGTTGGCCAATTTTCGCATTGAAATCTCCCATAATTATATACACTTTGTGTGCTAAGTCTATAGCTTTATGTAAATTGACGTAGAAAGTGTTAATTTCTTCTTCTTTAGCTTTCTTTGTTGGTGCATAGGCTTGAACTAGTGACATTTTGTTTCCTTGAATATTTAAGTTTAATATTGCGACTCTATCACCAATCCCCGTGAAGCTTTCTATATTTTTCTTATGGCACGAATTAATTAAAAATCCAACTCCATACATTCCTTGTATTAGTCCTGTATAACAGAGTATTAGGTTATCATATTCTTCTATTTTTGTACCAACTCTACGTACTTCAGATAAGCCAATAATATCAAAGTTTATATTCTTTAGAGCTTCGTTAAATTCTAGTAGACGTTCATAGGATAACAGTGTTTTGACATTATATGTTAATATATATAGCTTGCTAGAAGAGATGAGAATATATATAGATTCTAGATATATCGTTTGAACTTTTAGTTCCCTTTGGAGGGTTTTGGTCATGATCTTCCACGGTGACCAGCCGGGTTGGAAGATGGTTTGTGTTGCTAGTATACTTTATTTGATCTATTACATCTCTGTGAGGGGTTTGTTGCTATATATGCTTGTTTTGATTGTTATTATCCTGTGGTTGCAAAGTGTTGTTGAAATTTTTATTAACAAGATAGTTTAGGATACCTGGTTTTAAAACTCCTTCCGAGACACTATTTGACCTCCGTACCGGTGATGAATGTTGTTGCAGTGTTTTATTTTTTTTACTAGCTTGTGTATTGCTAAGGCCTTGTGAATGGGGACTGTTCACCGGTGAGGGAGTGAGTGTTGTTTTGTTGGTGGATTTTAATATAACAAGCTTATCGTATTTTATAATAGCCTTATTTCCTTTCTCATATTCGTTTTTCACTTCTTCTTGTAGTTGTTTCCTTTTTTGTAATACGTCTTGTGGATAATCCTCTTTCATATAGAATGGCGTGTCTTTTAATAATCTTTTTTGTTTCAGGATACTGATCTTTAGGCCTAGAGTGGCCAATGTTATAATTATTGGGCGTGGTCTTTCACCTTTCTTTCCTACCCTTTTGACTTCCTGTATATCTCTGCATTCCAAGTTAATGCACAGATGTTCTCTTGTAAATGAAGCTATGATTTTTTCCAACTCATAATATGATGATTCCTTTTCCTCAATACCGAAGAAAACAATGTTCCTTTGCCTACATTGTTTTTCTAAAAGGCTGCCCATATTACGTGGAACTAACAAAATTAGGTGTAAAAGGTCATTGACACCGAGGAACAAACGTGTCAAACCAACTGTCGCTCATTTAGTATTTGTAGGATTTTTTTTCTTCCTTAGATAATTATTTTGCAGAACATGTGTGTATAATAAGTACAAATTAAATGCATTTTCGGCGTCAATGACCTTTTTCATCAAAATTACTGGGAATATGAATAGGTAGATATACGTAAAAAGACGTAAGCCAAGCTTTGCATTTGTGTGAGTGATCACGAAAAGTAGGGGAAATAGTTGTGTGTACAACACATTGTGTGTAAAACAAGTCACATTATACGTTCACGTACGTGCACTCACACAAATGCAAAGCTCAGGTTACGCCGTTTTACCTATACCTACCTAGCTTTTTATTAAATAAATGGTAAGCAATGAATGTGCTGTAAGTATCTGAATCAAGTTTTTTTAAAGAATTGAGGATACAAGTTTAGAAAAGAAAACTATTTATTCACTTAAAAAATACTAATACAATTGATTACAGAATAATCAAACTAGATAATGTGTTAACACTTGCTGATGTCAGGCAGCGCTTTCCCCTTGCACTTGTTGATCCAGCCGTACCAAGCGCTGAAGTTGTGTCGCTTGAACACCAATTTGGCGCAGCTCGACGCTCTACTGATATTATCTGTCGTCAGATCTGAAAGGAAACATAACACGTATGTACTTACGATAATGTTACAGTACCATAAGTAACCACATGAGCAGTAGAATGAGACTGACCGCGACATCTGACGTTGCAGTCCTTCCCTGGCGAGTTGCCAGTACTGCACCAGTATCTGTCGTTGATCTGGAACAGGCCCCAGTCTCTGGAGCCGTCTCTGTTAGGTCGACCTACTGTTGCTGTGTTGCGACTACTCTCCGCTTCGACCAAACAGACCCCTGGAAAGAACTATTACGGTTAGGGAACAGCAAAGGTTTTTTGTTAAATAGTACATAAAAACATGCAATCACGCCTTTTTCCCCGAAGGGACAGATGCAAATTTTTCGTGTACCTTCGTCCAGCATACTCACCATGGAATCCTGATATTTCATGAATGTCAAAAAATAGTGCTGAAATATTGCTAATTAGTGCCCAAAAAAAATAATAGTGCTCTTATACTTAAGAAATTACAGCCATAGTTCGATGAGTATGCTGGACGAAGGTTTCGCCCAGCATACTCACCTCCGTTTGTAGAATCTGTGTACGCTTCAACCATAATTCATACTTAAAAAAATTGTGCCCAAATAGTGCCAAATGGTGCCCAAAACGAAAAAACGGTGCTCTAATAACTCCGGAGTTATAGGCTTCGTTAAGTAAGTATACTGGGCGTAGGTTCTACGCCCAGCATACTCACTTCACTACGCGAATACCGAACGAGCTATAGGTACAATTTACGGCTTAAAAAATTGTGCTTGAAATAGTGCCCAATATCAGTCCAATTTTCGCTTGACTTTTGACCTAGAAAACCATTAAATTTAATTGTAAACTTCTACATACTAACGTTAAATGAGGTACAGTCGTTCACACATGTTTTAAGATAAACATATTGTTAGGAGCCGGGGTTCTACGGAATTAAAAATGCCGATCAATCTACCACAAAACACTTTATTTATTACACCACTAATTTACACTTCACTATAAGCTTCACTGAACACTTTTATTCGCACTTGAACTCGCAGGTATAACTCGTATTATCGCTCTGGAAATACTGATGATCCGCCACCGAAGTGCTCCGCCTTTATAGTGCGGTCATTACTCTAGATTACTCGGGAATTTTCACGGAAGAAATATCGCGAACATTCCACACCTTCGAGATGCTTCTAGATAACACGTTACATAGAAGTACCTTGACAGAACATTCCCGAAAGACGTTACGTAGTAGTACTGCGATTTGCTACTAGATGGCGCTGAGTTTGGTAGTCTTATTACTCGCTACGAGATGGCGTTACACTGCCCCCTCCTAAGATATGCTCGTCACGAGCATTGTCAGGCCCATAATATCGCGCCAATCGATCCACATGAACTATCTTTGGCGCACTTCTTGGACTCTTCCGTATTCGGTAAGTGACATCGTTAATCTTGGTCACAACTCGGTATGGTCCATCCCATTTAGCTTGCAGCTTAGGAGACTTCCCTTTACTGCGGACTGGGTTATGTAACCACACTAACGAACCTTCATCGAAGCTCTTATTGTTTGTCTTTCGGTCGTAACGGGTCTTCATCTTTTCAGACATTTGTTGACCTGATTGTCTGACATGCTCATAAATGTCATTCATCCTGCTGCGCAAGTCATTCGCATAATCGGTGATATTGCGTGGAGCGTCAGGTGGTATACCGGTTATTAAGTCGGCAGGCAACCGTAATTCTCTTCCAAAGTTCGCATAAGCTGGTGTCACTGACGTGCTTTCGTGAACCGCACTTCGGTAAGACAAAAGAAACGGTTGGATGTGCTTGTCCCAATCTTTTTGCCTGCTTTCCACAACTTTTGCCAGATATCTCTCCAATGTCTGATTAAATCGCTCCACCATTCCATCTGACTGCGGGTGGTAAGAGGTCGTTCTGGTTTTGTGAGTACCCATGACCCGACACATTTCCTGGAACACCTGAGATTCAAAATTTCTTCCTTGATCGCTATGGATTTCTAGAGGCACCCTGAAACGACAGAAGACTTCGTGAACTAATTTATCTGCGACCGTAGTAGCTTCTTGATTAGGTATAGCGAAGACTTCTGGCCACTTCGTGAAATAATCCATCACAACCATGAAGTACTTGTTTCCGCTTTCACTTTCAGGAAACGGTCCCGCAACATCTAGGGCTATCCTTTCCCATGGTGCCCCAACGTTATACAGTTTCAGTGCACCTCTGCTCCGTGTATGAGGTCCTTTCACAGCAGCACAACTCGTACATTTGCGACACCAGTCCTCAACGTCGTCGCGACAGTGGATCCAGTAAAACCGCTCACGTTGAAGATCAACAGAGTCCTTTTTACTCCCATATGGCCCCCTGAACATCCATTATGGTAGAGCTGTAGCACATCTGGGACCTTAACTTTAGGGACGACCATTTGCAAATGACAGCTGTCTCCTCGAGCATTTTCCCATTTGCGGCACAAGACTCCATCCTGAATAACTAAACTGTCCCATTGCGCCCATAACTTTTTGTGATTGAACTCATTGAAGCGACGTCACTCCACATGGGTTTAGGAGCACTTGCTTTAATCCACTCAAATATTGGCTTGATGTCTGCGTCGTCCTGTTGAACATGTTGTAGGCTTTCTTTCCATTCGTCGCTCAGATCCGTTTTAAGCATCTTCACAGGTATGGCTTCCTTTATCTCCTGTTTGGCACAGTGCTTACAGTCTTCAGGGCAAGGTCTTCTTGACAATGCGTCTGCGTTGCCATGGGATCTCCCACTGCGATGTTCGATTACAAAGTCATATTCCTGTAATAGCTCAATCCATCTGGCGACTTGTCCTTCTGGATTCTTGAATTGTAATAGCCACTTCAATGCAGCATGGTCGGTACGTATAAGGAATTTTTTTTTTCGCCCTAGTAAATATTTGCTGAAATGCTGCAATGTCTTCACCACGGCGAGTAATTCTCTCCTCGTGACGCAATAATTCCTTTCAGGTTTCGATAAGGATTTGCTGAAGTAGGCTATAACGACCTCTCGATCTCCTTTCCGTTGAGATAACACACCTCCGAGTCCGATATCACTTGCGTCTGTGTCAACTATAAATTCATTTTCCGCATTAGGATAACCCAAAATAGGTGTATTGCAAAGACGATTCTTTAGCTCCTGGAATGCGATGCCGCAGCTTCCGTCCCAGCAGAATTGTCGCTTTTCCTCCGTGAGCTTGTGTAAGGGCTTGGCAATATCCGCAAAGTTCTGGACGAATCGCCGGTAGTATGAGCACAAACCCAAAAATGCTCTGACCTGCGTCTTATCCTTTGGAACCGGCCAATCCTTGACGGCGATGATTTTCTCTGGATCCGTGCGGATACCATCTTCAGACACTACGTAGCCTAGGAAGCTTACTTGCCGTTTGAGGAATGAGCACTTCTTCGGGCTGAGCTTCAGGTTCGCGATTCGGATCTTTACAAGCACGCGTTCCAGGTTTTGAAGATGCTCTTCTAACGTACGGCCCACGATGATAATGTCATCTAGATAGACAAGACAGGCGTCCCCAGTCAATCCGGCGAGTACAATTTCCATTAATCTTTCAAAAGTAGCCGGGGCGTTGCATAAACCAAATGGCATAACTTTAAACTGCCACAAACCCTTTCCTGTGGAAAATGCAGTCTTCTCTTTATCCTTCGGATCGATTTCAACTTGCCAGTAGCCACTTTTCAGGTCTAGCGTGCTAAACCACTTCACCCCTGTCAGCACGTCCAACGTGTCATCGATCCTTGGTAAAGGGTAGCTGTCCTTTTTCGTAACGTCGTTCAGACGACGATAGTCGACACAAAACCGCATACTGCCATCTTTCTTCCTCACCAGCACTACAGGTGAGCACCATGGACTTGACGATGGTTCTATCACACCATCTTTTACCATTCCTTCAATCATGGTCTCAACTTCCTTTTCTCGTGCTACTGGCAGTCTCCTTGGTCGCTGACGGATGGGTGCCTCATTTCCTGTATTGATTCTATGCTGAACCAATCCAGTCTTCCCAATGTCAGCATCACTCGAAGAGAAAATATCGGCGTACTTGAGTAACATCTTCTTAGCCTTGTCCATTTCATTCTTCGTTAAGATGTTACGACAGTCTTCTAAAAGTGTCAACACGTTGTTTCTAGCGTCCTTGTTGACGATGTTCCCAGTACTCAACTCTTGGCATCGGCGCATCCAATCTACTTCTTCGCAAGTGCCAATCAATGTGCTCTTTTCTATCACGTGTTCCTTATCACTAAGGTTCAGCACACGTACCACTGAGGCTTCATTGGCTCTTACCAGAGTTCGGGCCATTTTCCATGGAAGTTCATTGTATATCCCTTCTATGAGTACACATCGATGTGTTCGCCCAGAATTCTGAGGGAGACTAACTGGTACAGTCGTTTCTGATCTGGCAGGAAGCACGACCTTCTTCAAGCTGTACACTTTTCCTGATAACGCTCCTTCCATGAAAAGTTCCTCTTGACCACATTTCATCGCTCCTTGCTTGACGTCGATCTCACAAGAGTTCTTCCTCATAAAGTCTAAGCCCAGTATGCAGTCGTCCATTATGTCAGCCACGATGACATTATGCAGGTAAATTCCATTGCCCAACTTTAACTGCATCTCTTTCTCTCCTCGGACGGGTATGCGCTGACCCGTGGCCGTTACCAAGTTGATGCGGTCACGGTTTGCAGAGTCCCCAAGGAACCGATTTGCAAGTCGGGAACTGACAACCGTGCGAGATGCTCCAGTATCTATTGTCAGCTTGCATGGTGTTCCATTTACCTCGCCCTTGATGATCAGGCTGTTCCCATCCTGGGTTTGTGAGATCGAAACCCTTGGGGCTCTTCCAACATCAGCCAGCACCCGCCCCGCAGTCCTGGCATTTATTCGTTTCCCTGCTGTTGCTGGGCGGTGACGTTAGCCACCTTATCCTCTTGGGAACGACTTTCTTCTCTTTCAGCAGTCCGCTTTGGGCAACTGGATCGAAGGTGGCCCCTCTCACCACATGTATAGCACCTAGGGCTATACCTCGTGAAACGGTCGCGAGCCGGTGATGCTACAACTTCCCTGACACGGTGAGATCGATGATCTTTCCGTACGGCTTCGACCTCCAAAGCATGAGCCAAGGCGTCTTTGAGAGTCTCATGGTGCCCGAGCCTCACAGCAGCCCTGACTTCCAGGTCGTGGATGCCGTCGATGAATGCTTGCACCAGATTCCCATTGATGAGCGCAGGTACCGACTGGTATGCTTTCCGTACCAGCTTCTCTACTTCCAGGGCCCACTGTTGCAAGTTTTCACCAGTGCGCTGGACACGATCCTTCAGCTGCGCACGATACACGTGTTCCAGGTGAGCGTCACCGTATCTGGCTTCCAAGGCTTCTAGTAGCTACTCGTAGGATACATCGTCTCCGAGAGCTTCTAGGATGGTTAACGCCTTGTCTCGCAGACCCAATGTAAGCGCAGTCATGGCCTGGGCTTTGCTCCACCCGTTTGCCTTCTTAACGGCCTCAAACTGCTTTTTATAGGCCGACCATGATGATGTCCCATCGAATGGAGGTACTTTAAATCCACGTGCTGAAGGCACAGCAGGTAAGGAAGTCGCATTCCCATCTCCAGCTTTCAGATTTCCCAGCTCTTTCCTCACATATTCTGTAATCTGGTTTTTTACATCTTCTATCCGTGTTTCGGCTTCCGTGATGCGGTTCTCAACATGATGAACTTGATCCTTCATCACATTCATCTCCTTGCCAAAAGTCGCTCGAAGATCTTTCATGAGGAGCGTCTGTTCCTCCTGGCGGCGTGCCTGCTCCTCTTTGTCACGCAGCAGCTGTTCTTCCAACCGGCGGGCCTGCTCCTCCTGGCGGCGTGCCTGCTCCTCCTGGCGGCGTGCCTGCTCCTCCTTGTCACGCAGCAGCTGTTCTTCCAACCGGCGGGCCTGCTCCTCCTGGCGGTGGGCTTGCTCCTGTAGTAGTCCTGTAAAGTCTGGAGGTGCTGGCGCTGGAGATACCGTGGACGGGCCGGCTTCCACCGTTGGCTGCTGCTGACCACCCAACCTCTCCGGCGTATTACCTCCGAAGCGCCTGCTGTCCAACTCCTGCTGGCGCTGACCCCTGGTACGGACGCCCTCTGTGTCTTCTTTTGGTAACACCGGCATTGTTCAAATCCCACTTCTGACACCAATTGTTAGGAGCCGGGGTTCTACGGAATTAAAAATGCCGATCAAACTACCACAAAACAATTTATTTATTACACCACTAATTTACACTTCACTATAAGCTTCACTGAACACTTTTATTCGCACTTGAACTCGCAGGTATAACTCGTATTATCGCTCTGGAAATACTGATGATCCGCCACCGAAGTGCTCCGCCTTTATAGTGCGGTCATTACTCTAGATTACTCTGGAATTTTCACGGAAGAAATATCGCGAACATTCCACACCTTCCAGATGCTTCTAGATAACACGTTACATAGAAGTACCTTGACAGAACATTCCCGAAAGACGTTACGTAGTAGTACTGCGATTTGCTACTAGATGGCGCTGAGTTTGGTAGTCTTATTACTCGCTACGAGATGGCGTTACAATATTAAAAATTCTTATTGTGGGCGGTTATGTGATTGGGAATAATTGTGGTATTTTCTCACATATCAAAAACTGACGATTAAATGCTAATTAAATTTATTTTAATTTTTATTAATAATTTTTTGTTTTTTTTTATAAATGAAATTGTAAGCGTAAATGAAATCTACTCGCATTACTTCATTGCTTGTAGGGTGAAATATTTCCCAAAAAAAAATGTCTGGGCACTAATAGTCTATTGCAGCCAATAAAATTAATAAAATAGGTACCTACCTATTTTATTCATTTTAGATCTATTTGATATCTTGAAAATTTGTAAAAAGGAAATACGTAGGTCACATTATAAGTTTTGCGTAACTTAAAAAACATACATAGCATCATGTCTTTTTCCCCGAAGTGGTAGGCAGAGGTGTGCAAACACACCCACATCTCGCCAGCTATGTTAGGTCCCATGTAATAGGGGGAGAGCCTATTGCCATTTACCGGGCACAAGTTCCAGACTCTGGGATAATTATCTGGGTAAAATTCTGAAGAGAATTATACATTATTATTATTTTTTTTTTTTTTTTTTTTTTTTTTTTATATTTGGTTCGCCAAATTGACGCTGCCCGCCTGGTGGTAAGTCGTGACGACGTCTAGCGATTGTGGGCCACTCTCACAGCACACATTACTATTGAGAGTGGCCCTCAACTTGACGACATACTGACGTGCCTCTTCACGCTCCGCTTAAAGAACCCAGGATTATATGTGGGAGGAAACACCATCAAAACATCGCGAACATGCTATCCACTGTGTGGGGGTGGCATCTCTGCCCGGCACGAGTCGTTCGGGATCGGAAGGAAGAGGGTGGGATCAGATTGAAGAGCTCTTCAGAATACTCGCCATGGTAAATACGGTAGAATGCGGCCAAGGAAGCTATTGTTCGGCGCTGAGCTAGCGGCTCAAGGCTTCCCGTTACCTCCGGACAACCAATAATACGGATAGCCCGTCGCTGCATAGCGTCGAGAGCGTCCAGCAGATACTTCGCGGAGCCGTCCCAGAGGTGAGAGCAGTATTCGACGCAGGGTCTAATCTGCGTCTTGTACAGCAGACACCTCTGGTCCGGTGTAAAGAATCTCTTTACCTTATTCAGTATTCCTAGTTTCCGCGAAGCTAGCCCTATACATCTTTCGATGTAGTTTTTATTATTGAGCTCTCGACGAACGTCTATGCCAAGGATATCAAGGTTGTCCTTCATTGGTAATAATGCATTCTGAAGAGAGGGTAGGGGAAGGAAAGGGGATTTCTTCGCAGTAAATGCACACGCCTGTGTTTTGCGGGCATTGAACTCGACCAGGTTCTCGGTACCCCATTGAGAGATACTGTCGAGGTTACGGTCGAGATCAGCCACGTGTCGTCGTCTCTCCTCCTCAATCTCAGATCGCCCCGCCGTCGTACGAACCGAGTAACTCCCGTGCAGTGTGCTGTCATCTGCATAGCAATGAATGTTCCCGAGGGATAGCATATCATTGATATGCAGAAGAAAGAGAGTTGGTGATAGTACGGACCCCTGCGGTACCCCGGCATTCACTTGCAAGAAGCGAGAAGCCTGGCCATCGCAGAGGACCCGCACTCGGCGCTCGTTTAAAAGGCTGGCAATCCAGCTGCACAGTTGAGGAGGTAGACCATATGCCGGAAGCTTGGAAAGGAGCGAAGCATGCCAGACCCTATCGAAGGCTTTGGCGATGTCCAGGCTAATAGCCAAGGACTCGCCGTGCCTTTCCATAGCCCGACCCCAGACATGCGTTACGAATGCCAGAAGATCACCCGTTGATCGCTTTGGCCTGAAGCCGTATTGTCGATCATTGATTAGCGAGTGATCCTCTAGGAATTGCATGAGCTGCTTATTTATAAGGAGCTCAAGCACCTTGCAAATGACTGAGGTGACAGCTATGGGTCGATAGTTGCCTGGATCGGACCGATCCCCTTTCTTGGGGATCGGTTGTACGTTCGCCTCCTTCCAGACCTCCGGCACGAGCCCTGAAGAGTATGACAGGCGGTACAGACGCGTTAATACTGGAGACAACTCAGCTGCACATTTTCGTAGCACCACCGCCGGAATGCCGTCAGGGCCAGGGCCACTTTATATATATTATCCACCAGACCCGGGAATCGAACCCGAGACCTCGAGCGTGGCAGTCCGTACAGAGTACCATTGTGCCACCGAGGGTGCAAAGGGGCCCTTCTTACATCTATCGGGCCCCAGCGACCTCACCTGCTAGTGGCGCACCTGCTGATTAACGACGAGATATACGAGGTTCGTATATTACGGTACCCATGTGGTGGCTTCGGCCCCTACGTGGATACCAGGTGGTACAACAGTGTTGGTCCGGGGGGGTACCACCGTGCAGCTGTGCTAAAGCCCCCCAAGTAACCCAGCCCAGGCTGGGTTGCGTTAGGGGTTCAGCAGCTGCACTGCCGGGCCCGGGGCGGTGTATGGTGCGGCAGGCAGGGGTCCAGTGGGGGCGAAGCGGAGTCTAGTGTGGGTGGTGTGGGTCGATTTGCCGGCCAGGGAGACCCTTAGCAACGGCGTTGCCGCGGCCACCTGCAACATAGTCATGGGGCCCGCCTGGGACCAATATCGCCCTGTCGTCACGCTTCCCCATATTTCACAATGACAGTGCAACAAGATAATAGACGGTACACAGCGGCCCCTAGAAACCCCACAAAGTTGACTTCGTTTGAGGTGGAGTTCGCGAATATCCGCGGACTCCATGCAAACCTCGATACCGTCCACCATCACTTGGAGACGGCACGGCCTTCTGTGATGTTCCTAACGGAGACACAGATACGCCGCCCTGACGACACGTCGTACCTCTCTTACCCGGGCTATATCATTGAGGAACAATTCCGCGATAAAGCCGGGGTGTGCGTGTTCGTTAGGGCGGATGTTTGCTGCCGCCGGTTGCGCTGTCTGGAGAACCCCTCCTACTCCGTCCTTTGGCTGCAAGTGGATCATGGCTCCATGAGCCAGATCTACGTGTGCGTCTACCGCTCCCACACAGGGGACACTGGGACAACAAGGCTTTTCGAATATCTCAGCGAGATGGCTGACGATGCGCAGGTGCGGTTCCCGAACGCTGACCTGGTTTTCTTGGGGGACTTTAACGGTCATCACGTTGAGTGGCTGGGGTCCCTTAGGACTGATCATGCGGGACGAACCGCCCATGCATTCGCTCTCTCCCACGGGCTGACCCAGATGGTACGGGGGATCACCCGGATACCTGACAGGTCAGACCACACGCCCGCCTTGCTGGATCTACTGCTGACGAGTCGCCCAGCCGAGTACAGTGTGTCGGTACGCGCCCCACTGGGCACTTCCGACCACTGTGTGGTGCACGCCAGCTTCCAAGTGCCACCGCCTGCTCGTGCTGAACAAATGAATCGACGACTATGGCACTACTCGTCGGCAGACTGGGACGGTCTACGCGATTACTTTGCGTCCGTCCCGTGGAGCCAGCGCTGCTTTGTAGGGAAGGCGCCTTCGGATAGCGCTGCTGCCGTTGCTGGCGAGATCAGTCTAGGGATAGAATATTATATCCCTTTCACTGATGTCGCCAGCATCCGCATAGCTCGCCCCTGGTTCGGACGTGAATGTGCCGAGGCTGTCCAGAAAAAAACAGTCGGCATATCGCGCCTGGGTCAGGGCACGGGCGGCGCGTGACCCGAACGTGAACCGCCTCAAAGCAGCGTACAATAGGGCCACTAGGTTCAACAAGAGGGCCTTCAAGAGAGCAGATGCCCAGCGCGTCGCGCGGCTTGGTCAGGAGCTCACTTCCCATCCCACGGGCAGCCGTGGATACTGGCAACTGGCCAAAGCCGTACAGTCAAATTTTTGTCAACCCTCGCTGCCACCACTGCGTTTTCCTGATGGATCACTGGCTCACAAAGCCCAAGAGAAGGCGGACATGCTCGCAGACCTCTTTGCGGCTAATTCCCGGGTCGATGACCGTGGCCTGCAGCCCCCCGCTATCGCCAACTGTGGCCACACTATGCCTGATATTGTTATCAGGCAATGTGATGTACGGGCAGTGCTGCGGTCACTCGACACGCGGAAAGCCAGTGGCCCTGACGGCATTCCGGGGGTGGTGCTACGAAAATGTGCTGCTGAGTTGTCTCCAGTATTAACGCGTCTGTACCGCCTGTCATACTATACAGGCCTCGTGCCGGAGGCCTGGAAGGAGGCGAACGTACAACCGATCCCCAAGAAAGGGGATCGATCCGATCCAGGCAACCCATAGCTGTCACCTCAGTCATTTGCAAGGTGCTCGAGCTTCTTATCAATAAGCAGCTCATGCGATACCTGGAGGATCACTCGCTAATCAATGATCGGCAATATGGCTTCAGGCCAAAACGATCAACGGGTGACCTCCTGGCATTCGTCACGCATGTATGGGGTGAGGCTATGGAAAAGTTCGATGAGTCCTTGGCTATTAGCCTGGACATCGCCAAAGCTTTCGATAGGGTCTGGCATGCTTCGCTCCTTTCCAAGCTTCCGGCATATGGTCTACCTCCTCAACTGTGCAGCTGGATTGCCAGTTTTTTAAACGAGCGCCGAGTGCGGGTCCTCTGCGTTCTCGCTTCTTGCAAGTGAATGCCGGGGTACCGCAGGGGTCCGTACTGTCACCAACTCTCTTTCTTCTGCATATCAATGATATGCTTTCCCTCGGGAACATTCATTGCTATGTGATGACAGTACATTGCACGGGAGTTACTCGGTTCGTCCGACGGCGGGGCGATCTGTGATAGAGGAGGAGAGACGACATCTCGTGGGCGATCGCGACCGAAACCTCGACAGTATCTCCCAATGGAGTGCCGAGAACTTGGTCGAGTTCAATGCCCACAAAACACAGGCGTGTGCATTTACAGCGAGAAAATCCCCTTTCCTTCCCCTACCCACTCTTCAGAATGCAATATTACCAATGAAGGACAATCTAGACATCCTTGGCATAGACGTTCGTCGAGAGCTCAATAACACAAAATACATTGAGATATGTATTGGGCTAGCTTCGCGGAAACTAGGAATACTGAACAAGGTAAAGCGATTCTTTACACCGCACCAGAGATGTCTGCTGTACAAAACGCAGATTAGACCCTGCGTTGAATACTGCTCTCACCTCTGGGACGGCTCCGCGAAGTATTTGCTGGACGCACTCGACGCTATGCATCGACGCGCTGTTCGCATTATAGACTGTCCGGAGGTAACGGGAAGCCTTGAGCCGCTAGCCCAGCGCCGAACAATTGCTTCCTTGGCCGCGTTCTACCGTATTTACCACGGTGAGTGTTCTGAAGAGCTCTTCAACCTGATCCCACCCTCTCCCTTCCGATCCCGAACAACGCGTGCCGGGCAGAGATGTCACCCTCATACCGTGAAAACCGTCTTCGCGAGAACCGAGCGTTTTAAACGATCGTTTCTCTGCCGAACGATGGTGGCTTGGAACGCCCTGCCTGCGCACGTGTTTCCTCCAACATATAACCCTAGGCTCGTCAAGTTGAGGGCCACTCTCTATAGTATTCCTGTGTACTGTGAGAGTCGCCCTCAATTGCCAGACGTCGCCTCAGCTTACCATCAGGCGGGTGGCGTCAATTTGTCGACCTAAATATAAAAAAAAAATTAAAAAAAGAGGTAGTCCTTAAAAGAACTTAAAAAATCAACATGTTAAAACCATTTCCCACATCCCGACTAATTCACCTTACAAAAAAAACAAAATCCAAATCGGATCATCCTTTCGGGAGCTACGATGCCACAGATACACACATGTTCCAATGTGCAGACGATACTTGCATAGTGTCCGCCAGGACTAGTGTTATCGAGGCCCAAAATCGTCTTCAAGGGGACTTTAAGAGACTCTTAACATGGTCACATGATGCTGGACTGGTTTTGAATGCACAAAAGACTAAGGTTATGTATATTAGCTCCAGCCAAAACAGAAAACCTTTTACTCCCAATCTTATAGCACACAGTCACGAATGTTTACATAAGAATAATCTAAAAAATTCCTATACGCCCTGTAACTGTGACCTTATTGAACACGTCAAAATCAAATGTACCTCGGTTTAACGATGGATAACCGCTTTAACTGGAAAGATCATATTAACCTAGTGTGTAATAAACTAAGAGCAATTCTAGCAAAATTTTCTATAATAAAATATAAAGTTCCTTATAAAACCCTCCTCATTCTCTATAAATCGCTAGCAGAATCCATAATTTCATATGGATTATCAAGCTACGGAAGGACTCGGACTTGAGGGGCTCGTGGTCTAGTGGTAACCGACAATATTAACTCATTGCCAAGGTTAAGCAACATCGACTTAGGCCGGTCTTAGGATGGGTGACCATTTCTTAAGACACTGAGACCCCTCCGTGCCTCGGAGAGCACGTTAAGCCGTCGGTCCCGGTTGTCATAAAAACATCTATATGGCAAAGTAATGGTAAGTAAGATGTTAAAACTTTTCAAAACATAATAGCATTATTTTCACAAAAACAAAAGACAATAAAACGTCGACAATTGTTTCACCTCTAAACGAGGCATTCTCAAGACTGTCTACTGTCTCTAAAGAGAACAGCTGTTCTCTCTGAGAGAGACGTTTTGTTGTCTTTTGTTTTTGTGAAAATAATGCTATTATGTTTTGAAAAGTTTTAACATCTTACTTACCATTACTTTGTCATGGATTTTCGCCAGGTAACGCCTGTTTCTATCCAATATCTATATGGCAGTCGTTAGGGGTAGTTGGAGCCCTAAATCAAAAATCCGACCGGTCTAACTACAGAACTTCGATATCGCCCATGGGTTGTGAAGGTCAGATGGCAGTCGCTTCACAGAAAATATCAGTTCAGCCGAATCCTAGTTAGACTGGAAAGCCGACCCCAAGTGAGTTGGGAAAAACCTCGGTGAATGATATCAAGCTACGGAAGGACATTTAAAAGCCACCTTGACCAAATATACGTACTTCAATTAAGAATCCTAAAAGTAATTGTTATTGAAAATATAAAAAAAGAATTACACAAATGACTATCATCAACTCTTTCAGTTCTGCAACATAATACCGATACATGAGAAAGTGAAATTGAACATACTTAACGAAGAATATTTCAATGAGAATTTTAAAAACCCTAAATCATCGGAGGACACTAATCGTGTAACCCGTAGTGTCACTAATAAGAAACTTTCACTACCTCGCTATACGAACCTGTACGGTAAAAGAACACCTAAATATATAGTATGTACCCCATTTAATAAACCAACTTCCTGTCCCTCAAAGATAGAATCACCAACAAAAATTAAAAACGAAATTTAAAAAAAATATTTTCTTGCAAATTAAAATAAATAATTACTAAATGTGACTTTTTAGTGATGGAGCATCCTGTATAGTCACAGCTATGCGCTGTACTATGGTACCTACATCTATGTGTGGCTGTAGCATGAAGTGGCGGCGGCGGTTGCGTCCAGTGTGGTGTCGACTCACTCGTCACCGATATGGGCCAACTTTATATTTTTCTACCTCCCATGATAATATTCATTAGGTGCTTAACGTAAAAAATTGTGCTTAGAATACCTACATTAGAATTAATAAGATTGACGACCCGAATGCACGGTAATACTCGAAGGAGTTTTTGTTGCATCGTATTATTGCAATTCATGTGTGTTTTTCTTATAAGATTTATATAAATAAATAAATAAACATAAACACAGACACGTCAAATTTCCGTCGTTTTTGCGTCGGGGGTTAAAAAATTGTTATACAAAATGTAAGTTATTAGAAAGTTTTGAGCTCGACTGTACTAAATCTAATGTTATGTAAAAGTTTACAATTAAATTTAATGGTGTTCTAGGTCAAAAGTCAAGCGAAAATTGGACTGATATTGGGCACTATTTCAAGCACAATTTTTTAAGCCGTAAATTGTACCTATAGCTCGTTCGGAATTCGCTATATGGCTGTAATATCTTAAGTATAAGAGCACTATATTTTTCCTTTGGGCACTTATTAGCACTATTTCAGCACAATTTTTTGGCATTCATGAAATATCAGGATTCCATGGTGAGTATGCTGGACGAAGGGACACAATTTTCGCTCAGTTTTTATCAGTAACTTTCTTGGGCTCACGTAATATGTGGCAATCCTGTTGCCGCTGAACGGACACTTTCACTATTTCCAGAGTCTCGTCCGTTGATAAGCAGGCGCACGGCATGCAGTGCGTTAACTTGGGCCTCTAAGATCTTGCTGAGACCACTAGGCATCCCAGCTTGTTCTTACTTTATTGAAATTACAATAAATACTTACAGTTTCTGAGTTGATTAGCTGGAAAACCTTGTTTTCTCAATTCACGAACCAATTCGCATCTAGAGAAAATCTTAGCTTCACTTTGTAAGCAAAGAGCTGCGAGAGCACACAGGACTAGCGTTAACTTGTACATGTTGATTGAAGTTGTTTTAGTTATGGAATCTACTCTGGCACCGGCACTTTTATATGATTTGTTGACTAATGAGTATTTACATTGTACGATAACAGCTGTACCTAATCTAGACTTGTCGTATCAGCAACGGGGGTTCCCTTATCAGAGTTACGAAATTAAGTGAAATGAACCGTGTACTAATGAATATCGACACACTGTGTCTTAGTCTACACAGTTATCTTTCACTTAGTTCTATAGGAGTTTAATTAGTAATAATTGCGGATAGGTGGCGATCTAAGTGATGGCAATCAATAATTACTAGGTTTAAGGTAAAGGCACTTAATTCCGAGGGGTTCTTACCATGATGCCTTATTTTTATGTATTTAGAATAGGTAACGGATTTTCCAGTGGTTCACAAGTTCTCATTGTGTGGACCATAAGTTATCCTGGCCGAAGCTGAAACTCAAAAATACATAAATAGACAAAAACAAATTAAATCTGGTGTTTTTAGACACTATTTTATTGCAATGAGGTATCTAATTCCGTGGTATTTTCATCAAATCTCGAAAGAACCTCAAAAATTAAGTATTCATTGTACCTTTTTCTACATAAGGCTATTTTTATTAGAAGTGTAAGTTATGTTATTTTTGAAAAATACCATCAATTTGACTCCAAAGGTTCATTAAAACTGTTAAATTAATAAAAAAAAACAAAAAAGTCAGAAGCTCCTAATTCCGTGGTAAAAATTCTAATTCCGTGGTATTTGGATTCTAATTCCGTGTGTAAACATTATAAACGAAATGACGTGGAGAGAAAAATACATGGTGTTCAAAAAATGAAATGTATTTATTTTAGCTTTGTATTTCAAATCAGTCTCTATCATTTATGTCTAACAAAATATAATCACAATTGGCAAGCATATTTATTTGTACGAGTATTAACAATATATAGAACATAATATTATTATAAAACAGATATAAAATATAACTAACAAAGTAATAATCGATATTGATATATCGATTTTACGATTTTGATACATTCATAAAAGATACTAGTTGAAACATATTCCTTAGTACATACATATTATTATCTTTTTTTTGGAAAGTGTTGAAAGAACTGGTGGCATTTCTGTGCGGTGGTGGTCGTCAGTGGCGTCTCGTGACAATTATTTTATGGGTGTTCATAAAAAAACCCGAAACGGTAGCTTATCCAAGTCTATACTTAGGTAAGCTACCGTTTTAAATACCCACTAGCCGCCGCTGGTGGTAGTAATATCTTTACAATTTCCTAATAATACTAGCACGTCGAGTAAAATAATGAACAGACTGTATATAACAGGTGTCAATACCACGGAATTGGGCCTCATGTAACCTAATTACCGTTGTAAATACCACGGAATTAGGTTTTATGATACAAAATCAAGTTTTCTAATTCCGAGGTATAAAAAATAAAAGATTTTTTAATATTATACATGTAAGTTAACATTTAATTGCGATATCTTCGACATAATAAATATAAAACATACTCAGGAAAATATCAGAACACATCAAAAATCTCGTTTTCTGTACTTAGTTCTTCCATACACATAAGAAAGTACCTAAGTATACAATGTTTGACCGGCTATAATTAGTAAATGCGACTCCAAAGTACGCCACGGAATTAGTTTTTTGTATTTATTGGTTATTTAAGTTATCAGAACTGAAATATGAAGTTTGTAATAAAAAATCTACCACTAGAGTTTTCAAAAAAGATAAGCTCTATAAAATTGTAATTCCGTGGTATACAGCGGTAATTAGGAACCCACTAAAATATTTGGCACCTAATGAAGCGGTATTTTTAACACTTATTTTCTCCGCAATTTGTTAATAGAATACTCAAATGTTAAGTGTATTCGATACAACGTATAACCCTTTCAATATTTTACCCAAAACCAAATCTCTTGTAGTATAAAAATATCGTTTAAAACACTATTTAGCAAATGGTAGTACTTACGCGCATAATGTCCGAAATGTATGGAGCGTGCGTTCGGACTCAGATGGCAGTGGCAAACTAACCGATTATTTTAAAATATACACACACCAAGGTACTTTTGTGTTCATATAAATATGAACAGATAAATTATTATTTGATTAATGGGCCTTGCAGTCAAAAATAACTAGTAATTTGGTTTATAAAGCTGTTTTTCTAAATACCACGGAATTAGGTTGCTATTTCTGAACCCCACGGAATTAGATGCCTTTACCTTAAATAAATACATTCTTGGTAAGTACCTGATTGAGGTATGTAACAATTATTAATAGTTAAAGCATGAAATTGCCGATTTGTACTGAAAAATTGAACTCATTATCTGATTCTATAAACTGCTGCCATCTACACAGGAGTTCATTTATATAGATTTTTTTTAACGCGTTTCCGAATCCCGAAAAAACTTCTAGTCCATTGGAATAAAGTCTGACAAGTACGGAGGATGACGCATGGTTTCTTAGTACTGCTCCTGTAAAGTTACGTTAGTGTCTCATATAGTGTGAGATCTTGCGGTTTTAAGAAACAATATTGGCTAAGTTATTCACGAATGAGGTTGTTTGACTGTCAGTTTCTTCATTACTAGTACGGTGTCTTGCGCGGTGCTTCGCGCCGCAGCACGCCATAGGTTTTGGCATATAACTTTTGACCCCTTTAGGGCTAGGTCAAATTTTCGGACATTCTCACACTTCATCTCGCACACAAGGTGTCTTTACCCTACACCAAATTACGTGTTAAGACAATGATATATCTACTAATAACTTACTCCTCATTGTGTTAAGAGAAGTCACGCACTTAATGCGCAGATTATTGGAGATAATCTGTTTCTAGGCTAATAACAATCAGAGGGGAATCAATTTACTCATTAACCGATAATTGTCTTAACACATAATTTATTCATTTACTAGCTGATACCCATTGTTTCGTCTGCCTACAGTAGTATTCTAGTTCTGAATTCCCGCGGGAACACATCCCCGGGATCAAAATTGCATAAGTTATCTACTCCGTATAAACATCAGCTATATGACAGTGAAAGTCTCACTAAAATCCTGAAATGTTTTATGAACCATAATAAAATCTACATAACACTATTTCACGCGGACGAAGCCACAGGCTTCCGCTAGTTTGTAACTTAGAACGAATAAAATTTTATAATAAAACTAAAGAGTACATTTTCATAGGATAAAGAAACATGAAGTTATTTGCAATGGAATTGAGCTATTTGCAGTCGAAAGTAATTTCGATCATAACAATTGTTTAATAGCAGTTATGGTAGAACGTTTTTCTTTCACCTACTGTTTTATGTGCTTAGTTTCTACTGTTTTATATTGTATTACCAATTTTGTAATTATACTTATCGGCAATCGTGATGGGACTACCACAGAATAGGGATGTAAAAATTTCATAATCTCAACTTAAAATTTCGAATTTTCATGAGTTAATAGTTTTGCTTATGCTCGATGATTTTTCAACTTCAAATGATAAAAATTTAAAGAAAATCGTTCAAATGTTAATGAGAAAAGAGAAAATAAATTATAACCTGTTTTATTTTATTTATAGTAATTTTTCATTCGTTAATCCCGGTCCTGGAAAAGTTATGACAATGAGATTTCCTATCAGCTATTCACTATTAAAATACACGTTCGTGCGTGAACGAAATCGGTTAAATGGTTTAGGCTAGGTCGGCCAGGGGTACCGTGGGTCTGAAATGGGTTATTCCCGTTGGTCAGATCGATGGTTAGATTAGTCTGCCCAGTGGGAACTTTTTGTCCCATTGTCCAGATCAGCTCGGTTTTTCCCGTTGGTCAGTTCGATGGTGAGATAAGTCTGTCCAGTGGGAACTTTTTGTCCCATTGTCCAGATCAGCTTGTGATGTAGGTGTATGAAAGTATCATTGAATACAAAAACCTTTGTTGGGATTTTTATTCTTCCCATAGTACTACCAAGCAGTCTAGTATTACTATGGGAAGAAATTGCCCGTGGTACTACTGGTAGTTTTGTAGTAGTCAACAAAGATTTTTTTTTGGTTTTTTGGCAATGGGACAAAAAGTTCCCACAGACTAATCTAACCAACGATCTGACCAACGGGAATAACCGGGCTAGGTAGCTCTCCGTTCATACATACCCGGTATATGTATTAGGTACCTATAGGTATAGGTACCTAATACATATACCCTGTCTAAAAATTAGTGACGTGGAGCTGGAAAATAAAAGCGTTGACTGTGAAATGATAGTAATTGGTAAGTAGATAAGTACCTACTTAATTAGTTCAGTGTTCTTTTCACCTAATTTCACAATACTAATAAATACGAAAGCTCCGTAGCTGATACGGCAAGTCTAGATTACCACCCGTTATCGTACAATAACTTAGGTATTAATCACCAAATCATATAAAATGCAAGCACTGAAGTTATTCAGACACAGATCAATGGATCATCTTGAATAGGAACAACTTGAGTAACTTCTATCAACATGTACAAGTTAACGCTAGTCCTGTGTGCTCTCGCAGCTCTTTGCTTACAAAGCGAAGCTAAGATTTTCTCCAGATGCGAATTGGTTCGTGAATTGAGACAACAAGGTTTCCCAGCTAATCAACTCAGAAACTGTAAGTACCTAACAATCTGTTTTCTGAAATTTTAATACTTATAGCAACAAAAAGCTGAGATGTGGACCGTGCCGTGGTCCAACTGCAAAGATAGTTCGACCACAGCCCCTAGTAAAATTCCGTGGTCCAACTAGTTGGACAGTTGGACAGATCAGTTGGACGACTGCCTCGTAAGTGATGCGCACTTATTACACGTGCACTAATAACATGAGGAAATAATATGGCTCTGTCTATCCCGTCGGGGAAAAGGGTGTGATTAATAAAACCTTCATCATCATCATTTCAGCCTATCACTGTCCAATACCGAACATTAGCCTCTCCAATGAATTTCCAGTGTTTCCGATCCCTTGCTATCTGAATCCAACGAGATCCAGCGGTTTTTACTAGGTCGTCGGTCCATCTGGTAGGTGTGCGCTTCCCAGTACGCGGTCTCCACTCAAGAATGTCTGCCCCATCGACCAACCTTCCATCGACCCATCGTCGAACCTTAGCAGTTCCCAAACTAAACCAAATCGTTGTTTCCAGGGGTGTGTTTGGTCGAAGCGGAGAGTAGTCGCAACACAGCAGCAGTAGGTGGTCCTAACAGAGACGGCTCCAGAGACTGGGGCCTGTTCCAGATCAACGACAGATACTGGTGCAGTACTGGCAACTCGCCAGGGAAGGACTGCAACGTCAGATGTCGCGGTCAGTCTCATTCTAATGCTCATGTGGTTACTTATGATACTGTAACATTATCGTACATACGTGTTGTGTTTTCTTTCAGATCTGACGACAGATAATATCAGTAGAGCGTCGAGCTGCGCCAAGTTGGTGTTCAAGCGACACAACTTCAGCGCTTGGTACGGCTGGATCAACAAGTGCAAGGGGAAAGCGCTGCCTGACATCAGCAAGTGTTAACACATAGTTTGATTATTGCTATGTAAAATAAATAAATAGTGTAAATGAATAAATAGTGTTACTGATATTAACTTGATATGAATTTATTTTAACATACTTATAATATACAAGCTGTCCCGGCGAACTTCGTACCGCATTCATTTTTTAATGTTCCGCATAACATTTTTTTTCTTCCATAAGATCCTTCTGATAATTACGAACACAACAAAAAAAGAATAAGCGAAATCGGTCCAGCCGTTCATGCGTGATTGCGTGACCAAGGGAAATAGGGATTCATTTTTATATTTAGAGATAAGCCGCGCAAGATGACAAGAGGATTGGCGGCCATGTTGGTGACGTCATATTGACGTAGATTAACCTACAATACTGTTGTTATCCATACTTTTCAACGATTGATTACGTTACAGAGCGGTTATTGTGACAATCTATCCCGCTCACATCGTGCGCGGCTTTTTAATTCCGCGGCTCGAGGCCGCTCGGCCGCGTGGCCGCTCCTACGTCCGTTGCCGGGCGTCTCTGGTACGCACAAGAAGGTATTTCCAGTGGCGCCCGGCGGACTTTGCCCACCTGTGTGGCCTCTTCGGGGGTTTGGTCGGGATGAGAATCCCCCGTCGTTGGGGTAGGGTTTTATGCCACGTCGGTAAGTGAATCTGGTTGCGTGCTGTGGGACCCCCCCGCCCCGCAGCACGCATGCCCTGCTCGCAGGACATAGCCGCGTTCCACCCACTCCCACTGGAGACCATGGCTTGAAGCACGGTCTCCAGCAAGAGGGTAAACACACCTCTCGTCAATAGATTTGTTGGCTCTACTTAATAAGGAGCTGCTAGCCTTTTCCCGCATTGGACACAATATACAGAAGATACCATTCTGCAATCCGTACAGAAAGAGTCGGTAAAAAATTGGTGCATAGGAGATCCACCGCAGGAACCATTTGAAGAAAAACACAATTTAATATAAAAATAAATATAATAAAATTAACATAATTTTTGCATCGTAGGCAATAACAATTTTAACTATAAATTGCACAACATACTCACATGAAAGACAAATATAGTAATAAGTCCTAATGTAAACGTAATGTATATGTTACGGCTAATACCCGAAGTGCGGCTGCACCTAGTTTT
Organism: Nudaria mundana; assembly: GCA_963556515.1. Lineage (NCBI taxonomy): Eukaryota > Metazoa > Arthropoda > Insecta > Lepidoptera > Erebidae > Nudaria > Nudaria mundana. The sequence continues at coordinate 1,784,931 of OY748293.1, forward strand.
AGCCGGTTAGAACTAGGTGTAGCCACTTACTCTTGGTTAAACCTAGTACAAGCCGATTGTTTTCGGGTAAAACTAGGTCTAGCCTTCATCATGCCGGCTACAACTAGGTTCGAACTGAACTATTTAGATTAGGTTAATTTCTTCTTGAAACAAAATGGGTAGGTTAGGTTAGGTTAAAACTGTGACCTCCTATGCACGAGCCGAGCGAGTGAATCGAGCGGTGCCGCGGCAGCGGCCGGCGAGTGCCAGCGACTTGCATTAATAGAAAAAAGAGACTATTTAGATTAGGTTAATTTCTTCTTTACGGCTCGTACTAGGTTTAACCAAGAGCAAGTGGCTACACCTAGTTCTAACCGGCTAAAACTAGGTGCAGCCGCACTTCGGGTATTAACCGTAACATATATAAATATTTCTAGAATTTTCCTTAGATGTACATCAGTAGAATAGAATTGTATTATCCATCACAAGTCACAATCCCGAAGAGCAAAGTTTGTAATGTGCCCCTCTACAAAACCTTAGCTAAGCTGGTAGGTAGTTTTCTAAGTATACAAATGTTAGCCACTAACAGAGGGACGTTTTGGCAAATATAGGTTAGGAACCGTAGAACATCGGCCTTCATCTAATAACCGAGTAGGTAAGACGAGACATTTTTATTAAATGGCTATTACAGAGGGTGAAGGTAGTTATTCTACGTGTCCCCTACTAATATGGACATAAACGTATCGGGTTTAACTTATCATCTGAGCGTTCCTCAAGTTATACACACTACAAAAATAGTCATGATAAAATAATTATAAGTATAGTGTTCAAGTAGCGAGTGTGCATAGCAAGGCTGTGCCTCGTTTGACCCAAAAATCTGATGGTTGTTTGCCAGAGGGAAGGTCGACGGCCACCACAAACGCGCCCTTGCGGAGAGGGTAGTAATAACATGGGCATATATAACGATCTGGGGACAAAGGACTCTGATACATACCCATACTATAAGAAAATGTTAATATTTGTGACGGACAGACCTGGCGGAAGTTTTCTCGTAACCAAATCCCACGGTAACTGGAATTAAGAGTAGCCTAAGCCCTTACAATATAGCTGCTAGATTTTATTAAATTAATTCGGCCATTTTGGTCATAACCCATCATAAATGTGCCCGGTGACGGCAATAGGCTTGCCCCCTATTATGTGGGACTAAACATACTGACAAATTGTGGGTGTGTAATGCATCTCTGCCTACCCCTTCGGAGATATAGGCTTAATATGTGTATGTATGTATGTAAGAGAGAAAGAATTTTCTGAATAGGTTCAGTCATCATCAGTCGCTACAGGTTTTGGATCCCAAAAAAAAATCTCGTGATCTACTTTGATGTCGCCAATGGGTTGTGGAAGTCTGAGTGTCTAGTACCAGTTCCTTACGTTAATTTACTCGAAATACGTTTTCGTATTCCCCATAAATTTCACACCAGAGCGCCAGCGCCCCTAGCGGCAGCGTCAGGGAACTGTGTGAAATGTATGAAGGAATACGAAAACGTATTTCGAGTTATTAACGTAAGGAACTGGTACTAAACACATAGATGTTAGTCGCTCAACAGAAAATATTGAGGTTCAGTCGCATCGCAGTCAGACTGGAAAGCCGACACCAACTGGGTTGGGGACAACACGTCCGATAAAAACACACAAATATCGACTTCAAATGGGACCACGCAGAAGGCAGCTTTCAATTGTAATAAAAAAGCAGTCGAATTAAGGACCTCCTCCTTTCTTGGAAGTAAGTTAAAAAGACTCAGTGGTCGATTAGTTTGCGGACCTCTGTGGACCCTACGCCCAACCAGAGAACACGACGCCTCAGCAACCTAGGCCCCCCCAAAGAATTCACACGGTTGTAGAAGAGCAACCGATCATGAAGTGCCCCATTGAGTAAGTTTGTGGTATACTAACTTCGCACACGCCTCCCGGTAGCTCGTATAGGCTTGAAGTGTATCGGCGTGAGGGGATACACCAGCTGCATCGGCAGGGGTTCCGCCAAGTGGCAGTCCTTACGGAACCACGAAGCACCCTCCAGGTATTGGCCTCTGGAGATATTTAATGCAGATATTATTATATTCTATTGTACAGAATGCTGCAAAACCGACTGAATTGTTTCAATGAGCAATACATCGCTATAGCGCGCTATAGCATAGCATAGCGCGCTATAGCATAGCATAGCGCGTTAACTTCTTCAACTGCGACTAATTGCTAGGGATAGTTTAGAGCCTTACACAGGTTACAAGGCCCAAAGGTCTTGTAATCTACACATTTTGTGAAAGAACTTTTTAAATCAGTCCAGGACTTTCAAAAACTATTCAATGTAAATGAATAATCAAATCTTTTCTCGCTATAATACGAGTATTAGAAGGTATATGAAGCAATAGACTGCTTCCGTGGCGTGGTCGGTAGTGCATCCGCTTTGACACCGGTGTATCGGGTTCGATTCCCGGTCGGGACAAACTTTGTGTGAAGACAGATATGTTTGTACCAAAGTCTGGATGTTTCTTATGAATAATATGTATGTATTTACAAAAAAAAAATTTATATAAGTATTTATATCAGTATATCTAGTACTCATATCACAAGCTCTGCTTAGTTTGAGACTAGATGGCGTTGTGTGAATTGTCCTAACATATTTATTTATTTAAATGACCTGATGTAGACCCCTCCATCGCGAGGAGGACGCACGAAGCCGCTCTCCTCCAGCGGCATCACGCTGAACTCCCAGCACAGCGTGTCGATGGGCCACGACTCGCCGCGGGCTGTTGTCTACACCATACATATGAAAACAGTATAGGTGAGGAACGTTTTGCTTGGATTTCAACACCGTACGTTTACATCAAATAGGCAAAAATCAAAAACTAGAATTTGGTGAATACATTGTTAAACAAAGAGTTCCGTACCAAAACTGCAAACGTTTGTTGTATGGGAGCCCCCTTAAATATTTATTATATTCTGTTTTTTAAATACATAATCTGTGAAAATTTTAACTTTCTAACATGATGTATATGTTACGGCTAATACCCGAAGTGCGGCTGCACCTGGTTTTAGCCGGTTAGAACTAGGTGCTATACTAAACTAACCTAACCTAACCTAACCGGCTAGAACTAGGTGCAGCCGCACTTCGGGTATTAGCCGTAACATATACATCACAAGACAGACGGACGGACTGCGAAGTCTCAGTAATAGGGTTCCCGTTTTACCCTTTGGATACGGAACCCTAAGAAAATAAAATTTCCTGTAAGAAACCCCCTAGAAATTATTGTCTATCTCTATTGTTTATAACTTTAATTTAAAGCTGAAATCAGGTACGGGCTAACCAGTTACAATACTGGCTCGTTCTCTTCGCAAAAGACGGTATAGGATATAAAATCATTAATTTACACTATCAAATATGATAGTAGTAAAATAATAGTATACAATAGTACCGTTACGTTTAGATATAAGTTGCGTCAATATTTAACCGCAGAACCTGAGACAAGAAATAGTTACAAAATTATTTTTAAAGTTACAAAAAACATGACGTATTAGCCTACCTGCATGACAGCAGTGAGGAAGCCCATGGGCGCCACGAAGGCGGGCAGCCAGCACAGCGTGGGCGGCCCGCGCGGCGCGTTGGCCCAGCCCTGCAGGTGCGCGCCGCGCAGGTACAGCTCGCGGCACCACGAGCCCAGCGGCTTGATGGACGGACGACCTGGGCGCACACCAACCGATCTCCATTACTACCCTACCTTCCAGGGCATTGCTTAGGTGTTGAACAGACATCAAACATTCAAGCAAAGACTTCAGTGATGAGAGATATAATGATTCTTAACCGTTTTCCTAAAAATTCACTTTAAAAATTGATCATCATTCACCGAGCCTTTTCCCAACTCAGTTGGTGTCGGCTTTCCAGTCTAACTGCGATTCGGCTGAACTTCGATATTTTCCGGTAAGCGACTGCCATCTGACCTCAACAACCCATGGGCGATATCAAGTTCTGTAGTTAGACCGCGAGGATTTTTAATGGGCTCCAACTACCACGACTGCCATAGATTCCTATGACAACCGGGACCGATGGCTTAACGTGCTCTCCGAGGTCTCAGTGTCTTAAGAAATGGTCATCCATCCTAAGACCGGCCTGACTAGATGTTGCTTAACCTTTGCAATGTATTAATATTGTCGGTTACCACTAGACCACGAGCCCCCTCAAAAATTGATACAACGATAAATTAAAATTAAAATCCTTTACATATTGCTTTCATGTATAGTTAAAAATACAATATAGGTCTCAATCGACTTCAAATTCAAAAAAATATCAGACCAGAGATGAGGTAACAAACACCTCCTCCTTTTTTGGAAGTCGGTTGACAAACGTCTCACGATCGACTCGCACAAATGTCGTACGTGAGTTCTACAAGCTGACAGCTTGGATCGTGAAGGATTGATCATAAAAGCTAGTATGTGCAGGAGTTCAAAGGAGAAGAGGAACAGAAAACACTACATGATTTGTCCCTAAGGATCTAACCTATTTGTTAGAGCCTATCGTCGTTTCCGGGCATGCAGCAGGTGAACCCTCACAAGGATGGCTTAAAGCCTTTATACACCTCTATACAAACTTAATAGGTACTAACATCCAGCTGTCTATATGTCGTAGGCCATTCATTGAATGGGCAAATCGTGATATGCCGCCGCCGCAGATATTCCCAACATAAAATTAGGCAGATCGATGAGAGCAAGGAATTTGTCGATTTTCCCATCTAGTAATTTGGCCATTTCGTGTATGGATGGGCGCATCGTATTGTAGTTCCCTTTCACGACGCTTGTGGCGCTGTTAACGCCATGTGTACAGAGAGGTGCGATAGAACGAGATACAATTGTAGGTGAATATAATTGTATCTGTAGAATATAGTTCTGCGCGAGTTGAATAGAGCTGTACCGAGTCACTATTCTGAAACACTGGCCTCCTCTGAAAACCCGCGCTGGCAATAGTGGGTCTGCCCACGTCAGCATAAGCTGAGAGGAGACCAAATTCCACGCAGATGTGGCGTGTACTAGCATACAACCGGTGATTTTCCTGTCCTTATACCTACTTCAACTATTTACTTGTGTATATTGTTATTGCCATGTCTGTCTAAGAATAAACATATATTTTTATTTCTTTCTTCTATTCATTTAAATGAGTTTGCAGAGTGATCTATCTGTACTTACTTGTACTACTATATAATCTGCTTCTAAAAACTGCCTGTGATATTGTGCTATCAACATCGCTCTCTCAAACATTTTTAGAACTAGTCAGAATAAGTATAATTATATAGCGTTGGCAGTCCTTACCTTTAAACCAGAAAGCTGGTACCACCCCCTGGTTAATACAAGTGTACATCATCTCCAGAACCTCGGACATCACCCCCAGACCCTCGATAGCGCGACGTAGCTCCTAAACCAGACATATGTTTTAATTATTGAAAAGGTTTTGGTTTTTTATATCATTTACAGGATTTTTGAAATAAAATAATCAATATATTCCTGGATTTTAAAAACGTATCGCGAAGGTGGCTCCAGTCCAATCGCGATCATCAGTCATCGTAGCTTAGTGCCATAGCATTCCCCGGTAAGGTCAAAGGTTCGATATCGGCCGATGACATTATATATATCGTTATTACAACTTCGTATCGCATTTTTTTTCTTCCAAAAGATTCTCCTTACAATAACGAACACAACAAAAAAATAACGAAATCGGTCCAGCCGTTCTCGAATCTCTTAACCCGGGTTGGTTAAGAGATTAATGGCTCTTTGTATGTGCACTTTGTATTATATTTTTGTGATTTATAATTTCTATTTTATTCCGTTTGGGGTTGAGACACTGGGGTCATGGGGTCCGAGTGCTCGTCGCCTTTATAGAGACATTGCTAAACGCTTAATGGCTGGCTGGCTATTTCTGGCCCAAAGAATGCCCAACGTGACAACACAGCCAGCATTCTGGGAACATTCCCAATCGGCAATGACAAGGAGGATTTTTTAAACGATATTTTGTATGTAAATTTTTTAGTATATAATTATGTATACTACAGTAGCGCCACCTACCTTCAATCCAAACACAATGAAGCCGATCAACGTGTTATAGTATCCGATCTCCTGCAGCAGAGAGACACACATCGGCATCACTATCTCTGGCCCCATCATACGTTCTGTTGTCTCCACATCTATTTTATTCGGTAATTTCATCCCCATCTCCGCAGCCAGTTCACTCACCTAGCGAGAGTTTGTACGTATTTAACTATCTGTATATCCCACGGGAACCAGGACAAAAAGTGTCGAACATTTCATCGCAAGGCGGGTTTCATTTTTTTTTTCAAAATTATAATATAGCTGCTACTTTTTGGATGTATGTAAAACCATGAGGTATAGATATGGTAAAGCCATGCATTTCCCGTATAATATCACATACCTTCTGATCATCCCCGCCACCTCCGCCGCCGCCTCCAGTAGAAGCCAGTGCGAATAGTGTCGAGCACATAATCATTGCGTCCTAATAAACATAGAACATTAAGGCCGAACGCTAAAACACAGGCGGAAGCGGACGCGGGTGCACGCGTCACAAGTCCGCCGCGGGCCACGAATCCGCGAGCGGGCACCCGTCGCGTGCGCCCGTCTCATTTAGCGCTGCTAGTATAATTTTGATCTCGAGCGTGTACAGTAGTGTCGAGTAGATTAGCATGCATTATTTGCTAATTTATTATTTGGCTAAAAGACGTCTACGAAAACAACATCGACTGCCTAACCTGTCCCATAATACTGGCCGAAATTGCACCTCAATTGTTACACGCTCTGTATCGATGTTCATGGTTGTACCTAGCCTCCGACGCGTGTGACCGCAGCATCTAGCGGCACTCGACTTAATTGTAGAAACAAAACCGCGGGCTACTTGGAGTATAACTGCTCGTGTTGTGTTGTGAGACGATTCTATACACATTAATTTGGTTTTTTGGGCGTTAATCACCAATCCAACGTCGAGCGCCCATTGACACATCCTATTAAAATTTTCCTGTAATTGAAGCTCAGCAGTTTCTACATTTCTGTCAGCTACGACTAGACAAGTGTCATCAGCGAACTGGTACACGGAGCCGTGTGCAAACAAGTTACACATTTCATTAACATTTACAATATATTCATTTGGACCTAATATTGAACCCTGGGCCGTGCCTTTATAAGTATTTATATTGTTACTGTATGTATTTCCGACTTTAACTTTCGCGTACCTATTGAGATGATAACTTTGGAAAAGTTGTAACAATGGGCCCCGTATGCCAGATCGCTCCAACTCTTCATACAGCACATTATATTGGAGCATATCAAAAGCTCTGCTGAAATCAATGAAAATAACGAGCACGTGACGTTTTTCATTCAAGTGCTCGTTAATCTCATTGGTAAATTGATAAAGCAATTGAGATGTACTTCGGCCCTTTTGGAAACCAAATTGTTTGCTATGAATTATGTTGTGCGATTGCAAGAACTGACTGAGCTTATCTCCCAAGTACATAGGGAACACTGCACCAATGGAGATTAATATTAGCTTTAAAACTTTTCTCAAATTATCCTACATGTCAAAAGACCAAAATTCGTGTTACATTAAGAACACCAAAATTAGATTAACAGGCAACAACATTGAAAATATGATTTGTTATCTACTTATGATGTTCAGTTACTTTTGGAATACTAGTGTTCAGCTTTTTATGGATGGTATGTTGAGTTTATTTTGTTCTCGTGTTGCGTCACTGACTTATGACATTTTTAGTGTTCAGATGTTTTGGAGGTTTGAATGTGTTCAGCGACTTTTGGGGCGGACTGTACCTCTCAATGACCTTGTCGACACAAGACAGTATGGTTATAGGACGGTAGTTATTGCAGTCATCGTGCCTACCTTGTTTATATATAAGGCGCATTACGCCTTTAGGTTGTCTGGGTAAGTGGATGTGGCAATGCAACTATTTATCAAGTTAGTAATCACGAGTGTTATTTCTTTTTTAATATCAACTGCTCGAATTCCATCTAGTCCTGGGCTTTTATTAATGTTTGTGCTTTTATTAATCTGTTTAACACTTTACATGTCTCCTCGTCAGTTATTTTTGGTAATCTCATCGACACATCCACCCCCATCCCAGCAGTGCCTATATAGGATATCTGTATTTTTTTTAAATTCGTTTGCGAACATATTTGCAGCGTCCCTATCAGAGTGAACAATCCTGCCACACAACACATTTTTTGTGTAATTCATTATTGTAGTGTAATTAATTATTAAATCATATCATATTAAATAGTCATAGATCAGAAGCGTGTACTATCCGGTGACCAGATTGGCGAAGGTCGTTCTTCTACGTATCCTGCACTATTGCGGAGAACGATGGGCGAGGGACTTAGTGTAGCAATAATCTGACCTGCGCAAGAGTGGCCACATCAGCAGACGCGTGTTGTCCCACGGACTCGGCGCGCTCGTAGCCTGGCAGCAGGTCGAGGAAGTCGCGGTACGACTCCAGGCTGCCGTCCCGCGGGATGTGGTAGGCAGGTATCGTGGCTAACCTGGCAAATTTACATCGTTTCTTAATACTTTCCAAGTCTTTAAGTGGAATATGACCTATTTAAATTATATATCACAATAAAAATTATAAATGAGGGGCTCGTGGCCTAGTGGTAACCGACAATGTTAACACATTGCAAAGGTAAAGCAACATCTAGTCAGGCTGGTCTTAGGATGGGTGACCATTTGTTAAGACACTGAGACCCCTCCGTGCCTCGGAGAGCACATTAAGCCGTCGGTCCCGGTTGTCATACGAACATCTATGGCAGTCGTTAGGGGTAGTTGGAGTCCTTAATCAAAATTCCTCGCGGTCTAACTACAGAACTTCGATATCGCTCATGGGTTGTGAAGGTCAGATGGCAGTCGCTTCACGGAAAACATCGAAGTTCAGCCTAATCGCAGTTAGACTGGAAAGCCGACACCAACTGAGTTGGGAAAAGGCTCGGTGAATGATGAATAGAAATTATAAATCACTAAAACTGAAATATCATCGACAGGACTCGAACTGCGGCCTTTCCCTAATAAGGAAATTGCCCAGTACCTACATCATCCATTAGAATAGTTTATCATCACCATGCCTTCACTACATATTATAAAAAGAAAGTCGCTTCCGTCTGTATGTATGCTTACATCTTTAAAACTACACTACGGATTTTGATGCGGTTTTCACCAATCGACAGAGTGGTTCTTGAGGAAGGTTTTTTTATTACATAACTTGTCAAGCGGGCGAAACCGTGGGCGTCCGCCAGTTTCATATAATTTAAGAAATGTTACCTATAAAAATTTTGCTCCAGCGCATCTTCATTGAAGAACTGATTGATGTACGCAATAAGCACCCTCTTGTCCCAATCATCAGTGATGTGTCCGCCATAGTTGATGATAGCGAACAAGTACCGGAGCGCGTCCCACGGGACCTCGTCGTATTCTTCTAGATAGTTCGCTAGCAGATTGTCTGACACCTGAATCATATCCAAGCTAACTGTACAATACAATTGAATAAACTACATATGGGTGTCGTTTGCCCTATGTTCGGGGAGCGTGCTTTTGCGCGGCTAGGCTTGAAAAATGAAGTCAACGAAGCATTTGAAGCTTATGATAAGACGTCACGCGCTTTCAAAAAATGTTTCCCGAACACAGCCTTGGTATATGACGTTACTTACGTTATGCCTCAGCGACACTATGATCGTCACATCATTATGTAGTGATTAATCACAGGTGAACACACAGTGACTTTCGAATCCAGTACAAAAATATGTGTGATGAGCACGATAGCTTATTTAAAAATAAACGAAGAAAAAAAACTAAAAAGTTACGAAAAAAGCTATTGGCAGGACGTTGTATTTGAAATAATACTTTATTCCTTAATACTAAATTGCAAGGCGGTGAAAAATCAACTCAGCCGTTATCGAGTTACAGTTGAAATTAGGTGTCGACGACACAGATACGGTATTATCTGTGGTCCATAGTCCCCGGTACAAGGTGCACTTACCGAGGACGACAAAATGTTGATCGGCAGGTGCACCATTGCAGATGAGGTTGACTTCGACGTCCTCATATCTCGGTAAAACCTACTTCGACGTCGATCGCATCTGATCAAACAGCGGCAGTTAGGCCTGATTGGATCTGAGCACATACACGATACAATCGCATCGGTAAATTCCCCTTTCAGTCTCTCAGTATGACTGTCGCGTCAGTGTCGTGTCGTGTCAGTTAGACCTGAAGGTAATTTAGAGACAAACGACCGAATACTGACACGTCACTCAAATATTTAGGAGCTGTTTAAAAGCTTGAGCAGCCCTTATACTTAAATTTTTCATACCCAAAAGAAACTTTTGAATATCTGAATATTTGAGGGACGTTTCAGTGTTCAGCCGTGAGACTTAGACAATTCTTACATCAAAATCAGCATCATTGAAGCTATAGACAGCATTGTAGCCGAGTTGTCGGAACCTCTTCCTAGCTATCAGACTGCAGTGGAAGAACGATACGCAGAACAACAGTCGCCGGTACATCGGGCTCGCCGAGTCGAACTTATCTTCGTTCATGTTCGCGAATACACGGACCATGTTGCCTTTTAGACCCTGGAGTATTACAAGGAACAATTATGAATACTGTTGAAAATATCTATTATACCGTATTTCTAATAGCACGGGTATAGTGACGTTTACCTATGTTCGAGGAGCGCACTTCCGCGCTTGAAGTATAACGTCATGGAAGCGTTTAAATCATCTGACATGACGTCATACACTTTCAAAAAATGCTCCCCGAACACGCATTTGGTATTGACGTTAACTTTTAATACACATAATATAATATTTATGTATTTTATAGTTTCGGAGCCTATTTAATCCAAACCAAACAATGAAATAATCTTTTTATAATATTAGTAGTAAACACCAACCTGTGGAGGTTCCGTAGTCATCTTAATACTCCTCTGCAGCACAGACAGAGGGAACAGATCGTCCGGCATAGAGGACAACCACAGGCGGAACCGCGGGTGGATCTTAGGGTTGTCCAAACCACGAAGACCTCCCAACCACTGGCAGGCCAAGTGACAGTTGGCGAGGAACACCCAGCCACCTTCCGCCATGCCGTGAGCGAGCATTCTGTAAGGTAACTTATGTATGACACATGTCGTTAGCTCGAATTCGGATGCACGAAAGATGTTAAATGAATCCGGGCGCTTGATGCATTCTGTTACTGCAACACGAGCAAACAACCCTGCGCCCAAAGTTGTCCGATTATGGGCATACTTGACTCTAAAAAAACATGCCACACATTGACACAAAAACTGTCTTCAAATTACCGAAATGGGACCAAATTGATTAAATGAGAAAAAGTCGAATTTAGAACCTCCTCCTATTTTAGAAGTCTGTTGAAAATTTCAACTGTCTAGCTATCACGGTTCATGAGATACAGGCTGACACATAATAACACACAGACGGACAGTTACGTTCTCAAAGGGTAAAACAAATTAAAGGGACACGTTTTTACTATTTGGGCACGGAAGCCTAAAAATTAAGGGATATTGTTGCGGCAGTTTCGGTAGAGCTGAAGTTGGTAGAAGTACTGGTGAATATGACTTGGATCCAGTAGCTCATTGGTGTGGCCCTTTAACGCTCTATCTACAATTAGCTGATGACCGCGGCTCCGCCCGCGATATTAGGTAGCCTATATTACTCAGGGATGATGTAGCTACATATAAATCAGAAGAAACATATAAAAAGATTTAAGATCTAAGCATACATACTTAGTATGTCCCTATGTATGCTTAGATCTTTAAAACTACGCAACGATTGCGATGCAGTTTTTACCAATGGATAGAGTGGTTCTCAAGGAAGGTTTTAGTATATAATTTGTCAAGCGGGCGAAGCGTCCGCTATAAATATAAATGAAACCAACTTTTCAGCAGTAGGCGCCTGTCCCTGTCCCAGACTGAGAGACGCGAACTTGTCGAACATCTTCACGTCTATAGCGAGCTGTATCAGAGCGGCAGTGGGGTCGACTCCCGGGGACAGTACGAATAGGAGGGACGTTTTGTATGATGATTCCTCCCAGGACGCCTGGAAGTATCAATGTTATTGAAGTTATTTGAAGAAAGCTTTCACGTCTAAGCCGCTGTACAAATTTTGATGAATTTTGCTTTAAACGATAAGACCTAGGAAAAGAAAGGCGACTAAAGTAAGGCAACCGAGACGAGAGAAAAAAAAATTAAACATTTTAATTCCCTACTAATTGCTGTCATCTGTATTAGACAAGGATGATTTGTTAGAAGAGCTTGAATCCGACGTGTTTATGACAGAACTATCTAATCTAACAATGTTGACAACTAAGGTACTAAATAATATTCGCTCGCTATCGAAATGTTACTCAGTAACGGTCCGATTGTTGAGACAAATTAAATCGTTTCGTTGGCTTTACTCTAGTCATAAACATGGAAATTGGCTCGTGTATTCCGGACGGCTCTCTCGACAGAATCTCTCGTAAGAAAAACTCCAGGAAAATAGGTGTACAAATTATCATAATTATACACGGATTTATCTCTATACATAAAAATGAATCCCTATTTCCCTTGGTCACGACATCACGCGTGAACGGCTGGACCGATTTGGCTAATTTGGGTCTTAAAATATTCGTGGAGGTTCAGGGAAGGTTCATAAGCAAAATTTCAGGCGGTACGAAGTTCGCCGGGACCACTAGTAATATTATAAAATTAAATAATCTTAAAAGAAGATTATTTTAAATTACTCTTCATCTGCGACCTGTTAGTATTAATATTACAAGACTATGAGAGGTCGTGTCTAGAGGGTAGGTAGCATACTCACCCGGATATCAAGCACGGGAGGTTCAATGTACCGAGGTCCCAGTACATTGGTGATAAAGGTGGAGACACACGAGGACACGCGGTCTACGCGCAAGCTGCGCACGAATAAAGTCTTCTGGAAGTCACTGCAGATGTCGTTCCAATCGCCTGCAATACGATACTTACTGTTTATGCGCTATTTCACTATACAATGGAAGTATGACGTCACATATGCAACTTGCACTTGAACAAACCTGTATACGTCAAACAAAATCTATACAATAAACTGTCCCGCGATATATTCTGTGAACAACGATTACTTTTACGACATAATGATTGGTTCTATTGTCAATGTACGTCTCTGATTGGCTAGCGACGCATAGCAACTGTCGCATGATGAGCGCGGGACATAACAGGCCGACTGCACTACAATCCAACACACCTATGCGGCACGATTTGCCTAGCGACGGTAAGATCTCCGTTGGGTCATTTGCGAGCGCAAGAAATGCTTCTGTTTTTTTCCGTTCACTGGTTGTAAAGTGTAATTATTAGGTAATGGACTCCCGGTGCTGTTACATAGTTCATACAATAATCACGTAAATTTCTCGAAAACTGTTTGTGGAGGCGTATAATAACGCCCAATTCTCACAGATAACTGTTGGTTATAAAGGCGAGTTTTTGTCACTAACCGGGAGCTGCCAAACTACCCTCTCTTCAGAATGCATTATTACCAAGGATAACCTTGACATCCTTGGCATAGACGTTCGTCGAGAGCTCAATAATAAAAACTACATCGAAAGATGTATAGGGCTAGCTTCGCGGAAACTAGGAATACTGAATAAGGTAAAGCGATTCTTTACATCGGACCAGAGGTGTCTGCTGTACAAGACGCAGATTAGACCCTGCGTCGAATACTGCTCTCACCTCTGGGACGGCTCCGCGAAGTTTTTGCTAGACGCTCTCGACGCTATGCAGCGACGGGCTATCCGTATTATAGATTTTCCGGAGGTAACGGGAAGCCTTGAGCCGCTAGCTCAGCGCCGAACAATACCCAGCTTCCTTGGCCGCATTCTACCATATTTACCACGGCGAGTGTTCTGAAGAGTTCTTCAATCTGATCCCACCCTCTTCCTTCCGATCCCGAACAACGCGTGCCGGGCAGAGATGCCACTCCCACACAGTGGATAGCATGTTCGCGAGAACCGAGCGTTTTAAACGTTCGTTTCTCTGCCAAGCGATAGTGGCCTGGAACGCCCTGCCTGTGCAGATATAACCCTGGGTTCTTTAAGTAAAGTCAAGTTGAGGGCCACTCTCTATAGTATTGTGCGCTGTGAGAGTGGCCCACAATCGCTAGACGTCGTCACGACTTACCACCAGGCGGGCGGCGTCAATTTGGCGAACCCAATAAAAAAAAAACTACACCCATTTCTACATCCTAAAGCTTTGGATTCCTAGAAAAGCAGTACCTTCCCAATGCTGTCGCAATACAGCGGTGAATTTACGCCAACAGATCGTTGTCCATGTAAACTGGCTCGGTTTCCTAGAAAGCGGTGATCTGTACTGTTGTTTACATAGAATACGCACCCATAACGTCACTCACCACTGCGTTACTACCGCCCCAAGACGGTACCGCTTTCCTAGGAAATTAATATTAACAGATACATTTTTGAAGCAACCTTGGGTTAAGATTGTGTCGTGATTCGGGATTCTAATGGTGTTGCAAGTGCCCAAAGGTTAGTTGCTTGTACAGTCAAAGTTCGAAAGTGCAGTCCCATTATTACAATGCACTTTTCAACCTTGACTGTTCGTCAAATCAGTAAGATGAATTCCTACTCACCAATAAGCGGCTGTAACTCAGGCTCGGGGTTAAGGTACCACTCCTTCCATTCTTTACTGAAGGTCTCAAATGCGTCAGTCACACCATGGAATCCTGGCAACTTGTCCAGCTCTGTGATATTGTCCCAACATTCGTCAGGCAGCCAATCTGAGAAATTATTGCTCAAGATTACTTTACCTGTCGGAGCATGGCAAATTGGCTACTAACTTTTAGACTTCCACGATTTCAGCAGATATTAAGTACTAGCAATCGTAACTAAGAGCTATTAGCATTTCCGTTAACCCCTCCAAATGCATATCTTAGAAGTGGTTTCACGTCAGTAGTATGGTGACCTACTTGGGATCGAATTCACGTAGTCGAAACTCAAGGCCAATGTATAGTATTAACCACATGGTTACGGACGCTTCGAGCCATCTCCAGAACAAAGAAAAATGATTCAGGTTTCTCTCATTAAGCCGTCAATTTCTTTAGTTACTTGCTATTTTAATGTATTGACGAATATTTTTTATAAACACGAGCTACCCTTTGTTGGGTGGCCAAAGACGTTTCGTACACACTTCCCATGTTGGTAACTTTGTTGGTTCCCCACAATAATAAGATACACTAGTTATCCCGACGAACTTTGTAATTGACAAACGCGACGGACGGACAGACAGACAGACAGACAGACAAATTGTTGTCGTATTAAATATATAGATAATATACAAATGATGACCATTCGGTTCAGTATTTGCTTTCAAGGTTCTTGCATCTTGCTGAAGGAGGCCGCCAAGATGCAAGAACAATCCCCTTTGAAATAAGACAGACAAATCTTAAACTGTACATACTGGTAGGATTGTCCGGTTGTTCGGACCGGTCGAGTACAATACCACCCTTCAGTAGGAACAGGTACTCGTTCCTGTTGAGCTTGTCGCACTGGAACAGTATTCGTGACACCATGTGGAACGACAATAGCAGCTTGTGACGTTCGAATAGGGCGCGGCATGTGTTCCTGCGATGTATTACGATGTACAAATACGCTGAATGAATACGAATTCAAAAATACCGAAGCTTTTTTTTACCTACAATTAATATGTACAGTCAAGGTTCAAGGCACATAATATCACATGACACTACATAGGATCTCTCTCTCTCTGCAGGCGAGCATAATATATATAATCATAACATATCTGCAGGAAGTTATTGCACTGTAATAAAGAGACTGCACTTTTAAACTTTCACTACAACTGGCGGTCTTACTACTAAGATTGATATGTTACAGGCAGCCTTTGGATGGAACATAAACCTATAATTCTGTCAAGAAAGTACCGGGAAAAAATCAATAATACACAAAAAATTTATTATTCATCCAAATTTATTGTATCACCTTCAAAGTATGCTTCTTCAGAAACGATACACTTACGCCAACGAATAATCCAATCATTAAAACTTTTTTTGAACGCTGTTTCCGGAATAGAGTTCAGTTCTCGCCGCGAATGCTCCTTTACCAAAGTCGATCTAAAGTCAAAGTCAAGTTGACTGTTTTCTTTGATTATCGCGGTTTTGTGCACTCGGAATTCTTGTTGGAAGGTCAAACGCTTAGATGAACTATATACTAGATGGCGCGTCTCCAAGCAATCACTACAATAGAAACAGTGCAGCTTACGCATGCTAGTGTGCGTGAGCGTATTGTCATACACTCGCCTTGTTTGACGTTGTGTAGGTATATAGTGGTGCCAGATAAAGAAACTTTTCCTATTTTCCCATTTTATTTAGATATTTTTAGGGGCAAAAAAAACAAATTAAAAAGTTGTAAATAAAAAGTTGCGTCCAACTTATTAACTTTTTATTTTTAATATTTAACTTTGACTTTTAACTTTCAACTTTTTATTTTTAACTTTTTAATTTTAACTTTTTTTTTTTTTTCATTTTTAACTTCTTAATTTTAACTTTATATTTTTAATTTTTAACTTTTTATTTTTAACTTTTATTTTTAACTTTTTATTTTTGGCAGCCATATTGGATTGCGAAATGGACACGAAATTCTTACTTAACATACCAAAAACCTTGCCCGACAGTTGGCCGGTTTTTATTGGATAAACTTAACGTATCATCCTTTCTAGGTACATCACTATACACTCGTTACTACATATTAGCGACTCACTCTTGACCATTTTCAAATTATTTAATTTATGTATCTGTATTTTCTTAAGTATTTTCCAACACCTATTTCTACTAATATAAAGCGGGGAATTTTGAATTCAAAACTGGCAATACCAACAAAAATGACAATTATAAATTACACATTATATTGATTTAATAAAATTATGATGAATTATGAGTTACTTACTGTGTAGTTTCTGCAAACTTTTATTGCACATTTAGGCATATTTAGGCCAAAAAATTTTGATAGCATAAACAACCGTGACAACACAATTGTCAATAAATAGCGGGAAGCTGTTTATAACCGAACAGTTGGATTATATTTTTTGAAATGCATTTCTGACACTGAGGTTATGTCTATAGTATATAACACGTCACTGGTCAAACGGTAAATAAAGAATATTATTTGAGCGTTATGCGGCGTTTAAGAGAGCAAATTCGACGAAAAAGGCCAGATTTGTGGAAAGAAAATTCTTGGATTTTGCACCACGATAATGCGCCTTCGCACAAGGCCATTATTGTGAAGGAATTTTTGTCCAAATACTCAACAAATACCATCGAGCAACCACCATATTCACCAGATATGGCTCCAGCTGACTTCTTTCTTTTTCCTAAACTCAAATTACCACATCGTGGCACCCGTTTTCAATCGGTAGAAGACATAAAGGAGCATTCGCGGCGAGAACTGAACTCTATTCCGGAAACAGTGTTCAAAAAAAGTTTTGATGATTGGATTATTCGTTGGCGTAAGTGTATCGTTTCTTTGAAGGTGATACAATACATTTGGATGAATAACAGTTCTTGACAGAGTAGTACATCCAAAATATTTATTTATTTATATTGAAGTCACATGAAAAAGTAGTAGTAGTTATAGCGTTAGCAATCGTCATGACTTGGAATCTTCTATCTACATGTAAATGATGAAATAACAAAGACTAACTTATAAACAGAATACGTGTGATACTCGTTGAGGTTACTGATCCTGTCGTCCAGCTCCTGCGACTTGGGGCTTTTGTCTATCGAGTACATGAACAGATCGATGTATGCGTCCAGCGAGAACTGGTACATGGGATCGATACGCGACAGGTCGTTCAGTGCGAAGAACAGGACTGACGCGCGTACCGCTACTGGTACGTAACCCTGGAATATACCAGCATTGTTAAGTCTAATGTGGTTGAGGAAAGACACCTCTGGGCATCATTAAAATTATTTTTTTATCAGTAGTTTCAAATGCCAATTGGGTAAGACAAGTCGATAAGCTAAGTTAGAAGTGGGGGCACGTCAGTAATGTGCTGGTCGAGGATCCAACTCACGTCGTCGGAATGCTACGAACGCTTCGTTTCGTACGTTCGCTATGTTGCATGCATTTACAATAACATCATCTAGCTAGTCAAGATCACAGAGTTTTGTAAGATAACTGATACTTTTAGACTTTTTTGTAATCAATGATAGTCCAAAGAATAGCCAGGCTTAAGTGGCCGAAGGCTCAGCACATCGCTCGAAGCCACTGGCTGCAGGCGGCACGGGACCAAAGGTATAATTATATAATTATAATTATTATAATTTATAATTCTGGCAATCTATGATGACGTCTTGACTCAGTACGTTACCTGTCTCGCGGTATCGATCTCCTTCTCGGTAACCTGCGAGGTGATGAGCGCCTCCTTCACCTCCTGTGAAGTTCGTTGCGAGGTCTGCAGCGTCGTGAACAACTCCTCGTTCTCTAACAGCGGGACTTGCGACTCGTACATGATGCGGAGTAGGTCGTTCTCCAGGTCCGCCTGGGAAATTACACATAATTGTTATGACTATCGCCTTACTCACCTCAATCTGAAATGAGAGGACACGTAGAGGAACCAAGGTGGCTGACATAACCCGAACCATCAGGGCCGTAACGTCCATTTACCATTTCGTCAGGTCGGTTCAGTGGCCAATTAGGTAAATAAGCTGAAGTGCCAGTGGGCCTGCTACATAGTACGGAGCTCTGATGGTCGATGAGACATAAAGATTCTCGAGTGGAGACAGACGTACTGGCAAATCTAGTGTGGGACGGACACGTACCAGACAGTCCGTACGACCGACCTGCAAAGCTGTAGGTCTCGTTGGATGCAGGGTTGTTATAAACGAGCAACTAAGGAGATGCTTGCGCATTCTACTCCTTGAGAAACTTCCTTTTAAAGGTGGCAGTAGATTTATGACTTGACTTTATGATTAAAGTGCTTTGAAATTATTCGAACAATAAGAATTTTTGGTTTTTGATTAATTGACATAAACAACAAGTTTCACTGGGAATTCTTTCAGCGCTTACCGGAGGCGCTCGGCAATGGACGTCGATGCGGCTTAGAGCCGCAGGTTAAAAAAAGATTAGCGGCAAGGGGGTGTCTCATTATTACCTTGGACGAACCAAGACACTAACGAAATTTGGGCATAAAAATGCCTCTATTTAATCACTTTGGGAAGAAAACGTAGAATTATTTTTGTAATATTACGTCTTACCAGTATCTTCTTATTATTGGCAATCGTCATCACCAGCTGGTCCTTCATCTGCTCCAGTTGCGGCCTCTCCTTCCTCACCACGATCCCCAGCAGTTGTGACGTCAGCCCCTGCTCCTTCACCGCGAAGTTCACCATTGTGGTCTTAGTCAGGGTCTCCGGTGTGTACACCGGGTTACCTGCGCAGGCATAACGTCATAAAACTTTTTTTTCGATAGCTTAGTAACTTGTGAGACTAGATTGTACAATATAGACAGACAAATTATATACTTTTTGTTTTTTGGTGGTTTTATTTATTTAAAAACATCAGATGAAGTTCAGTGTATTAGTGGAGCGTTGTGAGTGAATCATCGAACTACGAAATATTTTGGTATTCGATAATAAAGAGTATTTCCAAAACTCACCAAGCTTAGTAGTAAGATACATTCTGAAGGCAGTATTGTAGCTGACCATTTTATCGTTGAATTTAATAACCTTCGAGTTGCCAATGGTGACGATGGCTTTATCTAGAATTGGTGATATGGAGGGGTCAAGGACCTCGCCAACATTCTGAACTAGTATGGGTGTTCCAGCCGAAAGAGCACCTTCCATGATCTTCAAGTAATTTGGCTGGCCGAAATCTACTATCTGTGGAAACGAAACGAGAGATTTTTTGTCAACAAAATAACAGTTACTGAATTACATTGCGATAGCGAGCGAATATTATCTCTGTCCTTATCACTCATACACAGTAATCAATGAGCTAGGTAGTTGACGAGAGTTGTCGTTGCGTGTTTCATGGTAAAGTTAACATTTATTAACCTAGTTCTGAACCATTGTCAATATGATAAAATAAATACGTTTGATTTGGGCTCTTCCAAGGAATTCAAGGAATCCATGTCTAATACAGACAACAGGGATTAGAATAGGGAAATCCCCACAACTTTGTTTGAATTTTTTCTTTCGTCTCGGTGGCATTAGGTCTGTAGTGATTTTGAGTCAATGGACTACCTAGGGGTCTAGTAAGGGAACTGTCACTGGTTCGAAGGTATAAGGATACCTCCGAATCTTTCAAATACGCAAAATATAGCATAAACAATTTAACTCTACCACTTTAAACTACATAATTTCTAAGCAATTATTGTTAAATATTTATTTATTCTTTATTTCTTAACCACACACATGGTTACCACAGTACTATATAACTGAAATGTAATCAAATACCTGAATACTATTATGTTCCTCGAGTCGCGTGATCCATATAAGTGCTTGCCCCTGTGGGTCCACAGCTAGAGGCCAACGTGTCGCACGTACCACTATGATACCATTCTCGGCGCTAAAGTTGTCATCTGCACATCATTATATGTCAATAACTGTACGTGTATTTCATATTGCTCTACGTGTATGTCAAATAACTGTACCGTGTATTGCACATAACAGTACGTGTATACCACGTGTTCATATAATAATACACTTCAGTCACATAAATGTAGGTCAGATGAAAGAAATACACAAAGATTGTCTTGAACTCGTTCAAACGAAGTTGTGTGTACTCGTATACCAAATAACTGTGCGTGTATGTCAGATAATTTTACTCTGTATTGTGTATTTTAATTTTAGTCATAAAAATGTTCTTCTTATCATTAAGGGTAGTGGTTAAATAGGTCACAGAGTTGCTCAGGTCGTACAAAAGGTCTGCTAAAACCGACAAACCTGGTCCACCTTCTAACGGTTTTTTCCATCCGTAAGACACAGCCACAGTTGAGGTTGCTTAAGAGCCATTTCACGTTTTCGCACGAATTTCTAATATTTGATGCTCCTAAATTACCATAGTCTTTTTATTTTACTTTTTTTAATTCCGCGGCCCAAGGCCGCGGCCGCTCTAACGTCCGTTGCCGGGCGTCTCTGGTTACTAGCAGAGGGTATGTCCAGTGACACCCGGCGGACTTTGACCAACTCTGTGGTCTCTGTGGGTGTTTGGTCGGGACGAGAATCCCGCGTCATTGGGGTCGGGTTTTATCCCGCGTCAGTGAGTGAATCTGGTTGCGTGCTATGGGGCAAAGGCCCCGCAGCACGCAACCCTTCTAGCCTGCTTCTGTAAGGACGGTGGGTGGCGATCCCGCCGTCCTCAGGCCCCGATCACGGAGGACGATAGTCTTGGGCGTAGTCGCGTAGTCTGGGGCGGCCTGGCCGCCGACTACGGAACTCGGCGGGGAGGGTACGCTCCCTCTCCCTCCCGGCCGCCTCCTTCGCGAGCATGACTTGCTCGCAGAAGGACACGGCCGCGTTCCACCTACTCCCGCTGGATACCATGGCTTGAAGCATGGTCCCCAGCGAGAGGGTATCCACGCCCAGACCCACTACGAGGTCCCGGCGCTGACTCGCCCACGCTGAGCACTCCACCAACGTGTGGAGTGCGGTGTCGTCGTCGGAAACCTCGCAGTGTTGACACCGGGGTGTGACCTCACGATGGATGCCAAACAGATAGCTACCGAAGCATCCATGCCCTGTAACGATCTGCGTCGCACGGTACGTGAGGTCACCATGCTGCCTCTGCAGCCAATCGTCCATGATCGGTCTCACCGCCGCGATGATGGTGACACCCCCCTAGGGTTGCTCAAGTCGCACCCTCCATGACTCCATGAGATCCTGGCGGAGTTGGGACCGCTGGTCCTCGATTTCTCGAGACGCAGGCCTGTGGTCCCGCTCCAGCGCCATTGGAACAATGACGCAAGGGCTCTCGCTTCCAGGTCCCATGGAGGGGTCCCGGCTAAATTACCATAGTCTGTAATAACTAGAAGTTATTGAATATGCGCAAAAAATGGGCCAAACTTTCGTGTTGACGTTTAATGTAACACATTTACTAAAAATAACTTATTTGATCTATAGTAATCAATTTCCCACAAGCATTTTATTGAAAAACGGGCGCAGAGTTGATTTCAGAGTCGTATTTCAATCAAAAATACTTATAAATTGAGTTTAAAAAAATTTACTTAAAGCATTGGATATATATTTTAATCGTCATTTAATGTAACAGATGATTGAATTGTATTACGATTATTTAGTCAAAAAATAAACCATTCGGTCAATTTTTGTGAGTTTAACATCGCTATTTGATCGTGATTTTTGGTTTAAATACACAGGAATTACAAAAATAAAATTATTCTAAAATAAACTACGTTCATTAGAGAACCGATTTCTGCAGTAATATAGGAAATTCTTGCATATACTTTGTCAAAATATTGATATAACTTCAATCGAAATTACAATAAATTACGATACACAAGTGGGCACCGTACTAAGACGGCGCATTTTGTGAAATGGCTCTTAAGTCACTATAGTTTGATATGTCCTAAAATAAGATACTGACCAGGAAGTCCCATATAGTTCCAATCTCTGAGTACCGCGTCGTCCAATAAGAACGTCTTCATGCTAAGATACATTGTTACCGGTACACCTTCATTCATCACCTGAACCGAAACAATAGATCTTCATTTGAAATTGAACGTTAGATGTTTTTGATAGCATGTGCACTACATGAAAGGGCAGATACCTAAAGGAGTCAGGGCCCAAGTTAAACTTCACCTGCTGACTGACTGACAAGGATTTAGCAAGACTTACACCCGTATTCAGAAACGATACTAAGAAGCGAGCGAACGAGTAGTAAGAGGAACCAATTTAATACTGCAATTGCGATACGTGTGTGCTTTTAACATTATCTGTTAAAACAATCTCATATTCAATTAGTGCACCTGCCACACTGACATGCCTCTGGCGTCCCTCAGGAGTACCTTCGAGGAAACCTGCAGAATATAATATGTGTCGTCATCATCCACTGAATCTCATCCCGATTCCCAACCCAGCTAGGGTCGATTTTCCAGTCTAACTGCTGCTCGGCTGAACTTCGTTATTGTCCATGAAGCTACTGTCATCTGACATCCACAACCCATTGGAGATATCAAAGTTCTGTAGTCACTACCTATATTACTATATACAGGATATATACAGGAATTGGTATACAGTTTTAAGATAAGTATTTTAGTATTGTAAATATTAAATTTATATTTTAAAGAGGAAAGCTTTGTATTTTTGTGTGTATTCAAAAACTACTGTGCCGATTTCAAAAATTCTTTCACCATTGGAAAGCTACATTCACCCGTGCCTCGCCGTGCCTCGGAGAGCACGTTAAGCCGTCGGTCCCGGTTGTCATACTAACATCTATGGCAGTCGTTAGGGGTAGTTGGAGCCCTAAATCAAAAATCCGACCGGTCTAACTACAGAACTTCCATATCGCCCATGGGTTGTGAAGGTCAGATGGCAGTCGCTTCACGGAAAATATCGAAGTTCAGCCGAATCGCAGTTAGACTGGAAAGCCGACCCCAACTGAGTTGGGAAAAGGCCCGGTGAATGATGATTGGAAAGCTACATTCACCCTGAGTAATATACTTTTTATCCCGGTAATGTGTTCCCACGGGAACCAGGAACGAGTAAACTAAATCGCGCGGGCGGAGCTGCGGCGATCAGCTAGTTGTAAATAAAGTTATTAATTTTGGATTAAGTCTAGGTACCTAAACTGACATCTCGTATACTTGTCTTAGTTGAAATTTTCCTCCTAATAAAGCTCTAGATAATTTTATTCGAAGTTACACGAATGTTCACTGTACATTATTAATTTGGGATTCGTAAATATTTTTTTGGAATTTAGGCAATTATGAGTAGGTACTGGGATTTGTCAAACTGACGAATATAATGCCATATATCCAATAAATACCTATAGTCTATAGATAATGTATGCAATAATTTTCTTGCTCCCAATTTGTATGATAAAAACTTAGCACACTTTGAGATTCATACAGAGTTAGGTTCAGATATATCTCGTGTCACATAAAAATAACGCTGATCATCAAGTGGCGCAGAAGACGATTTATAGATCTATTTGGTGGCAACAGCGAGTAAGAGCGAGAGTACCGTTGCGACTCACTCTCGTATTTTATCTTTTATATTTCTATTCTGACATGCTTATTATTAATTTTTAATATTGTTCGTAATCTTATTAACATTATGATACATCTTTATTTCGAACACAATGTAAGAATTGTTTGCGAATAAATAAATACAAGTATTGTAGGTTAATCTACGTCACTATGACGTCACCAACATGGCCGCCAATCCCATTGTCATCTTGCGCGGCCTATATTTATGTAATTTAATGAGTATTCTTGACTAACTGACCTCATTAAACCAATCGTCCATGAGCTGTTCCCTGTATTCAGACACGAAAGGCCCGAGGTACGCGATGAACCCGGTCGCTACCAGACAGTCGCCCGGCAAGTTGTCAAACTCTTTGTCAAGACGCTCCACCGTGGCCTCCCAACGTTCCTTTTCACCTGATATCATATTTAGCAATATTTCATACAATTCTCGGTCTGCTCGGTCTAACATACGTTCTGGCTGATAGAATTTTGCTTTTGATAATAGAGTGGTAATGGATTTTAACAGCTATAGGCGTTATGTCTACATACCAATTTAGTTCTACCATCTCAGTAAATAAGTCTGGATTATATAAAATTCTAAGGAAATTTTAACAAAACATAATAATAAAACCGGCCAAATGCTAGTCGGACTCGCGCAAAACGTTAAACGTTTGTTGTACGGGTGCCTCCTTAAATATTTATTATATCCAGATTTTCATGAGATACAGCGTGGAGACAGAGAGACAGACGGACGGACGGACAGCGAAGTCTCAGTAATAGGGTTCCCGTATTACCCCTTTGGGTACGGAACCCTAATAAACAGGTTACCCAATTTCTCCCATTGCATTGCAATGGCCAATTTTGTCCGAAACCACCTTGTATCATGATCTTACCTGAAAGTCCAGTAATCAAAGCCTCAGCTCTCTCCAACTTCAACTGCAGCAGTCTCGCTTTACGTTCCAGCTCCTCCTTCTGCGCCACCTTCTCATCATACTCCTTCTGGAGACGAGCTATCATTTCACTGAGTTCCTTTAATTTGGCACGTGCTTCTGCCAATATTTGTTGTTTCATTTGTAGAGATTCCAATGCTTCTTCGAGACGCTCTTTCTTGGGCTTTACAATCCTATTTTAGACCAATTTATTTTAGTTTTATGGATTTTTTATTATAAAGAACTAGCTTCTGCCCGCGATTACGTCTGCGCAAGATTCGTACTTCTACTACACTATTTATTCCACCGTTTAGTAGTTTTCGTGTGATATAGTAACAAAAATACAATCTACACTTTCGGCTTTATACTAGGATACTACCATCCCCAACTCAATACCAATATAAATAAATATCCCATATCAACCCTTGTAGCTAGTTGTGTCTCGGGGTGACTTCACGATTATATTGCCGTTATATGAAAATATATAGTCTGAGACGCCCAGGACTTTTATTGGGGGTGCCATAGCGGCTGGCACGTAAGATTTTGTTGCCTTTAATAAACATTTCATCGGAAGGCAACGGGTTTAATTTTCAAAATTACAGTATAGCAGCTACTTTATATTAAATTCATTCGGCCATTTTGGACATAACCCATTATATGTGTGCCCGGTGACGGCAATAGGCTTGCCCCCTATTACGTGGGACTAAAAATACTGGCAAATTGTGGGTGTGTAATGCGCCTCTGCCTACCCCTTCGGGGATATAGGCGTGATATATGCGTGTGTGTGTGTATAAAAATATACATATATATATTATTGTAATCATGTCTTAGTTCTTAAAGATATTGGTGGAACTTAATATGTCTAAGCATACAAAAATACCCATATAAGCCAAGAACTGAGAGAATAAAAAAGTAGTCATAGACACTAACTTGTAAACTTTCCCATATTTCTCAATAGCTCTGACCCATAGACAAAGCGACTTGCAGGCCAAAGACACAGCACCCACTATCTCAGGGTCAAAGTCTGGTTTGATGGTGTAAGTGCCGATTTTCTTCAAAGTTTTGTCCGATATATTGTCCTTGTCAAATTCTCTTAGGCGATCCAGGAAGTATTGGTCGCCAAGTTGGCGCTTTGCTTCCGCCCACGTCGGCTCTTTCTGATTGGATATACTAGGTATAGTTCATTTATTTTGGCCTCATAAGAAATTTAATACTTGGGTAGCAAGCATACACATACAAAAGGTTACTTATTTACTTGGGATAATTGGGTAAGGAAACTGGAGAGAAAATAGTAAAAGTAAGGTTTAAAAGTGCATCCTGTTCTGGCATAGAATGTAACCACCAATAAGTACCATTGCAGTCTAAACATAAGCACACAGTCTAAGGGTACCTACGCACTAAGCGGTTAGCCGCCATGCGGCCAGCCGTCCCGCTGACCGGAATCAAAAATTTGTACGAGAAAGTAGTTTTTATACACACTGCGATGCGGCTGCCGGCCGACCGCTCCGGTCGTTCTGAGCGGCCCGACTGGCGGCCAGCCGCAGGGTTGCTATACACACTACGCGGATGGTGCTAGTGTGCGGTTCCCCGCCATTGACGGTTTACGTGTTCACCGAAGCTCGCGCATTTGCAAATAAGGATGCACCCAGTACCTTTTTCTCCGTTTCTTTTTCTTTATATCACGCGAGTAAATGTAGTAAATAGCTGCGACTTCTTCGACGTCCATCTTGGAAATGAGTCGATGCAACCGCAAACCACGACGGTTTCTTAACCGCACGTTCCGGTTGCGGTTGCGGTTAACCGACACCCGGCTTACCGCATCCTACGGTCCACCGGACGGCTGACCGCATTGCGGCTAACCGCATAGTGCGTATGTAGCCTTACTATTGAATTGTAATAATGGGAATGCACTTTTGACCTTGTCTATACATTGTGGGTTAAGTATATAAATATTACCAGTAACAGTATAAGTACAGCTTCCATAACCATTTCTACTTTTTGTGGCGGTTTGGCGTAGGATTTCACTTCTGTTATGTCCTTCTTGTTCAAGGCATCCAGGGCCTGCATACGAAATTAACTGAATTAATTTCATTAGGATTATTATTTCTCAGTAAGTTTTGGAACAGCGAAATTCTTACCTATTTATAAACGCCAGTAACTCACGGGGTTAAAGCCCGTGGGTAACTATGTACAGTCAGCCCCAAAAGTCGCTGAACACATTCAAACTTCCAAAACATCTGAACACTAAAAATGTCATAAGTCAGTGACGCAACACGAGAACAAAATAAACTCAACATACAAACGTCCATAAAACGCTGAACACTAGTATTCCAAAAGTAGCTGAACATCATTAACATCATAAGTAGATAACAAATCATATTTTCAATGTTGTTGCCTGGTAATCTAATTTTGGTGTTCTTGATGTTACACGAATTTTGGTCTTTTGGCATGTAGGATAATTTGAGAACAGTTTTAAAGCTAATATTAAATCCGCTGTCCAGGGCCGCGGCCGCACCTACATCCATTGCCGGGCGCCTCCGGTAGACACTGAGAGAATTCCCAGTGGCGCCCGGCGGACCTTGGCCACCTGGGTGGTGGTCGGGTGTTACCCCGCATCTTTGGGGTCGGGTTTTATCCCGCGTCATTGAGTGAAGGCGTGCATGGGGTTAAGCCCCACATCACGCAGCCCTTCTAGCCTGATTCTGTAAGGACGGTGGGTTGCTTATCCATCGTCCTCAGGCCCCGATCATGGAGGTCGATGGTCCTGGGCGTAGTCTCGTCTGCGGCGTCCTCGCCGAACACTTCGGAACTCAGCGGGGAGGGTACGGCCCATCACCCTACCGGCCGCCTTCTTCACAAGCATTACCTGCTCGCAGAAGGAAACGGCCGCGTTCCACTGGCTCCCGCTAAAGACCATGGCTCGTAGCATGGTCTCCAGCGAGAGCGTATTTACGCCCAGGCCCACAACGAAGTCCCGGCGCTGACTCGCCCATGCTGAGCATTTCACCAACGTGTGGAATGCTGTCTTCGCCGGAAGCCTCGCAGTGTTGACATGCGGGTGTGACCTCACGATGCTTGCGAAACAGATACTCACCGAAGTTTCCGTGCACAGTGATGATCTGTGTCGCACGATACGTGAGGCCACCGTGCTGCCTTTGCAGCCACTTCTCCATGATCGGTCTCACCGCCGCGATGGTGGTGGTTCCCCACTTTGGTTGCTCAAGTCGCACCTTCCATGTCTCCATGAGATCCTGGCGGAGTTGGGACCGCTAGGCCTCGATCAGGTAATGGCCGTGAAGGAGGCGGCCGGTAGGGTGAGGGAGCGCACCCTCACCGCTGAGTTTCGAAGTGTTCGCGCGAGGACGCCGCAGACGAGACTACGCCCAGGACCATCGACCTCCATGATCGGGGCCTGAGGACGATGGATTAGCAACCCACCGTCCTTACAGAAGCAGGCTAGAAGGGCTTCGTGATGTGGGGCTTAACCCCACGCACGCCTTCACTCACCGACGCGGGATAAAACCCGACCCCAAAGATGCGGGGTAACACCCGACCACCAAGCAGTGGTTACGCAGGTGGCCAAGGTTCGCCGGGCGCCACTGGGAATTCTCTCAGTGTCTACCGGAGGCGCCCGGCAATGGACGTAGGTACGGCCGCGGCCCATGGCAGCGGATTTAATATTAGCTTTAAAACTTTTCTCAAATTATCCTACATGTCAAAAGACCAAAATTCGTGTAACATCAAGAACACCAAAATTAGATTAACAGTCAACATCATTCACCGAGCCTTTTCCCAACTCAGTTGGGGTCGGCTTTCCAGTCTAACTGCGATTCGGCTGAACTTCGATATTTTCCGTGAAGCGACTGCCATCTGACCTTCACAACCCATGGGCGATATCGAATTTCTGTAGTTAGACCAGTCGGATTTTTGATTTAGGGCGACGACTGCCATAGATGTTAGTATGACAACCGGGACCGACGGCTTAACGTGCTCTCCGAGGCACTAGATTAACAGTCAACAACATTGAAAATATGATTTGTTAATCTACTTATGATGTTAATGATGTTTAGCTACTTTTGGAATACTAGTGTTCAGCTACTTTTGGAGTACTAGTGTTCGGCGTTTTATGGACGTTTGTATGGTTGAGTTTATTTTGTTCTCGTGTTGCGTCACTGACTTATGACATTTTTAGTGTTCAGATGTTTTGGAAGTTTGAATATGTTCAGCGACTTTTGGGGCCGACTGTAACATCTAATTTTGAATATATATTCACTGTGTTGAAAAAAGTGCTAAATCAAATGGTTACCAACTTCAGTGGCTGTGAAGTAGCCCTGTACGATCGTATCGTGTAGCGTGTAGGCAAGCCAAACGAAGCACCCCTGACGTCATAATACGAGACGTCTATATCATACAAGAAGGCGGGTCTAGTCCCTTTTACAAGCTTCTACCAGTTTCCATCTGCGCATACGCCTTAATCCACACCTCCTTATAATTGAACTAGCCAATTAGGTATAAGCGATAAATTATAAGTACCTACTACAAATGCATATGTATATACTCATATTTTGTTTAGATTCACGCCCATTTACACCTGTTTGTGTCAAACCGGGGGTATACTTGTATGATATAAATACGAATACATTTCGATAATAAAATCACACACTGTTACTAATCGTTTCAATACCTACAACATCCACTTCAGATGTTCGCGGAACCTTGCAGGAGGTTTTACCATCAGAAATGCTTGGCTGTCATTTCAGAGAAGTTAGGAGGAGTGTAGGAGGACTACAAAAGCATATTGCCAACAGTGAACGAAAAAAAAGAAGCAACTTCAAACAAATACAATACATTTTTTTTATATGAACAACGATTACTATTGTGAAATAATGATTGGTTCCATTGTCAATGTACGTATCTGATGGGCTAGTAACGAATAGCAACTATCGCATGATGAGCGCGGGACATAACAGGCCGACTGCACTACAATCCAACACACCTATGCGGCACGATTTGCCTAGTGACGGTAAGATCTGCGTTGGGTCATTTTCGAGCGCTAGAAATGCTTCTATGTTTTTTTCCGTTCACTGATTGCCAATGACCTGTAACTCTTACCTTGACGGCTTCGTCCAAAGCCGGCATAGCACTTGCGAGATCCCTCATGGCGGCGTCAGCCAATTTCTTGCATTGAACCTCCTCTTCCATCGTCTTCTTACTCCTCGCGGCGACACTTCGCTGCTGTTCGTCAGCGTTTCGTTGTTGCACGTTAATCACGCCCATGTACTCTATACACTGTTCAGTGTATTCGTTTACTTGGATCTGACGAAAGTAAAAAAAATGTGTTATGTAACACATTTATGTCTGGCCCTAAGGCGGCTTCTACCAGAAAATAAACTTTGTGATGGATATATGGAGAAAAAATAATGGAAGAAAAACTATTGTACGAAACTTGTGTATATCGGCTGGAATTCGATACCGATCCTAGCGTGAACCTATTTCTGTGGTTGGAATAGTACCAGGATAAAAATAAGATAAATACTCTTTATTGTAGACAAAAAGAGATATATGTCACATATGCCTTAAGAATAATGTACAATAGGCGGCCTTATTGCTAACGAGCAATCTCTTCCAGGCAACCTTAGGATGGAAAGAAAATGAAGAGAGATACAACCTAGTCGTTATAAGGTGATGCCTGATGCTGTAACGACCATTCTAACAAGTTTCTTGTACAATTTTATAATATGTTAAGTATGTGTGTTTGTTCGGGTATAACATAGAGGTTGAGAATGGTAGAGGGAGGAAGACTCCAGTCCTAAAGTGGAAGGCTGAATCCCGTCTCTTTGAGTTCTTAGAGAGACGGCACCTACTGGAAAGTCCTCAATGTTATGTTTGAATTACCTGTGAAATGGCCAACTCCTCAGACATCTGTCCCACCAGTTTGGTGGTCTCCTCAACCTTGCCGAGACCGTTACGTAGTTTGTTCGCTTGCAGTGCCACTTCACTACGTTTGTTTTTTAACATCCTAAACAAAAATATCAGCATCAGTCAATTGACACCCTCTGCTGGGCCTTTAACATAAAACTAGTACGGTGTCTTGCGCGGTGCTTCTCGCCGCACCACGCCATAGGTTTTGGCCTATAACTTTTGACCCCTTAGGGCTAGGTCCAATTTTCGATTTTTTGGCTTGGCTCCAGATCGAGGGCTATCCATAGAGGGGTCAACCATCATTGGAGCATAAACAGTTCTCGAGGGCTAATGGGGGACAAAAATTACATTCACCATTTCTATATACAGGATGTTACATAAGGGTTATATCAACCTGAAGACACTCCCAGCAGCTGATCGGCCAGAACGCCTTTTGATATGTTTCGACCGTGAAACAAGAAAAAAAAAGTTCATCATAAAAAAGTTATATGCGTTATTTCAAATCAAAACAAACGTGTCCCAACACTAGTGCTTGACGTACTTACTAATAGACAATGGTGGGCGGCACGGGAGGCAGCGTCGCTCACGACCTTGATGCGATACAGAGACAAAATGTTCCAACCAGGAGAGAGAGAAGGTTCTTCACAGGCGCGCTTTATTTGTACCACTTATTTGATGTCGATAACCTTATCAGCTGATTTTAGCTAGTGTTGTTCAAACAAGAGTGTTTTATGCGGTAATAATGTTTTTTTTCTGGATGATTTTTTTTTTCGTTTGGCGGTCGACACATCGAAACGGGTTCTGGTCGACCAGCTGATGGGGGTGTCTTCGGGTTGATATAACCCTTACGTAACATCCTGTATAGATTATCGAATTTTCATAATTTAGCAAACGAGCACGAGTAAATACAGTGCTTTGAGGTCTAAAATGAGATCCCGTGAAATAGTTGTCCAGATTCTAATTCAAATTAAACTTCAAGTTATTTCATTGCAATTATGGAAATGGACTTCTGAGCCTTGACTGCCTAATCATTACATAGTATAAAACAAAGTCGCTTCCGTTGTCTGTCCATCCCTATGTATGCCTAGCACTACGCAATGGATTTTGATACGGTTTGCACCAATGGATAGAGTGGTTCTCGATGAAGGTTTTAATATACCAGTACAATTTGTCAAGCGGGCGAAGCTATTGGAAATGAAATCCAATTGATCACAAAATGCAATTGTTCTTAACGATACTTACTCTTTGTACCCCGACACTAATTCTAGATAGTTAGTGGGTGTGACGTAGTTGTTTCTCTTCATCTCTTCATACATCTTGAGCGAGTATTTCCCGACGGAGGAGTGTATGAGAGACATGATGGATGCCACGGAAGCTCGCAATATGTCGTCACGACTTTCTATCAGTGATTCTTTTCTGCGAATCTACGGATGGAAATTGGAAAACATGAGTACATAGTATAACATTCTATTATCTCTTAGTTACAAGTCTCAACTAATATAGGAAAAAAGTAAAATCTCTATATTTTTGGGGAATATAAGAGAGTCACGTCAAGACTGTAAGTTATGTCAACATTTTTTTCTTAGTTCTCATTACTGTAATACCTCATAGATGGATTAGACTTTGTCATAACTTGCAGGCCCACTTCCTTCGTCCTCTATTTTCTCGAACACCCCTCCAGACGTAATTTTACCGCAAGTAATATTACTCGTATTAAAAGCGTCTCAAAATAAATAATTACTCTCGGTCCAGTTATAGAAGCGAGCAGTTCCACACCCTCCAAGAACTTGTAGGCCACTTCCAGCAGCGCCTCCCGCGGCCATTCCAAGAACCAATTTGTTGTTGTGGCGTTAATCAAAGCTGGGTACTGACGGATGCGGTTCCTAGTTGTAAGTTGGTATAATTATTAGAGTAGCTTTTCTTTTTCGAAATACTTATAGAATGGCATATTCATGATTCACCAGGCACACTTAAAACGTAATTCTCTTTCACGTACAAGGCGATTGTCAATGTAGCCGACACTGTAACTGATTTCTAACTAGCGCGCTATTGGTCACGTTGAGGCATTTAGCATTTGCAAATAGAATAGAATAGATATGCTCTATGCCAAAAATTCCATAGATATCGTGGGTATTTAAAAGCGGACCTCCGCCCGAAACTTAGCGTGCGTGCATGCGTGCGTGCGTGCGTGCGTGCGTACGTGTGTGTGTGTGTATATAGAGCTACATAACAAACCTGAAAGTGTCCCCTATGGGACTGAAGCACAGTACTATGTGCAAGTTGGCTCTCACTCGCTCCACCAAAAACAAATACACTATTTCCTGCGTCTGTAGTAGATTCGCCGCTTTCATTGGTTTCTCTAGAGCTGTTTTTATCTGCGCAAAACAAACATTTAATAGGTAGATATCGTCTAAACGATCATTGTGACTTGTAAAAGCTTACTAACCGCTTTCTTTCGCTTAAAAAATAGATTTTAAATATTTACAAAAATTCATCAGTCACCTACTAAGGGATTCAACCTTTCTAAAACCCACCATACAACGAACCCCTGAAGAGGCCAAACAGGTGGCCAAAGCCCGCCGGGCGTCTCTGGAAATACCTTCTAGAGTTCTAGTGTCACCAGAGACGCCCGCAGCAATGGACATGGGAGTGGCCGCGATCTCGCGGAATAAAAAAAAAACCATCTAACGAAATGTCGATCGGATCAGATAAAACTTCGGCAGTTTGGCCAGAACGGATTGGAGTACATACACGACTCAATCGTTCTAGTTTCAGCCTCAGGCAGAGGTCTTGCCTTCAGGCCGAATTACACACACACGATGCGAATGTAAATCCATTCAGGTCGATCAGAAAGTAAATCTCTTTGTATAATATGATGGACTTTATAACTATTCAGTCACCGGATAACCTGTTGAACTGTACAACTGTTGAATTTCTGCACCAATATGTTTCTTATTGAGCTGAGAGCTGAGTTTACGAAGCTCTTTCTTAGGCGACTCGTGTATTTCGTTCGTGATCGAACTCCTCCTAAACGACTGGACCGATCTTCTTGAAATTTGGCACGGTCATAGTGACCATCACCGTGAGTGCATTTATCTGAATTCATAAAGATCGGTCCAGTCGTTTAGGAGTTCGACCCGGATCAACAAACTCAGCTCAATTATTGCAACAGCAGAATGTATTGCATACTTAGTTTCTAGCCACGTGGATATTTCACAGACTAGTCGGTACACCTATTATATTACACCCTGTATATGGTAAATATCCAGTTTAATTAGGTATAAGTAGGTAAAATATCGACTTACGTCCTCAAACTCATCAGACTTATAAAGGTTGGTGACCTCCCCGCTGCTGAGGAGGTTGTTAATAATCTCTGTGAAACACTCGTCGGTGATCTGAGTGTCACTGAATATAAATGTAGTGGTCTTCTGGTCAACACCACAACTTGTGTACAATAGCTGGTAGAAAAAAAAAACCTAAATTTGCAACATGAATCGCTAAAATGATAGTCTAGGGTCGTTATACCGACTGAACAACCAAGACACCATTAACCATTCTCACACGACGTCATCTAGCCCAAATTAAGCTAACATAAGCTTGTGCTATGGGATCTAGACGACTGATAAACATACTTATATATTTATAAATACATACATATTATACATAGACGCCACGACCCGGAATCGAACCTGGGACCTCAGGGACGGTAGTCGCATACTCATACCACTGCGCCACCGAGGCAGTCAAATGTTATCAATGTGTGTCTTCGATACAATTAAAATTAATATACAAAAAGTAGTGTCCGACCGAATGTTCGGTTTCGGTTTCAGTGTCGGTCGAGTTTCGGCAAAAAAACGAGTTTCGGTTTTGTTTCAGTTTCGGCTGCAGCGCGGAAACTGCATTCGGGAGTTTCCGCGCTGTGCTCGGGTGTGTTCGGCGCGGTAAATGACATCCAAGCGACGATGATATTTGGCCGCGTCCACGTGCGTAATCATGTCGTAACCTGTTTGTTTGCAGTGCATTTTGTTTGTTGTGAGTTTTCGTGTGATATGTTTTGAATTCGGTAAGTTTTATCATGTGATATAATATAAGAGTACCTCGAAAAGTAATTTAATATAACAAAGGAGTACCTAGATTATAGTAGAATCAAGTTAACCATAAAAATCTAAACATTTTGTGGTTAATTTAATTCTTTCGCTAATGCTATATGTAAACAAACATTAGTATTTACTATAGTGCATTAGTGGTGATAATATTAAGGATTTAGAGTTTCGCGTTCAATTTAATAATTATTAAGTAGGTACCAATATAATAATTGGTTTTTTTTTTTACAAATTTACACTTATAATTAAACGAGTAGATACCTACCTGGTTATCCTTGTAAAATTAACACTTATACTTATTTTATTTCTGTTTTTCAATTTAAAACCTTATCCATAATAGTTCACGAACATAAATAAATAATTTAAAATACATTGAGTACCTACTGATTAAACCTAATAGAGAACCTTTCTTTTTATATAGATTTTATAGATATAATACATTTTCTTTATTTTTCTCTGAAGACATGATCCTTATAAGAAAGTTTCGGTTACGGTTTCGGCCGAAACTGAGACCGTTGCCGAAATTCGGTTTCGGTTTCGGTCGTAAAAACCAGTTTCGGTCGGACACTAAAAAAAAGTATTTTGTATTTAGCTAAATAAATACATATTTTTGGACATTCTCACACGACGTCATCTAGCCCAAATTAAGCTAATATAAGCTTGTGCTATGGGATCTAGACGACTGATAAACATACTTATATATTTATAAATACACACATATTATACATAGAAAACATCCAAACTCCGAAACAAAAACTAGAATACTTCCACATGGATGAAGACGTGGGCAACAACTAGTTTAGTATAATTGACCAAGCGAGCAAATCGTCTATATTTAGTATAATTGACCAAGCGAGCAAAGCGTCTATATTTAGTATAATTAACAAAGCGAGCAAAACGTCTATATTTTAGTCAATTGACCAAGCGAGCAAAGCGTCTATATTTAGTATAATTGATCAAGCGAGCAAGGCGTCTATA
Source organism: Nudaria mundana (assembly GCA_963556515.1). Classification (NCBI taxonomy): domain Eukaryota; kingdom Metazoa; phylum Arthropoda; class Insecta; order Lepidoptera; family Erebidae; genus Nudaria; species Nudaria mundana. The sequence continues at coordinate 1,821,162 of OY748293.1, forward strand.
TTTAGTATAATTGATCAAGCGAGCAAGGCGTCTATATTTAGTATAATTGATCAAGCGAGCAAGGCGTCTATATTTAGTATAATTGATCAAGCGAGCAAGGTGTCTATATTTAGTATAATTGATCAAGCGAGCAAGGCGTCTATATTTAGTATAATTGATCAAGCGAGCAAGGCGTCTATATTTAGTATAATTGATCAAGCGAGCAAAGCGTCTATATTTAGTATAATTGATCAAGCGAGCAAGGCGTCTATATTTAGTATAATTGATCAAGCGAGCAAGGCGTCTATATTTAGTATAATTGATCAAGCGAGCAAGGCGTCTATATTTAGTATAATTGATCAAGCGAGCAAGGCGTCTATATTTAGTATAATTGATCAAGCGAGCAAGGCGTCTATATTTAGTATAATTGATCAAGCGAGCGAAACGTCTACATTTCGAGACTGAACAATATTTTACTGTCTGTCTGTGTGTGCTCTGGGAAAGCGGCTACATTTTTTTATCAGAGCTCCACTAAACTTGGCACAACTTTTCCTTTAGATACCAATTTAAAACTCATTTTTCGTCGTGAGTTTTTTTTTATTGACTGCTTCGGTGGCGTGGTCGGTAGTGCATCGGCTTTCGACGCCGGAGTCTCGGGTTCGATTCCCGGTCGGGACAAACTTTGTGTGAAGACATATGCGTTTGTACCGAAGTCTGGATGTTTCCTATGTATAATATGTATGTATTTACAAAAAAAGAAATGTATATAAGTATTTATATCAGTTTATCTAGTATTCATATCACAAGCTCTGCTTAGTTTGAGACTAGATGGCGTTGTGTGAATTGTCCTAATATATTTATTATTTATTATTATTTATTAAGGGCGGATATGGGAGCAATATGCCAATATAATGTTTTAATGATGACCCCTTGTACTCGCGGTTCTACTGTTCTACCCGTGAAAAGCCGGAGCGAACCATTAGCTAGAAGTATAACTTATTTATACAAGAAATGACCTTCAAGTCCTCTCTGAAGTCTTTGACTCCATATGTCTTGGTCACAACCACCTGGTAGGAGTGGTACTCGCAAATATACGACGCTAAGCGGGTTAAACTCTGACGGCCGGAACCACCTAAAACAACAAGATGATCAGCCTTCATTGGAGTAAGTTAGCAAGGTATTTAATTTTTTTTAGGATGATGATGATTTATCGGCGTTATGCCTACCACACACAGGGCAGCACATCCCATCGGCGGCTTTTGCCACGCGGCACTGCAGCCGTCTTTTACCGCCGGCATTATCCGCAAAAAGCCGCGCACACAGTAAGGCGCTACTACGAGAAAACTAGAAGCGAATGCCTTGCGGCCTTGCCGGCGGCAATAAGTGAGTTGATGTTCGAAATAAAAAAAAAAGTAAATGAGCTACAGCTCACAAACTGTACAAAAATAAAGTGGACGAGATAATGGACACATTTCCTTTCATCGGTAAGTAATTTTGTGTTCTCTCTCTCTCTCTTTCTACCTAAATAGAGATACACCAGTAATAATATTGAATACTGACCAATGCCCACACACAGCATATGTCCTCTCGGCTGTGATATAACCCGCACTATGCGACAGACGTGATCAATGGCGTCTTTGAACAGTACCAGGTCCATCTTGACCACTCCTGGTGAACTGTTGTACTCTTCCAGTTGATGTAACACATACCTGTGTCAACATTATATTTCAATATCAATCTTATTGAAGTATATCGGATTAACTTGGTAATTATTCATCAAACTTCAACTTGTTATAGCGCGAATCAACACTCAACTACCCACTATAATAGCGAAATGAAAGCGGTGGTACCTTCACGGTGTATATCACACACTTATAAGGCAGATCAGGTTGCTCTCCTGCTCGCTCGTTTAATTCTCTACAATGGGACACACCAATACACTTTACATTCTTCTGGTTCCTGGCCCAGCTGGTGACTAGCAACCTCAATGAAATAAGCCTGTTTGTCGTATAAGGCCAGTTTCCCACAACCCGTCGTTTCACAGTTCAGGCCGGTCGCATCTGATCAGGCCTGTGGTCTGCCTTTGCCCGTCCAATTAGCTAGGACAGTGCATGCGTGTACACGAACACATGATGGAGTCGACGAACGATTGTCTGGCTGTAGTGTCAGGAGGGCACAGGCCGACATGGCCTTTACAGGTACCAACACGGATCGAGAGAAATCCGGCTTTAGTCGTATAATAAATAGTCCTAGCACTTACTTGCGTAAAGCGATCGGATCGTTAAGGTCATCGTAGACTTCGAATGGATTCAGAAAGTGTCCGAAGGATGGTGCAGTCTTAGAAGGACAGAGCGCGTGGAAAGTCAACTCGAAGTGTTTGCCCAACATGTCGCTCACGTTGTTCATGAACCAATCGCGGTCCCTGATCAGTTTAAAACCTTCAACCTCAAAGAAAACTAGCAATATAGTTCATACTTTCGATTGTCAGCATTTGCTGGAACTATAGTCCTACTAATATTATAAACGCGAAAGTTAGTGAGTATGTAAGTATGTATGGATAGATGGATGTTTGTTACTCTTTCACGTAAAAACTACTGAATGGATTTTAATGAAACTTTACAATAATATAGCTTATACATCAGAATAACACATAGGCTACAATTTATAAAGATTATGTGTGAATTGTTCAAAATATGACGCGGCGCGACGGGAACGGGAAAAAATCCAAATTACCACGCGGACGAAGTCGCGGGCGACCACTAGTAATACATAATAGATAAACACAAAGTAGTGGAATAGTGTACAATTGTGTTTGTTCATCATGTATCATGTCAAGCAATCGCAAATACGATCTACTAGCATTCACGTTAACCCTCCAGCTAAGCCAAAAGTGCTCGTGTTAGGAGTGGCGTCAGTAGTGTGTCGAAACCCAAGTCCAACCCTTTAGCCTAGTGGCTTGCGTTATATGGGTTGTCTACAGCCTAACGTTGAGAGTACTGCAGAGACTGTCTGTTTGAGAGCGCAACGTGAATTTTTGATCGACTTCTCAAAAGAAAGTGAAAAACGTCTACGCATCACTCCAGAATATATTACACTGTACAGTATATGTTACATATTGCTATTCCAATTTAGGCTGCATGCTGCGAACGCAGGCAGCACATGCGGCGGCTGCACGACTGTTTTTTTATGTATTAGTATAGATTTCTGTGATAGACATGCTGAACGCGGCCGCGGCTGCACGTGCTTCCGAGCGTCGACTGTCAGTGTCACGATTATGCTAACTGCATCAGAGATTCAAATGGCTCTTTTAAAAAAGTCTAGCTGTAACGAATACAGGCAATAGGACATACTTCTCTTCTGTAAGCCTGTCGCAGAACACGCGGAAACTCTCATGTACCCACAGCCTCAGGAATCTTGGCTTTGTGTTCGTATAATCCTTATTACTGCGTAGTAGACCCTGCAAACGTTTCAGTGAATGTACGGAAGTGGCCAACCGGCCGGTTACCGACGTGGGATAGAACCAGAACTTCGAAAGATGCGGCATCAGGAGTCCGGCAGCCTCCTGGAGTTATCCTTTCGAGGGCGAACCCGGGTCGTCCGGCAATGGACATAAAGGCGGTAGTTTAAAAAACGGCCAAGTGCGAGTCGGTATCCACACGAAGGGTTCCGTATCATTATCGATACAAACCACAAAAACCACGTTTGTTGTATGTGAGCCTTAAATATTTATTTTATTGTTTTTTAGTATTTGTTGTTCAACTGGCTTACTATTACGATTCATGAGATATGGGACAGACGGTCAGACGGACAGTGGAGCCTTATTAACGGTGTGTTACTACGGCTCCACTGTGTGACAGGGTGTTTAAAAAAGTACCATTAAAGTTACCTGGAATATTTTCGAAATATCTCTCAAGTTGAACAAATAGTGCATCTTGCTCGGCGTCGGCAATAGCTTCGCGCTCACGTGATTGAACATGTCTATTGTTGCTACTAGTACTGTTTTACCTGATAATAAGAAAAGATAATAGGAATTTGAGGGGCGAATATATTGTAACATAACTAGCTGATGCCCGCGGCTCCAGCCCGCGTAGAATAGTTTACTTATTCCCAATTATCAAGGGCCTGCCATATTAGCAAATTAGGTTATATACAGAAATGGAATAACCATCGTTGATGCAGTCCGGTAAAAAAGTTGAGGACCTTAATTTTTCCAAAATTTTCCAAGCAACTTTTTTGGAACGAAGTTCCTTATCTGCGGGGCTAGACGGAAAAAATTAAGACCAAAATTTGTAACGACACTTTTTGCTATATAGTAAGCCGTGCGTGTGTTTCTCTCTCTCTCTCTCTCTCTCTCTCTCTCTCAGCCGTGCGGCGTGCGTGTGTTTCTCTCTCTCTCTCTCTCTCTCATAGAGAGCAAGCCAAAGCCAGTTATTTTCGTTTCGTCTTTGAATTTTTCAAGTGGGCTTGAATGGCCTAATCCGGAACTATAAGGAATAGCGAATAATGCTCAAAGGAGTCACGAGCCCGATTTTGATCAAACTTAAAACCTCATCATTAGATTTTTGGAAAACCAATAATCACTAAAAAAACACACCCTTTATTATTACACCATAAGATAGTGTCGCTGTTAAGGATCAAATTCTGCGAAGTAATGATATACGGCAAATTTAAGGAAAATTCGGAATTTTAATAAAATTCATATTTCATGTACCTAAATTTTGTATCATAATTTGTTTCGCTCGAAATCCCAGAAAAGATCATAACTATCGTGTTTTAAATTATGTTCTGAATGATTCAGCCTGTATATATATTTTATATTTATATATAATAGTTAAATAATATGTATTATGTATATAAATTTTATTACAATTCCTTCACTAATTATTCGAAAGGAACTTCATTCTCTCAAGTTTTTTTTCTTTATAATATCAATCCATTTTAAGTTGTTTTATTTTTCTATTTGTGTCATGTGAGTGTTAGTTTTTGTCTTTGTTTCTGGTTACCGCAAGACTTGGTCTCCTCGTCGAAGTCGAGCAGATGCTGGCTGAGCATGGTGCCGAAGATCTTGTTGAGTTGCTGCGTGGTGGGCGAGGTGAGGTAGAATGAGTGGAAGCAGGACAGCAGGCGCGGGGGCAGGTGCGAGCGCGCGCCGCCGGGCGGGCCCGCGCACGCGCACAGCACCATGTTCTACGTCACATCATACAAGCACCTTGAAACTGAGGAATAACTTAAGGGGGGTTGGGTTAGATGCCGGCGCGGCGGGGGCAGCGGCGGCACGCGGGGAGCACAATTACAATGGAATCGATGAGTTCGAAATTAAATATTGTAAGCCTAATTTTTATCAAAAAATTTAAAAAATGGTCAGATTTTTTAAAAACTAAAACAGTCAAGAAATTGGAAAGGTAAATACCTATCTGTTTGTGATTTTACAGGAATTTTTATTGTAAAACACGGTCGTTATGGGCATTTACATAAAATTTTAGAAGTAACTTCACGCCTGTAATCTAAAATCTGGCACACGCGTAGCGTTGGCCTGGAAGAATTCAACCCAAAAAGAAATACAGCGAGTATAGATTGGCCTAAATTTGAAGTATCACATTGGGGTATCGTTCACTTCGTCGTTATTAGCTCGATTTTCATATTACCGAAAAAAAAACTGTTCCAATTACATTTAACCGACATCTTTTTCTTCCAAAAAAACCTTCTAATAAAAACGAACACAACAAAATAAGATTTAGCAAAATTGGTCCAGCCGTTCTCGAGCCATTAATCTCTTAACCGACCCGACTTTTTTTTTGATATTAGATTTGACATATTTTTTTGCTTCGTTCTCAGAATATTATATTCTCAAAATATTACATTCGCAAAACATTACATTAGCAAAACATTATATTCTCAAAATTTTACCTGTGCAATGAAACAGAAAATATGTAAAATTATTATGTCTAGTTTTTTATTCAAATTGACGAAAAATAAATGCACTTAAAAATAACATAGAAGTCCACACAATGACAACAACGACAAAAGCTATACGAGCAATCTATAGACTCGGACCCTGTGACTCGCTGAAAGAACTATTTAAAGAAATTAATATTTTAACAGTTGCTTCTCAATATGTTTACGACAACATCTTATATGTACGGAAGAACATAGATCTCTTCAAAAAAAAATCCGATAACCATAATTTTAATACAAGAAATAAAAATAAACTGGCAATGACAAAAATTTGACTTCATAAAGTTGGTAATTCGTTTGTTGGCAAATGTATAAAAATTTATAATAAAATTCCTCAGGATTTGGTTGACATGCCTCTTAATAAGTTTAAAATAGTAGTTAAAAAATGTTTGATGATGAAAGGCTACTATAATGTAGACGAATATCTTAATGATAAAATGCATGGTCACCCTAATCTTCTGTTGTTGGCCACTCGTATAATACAATAGAAACTAATTGTAAAAATGTAAACAAAACAATATTAAAAAAGAAAATGGATAATCTACCTGAGTTTCTTGCCGGTATCTTCTTCTCAGGAGAACCAACTTAATTTAGTATTTTTATAATATTACTTGACAATAAATTGTAAAATTTTAACATTCATATGTGCTCTTTATGTGCCGAAACTGAATAAATGAAATTGATTCTTTGATACTTTGAAAAAAAAAACATTGACAACAGAACATTTTAAAACGATACGAACGAATAACGAACACATTTTTCTATTGAAAATTAAAATATGAAAAAATAAAAATTGTTTTTAGAAAAATATCAATTACCTTTCTATAGAGTTTGGTAATATACTCTTAATGTAAATTTGCGAATGTAATGTTTTGCGAATATAATATTCTGAGAACTGAAATATGTTCATCTTCTGCTTTATGAGGGATACTTTTGAACTTGATTTTACAAGAGATAATATTTTGAGAATATAATGTTTTGCTAATGTAATGTTTTGCGAATGTAATATTTTGAGAATATAATATTCTGAGAACGAAGCTTTTAGGTCATCGAATTATGTAACTATTTTTCGCAGATGAGCAAACTAACCTTGACATTCTTCCGCCACTGTTTCTCCCTGTCGTACCAGTAGCCGTAGTCGTGCCACGCTCGCACCAGCTCGAGCGGCGGCTGCGACCCGTACTCGTCGCGGACAGGCATGTTGATGTCGTCCATGAACGCTATCATATATTTACCTGACCACACACAACATTCCGACTCAAATTACAATAGTTAAATAAACATGGGTATTAGAACACGCGTTAGGTTTTAAAGAAACGAGCCTTGTTTATAGTAAAATCAATGGTAAATATGATGTTCAAACTTTTAATTCATAGCATTATTTCGCTAAAATAGAAGACATTACAACGTCAACATATGTTTCACCTCTACACGAGGCATCATATTGTCTGAACATCATATTTACCATTGCTTTGTCATGGACTTTCGCCAGGTAACGCCTGATTCCATCCAATATTTCTTTATAGTATCCAACGAGGGTTTTAATACCTAGTTATATGCAGTTTCATACACTGCTTTATCTAAAATCATGCTATTTTGAACTCATTAGTACACAATAGAGACGCCCGGCAATGGACGTAAGAGCAACTGCGCTTGCGCACACTTAAAAAAAGAAAACTAGTACACAATATTCCACTTCCACTAATTTTATTCATAAAACTTGACCAGCTTCGCCTTACAGAATTATCGCACATAAAACGACCGGTAACCTTGCACGCATTGACAATAATTGCCTCCACTCCATATTAATTAAGATAAATTGGTACTCTGATGATGCCATAAGGCGAAACCGGTCAGGAATTACCAAATATAAAAATTATTGTAGAAAGGTGAACAAGTGAGATTTTTTTTTTAAATGGATTACTTAGTTATGAATTGATCAAAAATATTTTGCTAGTGTGAAAAAGTAGACTACGCGCAGCGCAACGAGCGATAAGCGGCTTCCCGCTTGAAACGGTACTTCCATCCTTGAAGAGGGTTAGAAGTTTTGAGGTTATTTATAAGTTCCACCAAGTGCCGACAATCGAAAGCATCAATTATATAAATTAGTACATTACTGCAAAAAGTACTATACAAGCTTTGGCCACAACTAGGCATTGAAAGACCTTATGTGGTCAGGCTCAGCCGAAATTTACACATTCGTTCATCAATGCCTCTTTTCTCTTTTGATGGCCGCTGCGTTTTAAATGTTACTACAAATATAAAGCATGGGCGGGTCGCTAGTATCTTTATAAATTGTTGCCTATGTGTTCTGATGTATAAGCTATATTATTGTAAAGTTTCATTAAAATCCATTCAGTAGTTTTTACGTGAAAGAGTAACAAACATCCATACATACATACATACATACATACTCACAAACTTTCGCGTTTATAATATTAGTAGGATTATTATGACTTGCACGTTATCTGACTAACCTCCAGCGGGTACATAGTTCCCCTTAGTCCTCTTCTCGAGCCTGGCCTCAATGATGTCCTGTACGTTAGCCGCCGTCGTCTGTGCCGACATGTTCAGCACTTGTGTGCTGTACCTATTTTTAAACAACAATAAAAAAACTGGACCATGTTGAAATGGCACCACACACACGAAGTACCAGATTTCAAATACAGAAAGAATCATTAAAATCGGTTTACTCTGTCCAAAGTCTTGTAACAACAACAAACATAAGTTAAAAATATGGCAAAAATATGCCATATTTTAGAGTTTTCGAAAGTTTTTTCATAAAATCTAAAAAATGTCACATGACTTGAAGTTCAACATCATTTTAGAGGTCTTTGACCATGCTGAGTTGATTGCAGCTGGTCTTGAGTCTCTAACTATTACCGTTCTCGATTTGACCTCGTTTTGACCTTGACCTTGAGAACACAGGTCAAGTTCATTTAAAATAAAATAAAATAACGTTTATTATCTTTAAAATTTTTAGAAAATTATTTAGATACATCAAAAGTTGGTGTGACTCTACCGAGGGTTCCAAAATGCAACGAGACTGAGAAGAGCCCGCAAGAAACTCAGTTCGGCTTTTTTCCAAAATATTTCATCTTAAATCTAATACAGAGTTATTTAGAAAGGAGCAATTCGTGTTACAACCAGGCAGCCTTGTCATCTAAGAAATCATTAATACTATAATAAGCTTTATGGCATAATTTACGTTTTATTAGTTTTTTAAATTTATTAACAGATAAATTTGCTATTTCGGTTGTCAATGTATTGTACATTCGAATAAAGTTCCCCGCAAAAGAATTACTCACTTTATGAAGCCTAAATTTAGGAACAGCCAGTTTATCCTTATTTCTTAAGTTTAGATTATGATTATCACTATTTTTCACAAATTTACTTTTGTTATACAATAAAATTTCATAAATATTTTTAGAGGTCTTTGACCATGCTGAGTCAATTGGCGTTTACACTGAATCTCTAGTTCTTACCGTTCTCGAGTTGAAAGTTGTTTACGGACGGACGGACGGACGGACGGACATTACTGTTGTATAAGAGATTTTCGTTTCGAAAACTCTAAAAACAGTCGAATTGAGAGTCGTCTCCATTTTCGAGCTGGTTATAAATTACTAAACAACGCTAGCTATTTTTTTGTACAAAATTTACTAGATAGTAGTAGTATGGTACAACTTACTTTTCACCATCCAACTGAACCAAGGTGCCCTGAACTAGGTACGTTTTGCCAGTACCTGTGGGGCCACCTATAAGAACTCCATACCCAGCCTTCAACATCTGCAGAGCTATTATTTGCACTCGAATAAATTCCACTGTTGGCACCAAAATCATGTGGAACCCGAGCCTAAAAGTAGATTTTATTTATTTTCGCTAAAATGATATTAAGCGGTACTTGACCCAGCGACCTTTTTCTTGGAAAGCCGAGAGAAAAAAAAAACTTTAAATGAGGTAGGTACCAACTAAGACCGCTGATGAAGACATGGAAACAAGGAAACCTTCTTGGGTCTCTATAGGTCTTATCGTAAGCACGGCAGTGACTTCCTTGTCATGGTGGCAGTCAATTCCTAAGAGTAATACCACCACTGTCTTATTTGCCAAAGTAAGTTAGGAATAATGAAAAACGACGAGGATAAATTGGCAAACAAAGTCCACAGATTCATTATGAAAAATCTGACCGGTTTCTCATAATGAAGTTGTTCTACTGTTGTGTATAGGGCAGCAAGTATAGTCAACTTACACAGGGTTAAACCTCCAGTTATCAGGCAGTTTGTCTTCCCAAGGTTTAAACAGTCGCAGTCTCTCGTCTACGTAGTAATCGTACACAGTGTCCTTGAGTGGGAATATACCCTCGTTTTCTCTGACCCAGTTGTCCAACTTTCTACGGGGCTCTTCTTCTAGAGTCGCACATATCGACCAGATCATACTATCATATCAGAATTGTCAGATTAGTTGTAGTCGTAAACGTTCTCTCAATTGCTTTTACAAAAATAAAAGGAGAAAGGACGTCATTCACTTTTCATATATTTTTGGTCGAAATTTTGAGAGTCCAAGCCAAAGCAAAAAAGTACCCGATTATGTTAAGAACTAATCCTCACTAGCATTTTAGGATCAAAATTAATGATGTCCTTTCTAGAAACGAGGTCGTTATCGAAATATTTAGGTATAATTCACTGTGATGACGGATCATCCTTGCAATTTGGTCATGAAATGCAAACGGGTTAAACACGTTAAAAATAGTTCAAATAATGACCAGTACCTAATTTTAAAGCATGACTAGATACTCCAAAAATGACATAAAATTAATAAAAAAAGCCAACACAATCGAGCCTGTTGACATGTTATATACCCAGAGCATTTTTTTGGAAAATGAATACCCGCAAGAAATCCTAGTACAGGATGAAATACTAACGCGAAAAGGAATCTCATCTTGGATAGTCCTTCATTGTCTTCCTCGTCTGGTCCTGGCGGGGCGGGCGAGGGCTGCATGCCCAGTAGACGACACATGGAGCGGACTCCAGTTAACTCCTGGCCCTTCACGCTCTCACCCTCCACCAGCTTTAGCCGTTTGAGCTCCAACACGGGAGTCAAAATGTTTTGGAAATGACGACGGAGCTGGGGCAAATATTTTACTTACTTCTTGTTTATTTTTATTTATTTATTTATGTACAACACACAGAGAAAAATAAAACAATAAGAAGAATACAAAGTGAACAGTGAGCAGTTAGTACAAGGGCACTACTTATTCCTAAAGGAATCTCTTCCAGCAGACCAGAGATGCTTCTTTTTAACCCGGTAATGTGTTCCCATGGCAATTGGGAACGAGTAAAATAATACACGGTGTAGCCGCGGTAATTAGATATGACTGAAAAACAGTGGCCGTGAGATTTCTTACCAGATTCTTACTCACAGGCTCTACCTGTTGCTTTGCGAATCTGGCAGTAAATGTAAATCTAGGTCACTCTTTTTAATTTTGACATTCACAAGTGTTTTTATAACCCAAATGAATAAACGTTTTGAACCTTTGAATCAGCTAGTATTGAATATTCTGATTATGGATGAAAACGACGTAAAAAAGAACAAAAAAAGTGTAAGTCAAAGTGGAAATCCGTGCCGTTGACTGTTTGAAGTTTGTGACAGCCTCATATTGCGTGTGGAACCTGGCTGTGTGTGGATACTGGCGAAAAATGAGCGCCATAAACGCATCTGTCTACCACTTCGGGGATAAAGACGTAATTTTGTGTGTGTGAATGAAAATAATTCACAAATTCTGACCTTATAACAATCATAGGTCAGATATTTAGAAATTTTTCTTTGGTTCACTCTTATCACCAAAATGGAGATAAGAGCCATATATGTAGATTGATGGAAATCTTGACTCCTCACCATGTCTCTATACTCCGGGTCGTCGACAGTCTCCAGCCAGGAGTTGACGAAGGGCCACCAGCCCCAATCCTTGTAATCATTGTACACCATACCGTTACGTGACACCGTGGCTGGAGAAGCCACAGCCAGATCTAAAGTCTCGATCAATATTGATACCTAGAATAAAACAAGTATGTATACGATTGGAAAAATTTTAAAATACGATTTTACCCTGACGCAGAGAATTTTGAGTATAGTATTGCTAACAAACCTGTGCCGGCATAGATATCCTCTCGCTATTCACTAGAGTGAGTAGCTTGTTGTCGTCCATGACAGAGTTCAGATTTTCGATCCAAATGGCGTCAACGGGCCCGTCGAAGATGATCCATTTTTGTTCTGGGGATTCATCTGGAGGATATTTTTACATTAATATAGATGTAATCTAAAATAATCCTTAGACTGAAGTCACGTCTTTCTCCTTAAAGGGGTAGACAGAATGGTTGTACCAAATCTATAAAAATATTTTTTTTATCAAATAAGAACGCTTTATCGCTCAAGCGTTTTTCCACCAGCGTGGGCGCAATGCGTGTCGATGTCAATGTCAAATTTTATACAATTATGAAATGCGTTTCATGACGCGCGGGCAGACCTTCCTTTTGCTATGGTACCCAGCTAGTCGCGAAGTTATTTGACGTTGACAGTGCGGACGAGATCCACAAGAAAGTGCCCTTAGGACTGTAAAATTACTATTTCTACCGCAGCCACATTTGGTTTGGCAGTCCTTCTAATAATTTAACACCACCATTTGGATATATCGGGTAAACCTACGAACTAGCATCACAACCCACCTTGACAGACAATCCTCATGACAGACGACAGTACACCATCCTTCCACTCCCCAGTAGCGAGGTTGTACTCTCCGTAAAGTTCCCCTAGTGTCAGCGATTTAGGGTTAATAGGGTACACATTGACAATCTCGAAGCCGGCCAGCCTTTGTCTGTGCAAGCGGGTGAGGGTTGCCGCTAATATTTTCCAGGAGACTGTTTTAGCGGTGTTCGTGTTGCCGAGGAGGATGGACGAATGACGAGAATTCTGGACCGAAATGACGAGAATTATTTAGTTTTTAAATAAAACGTTTAAGAAAAACGAATTATATAATGCATAAGTAAAAATATTAAGAAGACCAATGAAGATTTTATATTTACCTACTACAAAATAATTAAAAACCGGCCAAGTGCGAGTCGAATTGCGCACAAAGGGAACGTACCAAAACGGCACAAAAAATCACGTTTGTTGTACGGGTACCCCCTTTATTATTTATTATACTCTGTTTTTTAGCGTTTGTTGATAGAGGCAACAGAAATAAATAACACATCTGTGAAAATTTCAACTTTCTAACTATCGGTTTATGAGATACAGCCTAAGGATACAGCCCAAGATGGACAGACGGACGGACAGCGTATTCTCAGTAATAGGGTTCCCGTTTTACCGTTTGGGTACAGAACCCTAAAAAGCGAGTATGCTTCAGGCCACAGGACTGAAGTAAAACTTGCTATAAGAGTGAGAAAGAAACACATGTCTCTATTACCCTTACTCATACACGAAACGTAAATCTCTCTCTTTCTATTTTCACTAACTTATATCTCCCTCTCAACTTTCCTTCGCCTCGCCCACAACGCTCACACAATTTTTGTAACGCCCTCGTCACGCATTCACCAGCTTACTGAAGTTTTAAGAAAATGGATAATCTACCTGAGTTTCTTGCTGGTCTCTTCTCAGGAGAACCAAATTACCGAACCAGCGAAAGAATCATTTTCTAATGGTTATTTATGTACCTACTTAATTTAGTATTTTTATAATATTACTTGACAAAATTGTAAAATTTTGACATTCATATGTGCTCTTTATGTGCCTAAACTGAATAAATGAAATTGATTCTTTGATTCTTTGATTCTTTACTTAAAAAAGTGTTTTAATACATTTAAGCTGTGGAATTTCGATTTTATTATAAAGTAAGTGTTTTATCATATTAATAAATATGTTAGGACAATTCACACAACGCCATCTAGTCTCAAACTAAGCAGAGCTTGTGATATGAGTACTAGATATACTGATATAAATACTTATATATAAAATTCTCGTGTCACAGTTTTCGTTGCCATACTCCTCCGAAACGGCTTGACCGATTCTCGTGAAATTTTGTTTGCATATTGGGTAGGTCTGAGAATCGGACAACATCTATTTTTCATCCCCCTAAATGTTAAGGGTAGTCCACCCCTAAAGCAAAACAACGTTTGCCGGGTCAGCTAGTACTTATATACAATTTTTTTTGTAAATACACACATATTATACATAGGTAACATCCAGACTTCCGTACAAACGTATATATCATCACACAATGTTTGTCCCAACCGGTAATCGAACTCGAGACTCCGAAGTCGAAAGCGAATGCACTACCGACTACGCCACCGAAGCAGTCTCAGTAATAATACCTACTAGTTATGCCGGCGAACTTTGTATCGCCTCAAATATACAAAAAAAAAAAAAAAAAAACATGCAAATGTATGTATTATTAATTATAATTGAAAAACGCGACAGACGGACAGACAAATTGTCGTATTAAATATATAGATAATCCCTGAGCACAAAATCACGAAAAAAAAACAAACCGAATTCAAATTACCGAAATAGTAGAATCGAGAGCCTCCTACTTTTTTGAAGTCAGTAAAAAACAAACAACTCACCTTCGTCTCATAAGTTTGTATAACTTTATGTAATGCTGCCTTCACTGGCTGTAGTCCAACTAGTCTCATCTCAGCAGATATCGCCGTCTCCAGCACGTCATAGTCCAATGTTGGCACATCCACATCGGGGAAGATATCCTGCATTATCCCGTCAAATAGGGGCACGTCTTTCGCGGTCAGACGAGCCACATTCATGTCTCGCATAGCTAGGATTACCATCTGGACAGAAACGGAATATTTTGTATTACAGAAAGCCAATATTCTCGCAAAACTGAGATTTTACGACCAGGATTCTTATTTCGTAAAATTGTTTTATACATTTGTGAGTGCGTTTGGAGTGATATATTCGAATTTAATGACGTAAGTAATGTTGTCTTATTAGAAATATGATTATTCGGTTTATAATGATTCTATTTAGGTAATAGTTTTTAAAAAATACATCGTTATAACTAATATATAAAGCCCCAGAAAGTTACCGATTTCCGTTCAGTTATTTTTACGATGTTTGTCAGTGAAAAGTATAAATAAAGATACTTTTTATCTCTGTAAATTCATTAGAACTCGTTTTGAGAACGATTATGTACGTAATTATTATTTCAGTGTAATAATAGCTGGACAAATTTGGTGGGAAACCGTTATAAATCGGCCCGGTGATTTTATGTTTCAAACATCTTGAGGTCTTTTATCAAATTATTTACGTTATTAGATAGCATAGGTCCTTATTCTTTGAAATTCATTTGAATTTTCATTAATTCCTTGAAATTTAGCTAACAACGGGGTTTCCGAATTTTGGACTATTAGAATAATTTTTTTTTTTTGCATTATTATTCATTTTTTGGGGCTTGATCATCAAATATATATCAATAAACCTATTGCCGTTTACAGAATCGTAAAATATGATTTGGTTGTAGAGATATTCCTTTTTTTCTACAAGATAGTAAGACAACGTCACGATGTCATCACCCGCCCGTGCTCCCATTTTTTTTTTTTGGGTGGGTTGACAGGTTAAATTTGATATTGATTACAAAAGTAGTCCAAGACGCCTAGCACTTTAATTGGCTGTGCCATAGCGGCTGGCACGTAAGATTTTGTTGCCTTACACAATTCATCGCAAGGCAACGTGTTTCAATTTTTTTTCAAAATTACGTTTAAGCTGCTACTTTTTATTAAATTAATTTGGCTATTTTAGATATAACCCATTATAGGTGTGCCCGGTGATGGCAATAGGCTTGCCCCCTTTTATGGGTAGGGTTATGTACAAAATGGCCGAATGAATTTAATAAAAAGTAAGCAGCTGTAATGTAATTTTGAAAAATATTGAAACCCGTTGCCCTGCGATGAAATGTTGATGAAAGGCAACAAAATCTTACGTGCCGGTCGCTATGGCACAGCCAATTAAAGTCCTGGGCGTCTCGGACTTTCGGGTCAAATTACATGTGAATGATATCAAACCTCAGACTCCGGCAAATGAGGATAGGCCCGTCTCTTAGAACCAGCGTATCTGAGTAACGCGACCATGGACCGCAGTCCGAAGTCGTAATGGTCCTGTTTGGACAACTGCTGCATGGCCAGTTGGTACAGCGTGAACACCTGAAATTAAGGATTACCTTGGTAATTTTATGGTCTAACGAGTCATATTGAACTGGAAGATACTTTGATCGTGAATATATTCGATTCGTTCCTGGTTCTTGTGATAAGAACGTTGAGGATTCATTTTAACCACTTTGTACGAAAGCGAGACGTCTTCCTCATCGAAGTGGTGAGTATGGATATGTGCCTAAATTTCAAAAGCCTTTCATAACCCTTGCTGAGCAGATTGCTGTTTCCGGTCCCAATAGGTTTTTCAAGAGCCTTTTCCATCTATCATGTAATGTCTTGATTGCTTCGGTGGCGTGGTAGGTAGTGCATCGGCTTGCGACACCGGACTCTCGGGTTCGATTCCCGGGTCGAATCAAATATTTGTGTGATCCACAAATGTTTGTTTCAGAGTTTGGGTGTTTTCTATGTGTATATAAATTTAGAAATATATAAGTATGTATATCAGTTGTCTAGATCCCATAGCACAAGCTTATAGCTTAGTTTGGGCTAGATGACGTGTGAGAATGTCCAAAAATATTTATTTATTTATTTATAATGCCATACCTACTTAATAAACTAGTAATATTGAGTCAACTCTTTTGTAAACCTGCCACATAGGTCCCTATAATGCTGTCTTGAAGTATTCAGAAATAAATATCAAAGTGAACAGTGAGTCTCATGATCTACATAACCTTACCAAGTTACCTTTTTAGCGTTCAGTTTGTACGCTGTAAATCCATCAGAAAACAGTGTGTTTTCAGCTATGGTCAGCGAGTCTGGCACGCACATAGCAATTGGACGAAACATAGACTTCAAGTTGTCTGGCAACTCTGTACGGCCGGCGTAACTGTGGGCAAATAAAAATTATTTAGCTATACGTAGACAGAACATCTTACAGCCAGGGTTGGCACAGCCAGATACTTGAGTCGATAGCCAATTATATAGCAGAAAATATATGAATTAAGTCACGTGACCAACATCTTCAGCGATATCATTGGTTGAATAAGTCGATCGAATTTAGTCGACACTGCCATGCTCAGAGGGCAGGATGCGTAAGAGGCATAGATGAACATTTTAACCAAATGTCCCAAGACTGTTCCAAATCAATCAATCAATACATATAATAAAATTGTAAGTGGTCGATGTCTGTACATCGAAGATATAATAGAGAAACTGTTGTAGGGGGGCTTTATGAACGCAATAGAACCCAAAACAATGGTTTTTAGAATTTTTGTCTGTTTGTCTGAATGTTTGAACACGCTAATCTCAGAAACGGCTTAACCGATTTGAATGCGGTTTTCAGTAATGCATAGTGGTTTATATCGACCTAAAGTAACACGCAGGCGGAGGTGCGGGCAACAGCTAGATATAATAAATCAGTAACTGGTGATCATGAAAACTATAACACGCAGGCGGCGCTGCAGGCAACAGCTAGTTAACTATAGCTACTGGTTGGAACAAGTGCAAAAATAAAAAATCAAGAAATAGTTTTTAAATAGCCACTGCTGGATTTTTAACCAGAAAAACAAACATATTTCGACAGACAATCTAATCTCTTTCCTGTTGATAAATTATTGTTTTTATAAAAAGTTTCCATTTGATTAAAAACAGAAAGTAAATGTAAACAGCTTAATCCGTATCATATCTATATATGACATTATTAATTATTCCAACTTGATAGTAAATAGAGATTTAGGTAAATGGGGTATAAAGATATAAAATTATGTCTAGCCTAAATGCACGCAGACACTATTATACTTATTTATTAAGCACGTCCGAGACGTCCAGGACTTTTTGGCTGTGCCACAGCGGCTGGGACGTAAGATTTTCTTGCCTTTCATCAACATTTCATCGCAAGGCAACGGGTTTTAATTTTTTTTTCAAAATTGCAATATAGCTGCTACATTTTATTAAATTAATTCGGTCAATTTGGACATAACTCATTATATGCTCATCTGCCTAACCCTTCGGGATATAGGCGTGATGTGTGTACAAAAGCCAATCGTTTTAATTTTCGGCCACAGTTCCTGTTCGGTAATCACTGCATTTTCTTGCGAATATTTCTCTAAATGTCTTCCATTAGATGACAAAATGCAGAAGTTCATAATTTGTATGTCATTGCTGTTGGCTCTTTGTATAAAATGCGAATCAAAAATTTAAAAAGCAATGAACTCAGAGATTGTAAGTATGTCTGTGCTTGCATAGACAACTGCAAGCCAAGTTTTATGCTCCAAAGGTGCAGGAGTGCCACAACTTAAGATATTATAGACCCAAGACCATCTCACCTGCAAGTGGTGCACGAGTATGGTGGCGAGGGTCTGACAAACATCAAACTAAAGGTTAGCGGCAAGGTGACTGACGAAAAATGGGCTTATGACTTGCTTAGGGGAAACTTGGTTAAACATTATGTACCTATGTATAATAAATATTGATAGACACAAAATTGGTTGAACGTCAGACTCGAGAGTCGAATCAATTTGCAAGTACATAATTTAAAGTATCAGTTATTTAGTTCTAATAGCACAAGCTCTACTAACTTTGAGATAAGATAGTCTTGTTTTCAATTGTCGTAGGTAACATATTTATTTTCCAGTGATATGTTTGATCGAAAAAGAAAGTACATAATGTATAACACTGCAAAGGTATCTAGACCGAACGGTGAAGGACATCAAATGTGGAGTCCTTACCAGATACACGATGGGTGGTGGTGTAACAATGGTCCCAAACCGGGAAAACGTTGCAACGTTCAATGTCAAGGGAGGATTAACATCTTTGAATATAATATTTTTCTATGCAACGAAGTATGTTAACATTTCTCAAATAATTTCACAATATGAATCGCATATAAAGCTATAGCCTGATGTCGTAGATAGCAGAAAAGTCTGGCTATTAGAAAGGAGTAGCCATCAGTGTTTATTGCCAGGTTCTTTTCTCACTGGCTTTATCTATTGCTTTGCGAATCTGAAAGTAAAAGTAAATGTAGAAGCAATAACCTTGACGATCATTCATGATTAAAGTTATTTTTGAACGAGTTTCGTTTCCTTAATTCAATTGTCTTAATTTCAGAACTAACACGGACGACATTACAAAGGCGTCTAATTGTGCCAAGACTGTACGCAGCACACAAGGGTTTAGCGCTTGGACCACGTGGATGACAGAATGTAAGGGCAAGCAACTGCCTAGCATTAGCGAATGTTGACATTATCCATTGTTCACGCACATCTGCGAGGCGCGTAGAACGGACCGCGCGCCTGTGATTCCAACTTGGAACCGCTCGGCCAATCAGGGCCCAGACTGGTCGCCGTCCGTCCACCACCACTACAAGACGCAAGATTCGACCTTCAAGTCAGAACACTCAAAACCACCACGACCGAAGGCCGCGTCCCGTTACAAAAAGGCGCGGCCTTTTTGTAACGGTCGCATAATACGAATGTATTGTAATTTATCTAAATAAGTATCTTCAGTACATTAACAGAGTGTTTCTCATTTTACTTATGTCCTGTCGCTGACATAAATTGGCGCCCCCGGGTGGGCGTCCTTAGTAACTTTACGGTATGAATCGCAAAATTGATTTTTAGACTGAATGTGAACCAGCGTCAGTTCCTTTTCAGCTACCAAGACCACCACCATATTTTAAGTTAGAAAGAAAGAAAGAAAGAATATTTTTTATTGTTGCATCACAACTTAACACTCAACTTTACACAAAGAAAAATATAACTTATGTGTGGTCTTGATGGCCATCAACTAATCAAGCATTACCTTGACATTGGCGAAATCATAGATGAACGTCGATGGAGCCACGTTTTTACAAAAGAAAAAGAAGAATAAATGCTACCGAGTATGGTGTAGGCGACTCATGTATTACGTTTGTCCGTATACTCCTCCTAAACGCCTGAACCGATCTCCTTCAAACTTACCACAGTGGTAACGTGTGGCGTTAGCATCGGCATCAAACCCTCGATGAAGTACCTAGGGATCGTACTTCATAGACGATGGAACTTCGGACCACATTTCCCAAGTTTGGTCTCCAAAGTGACGGGGGCATTAGTCCCACTTTCGCGACTCATGCCCAACCTAAAGGGACCCAACGCCTCCTGCAGGAGACTGTACCTGGGGGTCGTGCGCAGTATGGCCTTATACGGGGCTCCCGTATGGGCGGATAGATTGGCGGTCAGGGTGAACGCGACTCTGCAAAACAGACCACTGCGAACCTTGGCCGTCAAAACCATACGGGGGTACCGCACGATCTCCGGAAAGGCGGCATGTCTCTTAGCAGGGACCCCTCCATGGGACTGGGAAGCGAGAGCCCTTCCGTCATTGTTTCAATGGCACAAGAAGGTGCTGGAGAGGGACCACAGGCCTGCAACTCGAGAAATCGAGGACCAACGGTCCCAACTCCGCCAGGATCTCATGAAGACTTGGAGGGTGCGACTTGAGCAACCAAAGTGGGGAAACACCGTCATCGCGGCGGTGAGACCGATCATAGACGAGTGGCGAGATGGGGCATGGTGACCTCACGTATCGTGCGATGCAGATCGTTACCGGGCATGGATTCTTCGGTAGCTATCTGTTTCGAATCCATCGTGAGGTCACACCCCGGTGTTAACACTGCGAGGTTTCCGACGACGACACCGCACTCCACACGTTGGTGGAGTGCTCGGCGTGGGCGAGTCAGCGCCGGGACCACGTAGTAGGTCTGGGCGTGGATATCCTCTCGCTGGAAACCATGCTCCAAGCCATGGTCTCCAGCGCGAGTAGGTGGAACGCGGCCGTGTCCTTCTGCGAGCAAGTCATGCTCGCGAAGGAGGCAGCCGAGAGGGAGAGGGAGCGTAACCTCCCCGCTGAGTTCCGCAGTCAGCGGCCAGGGCGCCGCAGACTCATTTACGCCCAGGACCATCGACCTCCATGATCGGGGCCTGAGGACGGCGGGATAGCCACCCACCGTCCTTACAGAAGCAGGCTAGAAAGGTCGCGTGCTGTGGGGCTGAGGCGGAACCAGATTCACTCACCGACGCGGTATAAAACTCAACCCGAACGACGCGGGATTTTCATTCCGACCAAACGACAAAAATAATAAAGATTATTATTACTAAAAAAAAATGCCCCCGAAGAGGCCACCCAGGTGGCCAAAGTCCGCCGGGCGTCCACTGGATACCTTCGGGTGTTACCAGAGACCCCGCAGCAATGGACATGGGAGCGACCGCGCTCTCGCGGAATTAAAAAAAAAGAAAAAAGTGATAACGTGTGGCGTGAGGGTGGTTTAGAACAAAAAAAAATGGAATATCGGACATACCATCGAGGAATAATCACCGAAAAACACTTCGCTCAAATTTTTGCAACAGCAGCATGCATTGCATACCTAGTTAACTTATTAATAAAATATCGGAATCGAACCTAGGATCTCAGGGACGGCAGTCGCATACTCATACCACTACGCCACAGAGGCAGTCAATTATCCATAGTTTTGCTTCTGCTCTAATAGCAGGAATGTACTTGGTTCTAATAGTACAAGATCCCACTGCAGAATATTGCGCTCATCGAGTATTTAACTTAACTCAAAAAAGACAGCTGACTTGTGGGGTATTTCTGTAAAATTGCTTCAGTCCATTATTGTCAATATATCTCCACATCTAGCTGCGATATTTAATAAATGTGTCAATAGTGGAGTGTTTCCTGATCTCATGAAATACAGTAAAGTGATACCTTTATTTAAAACTGGATCAAAAAGCGAACCTGGTAATTTTAGACCAATTTCAATACTACCTGCCATTAGTAAAATTTTTGAATAAATTATATTGCAGCAATTACAATCACATTTTAATTCAACTATGCTACTACATAATGAGCAGTATGGATTCACAAGAGGTCGTTCTACCATTCACGCAGGGGTAACACTTCAGAAGCATATTTTCAATGCCTGGGAGAATAAGCAAGATGCCATTGGTATATTTTGCGATCTCTCCAAAGCTTTTGATTGCGTTGAACATAATACCCTATTACGGAAACTCAATTATTATGGTATCAGAGATTCGGCACTGGACCTAGTTGCCTCATACCTTAGTGATAGAATACAACATGTTGATATCAATGGTAGTCGGTCTTTAGGGGCTTCTGTAGCTATGGGCGTGCCACAAGGATCAATTCTAGGTCAGTTTCTATTTTTAGTTTACATTAATGATCTACCGTTCTATGTACAGAATTTGTGCGACATTGTTCTATTCGTCGATGATACATCACTTATTTTTAAAGTTGATCGCAAGCTGAGGAATTTTGACGAAGTAAATAGTTCACTTGCACTAGTTCTGGATTGGTTTACAACCAACAATTTACTTCTGAACGCAAAAAAGACGAAGTGTGTTAGATTTAGTATGCCTAATGTTCAGAACTACGGTACTAATATTATTTTGAACGGTGATACCCTTAATCTTGTAGAATTAACCGTATTTTTGGGTATTACTCTAGACAGTAAATTACAGTGGAACGCCCAAATATCGGGTCTTGCAGGGAAACTTAGCTCTGCGGCTTTTGCTATTAGTAAAGTCAGACAGCTCACGGATGTAGAAACTGCCAGGCTGGTTTATTTTAGCTATTTTCACAGTATCATGTCGTATGGAATTTTACTGTGGGGCAAGGCAGCTGATATAGAGATCATTTTTATACTCCAAAAGCGAGCTATACGTGCGATTTATAAACTGAATGCACGAGTTTCTCTTAGAGAAAGATTTAAAGAAATAGGCATTTTAACAGTTGCATCACAATATATATATATGCGAATATTATGTTCGTTAAACAGAATATACATTTATACAGTGTGAACAGTGACATACATGCAATAAATACTAGAAATAAGCATAAATTGGTTGGGACGTATTATCGTTTACAGAAGGTTCATGACTCCTTTGCAGGATTTGGTGTGCGTTTTTATAACAAAATTCCTCTAAACATTATGAACCTTCCTTTGAATAAATTCAAAGTGGCTGTTAAGACACACCTCCTAAAAAAGGTATATTATACTATTAAAGATTATCTAAACGATACAGAGAAATGGCAATGAGCTGCTTGCTCATCACTCGAGCTACATAGGGGCTACTTCTGTTTCAAATGTTGTTTTGTTGCTGAAACTCACTTATTATTGTTAAATTATTATTATTATGATATTGTAAGGTATGGGTACTTTGAGATTATGTGGCACCTTTAACTAGTATTTAACTTTTTTTTGTGAATAACAGAGATTCATCATTTTTAAGTTCACTTGGTCCACACATGGTCACGTACTGCCCTTGCCCTCTTTTTATTGTTGTAACAGAATCATTGTATTTACTGACGAATAAAAAGAGTGGCCGTGAGTTTTTCTTGCCAGGTTCTTTCCTCACAGGCTCTACCTATTGTCTTGCGAATCTGGCGGTAAATGTAAATGTAGAAGCATTTTCTTTTTTTTTTTTGACGTTCATAAGTGTTACTTTGTGACCTAAATGAATAAAGATATTTTGATTTTGATTTGCTAAAAACTAAATTTTTACTCATATTTATGATTAGGAGAATATATACCTACTAGGTTGCCTATAAAAATGTGGCCGCTAGTAATTTTAATTAAATTATTGTTAATTGATTTTGGGGACAAAATTTCGCTAACTTGTTTTTTAAATAAAATTTCGTCCACTTCACGGCAATATATATATA
Source organism: Nudaria mundana (assembly GCA_963556515.1). Lineage (NCBI taxonomy): Eukaryota > Metazoa > Arthropoda > Insecta > Lepidoptera > Erebidae > Nudaria > Nudaria mundana. The sequence goes on from OY748293.1 coordinate 1,844,969, forward strand.
AAGACTAAAAAATCACGGTTGCCGTTGCGCACTTGACCGCACCTCTTCGCAGCCAGGTGCAAACAGGTATGATTTTGATACATTAATGCGTTCACAACGTACATTTATTATTTATATTCAAATTAAAGCAATTTTTTTCCTTTTTATTATGATAAACGGTTGCTTAATTAAATCTGGCCGCAAATAACGGTTGCTGGCTGTTAAAGATGGTAAATATTTAAGGCAGAGTGAAAGACAGCGCGTAACATCATTAGTCAGACGAGGATAGCGATATTTCTATTTTTTGCTAAGATTTTAATAAATATGTAGGTATCAATTTCTTCATCTCTTCTGATATACCTACCAGAAGATTTGCTTACTAAAGACACAGCTACCAATTTAAATTCCAAGGGTCTTAATCGTATTATTTGTTCTCCTTTCTTTAATACTCTGCAATACAATCTATTAGCCTCCCCGTCAACCACTCCAGCAAAGCCAAAAGCGCTGGTACTTGTACTGGTGTTAAGAGTGGACTCAATAATAAGAAGAATATCTTGTCGGGACGTTAGACTAACTCATTAGGTTTTAGATATTAGGCTATGGATGCTTACATGATTAATAGTACATCTAGTGTGCTACAGCTTTTGTGATTATCGTGCTGGGTAGCCAAAGGTTAGAATTTGTAAATAACACTACCTTTTTAGGAATATCAATAGATTCTAAATTACAATGGGTTGACCATACCACCATTTTAGCTAATAAGCTTAGCTCTGCTGCATATGCTGTGAGACGGATTAGGCAGTTGACAGATGTAGCTACTGCTAGGCTAGTTTAGTTTGGTTACTTCCATAGCTTAATGTCCTATGGAATACTACTTTGGGGAAATGCAGCAGATATAGAAACAATTTTTAACTATAGCTTCCCAATTTATATTTGATAACATACTGTATGTCAAGAAAAATATATGTAGCTATACTAAAGTAAGTGACGTCACAGACAGAAATCTACGTAATAAAAATAAACTACTCCCTCCGTGTTATCGGCTTAGCAAGGTTGTCATTCTTTCAAGGGGGAAGGTATACGTTTTTATAATAAATTGCCTGAATCGGTCCTTTGTATGCCCGATAATAAATTTAAAACCTTTATAAAGACCACTTTATGTCAAAAAGCATATTATAAGACAGTTGATTACCTTAATGATAAAAGTGTCTGGCTTGAGCATGGTGTAGGCACCTCCTAAAATGCCGTAATTGTAGCATATTTTGTACTTAGGTGACTATAATATTTTTTTTTTCTTTATACATGCTTTTTGATTTTGACACGAGACCAATGTAAATTTGTCCACATTTAGTCTTAAGAAAATGTGTAAATGAGTCAATTATTGAAAAAGAGTGACCGAGAGTTTTATTGCCAGGTTCTTTCTTTCGGTTCTACTTGCTTTGCGAATCTGGCAGTACATGTAAATATAGAAGCAATGACATTTTTTTTGTTTTAAGTACTTACTGTCGTTTGTAAGAGCCATTTAGTGACCTTTACAAATAAATAAATCATTTCATTTCATTTCGTTTGCGCTGTTGTAGGTACTATAAATTTTTTTACTTGTACAAACTATTGTTACGAGCCGGGGTTCTACCGAATTGAAATGCCGGTCAAACTACCACAAAACACTTTATTTATTACACCACTAATTTACACTTTACTATAAGCTTCACTGAACACTTTTAATCGCACTTGAACTCGCAGGTATAACTCGTATTATCGCTCCGGAAATACTGATGATCCGCCACCGAAGTGCTCCGCCTTTATAGTGCGGTCATTACTCTAGATTACTCTGGAATTTTCACGGAAGAAATATCGCGAACATTCCACACCTTCGAGATGCTTCTAGATAACACGTTACATAGAAGTACCTTGACAGAACATTCCCGAAAGACGTTACGTAGTAGTACTGCGATTTGCTACTAGATGGCGCCGAGTTTGGTAGTCTTATTACTCGCTACGAGATGGCGTTACACTGCCCCCTCCTAAGACATGCTCGTCCCGAGCATTGTCAGGCCCATAATATCGCGCCAATCGATCCACATGAACTATCTTTGGCGCACTTCTTGGACTCTTCCGTATTCGGTAAGTGACATCGTTAATCTTGGTCACAACTCGGTATGGTCCATCCCATTTAGCTTGCAGCTTAGGAGACTTCCCTTTACTGCGGACTGGGTTATGTAACCACACTAACGAACCTTCATCGAAGCTCTTATTGTTTGTCTTTCGGTCGTAACGGGTCTTCATCTTTTCAGACATTTGTTGACCTGATTGTCTGACATGCTCATAAATGTCATTCATCCTGCTGCGCAAGTCATTCGCATAATCAGTGATATTGCGTGGAGCGTCAGGTGGTATACCGGTTAGTAAGTCGGCAGGCAACCGTAATTCTCTTCCAAAGTTCGCATAAGCTGGTGTCACTGACGTGCTTTCGTGAACCGCACTTCGGTAAGACCAAAGAAACGGTTGGATGTGCTTGTCCCAATCTTTTTGCCTGCTTTCCACAACTTTTGCCAGATATCTCTCCAATGTCTGATTAAATCGCTCCACCATTCCATCTGACTGCGGGTGGTAAGAGGTCGTTCTGGTTTTGTGAGTACCCATGACCCGTCAAACACCTGAGATTCAAAATTTCTTCCTTGATCGCTATGGATTTCTAGAGGCACCCCGAAACGATAGAAGACTTCGTGAACTAATTTATCTGCCACCGTAGTAGCTTCTTGATTAGGTATAGCGAAGACTTCTGGCCACTTCGTGAAATAATCCATCACAACCATGAAGTACTTGTTTCCGCTTTCACTTTCAGGAAACGGTCCCGCAACATCTAGGGCTATCCTTTCCCATGGTGCCCCAACGTTATACAGTTTCAGTGCACCTCTGCTCCGTGTATGAGGTCCTTTCACAGCAGCACAACTCGTACATTTGCGACACCAGTCCTCAACGTAGTCGCGACAGTGGATCCAGTAAAACCGCTCACGTATCTTCAACAGAGTCCTTTTTACTCCCATATGGCCCCCTGAACATCCATTATGGTAGAGCTGTAGCACATCTGGGACCTTAACTTTAGGGACGACCATTTGCAAATGACAGCTGTCTCCTCGAGCATTTTCCCATTTGCGGCACAAGACTCCATCCTGAATAACTAAACTGTCCCATTGCGCCCAATAACTTTTTGTGATTGAACTCATTGAAGCGACGTCACTCCACATGGGTTTAGGAGCACTTGCTTTAATCCACTCAAATATTGGCTTGATGTCTGCGTCGTCCTGTTGAGCATGTTGTAGGCTTTCTTTCCATTCGTCGCTCAGATCCGTTTTAAGCATCTTCACAGGTATGGCTTCCTTTATCTCCTGTTTGGCACAGTGCTTACAGTCTTCAGGGCAAGGTCTTCTTGACAATGCGTCTGCGTTGCCATGGGATCTCCCACTGCGATGTTCGATTACAAAGTCATATTCCTGTAATAGCTCAATCCATCTGGCGACTTGTCCTTCTGGATTCTTAAATTGTAATAGCCACTTCAATGCAGCATGGTCGGTACGTATAAGGAATTTTCGCCCTAGTAAATATTTGCTGAAATGCTGCAATGTCTTCACCACGGCGAGTAATTCTCTCCTCGTGACGCAATAATTCCTTTCAGGTTTCGATAAGGATTTGCTGAAGTAGGCTATAACGACCTCTCGATCTCCTTTCCTTTGAGATAACACACCTCCGAGTCCGATATCACTTGCGTCTGTGTCAACTATAAATTCATTTTCCGCATCAGGATAACCCAAAATAGGTGTATTGCACAGACGATTCTTTAGCTCCTGGAATGCGATGCCGCAGCTTCCGTCCCAGCAGAATTGTCGCTTCTCCTCCGTGAGCTTGTGTAAGGGCTTGGCAATATCCGCAAAGTTCTGGACGAATCGCCGGTAGTATGAGCACAAACCCAAAAATGCTCTGACCTGCGTCTTATCCTTTGGAACCGGCCAATCCTTGACGGCGATGATTTTCTCTGGATCCGTGCGGATACCACCTTCAGACACTACGTAGCCTAGGAAGCTTACTTGCCGTTTGAGGAATGAGCACTTCTTCGGGCTGAGCTTCAGGTTCGCGCTTCGGATCTTTACAAGCACGCGTTCCAGGTTTTGAAGATGCTCTTCTAACGTACGGCCCACGATGATAATGTCATCTAGATAGACAAGACAGGCGTCCCCAGTCAATCCGGCGAGTACAATTTCCATTAATCTTTCAAAAGTAGCCGGGGCGTTGCATAAACCAAATGGCATAACTTTAAACTGCCACAAACCCTTTCCTGTGGAAAATGCAGTCTTCTCTTTATCCTTCGGATCGATTTCAACTTGCCAGTAGCCACTTTTCAGGTCTAGCGTGCTAGACCACTTCACCCCTGTCAGCATGTCCAACGTGTCATCGATCCTTGGTAAAGGGTAGCTGTCCTTTTTCGTAACGTCGTTCAGACGACGATAGTCGACACAAAACCGCATACTGCCATCTTTCTTCCTCACCAGCACTACAGGTGAGCACCATGGACTTGACGATGGTTCTATCACACCATCTTTTACCATTCCTTCAATCATGGTCTCAACTTCCTTTTCTCGTGCTACTGGCAGTCTCCTTGGTCGCTGACGGATGGGTGCCTCATTTCCTGTATTGATTCTATGCTGAACCAATCCAGTCTTCCCAATGTCAGCATCACTCGAAGAGAAAATATCGGCGTACTTGAGTAACATCTTCTTAGCCTTGTCCATTTCATTCTTCGTTAAGATGTTACGACAGTCTTCTAAAAGTGTCAACACGTTGTTTCTAGCGTCCTTGTTGACGATGTTCCCAGTACTCAACTCTTGGCATCGGCGCATCCAATCTACTTCTTCAGTCGTTTCTGATCTGGCAGGAAGCACGACCTTCTTCAAGCTGTACACTTTTCCTGATAACGCTCCTTCCATGAAAAGTTCCTCTTGACCACATTTCATCGCTCCTTGCTTGACGTCGATCTCACAAGAGTTCTTCCTCATAAAGTCTAAGCCCAGTATGCAGTCGTCCATTATGTCAGCCACGATGACATTATGCAGGTAAATTCCATTGCCCAACTTTAACTGCATCTCTTTCTCTCCTCGGACGGGTATGCGCTGACCCGTGGCCGTTACCAAGTTGATGCGGTCACGGTTTGCAGAGTCCCCAAGGAACCGATTTGCAAGTCGGGAACTGACAACCGTGCGAGATGCTCCAGTATCTATTGTCAGCTTGCATGGTGTTCCATTTACCTCGCCCTTGATGATCAGGCTGTTCCCATCCTGGGTTTGTGAGATCGAAACCCGTGGGGCTCTTCTAAAATCAGCCAGCACCCGCCCCGCAGTCCTGGCATTTATTCGTTTCCCTCCTGTTGCTGGGCGGTGACATTAGCCACCCTATCCTCTTGGGAACGACTTTCTTCTCTTTCAGCAGTCCGCTTTGGGCAACTGGATCGAAGGTGGCCCCTCTCACCACATGTGTAGCACCTAGGGCTATACCTCGTGAAACGGTCGCGAGCCGGTGATGCTACAACTTCCCTGACACAGTGAGATCGATGATCCTTCCGTACGGCTTCGACCTCCAAAGCATGAGCCAAGGCGTCTTTGAGAGTCTCATGGTGCCCGAGTCTGACAGCGGCCCTGACTTCCAGGTCGTGGATGCCGTCGATGAATACTTGCACCAGATTCCCATCGATGAGCGCAGGTACCGACTGGTATGCCTTCCGTACCAGCTTCTCAACTTCCAGGGCCCACTGTTGCAAGTTTTCACCAGAGCGCTGGACACGATCCTTCAGCTGCGCACGATACACGTGTTCCAGGTGAGCGTCACCGTATCTGGTTTCCAAGGCTTCTAGTAGCTGCTCGTAGGAAACATCGTCTCCGAGAGCTTCTAGGATGGTTAACGTCTTGTTTCGCAAACCCAATGTAAGCGCAGTCATGGCCTGGGCTTTGCTCCACCCGTTTGCCTTCTTAACGGCTTCAAACTGCTTTTTATAGGCTGACCATGAAGATGTCCCATCGAATGGCGGTACTTTAAATCCACGCGCTGAAGGTACGGCAGGTAAGGAAGTCGCAATCCCATCTCCAGCTTTCAGATTTCCCAGCTCTTTCCTCACATCTGTAATCTGGTTTTTTACATCTTCAATCCGAGTTTCGGCTTCCGTGATGCGGTTCTCAACATGATGAACTTGATCGTTCATCACATTCATCTCCTTGCCAAAAGTCGCTCGAAGATCTTTCATGAGGAGCGTCTGTTCCTCCTGGCGGCGTGCCTGCTCCTCCTTGTCACGCAGCAGCTGTTCTTCCAACCGGCGGGCCTGCTCCTCCTGGCGGCGTGCCTGCTCCTCCTGGCGGCGTGCCTGCTCCTCCTTGTCACGCAGTAGCTGTTCTTCCAACCGGCGGGCCTGCTCCTCCTGGCGGCGTGCCTGCTCCTCCTGGCGGCGTGCCTGCTCCTCCTGGCGGCGTGCCTGCTCCTCCTTGTCCCGCAGCAGCTGTTCTTCCAACCGGCGGGCTTGCTCCTCCTGGTGGCGGTCCTGCTCCTCCTGGCGACGGGCTTGCTCCTCCTGGTGGCGGGCCTGCTCCTCCTGGCGACGGGCTTGCTCCTGTAGCATCGCCATCAGCGCAGCAAAGTCTGGAGGTGCTGGCGCTGGAGATACCGTGGGCGGGCCTGCTTCCACCGTTGGCTGCTCCTGACCACCCAACCTCTCCGGCGTATTACCTCCGAAGCGCCTGCTGTCTAACTCCTGCTGGCGCTGACCCCTGGTACGGACGCCCTCTGTGTCTTCTTTCGGTAACACCGGCATTGTCCAAATCCCCAATTCTGACACCAATTGTTACGAGCCGGGGTTCTACCGAATTGAAATGCCGGTCAAACTACCACAAAACACTTTATTTATTACACCACTAATTTACACTTTACTATAAGCTTCACTGAACACTTTTAATCGCACTTGAACTCGCAGGTATAACTCGTATTATCGCTCCGGAAATACTGATGATCCGCCACCGAAGTGCTCCGCCTTTATAGTGCGGTCATTACTCTAGATTACTCTGGAATTTTCACGGAAGAAATATCGCGAACATTTCACACCTTCGAGATGCTTCTAGATAACACGTTACATAGAAGTACCTTGACAGAACATTCCCGAAAGACGTTACGTAGTAGTACTGCGATTTGCTACTAGATGGCGCCGAGTTTGGTAGTCTTATTACTCGCTACGAGATGGCGTTACACTATGATTAATCTCTCTAAACATCTTTTAATTTGTTTAAACACTTTGTAACTTGTTTAGATTAGTTGAAATCAATATTTATAAAATTAAATTAAATGCACTAGGAAATTTTTTACGTGGTTTTAAAGACAAAAATTCGAAAGATATGACATTGACAGTGAGAGATTCAGCCAATCCCAGCTCGCGAAAATTGGATGAAGGTGACAGGTAACATAAGATGAGACCAGGTAAGGTACAGATTTACTATGTTATACGACATAATTCATTCTTCATCGACATAGTATGTTTCTAAAAACCTACTAGCGGCCACATTTTTATAGGCAACCTGGTAGGTATATGTTCTCCTAATCATAAATATGAGTAAAAATTTAGTTTTTAGCAAATACTCGATGAGCGCAATATTCTGCAGTGGGATCTTAGACTATAAAGGAGAATTTAGGTTTCAGGTTCCTAATAGGCGGCTGATGCAGTCACGATCACCATGTCCAACACCAGTCATGAGCAATCACCCATACAGTCACGTTATTGCATTATAATAATGGGGTAGGTAGCACTTTTGAACCTGGGCTGTACCTACATCTTAGGTACCTACCTAGGTCTTGCCTGTACTTCGTTTGTTTTATTTTTTTATTAATTAAATAATAAAATAAATAAATGTTTTTAGACAATCAACACAACGTCATCTAGCCCAAACTAAGCTATAAGCTTGTGCTATGGGATCTAGACAACTGATATACATATAATATACATAGAAAACACCCAAACTCCGAAACAAACATTTGTGGATCACACAAATATTTGATTCGACCCGGGAATCGAACCCGAGACTCCGGAGTCGAAAGCCGATGCACTACCGACCACGCCACCGAAGCAATTATACATAATGAGTGTCGTTAATACCTATTTCATTAATTTTAGATTGGTATTAAACTTTACTTTAAACACAGCCAGCATTCTGGGAACCTTCCCAGTCGGCAATGACGCGGAGGATTTTTTAAACGATATTTTGTAATGTATTTTTTTTTTGTTTGAAATTATAGGGGTTGTAAAAGAACCACCCACCCTCCAGCAAGGTCTGCGTTGTTGTGTTAGCAATTTAGAATGTTATAGGACTTTTAAAATTTTAATATTAGGTACGTATGTAGAAAATATCTGGAACTTAACCATTTACAGACTTCAAATCTTTCGAAGGCGAAGTCGACAACGACGCATATTCTTAATATTGAACTTGGCTCGTAATTCAAATTAATGTTCTGATGGCATATGTATATGTATATGTATATGTAGCAAGTTACATCAAGTGCCACTAATCAGTAATATATCGTTAAGTTTACCTTTAAAAAATAAAACCGAAACATTGGAAATAAATATTTATATATTAGCTATAACATACATATAAAATATCAATAGTATTTAAACAAACTCTTAGATTTAACAAACAATCATGGCTCTATCCCGAAGGGGTAGGCAGAGATGGACACACCCACATGTAGACTTAACAATTACTAATATTAGGCAATGCTTGGCCCCTGCACTTGTTGACCCAGCCGTACCAAGCGCTGAAGTTGTGTCGACTAAACACGAGCTTTGCGCATCTCGACGCCGCTGTGATGTCATCCGTGATCAGATCTGAAAGCAACAGATTATAATAATAGATAGATAGATAGATAATTGTACACCAAAATTACAAAAATAAGAATAAATAATAGATCCCAGAAATTGTTATGTACAATGGGCAAAACATGCTAAAATTACGGCATTTTAGGAGGCGCCTGCACCATGCTCAAGCCAGACACTTTTATCGTTAAGGTAATCAACTGTCTTATAATAAGATTTTCTACATAAAGTGGTCGTTATACAGGTTTTAAATTTATCATTAAATTTAGCTCCGGTATCAGAAGAATTTTTTGTCACCATATTGTATTGAATAAAAAAAAATTAACTTCCAAGATTTGTTCCAGACTTGGGTTAATAAACATACTCAATATACTCTAAAATTACCGGAATGTCTTTTTAAAAACTAATCATAGTATCAGTGTAGTGTTTTCTATGTATAAAATGCATGTATTTAGAAATACATAAGTATTTTATCTGTTGTCTAGATCCCATAACACAAGCTTATAGCGGAGTTTGGGCTAGATGACGTTGTGTGAGAATGTCCAAAATAATTTATTTATCAGAGTAAATGGTCATATTACTGGCACATCTGACGTTGCAGTCCTTCCCTGGCGAGCTGGTAGTACTGCACCAGTATCTGTCGTTGATCTGGAACAGGCCCCAGTCTCTGGAGCCGTTTGAATTCACTGGACCAATTGCAGCTGTATTTCGACTACTCTCCGCTTCTATTAGACATACCCCTGCAAATTAATTAAATAAATGTCATCTAGTTTCAAAGTATTGACCGAAATGAACTAAATACCCGTACATTTTCTAACTTTTTCTCAAAATCGAGCTAGTAGGCTATTCGAACCAGCGCCTGTTTATTTGAGCCTATTGCCTTTCCCGGGCAGACTTAGGTGGGGGGGATTTAGCAACTAACATGAACCCTCAATAAAATTCAAAACACGTTAAACAGAATCATCAGAAAATCGATTTTGAAAATTGACTACTAAATTTGCTACAACTTCCCAAGTGGTACCATTTCAATTTGGTTCCATTCCGATAGTTATTTGGTCCTATTTCGGTAATTTGAAATGAAGTACTTAACAAACATAACAAAATTGAGAACCTCCTTTATTGGAAGTCGGTTGAAAGTATTCCAATTCGCTTAGCCCAGTCAAAAGATAATTATAACAAAATTAAATATAATAAATAAAAAAGTACATTCGAATTGAGAACCAAGAAGAGAAATATGCAAAAGTACTTACAATCTCTCAGTTGATTGGCTGGGAAGTTTTGTCTTCTCAATTCTTGCACCAATCCGCATCGCGTAAACACTTTTGCCTCAGAAATCAAGCAAAGTGTTGCCAGGACAAATAGGATAGTAAATTTAAACATTTTTTTCTGATCAAAAGACGCTTGTTGATGGTTGTTTGGAAATTGTGTATTCTTTTTTGGACGGACAGGTTTTATACTATGTGAGAAGGAAATTCACTCGTTATCTTAATTCCATATTTTAGATAATTTAGTAGCACACATTAATATAATTGATCGGATCTATGTCTTTTGTTTGATTTTAATCACAAGTACATTCACACCACTGACATAGTTTTATTTATCTTAAAACTTTTACCTATCAGATTATACGAGTATATATGATATAATAAGTAAGTAACTTAATATCTAAAACCCGGATTTTCATCAATAATTTTTATTTTTATTTTTTTACGATAATTATCTACGTATTTCATCTATCATAATTATGATTAAACAAATTAGAAAACAACAAAAGTATTATTACATAACTAGGAGGTCCTATCAAGATCTTTTAAGGCTTTTCTCTACCGCAAGTGGTGGACCTTCCTACCTTACAACAGACGAGGCAAATAAGGTAAACATATAATTTCCACGCGTGAACTGCCTCGTTGGCGCTGTGGTATGTGTATGCGACTGCCGTCCCCGAGGTCCCGGGTGCGATTCCCGGATGCCATCTTCTACAGTATATTTTTAGCAAAATACATATGGCTATACATAATGTTATGTGCTATCCGTGTCTTGTAGAGAGCACGTTATGCCGTTGGCCTCGGTTGTCATACGAACATCTATAGCAGTTGTTTCGGCTATCTGTAGTTAACAGAGCTTCGGAATCGCCCATGGGTTGTGGAGGTCAGACGCTAGTCGCTCCACGGAAAATATCGAAGCTCAGCCACATCGCAGTTATAATACGACTAAAAAGCCGACCCTCTCGGTGGGGAAAAAGCTCAGTGGACGACGATAAAGTTTAAAACACACAGGTTCTTCATTACGACGTATGGCACGCGACGTGGGAGACAGCGACACACTGGTCCTACGTAATTACGATGTCTGACGTTGACGTTTTCTACGCGCTATGACACTTTAAACGTGTGTGACAGCGTCGTACGCGTGGGATAACATGGGAATACGCGAGTCTGGCGAGGTGACGCGTAAGACAGCGTGGTGAATGACCAGTGTGTTCGTTACCATACAAATTGTATAGGCTAGATCCTGTTCAGAAGTCACAATGTGTGGTGTACGTCGCATGTGAAGGATGAGTTTGACCGTCTCGTTGTAAGTTTGATCGATGGTGTGGCATTTTACGTTGTGGCGTTATGCTAATGTGGGCATAGTGAGCGTGATCCGTTTTATTAAACAAATCAAACTCACCCCGGGTTCATAGTAATGAATATGCCACAGTTCCCGTCCAGTTTGATGTCGGCGCCGTCGAAGATGAACCTCTTCATGTAGAGCGACAGAGCCAGCAACACCGCGAGGATCTGTTGCGCGACCACGGACAACACTTCTATGTTGATGCGGTTGAACTCGTCGAAACAGCCCCAACAACCGCTTTGGGCTATACCTGGTGGATGGTGGATGGAGACATACATTATAAGACTGCACTTTCCTAAAAAAAGTGTGTTTGGAATGGCACCTGTTCACTCTTGTATCGTTCAAAATGACTCAATAAACTTTTGGACGAAATATATAATTATTTTTATTTTATATATATTTTCGGACATTCTAACATAACGTCATCACACAGTCATATTCTATGGGATCTAGACAACTGATAGACAAATGATACTGTACCTACTTTTTTTATATTTCTAAATCCATACATAACATACATAATATTATATAATTTTACAATATGAATCACAAGAGCTATAGTCTGGGCTGGACTCGAACCAGCGACTGATCACTTTCCAGGAGGAACGTTCTACTAACCGACGACACCACTAGCCCAAGACATCTAATTTGTTTATCACATTGTATTAAAAGCCCAAGATTATAGTTTTTTTTTAAGTCCACCCGTGAACACGGCTCATGTAACAGGGTCGAAACGTCGGGTAATAAAGAGGTATGTATATATCTCAATAATCGCATAAAATACCCGTTTGTCTTAAGTTTATATAGTTTTTGTGATTCATATTGTAAAATCTATATATAGAAATGGGGAATGCCCCCCTTAGCTCTCGAGAACTGCTTATGCTCTAATGATGGTTGACCCCTCTATGGATAGCCCTCGATCTGGAGGCAAGCCAAAGAATCGAAAATTTGACCTAGCCCTAAGGGGTCAAAAGTTATAGGCCAAAACCTATGGCGTGGTGCGACGCTCAAGACACCGTACTAGTTATCTAAGAAAAGGTTAGCACTTCACTGCTTATAAAATATATTAATACATAGAAAACACCCAAACTCCGAAACAGACATTTGTGTATCACACAAATATTTGATTCGACCCGGGAATTGAACCCGGAACCTCCGGTGTCGAAAGCCGATGTACTACCGATCACGCCACCAAAGCAGAATATTTGTATGCCAAACGGCTTACCATCACTTTTTGATATGTACCTACATTCTATGCAAATAAATATAACAGTATATTCTATAATCACGCCTATATTATAGGGGGTAGGAAGAGGTGCATTACGTCCCTACATTTTGCTAAAAGGTAATAGAACACCGATTTATAGTTTTAGGAGGGTGGTATCTATGTATATGATTTAAAGGCTATGAGTTAGCATATACTTCCTTTTTTTTTATTTCGCAAATTCGAGTTGTATGTCGTCCGGCTGGGATCGAAATGAACTGAAGTTAACATGGGAAATGCTCTCTACGAACCTACGAACGACCATACCAGTAATATTCCATGTTTGCGTCTTATATTTCCGAGACGGCCAGAACTTTAATCGGCTGTGCCATAGCGGCTGGCACGTAAGATTTTGATGCATTTCATCAACATCTCATCGCAATATTACAATATCACTGCTACTTTTATTAAATTCGACCGTTTTGGACATAACCCATTATATGTGTGCCCGGAGACGGTAATAGGCTTACCCCTTACTACGTTGGACTAAAAATACTGGCAAACTGTGGGTGTGTAATGCACCTCTGCCTACCCTTTCGGGAATATAAGCGTGATATGTAGTATATACATAGAGCCATCTACCGGTAATCTCACGAACGTCTCTGAAAATATTAGTATGTCTGCCTGCACCAAGTAGACAGCACTACGCTGAGAGACAATCGTTTATTCCAACCTTTTTACGTGCAGAAATGCTGATGGGCTTTATAAACATCTTCAGACCAGGATCCGAGTCATCTTCTGCACAGAGTCTGCTAACGGACAATGCTCTGGCACAAACACTAAAGTGCCCAGAACTGCTATAGCCTAGGGTCAATACCTACCTACGTGGGACCATAAAGGTGCGCGTCCATTGGCACGCGCAGGACGCACCGCACGCACGGCACGCAACGGATTAAACTGATTTGCCGATGGTATGCGTTCACTGTATCCGGTTTTTTTGTTTTGAGTGTTTTTTTGTCGTGAGTTGACGTATTTTGCCATGGAGATTGACGAAGATATTATTATACTTAGTTGCTTGTTGGAAAATAAAGAAAAACGTAAAACTAAACGTAGAATGTGGGTTCATAATATCCATTTGTGGGTGCAAAGGGGCTCTACCAACATCTTTAGGGCCCCAGCGACCTCACCTGCTAGTGGCGCACCTGCTGATAAACGGACGAGCCTCGTTAATTTACGGTACCTATGGAGTGGCTTCGGCCCCTACGTGGGTACCAGGTGGTACAACAGTGTTGGTCCGGGGGGGTACCACCGTGCAGCTGTGCTAAAGCCCCCCAAGTAACCCAGCCCAGCCTGGGTTGCGTTAGGGGTTCAGCAGCTGCACCGCCGGGCCCGGGACGATGTATGGTGCAGCAGGCATGGGACCAGTGGGGGCGACACGGAGTCTAGTGTGGGTGGTGTGGGTCGATTCGCCGGCCAGGGAGACCCTTAGCAACGGCGTTGCCGCGGCCGCCCGCAACACAGTCATGGGGCCCGCCTGGGGCCAACCACCCCAGGAGGCTGCCCCACATGTTGCGCATAATCCTGATGTGGGATCGCCGCTCCGGGTGGTAACCGGAGTGGGGTAGCGGCGGCCTTGCATCAGGGGGGTTTGGGAGCCCTTCCGTCCGGCGAGTCGGCTCCGACCTAACCACACGGTTCTAGACAAAGCTAGCCCCTGCGCTTTGTCACTTACTGCTGCACCAAATGTCGCCCTGTCTTCACTCTACAATGGCAGTGCAACAAAAAAGAAATAAACGTTACACAGCGGCCCTAGGAAACCCCACAACTTCACATTTCGAGGTGGAGTTCACTAACGTCCGTGGACTCCATGCGAACCTCGATAAAATAAAATAAAATAAAATAAAATAAAATAAAATAACGTTTATTATCTTTGAAATTTTCAGAAAATTATATATACCGTAATTATATATATATTATAGATACCGTCCACCACCACCTTGAGACGGCACGGCCCGCTGTGATGTTCCTCACGGAGACACAAATACGCCGCCCTGACGACACGTCTTACCTGTGTTACCCCGGCTATGTCATCGAGGAACAATTTCGAGACAAAGCCGGGGTGTGCGTGTTCGTTAGGGCGGATGTTTGCTGCCGCCGGTTGCGCTGCCTAGAGAACCCCTCCAATTCCGTCCTTTGGCTGCACGTAGACCATGGCTCTATGAGCCAGATCTACGTGTGCGTCTACCGATCCCACACAGGGGATTCTGAGACAACAAAGCTCTTCCAGTACCTCAGCGAGACGGCTGATGAAGCGCAGGTGCGGTTCCCGAACGCTGACCTAGTATTTCTGGGGGACTTCAATGGCCATCACATTGAATGGCTGGGGTCCCTCAAGACTGATCATGCGGGTAGAGCCGCCCATGCGTTCGCTCTCTCCCACGGTCTAACCCAGATGGTATGCGGGATCACCCGGATACCAGACAGGTCAGATCACGCGCCCGCTCTGCTGGATCTACTGCTGACGAGTCGCCCAGCCCAGTACAGTGTTTCGGTAGGAGCCCCACTGGGTAGTTCCGACCACTGTGTTGTTCACGCTGTCATGAAGGTGTCACCTCCTGCACGTCCTGTACAAACGTCACGACGACTATGGCACTACTCGTCAGCGGATTGGGACGGTCTACGCGATTATTATGCGTCCGTCCCCTGGAGCCAGCGCTGCTTTGTAGGAAAGGCTCCTTCGGATAGTGCTTCAGCTATTGCTGGCGAGATCAGTTTAGGGATGGATTATTACCCTTTCACTGATGTCGCCAGTATCCACAGAGCCCGTCCCTGGTTCGGGCGAGATTGTGCCAAAGCTGTTCGACAAAAACAGTCGGCATATCGCGCCTGGATCAGGGCCCGGGCTGTGCGCGACCCAAACGTGGGCCACCTCAAAGCAGCGTACAACCGGGCCACAAAGTCGAGTAAGAGGGCCTTTAAGAGAGCGGATGCCCAGCGCGTCGCGCGGCTTGGTCAGGAGCTCACTTCCCATCCCACGGGCAGCCGTGGATTCTGGCAACTGGCCAAAGCCGTGCAATCTAACTTTTGTCAGCCCTCGCTGCCACCGCTGCGTTACCCAGATGGAACACTGGCTCACAAAGCCCTAGAGAAAGCGGATATGCTCGCAGACCTCTTTGCGGCTAATTCCCGGGTCGACGACCGTGGCCTGCAGCCCCCCGCCATCGCCAACTGTGGCCACACAATGCCTGATATTGTTATCAGGCAATGTGATGTACGGGCAGTGCTGCGGTCACTCGACACGCGGAAAGCCAGTGGCCCTGACGGCATTCCGGCGGTGGTGCTACGAAAATGTGCAGCTGAGTTGTCTCCAGTATTAACGCGTCTGTACCGCCTGTCATACTCTTCAGGGCTCGTGCCGGAGGTCTGGAAGGAGACGAACGTACAACCGATCCCCAAGAAAGGGGATCGGTCCGATCCAGGCAACTATCGACCCATAGCTGTCACCTCAGTCATTTGCAAGGTGCTTGAGCTACTTATAAATAAGCAGCTCATGCAATTCCTAGAGGATCACTCGCTAATCAATGATCGACAATACGGCTTCAGGCCAAAGCGATCAACGGGTGATCTTCTGGCATTCGTAACGCATGTCTGGGGTGGGGCTATGGAAAGGCACGGCGAGTCCTTGGCTATTAGCCTGGACATCGCCAAAGCCTTCGATAGGGTCTGGCATGCTTCGCTCCTTTCCAAGCTTCCGGCATATGGTCTACCTCCTCAACTGTGCAGCTGGATTGCCAGGTTTTTAAACGAGCGCCGAGTGCGGGTCCTGTGCGATGGCCAGGCTTCTCGCTTCTTGCAAGTGAATGCCGGGGTACCGCAGGGGTCCGTACTATCACCAACTCTCTTTCTTATGCATATCAATGATATGCTATCCCTCGGGAACATTCATTGCTATGCAGATGACAGCACACTGCACGGGAGTTACTCGGTTCGTCCGACGGCGGGGCGATCTGAGATTGAGGAGGAGAGACGACTACTCGTGGCTGATCTCGACCGTAACCTCGACAGTATCTCTCAATGGGGTACCGAGAACCTGGTCGAGTTCAATGCCCGCAAAACACAGGCGTGTGCATTTACTGCGAAGAAATCCCCTTTCCTTCCCCTACCCTCTCTTCAGAATGCATTATTACCAATGAAGGACAACCTTGATATCCTTGGCATAGACGTTCGTCGAGAGCTCAATAATAAAAACTACATCGAAAGATGTATAGGGCTAGCTTCGCGGAAACTAGGAATACTGAATAAGGTAAAGAGATTCTTTACACCGGACCAGAGGTGTCTGCTGTACAAGACGCAGATTAGACCCTGCGTCGAATACTGCTCTCACCTCTGGGACGGCTCCGCGAAGTATCTGCTGGACGCTCTCGACGCTATGCAGCGACGGGCTATCCGTATTATAGATTGTCCGGAGGTAACGGGAAGCCTTGAGCCGCTTGTTCAGCGCCGAACAATAGCTTCCTTGGCCGCATTGTACCGTATTTACCACGGCGAGTGTTCTGAAGAGCTCTTCAATCTGATTCCACCCTCTTCCTTTCGATCCCGAACGACTCGTGCCGGGCAGAGATGCCACCCCCACACAGTGGATAGCATGTTCGCGAGAACCGAACGTTTTAAACGTTCGTTTCTCTGCCGAACGATAGTGGCCTGGAACGCCCTGCGTGTGCACGTGTTTCCTCCCACATATAATCCTGGGTTCTTTAAGCGGAGCGTGAAGAGGCACATCAGTAGGTCGTCAAGTTGAGGGCCACTCTCAATAGTAATGTGTGCTGTGAGAGTGGCCCACAATCGCTAGACGTCGTCACGACTTACCACCAGGCGGGCGGCGTCAATTTGGCGAACCATCATCATCTGCCTGCCCTTATCCCAAATATAAAAAAAAAAAAAAAAAAAAAAAAAAATTTAATCCTATCTCCTCCCAAATATTATCTCTTCTTTACACATTAGAATATTTATTTGTTTTTTTTGTCAACACGTGTGCAGGGGGTGATGCCAGTGGCGAACTGATTTGTGTGACGTCACCGTCACGCAACGCATTTTTTGTTCATAAATGCCGGCTTTCAATGCGGCCAGTGCGGATAGTGGAAGCAGCGCTGTGTAAAATCATACAAAGCAAACTAAAATCCGTTGCGTGCCGTGCGTGCGGTGCGTCCGGCGCGGGCCAATGGACGCGCACCTTAAAAGGCCTCTGGGATGAAGGATTTGTGTGGCTGTGTGTGGCAATTTCATCAAATACTTTACATATAGCCACTAACCGGCAAAAGTCTTGCTCATAGCCTTATAGTCGAGCCCATCAGAACAGTTGGTGACCACGACCCACCTGGCCAGCGCCCGGCCGAGATCCTTCACGGTCTCCGTCTTACCAGTACCGGCGGGCCCTTGAGGACTGCCGCCACGGAACAGATTCAGAGCTGTAGTTAGTGTTATGTAGCATCTGTGGATATAAACTAGGTATGCAATGCATGCTACTAATTGCAAATGTTGAGCGGAACAAATTTTCTTAATTTTTGGAGTTTACTCCTTAAGAATCGATTTTCATATATATAAGGCGCCCGGTATGAGAAAAATCCGAGGGGTAAAACCTACTAACAAGTAACGAAAATCGTGTCACGTTTTTGGTGCGCACCTCTAGTGCGCAACTTTCTAATTTGTTATGGTTAGATACTCGTACTTAAGGAGTAAACTCCAGTCGTGCGTCGGAGCTGACACACACTTTTTTTTTATGCTCTATTTTCATGATTTCAGAGATATGCAGTATGATGTCGACCAGCATGCCAAATTTGGTCAAAATCGGTCGAGCCGTTTCGGAGTAGTTGGCACACAAACGATTTACACTTGTCTTCTAAGATAGAGCTTCGCTTCGCTCCGCACAATGAAATAAACTGGTGGTCGCTTTATGGTCGAACAGTACATAGGCCTCGCGAACATTAAAACATGTTTAGACTTTTCCCACATCACCCCAAAAAAAAACATTTTTTTTTCCGTTAAGGAATACTTGCGCCAAGTTTCGTGAAGATCGGATAAAAACTGTGGCTGCTAACCCGGAATACAGATACAGACAGACAGACGGAAGAAAGCAAATTTGTCCCACCTCGAAATGTAGACGCTTAGCTCGCTCAGTCATTAAATTTTCTGGACATTCTCACATAAAGTCATCTAGCCCAAATTAAGCTGATATAAGCTGTGCTATGGGATCTAGACGACAGATAGATATTCTTAGATATTTTTACATGCAAATTTTACATAGAAAACACCCAACTCCGAAATAAACATTATGTGCATCACAAAAATATTTAATTCGACCCGGAATCAGGGACGTCTGTTGCGTACTCACACCACTGCGCCACCTATAGCCGATTTGATCGAAGTACTAGGTACACCTTTACGTCTTATATGTTTCGTCAATCTCCTTTCCTCCCATCCTCTCTACTTTTATCCCTTTTTCTATCTTGGTCACTACATCTTCTGATACACCGCACCGTAACGTTCCCGTATCACGATGTTCCTCACTGTAATGATGATCTACCAGGAGCATGGCAGCAGTGTCGACATCAGTCGAAAACCAATGACATCACAAAAAAATCGGTCACGTGGCAGTTTTTTGAAATTTCCTGCGACGTGATTGGATATCGACAAACTCTTCTACTATGGTAAGGGGACGAAGTACACAAACCTGTCCGTGAGTGGTGTGATGACAAGTCTTCCAGAATTGCCGATGTATTCGTATGTATATATAGAGCTGGTGTTTGTCTGTCTGATGTAACAGTCTTCCCTGTCGCGGTCCCAGTAGAACTTGAGCTGTGAGAACCATTCGAAGGCCGACACCGTCATACAACCTGTATCATAATCATAACATAGTATAGAACAAAGCCGCTTTTCCGTATGAATGCTTAGATCTTTAAAACTACGCAACGGATTTTGATGCGGTTATCACCAATGGATAGAGTGGTTCTCGAGGAAGGTTTTTGTGTATAAAATTTGTGTAGTTTGTAATAAATGTGTTAAGTATACTTATCTTAATCGAAACAAATACTTTTATCGCTTCTATTACATAATTAAAGTCGATCAATTTTGACTTTTATATTAACTAAACTAAATATGTCATAGGGACAAATATTTTAAAAGTTTCAACGACTCCTTCACTAACTTCGCGCTTAAACTGCAGAACAAATTTTGATGAATTTCAAATTATAACCTAGACCTAGGAAAAGGAAATATGTACATAATGACATACATACAATGACGCCTATACTCCCGACTGGGTAGGCAGAGGTGTAGGTATTGGAAAACCACATTTGCCAATAAACTTGTTGCTTCCATGTAGTTATACTCGTAGCAGGGAAGCCTTTTGCCGTAATCGGGCACTATTATAGTAGAACGATAGATAATCTAGTCTATTCTGTAATCCTTACAATCAGCCAAGACCAATGCTACATAGATATAATCTCAGAAGTTTTTTTTTCTTAGACTTTCTCACACAACGTCATCTACCCGAAACTAAGGTATAAGCTTGTGCTATGGGATCTAGACAACTGATAAACATACTTAGTTTCTAAATATAGGCATAGAAAACATTTGTGGATCACACAAATATTTCATTCGACCCGGGAATCGAACCCGAGACTCCGGAGTCGAAAGCCGATGCACTACCGACCACGCAACCGAAGCAGTGAGAATTCAAAGCATGGCTACTAGAAGGTCTAATCTTGCGCATACGAAATCGCTGGCGTCCACTAGTTTTAAATATTTAAATAATTAATACACAGAAAATATAGTCTTAAGTCGTATTCGCCGTCAACAGAAGAGGATAACATAATATAGTCCCAAATTTCGACGTCTTTGGCCTCTAATCCTAGATTAGTTGGCATTCACCCTGGATCCACTATTATGTGGGACCAATGTGGTAGTACGAACGCCTTACTTATACAACGCCTACACCTTCGGGAAACGGGATATTTTTTGTGCTAAATATATAAGTTTGTGGTTAAATCTTTGCCTATTGCCCAATTAAAAACGACCACAAATAAGTCTCGCACCAGTTTTGTACATCCTCTCAACAGTATCCCGGGAATGTATCTCAATCACGGCTAACGCATTGACTTTGGCGCGTAAAATCTTCGATAATTCCTTCCTAGACATCGCCTGCAACGTGGCTAGAATCAGGTTCTGCTTCTTGCGCAATTTCTTCAAGGGTTTCTTCTCTTTCATGATTTCACAACGGGCTAGAGTACGCGTGCAATCAGATGTCCACTGGATCTGATGAAAAGTAACGAGTCAGGACATAAGTACGAGGAAAAGCTTAACCGCCTACAGTGAGGGGTGGGGGAGGGAATGAGAAGTGAGTTTCCGAGGCTAGCAGATACCATCCGAATAGCAGGTGGTAGGTCGCTAATTACCTAACCGCCGCGACCCATTCGTGTTGGGACAAACATGGCTCAGAATATCCACACCGCACACATTAAGACTACTTGCTATACGAATCTATTATGGCTAGTTTACATTGGTCAAGCTTTTAGTACAGTAGCCAAGTACAGTGAACAAGGACAGTGGTGTAAACCAATCGGACAGTAGCGAGTCAACTTGGCTTGCAACCTGGCTTGCAAGTGGATCCGAATAGAATGGCTTTCTATTTTTTGGACAGTGATCCCCCCCGCCCCGACACATGACTCGCCACTGGCGTAGTGTAAACAGTAAAATTTAGTACAGTGCATAAGTGAGCGGCTTCAAGACGTGTTGTTTAATTCATAGCTTATTCCTCTTTCTAAAGGAATGGCGGGAAAATGGTCCGAGGTCACAACAATGCACACAGTACCCTAAATAAATTGTGCATTTAATATAGATTAAAATGGCCGTTTACAGAATGTCATTTAAATGAATATTTTGGGAGATATTACAGATTTAAAATGCAGGGACATAGATATTGCGGCGATCATTCTTATTTTACAGACGTATTTTTTGACAAGGCTCGTCCATTTTCCCAGAGGAAAGACACTTGACTGGCCGTAGTGTAACCAGTCGCTGTCCAAACTCGAAATACTCGCCACTGTACCTGCACTCGCCACTGTACTAAAAGGTTGACCAATGTAAACCAGCCCTTAGATACGATACGAGAAATATGTATCTTACCTACGTATGTAGTATTCAAGCAGTTACATAGGTAGTGAAAATTATCTTCCAGCATTAAGGCCGAGTTCTTTCATCTTCAAATACCAAAAACTTACCTATTTATTTTCGAGTTTGTTACCTTTAAATCTATACTAAAATTTGCTCCTACATTTAAATCAATACATATAATAAAATTGTAAGTGGTCGATGTCTGTACATCGAAGATATAATAGACAAACTGTTGTAGGGGGGCTTTATGAACGCAATAGAACCCAAAACAATGGTTTTTAGAATTTTTGTCTGTTTGTCTGAATGTTTTTACACGCTAATCTCAGAAACGGCTTAGCCGATTTGAATGCGGTTTTCAGTAATGCGTTTTGGTTTATTCAACTTAACATTTAAGGTTTGTTTTATTTCAATCGGTTCAAAAATAAAAAAGTTATGTCGATCTAAACTAATCTAAAGTAACACGCAGGCGGAGCTGCGGGCAACAGCTATACATAATAAAGCAGTAACTGGTGACCAAGAAAACTATAACACGCAGGCGGAGCTGCAGGCAACAGCTAGTCTATACTAAAATTACAAGAGGAAAGATTTGATAGTTTATGTAAAGTGAATATTCTCCGTAACTACTGATCCGATTTTGAAAATTCTTTCACTGATATGTAGCTACATTATCACCGAATAACGTAGGCTACTTTTTATCCTGGTAATGAACGGGGAACGAAAAACTATATCACTCACACGGGCGGAACCTACTAATACAAAAAAAACACACATCATTCGCTGATTGCTGCTCAAATCGGAATAGAACCTTTATAGTATTGCTGAAAACCGTGTAGCAGAGTCTATTCTCTTGTAGGTCATCATAAGTCAAATTCAACAGCCTTATAAACACTAACCTTACTGCAAGTGATTCCTAGTTGTCCTGGCCAGTCGTTAATCCATAACTCTCGCTGGTAACGGCATCTCCTCAGTGCTGCTCGAGTCAGAATCAGTTGCTATAATGACAACAGGTAGGTAAACGTGTTGCTAGCATAACCACCTGTCTAAGGGTGCCTATTCCGTATACAAGTATGACGTCACATTACAACTCGTACCTATACATTTGCAACTTGCACACAACTCGTGACGCATAATAGAATAACGCCCTAAGTGGTGCATGGTGTGAACCATAGCTATAAGCCGCACACGTTCACAGTGGGATGGAACCTTGTCACAATAAACGCTTCGTGACGTCATCAATTGCTAAAAACTAGTGGTTCTGTGAACAGTAGACCTCGCGTTATTTTCGCATTTTCCCCCATTTCTTCCCCATTTTCCCCCAATCGAAAAATCCCTTCGACAAAAGTTGCGCCTTGTAACAAAGAACACTTGTGCCATATTGCATGAAAAATGCGGCTGAAGAATGCGGCCTGTAGAGCGGAACTGACACACATACCAACAACGCCACATCGGCCTGTCCTCGAGTTAAAACTGAGACGTTTCTCTCGCTCGGTAATTTACTGATAAAAAAAACATTATCCGTACTTTTTGGCAATTGATGACATAACGAAGCGGTTATTGTGTAAACGGAAATAGGCCCGGCCCGCCCCTCTATTGTGCAGGACAAATGCTGACTGGCGAAATGTGGGCGTAATGAACGCCTCTACCTACCCCTTTTGGGATAAGGACGCGATTTTTTGTGTGTGTTGTCTTGTACGCTAGGTACAGTCAAGATACAAAAGTACATTGGCAATATTATAATTCAATAACTTGAAGTTTAGTTTGACTTGAGACCTTGACTGTACCTACTCAGCTTACCTACAATTTTAGTTCCATGCATCCAATTTGTTAATTAGTTACGCGTACGTCATTGGAACATGTTCGGATGAAAATGGGAATTGATATAAAATAGGCCTACTTTTCAAACTATGGGAATTGGGAACAAGAATGGCATAGGCAAAATGGTTAGTGACACTGCCTATAGATAACTACAGGACTCGAAGGTCCGGAGGCCATGGGTTGAAATCCTACCCAAAACAAATATTTTGTTTGATTAACACAATGATTGCTTGTTGAGTGTAATTTATCTTATACCTTTTGACTCATAAGGTCCACTTCCCAAAACGACCACTTCCCAAAACGCCTACTTCCCAAAACGCCCACTTCCCAAAACACCCAATTAGTCCAACTAATCTATACATAGTATAAAACAAAGTCGCTTTTCCTGTCTATCTGTCCCTATGTATGCTTAGATCTTTAAAACTACGCAACGGATTTTGATGCGGTTTTTTTTAATAGATAGTGATTCAACAGAAAGGTTTTAATGTATAACACATGTATAACATACTAGAGTAATACCGATTATTTTAGAGGTTTCTAATGTAATGTCGTAAATAAACACATTTTTTTGCGCTTTCATTGCAAACGCTGACGAAACCCTACGAGACAGATCAAAATAATGTACTACAGTATTGTACACCATAGAAAGGTCTACAAAAAAGTCCGCGATAGCATATGTCTATCTCTGAAGGATAGCTCACAGTAACCATTTTTATTTTTTATAAATGACAAAAAAATAATGTGTCATTTGCCAAGCTATTTTTACCAATGCAGTATTATACCGTATCTAATTGAATACTTTACATATGTTGTGCATTTAATGTAGACCAAAATTGCCATTCAAACCATATAATTTGGACAAATGACTTAAGAGATATCTCGTGATGGAAAAAAAATACGAGCGCGGCGACGCAGCCGGGCTGTGGCCAATGACGGCAGTGAACACACAGAGATTTTAAGCAATACAGCATAAATCCTTATCCAATTAAGTACCTTAAATACATTTTGCTTTTAATATAGATCAATATGGCCCTTTACAGAATGTAATTTAAATGAATATTTTCGAAGATATTACAGATTAATAGGTTATATCATAGGCTTTTTCATTCATTCAATTCATTCGACATGTTTTTCGAAATTCATAGTAGGTACCTTGGTTGGATAGGAATTAGAATAAAACAATAGAATTATAGCCAAAAAGCGGTTTAAAGTAATGTAGGTATTTAAGTTCAAAAAAGAACTGAATAGGATAGGTATAAAGTCATATCTGAAAGACGTCGTCGTTCAAACATAGGTCGTAGTACAGGGAATGCCCAAAGAGCACGTTCAGCTAGAGACGAAGATTCGTCAAGGGAATGTTAGGCTCGGCTCAGCCAGCTTCGGGCTAGATATAGAGCTGAAGGAGTAAGAGAATCCTCAGTTGAGCGTGAGGCTCGCTGCAGCCAAGATCGGGAAAGTCATAGTGTTCGGAGAGCCAGAGAATCGTCTGCCGAGCTTGAGGCTCGCCTCAGCCGGGATAGGGGTAGGCATCGATTACAGAGAGCCAGAACTAATTCGTGGGTAAATAAAGAAAATTCTGCCATGAATTACGATCCATCGATTCCTTACAAGGACGATCGATAGTATCAATTGATAGCATGTCAGTAGTGGTATACCTTTCGTTAACATAATTATATGTAATCCTAAAATGTTTTGGCACAATGAATTTGGCATACTTTTTTGGCATAATTATACTTGGTCATAATTGATTTTTAGCAGCATATGTACTGTGGAATAATTATATTTAAGTCTAATATTTATGCATAGTTATAATTTGCACAATGTTTTTAGGCATAGTGTACAGTCGCCTAATAGTATATATTACTAAAATTTAATAGGTATAAATTAATGAAATGAATGAAAAATATAAAAGTAACTTGAACCAGTATTTCCTATATTATATAGTGTCAAAGTAGGTTTAGGTGCGGCGGGGATGGCCCTTGGGCCACCCCTAAGCCGCCTCTTAATTATTTTACATAGTTACTTATTCTGCGTAAGATGATTATGACTATATTCATTATAGTTTGATACGTTTATGCCTTTATAAAGCTATGCTTATAAATTTTATGCTTAAATATGACTATGCTAATTTTAAGAAAGAAATTATAAATAGATCACAAAAACTGATGTCATCGGCGGGATTCGCACCCACGGCCTTTCCCTAACAGGGGGACTGCTCTGCCAACTGAGCTACGATGACCACTACCGACAGCATCGAATTTTTGCTTCATATCATATTCATAATTTCTACATCGCGCTATTAAAGTTAGCGTTCAGCGTATCAGTTTTTGTGATCTATTTATAATTTCTTTCTTAATATTTTAAGAATAGTTTAAGCAAACTCATTGCTTTGAAATACAAAAATATATGCTAATTTTGTTTATGATTAAGACAAATATGCTAAATTTTTTATGGATAAAAAAATTATGCATAAATATCCTTAGTCTAAATTACCATATGCCAAAATATTTTATAGTTATTTTTTTTATGCAAATGGATAGTGAACCTTCAGTAGTGATTGAACATTGTTTGGCATTGAAATTCAAAGACGAATCTAATTCCACAATTCTAATACCACAGATAAAGACAATCATTCTACCACTGATAAAGACAATCATTCAACCAATGCAAAGCATACAAATATTTGCATTGAGATATTTGAATTTTAAGACTGACATGCTACATAGTCCACATTGCACCCGTGCGAAGCATGGGCGGGTCGCTAGTAAGGAATAAAACCAAGAATGAAGAATCAGCATTTATTTAGAAGTAAATTCCCTTTTACTTCATTCCGTTTAGAAGTTACTACGAGTACAAAAAAATGTTACGAGCAAATTTCTAGCTGCTCGCAGTGTTACGTATGGTTATAAATTTCCTTATGGGATCTGTTAAAAGGTGGGGGTGGGGTGAGAGTGGGAGTGGGAGCGGGAGCGGAAGTGGACGCAATAAGCGAATTCCACGCGAGCGAAACCGCGGGCGACAGCTAGTTAGGTTATAAATAATTCAATGGGTTTTATTTCCATTTTCGAGCTATTAGACAGAAGGTCACTCACTAAAACCCCCGTTCGGAGCAGAATGTGGAAAACTCGGTAAACACCTTGTATGTGTGAATTTAACTATATTTGTACATTTTGCGTGTCGTGCACATTTTGCGTCTTGTACATTTTGCTCCGAAGGGGTAAAACCCTTGTAGGTGTGTATCCTTGGAAATGGACGTTTTAGGAATTGTCCTTTTGGGAAGTGGGCGATTTGGGAATGGTCGTTTTGGGAAGTGGGCGATTTGGGAATTGTCCTTTTGGGAAGTGGTCCTTATAAGTCAAAAGGGTCTCATATGTCGGCATTAAGCTTCGTATTATACTATAAACTCGCCAAGCCTCGTTTTTTTATAACCTACTCGTGTTCAAACTAGTATTTGATGAACTAGATGGTGCTGTGTAACAAATATCCTTAGTAAGTTAACTATATTCTATAAAATCTTGTAATCTAATCTAGTGTTTAGCTAATAAATTTCTACTTCTAATACTTGTCAAGTCTACAATAGAAGTTTATAAGTATTTACATCTCTGAGCACAACTCTCATGACATGCTCAAGGTTGAGTAGCCACACCTCGGCAGGTCCATCCAACAGTACATTATATTTCCACTCCACACATTCGCCATCTTCAGACATCATTGCTTTAGCGATAGGTAAACCTAATGCATTCTGCAAATTATAAAATTCATTAGGTATAGTGAAGGTTTAAAGTGCATTCTGTACTGGCACAGATGTTACAGGTACCACCAGTTACCATCTCTGCAGTGGAAGCATTAGCATACCGTCAAGTTATGCATTTTGATAATGAGAATGCACTTTTGAACCTTGACTGTAAATTAAATAATTTATATTTAAGTTTTAAGTAATTTATTGAATTCAGTCTTTTTGAAATCACATTTACATGAAATAAACCTTCCTTGGTTACGAAAATAAACAGAACTGTTTTTGTCAATCATTCAATCAATAATTTTATTACTGAACATGTTAAATGAGTACATCTTAGGTGCTATTTGATGTATAAGAAACACATGTCCTATTTGTACATTGCATAAATAAACAGAACTGTTTTTGTCAATCATTCAATCAATAATTTTATTACTGAACATGTTAAATGAGTACATCTTAGGTGATATTTGATGTATAAGAAACACATGTCCTATTTGTACATTGCATGACTATTTAGTCATGCAATGTACAAATAATAATACCTTGTGTATAATAATTTGCTGACCTTATGCATCTAGCAGGTAAAAATTTCGCTTCTTAGATGTAAAATGCGCAAAATAGTAACTGGTTTCCAGACATTGTAAAACGCACTAATTTAGAAATATGTAAACTTTATTATCCAATAAAAAAAACAATACAGAGCCAACTGCTGAGACTCGGTAGAGTAAAGTACAAGTTAATTTTATTTACTTAATCATAATAATTAAAATTACTTTTAGTTATTTTTCACTTTTTTATTTAACATACACTTTAATTGCAGTTTCATTTCAGTTCCCGGATTCGTTCAGGTTCCGTATTATGGCAATATCAGAGTTCCTTGCAGTCTAAAAGACTGGTACCAAGAACTAAGTGAATTTCCTTATTCATATCACAGCAAGTTCCAACGTTCAGTAGTATAAATTATACACCTTGATGCTATTTGATGCCCATAATTTTAGGTAGGTACCAAATAATAGGTTTCAAATTCACCCCGTGACTTTTGTGGGCCATTTCGTACATTTCCCCAGAAGTCGATAGGTAATTATTGTTCATTTATTTTTATTGAACAAAATCACACAGATACTTTCCCACTAGTTTCACTCTTATTCTAACTGGTTTCGACTTACTGTAAGATTATACTAATTATAACCTCTGATGATGCTCTGTGATGATGAAGATATAGCAAGTTCTACTATCCAATAACACAAAATACTGCAGTTTGTACTTCAATCTACATTATTCATTTCTCCTTATTAACATATCTCCCGTAAGTGACCCCACGCAACCTTTCTGGTAATGTCAATAAGATTTTCAATACAGCTTTCTTGTCACCATCGGACCGACACGACCACACTAAATGTAGGTATTCATTCAATAGACCCTGTGCTTGTGATGTTGGGTGATACATCAGGAGGATGAGGAGAGCCTGTAATCATAAGATAGTGTAAAACAAAGTAAATTCTGCTGTCTATTCCATCTCTATGTATGCTTAGATCTTTAAAACTACACAACAGATATTGATGCAGTTTTGACTAATAGGTAGTTGTTCTCGAGGAAGGTTTTAGTACATAATTTATCCAGGGGGCGAAGCCGTGTGCTAGTTCATAATAATATGATAAACATGAGCTAATGTTAACTAACTTGTGTCTTATAACCCATTCCTAAGGGAACACATTACAAATATGAAATCTTTAAAGACTTTAATGTTTGGAGTGTGTTTGTGCACTACATAAGATCTTAGACTGCTCAGTTTAACAAAATGATGATACCAAGGTAGCAAAAACAGACACAGGACGTCGATTAACCTTAGAAAAAGAAACCTTTTTTATAAGACTACTAGAAAACCATTAACATAAAATACTAACCCTCACATATAGAGCAGCTTCATTAACATCCTTCCAATCATGCTCCCATGGTGGGCATTTCTTCAATAAATATAACAATTTATTCCAGTTATGCGAATAAATAGCACGGCAACATGCAGTGCGAAATGCAGTCTTGAATTTCTTATCACAATATGAACGGTCTTTGCATCTCATTGTCTTACTCTGTTGTAGTTTAAAAAGATTTCTTTTGCAATATGTGTCTATTGGATCAAAATCTTGCGGGGTCTCCATCAAATCTATGACTTTTCTCTGAAAAAAATACGACGAAGTTTTTATTATTTACAAGAGGTAATGTTTGTAGGTTATGATTACATAGGTAGTACGATTATTTTCTATTAAATTGGAATACTTATTATAATACTCACCATTGTGGTCATAGGCACAAAGTGACAATTCTTCAAAATATCTTCCATATCTTGTGCAAACATTGTTGAAAGTTAAAAATCACTTGTTCGCAGTTTATACTCAGCCCTTTCTGAGACCTATTTAATTAATAGTCACCTATTTTAGTTTAGACCAAATATAGGCAAATTGCCATTAAAGCAAAATTCAACAGTACAACAATTCTCTCATGAAGATTTTTGATTTGTTAACATTTTACATTTATTAATTTATTGTAACTCCAAAACAAAAATGCCGTGTACCGCTGAACTGTATTGACAATTTGAGTTGACTTGACACTGACACGTCACGACATTTAGGTTCCGAGGCCGAGGCCTATCCATTTCAAATGGTGGATTGACAGTTCATCTCATCAGTTTTGTCAGAGAAGTCAATGTGAAGCAGAAGAGTGAATTAATCAACTGGTTGCAAATGCACATGGCCAGCTCCTCTAGTGGTCTTGTTCCGTGATTTGATCCGTGATGAGGCTTTATGGCAGTGTCGACTGTCGACTAATGTTGAATATTGACGGCTGAACCAATGGTTTAAAGAGCTCTCTACTGCTCTACAAATTGCTAGCATGGCGCTCGCATCCTTGCTTTTTTAAAAGCGTTTGACACTTTCAACATATTGAGTGTTAGGTCTTATCGGTGGTCATAGGAACTTGGTGTTTTAATTCGAACACGGTGTGTTCGTAAAACAGTCGAGGGGGTAAAAGTGTATTGTAGTAAAATGAGTTATTTTTGAAACTATTTCACTAGCAACAGGGCGGCCATGATAGTTTCGATAGGTGGGAGGTAGAAAAATATCGGCGGAGTTTTGCTTACCACCATAATCGAAATTCCACTAGAAATTCAATGTGTCCTCACCAAAGGCGCCCGGCAATGGACGTAGGAGCGGCCGTAAAATTAAAAAGAAAGAAAACCGCCATCATCGGGTTCGGGCGTTCAAAATATAGCTATTGTAAATGTAAATGGTGAAAGGAAAATAAATCATTCGTACAATATTGTGGTGAGTATAATTTATTGCTCTTTATCTGTTTGGTAGAGATCCCTTTACACTAGGTCAAAAAATAAACCCGAGAGCGAGTTAAATCTATAATACGCCAGTGAAGCCGCTTCTCCTCCTAAACTAAGAGTCGCACAGTCAAGTGTGGCACACCTTTGGAAAGGTCGTGGTCTCAAGTGGTGCGATAAGATTAGAAATTTGACAAAAAGTAAAAAAAAAACAATTATTACTTGCGCAGTTTGCGCTAAGGGTTGCTAGTTTTAAATATTTTGTTGACTCAAATCTAATGATTATGCTAATGGTCATTCTGTCTGCAACCATTTTGTGTTTGTAAATTAGACATAATTAAATAAATAGAATATCTACTTAAATTGTTGCTAAAATTACAATACTCGTATTTTGCGGTAATTTTTAGCTGTGCAATAAGTATTTTTGCTAAGGAAATATTTTTTTTAAGAGAAGGAAAGTTTTTGATTGTCAGTTAAATACGTCAAATTTTAATATCATCTGTGAATTTAAAGTACAATCAAGGTTTGTCAAGTGCTGCAGTATTTATATGTATTTTCTCAAAATATATTTTGTAATTGTGAAAATGTTTCATTTAGTAGACGTAGAGTAGTTGCTCGATAGTAATAATTTATTACATTATGAAATAACTCACTTGTACAGATATTCCAAAAATTCTTTATTTGTATTGACCTGACCCAAAGGTAATAAAGAATTTGTGGAATATATGTACAAGTGAGTTATTTCATAATGTATTAGTGTATGTTCCACGAAAGTGCCGACAATCGAAAGCATAAATAATTTATTTACCTTATCAATTCTAATTTTGACCATGTTGTCAAACAGTTTCTTCAAATGTACTTGTATCAAGTGTGGCCTTTTAGAGTTTCCAAGAATCTCAAGCATATCATCGTTGGATATAAAGTAAAACCTTGGAAATAATTGTCGCTTTGTTTCAAGGTATCTTTCCAGTTGTCGTAGGATACCATCTAAGTTATCCACCATTTGATTGAGTTTATTAAATACGTATGGAGATGGCTTGTAAAAACAAGCTTCAACTGCATTACGCCCAGAGTGCATGCTAAATTAAATATTAAAAAAGTACATACTTTTAAGTATATCCCAATTATCAAGCATTAAATATACTAAAAATAAGATTAATACGCAACAATAATAAGAAAATACCTTAGCTATAACAAACCACGACAAAATTATATTATGATACCTAATGTGTATTTTGTGCATTATCCTCTGGTAAAGTTATGAACCTTTTATTCTGAATTAGCGGACACCCACGGCTTCGCCCGCTAGACAAATGTTATACAAAAACGTTGCCCAAAAACCACTCTATCCATTGGTGAAAACCGCATCAAAATAGTTAGTTGCGTAGTTTTAAAGATCTAAGCATACATAGTAACGAAGTGACTTTGTTTTATACTATATTATTATGACTAGCAGACACCGGGGGGTTGGCCCGTGTGAAATAATTTTATGGTTTCCAATTCCCGCAAGAACACATTCCAGGGATAAAAAGTAGCCTAAAACGTTGGTAAAAATAGTATGAAAATCAGTGCAGTTATCGAGTTTATCGCGAACAGACATACAGACAGACGTGGCGGAGGATTTTGTTTTATAATATTTATGTAGTATAATGCTTTAATGAAGGTACTCACTTAAAAGTAATTTCTGTCCAGTCAGCAGTTAACGCATCAAATATCACCACTTCTTCAGGTAACTGTTTCCTAATATCTTCACCAGCAAATATAGCCTCAAGATATAAGTATCGCCTTTGTACTTGAAGTGAAATCTACAAATGCATTTCGCACTGATATTAAGCTCATTTTCTTACCACGGTGAATCGGTGAGGGAGTATCCCTCACCGATTCATACTTGTAATTTTTTACCCTGAGGTTTTATTCACAGACTATAACCACAATCGAAAAATAATGCAAACACGTACTCGGGCACTATTTTGTATGAAAACTATTATAGTTTATTCCACATTGTCGACATTTTGTCGTTAAATGTATCAATGTGGTTGGTATCGACTAAATTGCAACGGCATCGAGGCCACAAACGCAACCACTAGCAAAATTGTGTGAATTTAGCTGTCGACCACATCGCCAAAACAATGTGCCAACTGTGCGTCAACGCAACGTGACACAAAAACAATGCAACTGCAAAAAGTAGCAGCGACACAATTCACTCGCAACCACTTTTTGTTGCTGCTATGTGGTTTACTATTCTCTGGTCGTTTTAGTAGGTACGTCTGCTTGCGCGCTTACAGAGAAAGAGGCATCTACCCAATCATATGCGAAACTTTGTTAAATCCTTATTTTATTTATATTTTTTCAATACAAATGCATACTGTGGGAACGTTTCATGTTTATAAAGACTTGACTTACTTCAATACACTCTGCCACATAGCCAAGTGACTTCTCCCAGTACTCTACTTCTTTTATAAATGGTTCAACATATTTCGTTGATTTCATTGACGAAAGTTGAACTTGATGGTCTTCAAGAAACTGAATATTCATAATACAAAATATAAATAGGTATGCATAGTGGTTTGTGAAACAGTGATAGCAATGAGGTACGGGTAACGAAGAATTTATTACTAAGTCAGGTTGGTGAATTTGTTTATTAATTCTTTGGACATTATTTACCAGTGAATTTAGAGAGGGATAATGAAAGACTAATATTATACATTCATAATTTTATGGATTGACTACAATAATGAATACTAAATACTAATTAAAATTAAACAGCATGAGACCTGCATTACGTCATCCACACCCTTGATTTTATACATATCTCCTCTATGATGTTGCATTTCAAACGTTGTGTTGGTCCATACCTCTCTAATAGCTTTAAGACCATTCTCAATATTCAGTTCCATTGTAGCAGCATGAGATATCTCGGATATATCTTCAGAGTATGCTTGGAAGTTCAAATGCATAATGAGTTCTAATTTAAAATCTTCCGAGTTTTGATCAAATTCTCTGTGATACAAATTAACTATATAGAAAAATGTGTTTAGTAATTTTAGTTCAACATTCGTTAAAACTGACATAATTATATGTATACAATGAGATAACTATGATGAATGTTGAAGATCAACTTTGAAAATGATCAATAATGCTTAATAAATGACCAATGTTTGTTTATTTTTCAAAATCATTATGAGAACAGATATTATCTTACACTCCCATTAGTGCTTTAATTCTATCCCAGTGTCGGTCTCTCATACAAGGGTTTTTCAAATCTCCAATCAATGGCAATGTCCTCCTAAATGCGTCAACTGTAACGCGAGTCGTATCAATAATATCCCAACCCTTGTCTTTTAACTGTCTTGAAAGGCGATTAAAGTTCCTGAAAGCACATTGTCATATAAAATAACTCAATGAATTAAGTTTTAACTTTGACGTTCATTCCAACAATGGTATTTTAAGTTAAGTATTATACCTAAATAGGAAGGTAACATTTTCATCCATTTCATCAGTCTCCATTTCCCAGAAAGTTTGATTTTTATATTTCTCCCACGACTCCTCCCATTGAAACACTAGTCCCCAGACTTCCTCTAGTTTCTCCAGCTCCTTTTCCATTCTCTGTAGATCCAGATTCACTGGGGTCCTAATAAACCAAAACGAAACTTATTCATGGACATACAAATTACTCTTAATTATGACTTTCTTCAATAATAACTCCTACAAATGCATTGACTTCTTTACAAACCTTATGCGACTCTCAATGATTATACTATTGTATGAAGTGAGTATTTCATGCTACTAATCGATAACAACTTGACGTTACATTTTTGTACTAACGATTTGTTTACATTATATTATTATATTTCTAAGCTTATAACAGTGACTAATATCAATAGGTACTAATCAGTTCCAAATGTTGTTTACGTAAGGTTAAACACAGCAAGCCCATCTCGAATTGCCTGTTCTTGAGCACGTAAAGCATTTAATTGCTCTCTGAAAGCCTTCAACTGTGATAATGCGTCTTTACCAGAAATATCAGAACTGACTGGACAAGTCTTATAGAAATCCTCACAAAACTCTTTGGCAGCTTCTTTAAACACCTGTTACCAATAGTTGAAGGGGTAAGATTTTTTTTTTTGTTTTCTTAATACTTGTAGGTACTTAAATAACTGGCTAGAAATATGTGAAAGTGTTACCTCTGCCTGTTCTAGTAGTTCTGTTTTAAATTTGTCTTTATTCAGTTCAAGAGCTTTTTTGGCTTCTTCCAATAATAACAAATAACTTGCCCACACGTCAGGAATTACTTCATGGCGACTTACCATATCTGAACTTAGTTCTACCTCGAACTTCGCTACAATAAAATGTGTACAGATTTAGTTTCCTTCTTAAATTTATCACAACACCAGCCCTAAGAGCGTGGCAATTTCAGGTGTCAATTTCGGTCCCGTGACTAAAACAACATTTTGAAACATTGTGTTACTTTGGTTGAGGCCTGCAGGACACCAAACTAAACTTCCACAAAATACTCGCTCTAAGATATTCAACGGATATTGCTAACTCTTCGCATGACCAAAAATTTTAAATCAAGTTTATACCTACATCTACTGATATAGGTAGTAGGTACACTTAGTAAAACTAACAAATTTACCTAGTGTAACCATCTGATCAGTAATCGGTGGAAAAGTGCCTTCCATTCTGCTTAAGTCTCCAATCAAACGTTCGTAGGTTTCAATAGAGGACGCAAGTTCTTTGAGGGTGGCTGGCATCTATAATTTAAAATTTTAAGGTACCTAGATTAGATGGGGAACCTACAATGGAGCCCAACTAAGATTCCTGGGGTGTTTCATTTGTCCATGTGAGCTCAATGCTAAATATTAAAAGAATATCAAAGTTCAGGGGGTAGTGCTGCTCAAATCACTGCAGTAGCCAATGATATACCTAGGATCAAAACTTTTAAAGGTAAAGTTTTGGCCTAAAGAATAAACTGAAATAAAAACGCCAGCAATGCTTACACTCAAAGCTTCTTCGCTACTTATCTCAATGTAGTTATAAACTGCATCGATATCAGCTTCCGTGACAGCTCTTAATAACTCCCCAAGTTTCGTTTGCCAAACTATACAGTGTGCTATTATAGACTTCTTTAATTCACTTGAATTCAACGTAACAAAATGAATCTGTAAATTTATTTTTAAAAGATTTTATCTAATTGCTAGCTGTTAATGCGGCTCCTGCGTGATTTAGTTTTCTCGTTCCGAATGCTTGCACAAATACATTACAGGGATAAACTATGTTAGGTAAGCCCATGTTACGTGAGGATAATGTAGCTACATAAAAACTTTTCAAAATCATTCAATGCAAACAAAGACCAGTATAGATTGGTGTCCGTATAACTCGACCCAATCTTAAAAATTAAATATTTAGAACTACCTGATTTATAGTTTCCAATATCTGAACAGAGTTTGCGAGATTACTATAATTTATAATCAGATCATCATAATCAGCTGCTTTGTGCTTTTCCTCTCGGTAGTTGTGTAAGAAATCATCCTTGTCAACTTCCCATATGTGAGCGTAAGGTTCCCACATTTTTAAATGCTCGGTCACTAGTCCTAGGTTGTATTCAATCTCTGAAATTAAAATGACATTTAAAATCTTTTATAACAAAGATCTTTATTTTTATTATCTGAAATACCGACGTATGTACGAAATTCTTGAACTTATTTACATACCATCGTCAATTAAAGACTGCAGTTTATTACAGTCCGCGTCTACTTGTATAACTTCATAAAACTTCTTCATGGCACCGGAAGGTAATCCAAATTTTTCAAATAAACGCGGCACCGTACTTAGAATATGAATAATTTCTTCGAAAATAGTTGTAAATGTGTCCATAATTTCATATCTGTTCGGAACGTAACGTATATCTTTGGTCATAAGATAGAGGTTCATTTTGATTAATGGTGCTGGTGCCATAGTACCTAGTAATATTAAAAATATCGTTAACTAAATGTAGTAGCCCAAGCACTAAGCAGGCTAAGCAAAAAGAGGTCACCCAAGTAGGTCAAAGACCAGGAGGGCAACCCTGCAAAATTAAAGGCTTGGGCAAACCAAAAGCAGTTGCAGTGCGGTAGCAGTGCGTCTAGGTTAGTAAATAATGTAGTTATATGAGGGATGACACAATGAACAAACGCGGGCCCGCTTTGTTCAGTGTGTCATCCCTCATATAACTACATTATTTACTAACATAGACGCACTGCTGCCGCACTGCTACCGCACTGCAACTGCTTTTGGTTTGCCCAAGCCTTAAGAGAGGCTTAATTCTAGCTGTTCTCGTAGCAGCTGATTCTGATAAATATTCTTTAAAGTCATGGTATTTTAAACTGTTATTTGTTTTATAAAAACAGTAATCCAATCGTGTACAATATTCTATGATTGGTTACAGGTGCTGATGTAATGTGATGAACCCTTTTGCAGGGTAAATGAGATAATAGGTGTCCTAGACTTCAGTATGCTTACCATCTCCGTGCACACATTTGTACATATTTTGCAAAGTTGATTTAATTGAAAGCCTCAGCGCATCTTCCATAAGTTTATCAAATCTTCTCACGTATTTAACCCAATGTTCTACCATCTTTAGGGAGCAAAAATATAAATGAGATTGCATTTCCTACAAATCTATAATAAAATAGGTAGGTAAATCCAAAAATATTGAAATAACAAATCGTCAGGACGAGAAACTTACCTGTCCTATATAAGACTCAAAACCTTCATATACGATCACAATATAAATAACAATTTCTTTATACATCTCTAAAATCGTTTCCGATGTATCATGTTCCATTTGTCGTATTTTGGCGTGTAAATCTTTTATTTCAAATACATTATAAATATCAAATTCAATGAATGGTGTATCGCAGATTTTCTCAAATATTTTTACTAAATTCACATTCGATGTTTTATAAGTGGTCAAGAAATCTTGGAGCTAGAAACAAATAAAAATGTTACGTAGGTACACTTAATTTAAGATTCTGCTCCTGACAGACGCGAGTCCAAAGTGCCCAGCAATGCTAATTTATTACGTGAGTGGAACCAAGAAAGTGGCTGGGGAAGGGGAACCTTTGGGCGTAATCCTCTATCTACCATGAATAATATTTAATTGTAGACCACCGTTATTTAATTTTGTTAACCTCTACCTATTCGACGAAAACCAAGAATATATTTTAATACATATTACATTAAGTGGACTCACTTCTCCTATTTGTTGGACACACTCAGCAATATATGCATCTGACATGGTGGAAGTCCAAGTAAGCTTATAGATTCCCGGCTGTACTTTTTTTTCACAAGCCTGAAACAAATAGGTACTCATTAAGTTTAATAGGATTTTACTATATTGCATTTGTTTGACAACTTTAATTTTTTTTTGTTAGCTTTACTCGAACTTCTTATTTATCAATATTACATTTTTTTTATTAACTAGCCGCGACTCCACGCTAGTCAACACACGCTATATTGTTTTCTCTCCCCCAGTTTACACTGCTTGCCACGTTAGTATAGACTTTGCTCCAATGCGAAACCGCGGTGGGTTGCTAATTTACTAACCTTCTGAAATCACTATCTACTACCTAACGCTGCATTTGAGTAGTTTAAAAGATAAGCAGCCTAAACACACACCTGCTGCAGGGGTACCTAATCTAGGAACAATCAAGGCTCGCCAACTCTATTCTATTGTGAATGTGATGTGTATAGCCAAGCAGGGAAAATTTTCCAAAAGTGGAAAGATTCGCCACACGCCACGAAATCACCACAAAGGCCCTGCATTCTAGATTGGCCCTGCGGTAGGTGTGTATGTAATGTATGTGAACAGACAGCGGAAGCGCATTTCATACGATGTGAAGACAAACCCGAACCATGTCAGTAGGTATTCAAAATCGATTTCTTCATATGGTATAGGATATTACAATTATTATTTTGAATTTATTCTATATTATTTTATTATTTATTTTTTCTTATATTTTCGTCTATAAAAGCCTTAAATTTAGAAAGATATAGATAGCCCCCATTGAAGTCAGTCTTTCAAACCGTCAGTACGAACTGAATGGGATAGACAATGAAAAAAAAAAATTGTTCATTCACCTGTAATTTGTCATTGGCACTGTGGCAGTCTGTACTGCTGTCATACTTGTCAATGTCACTTGTCATAATAAAGAATAACAATACATTTGAACCAAGTCGAGTAGGTATTTAAATTTTGTTAATAAATTTGTATTAATAAATAATGTAAACGATAATAATGATGAACCTAGCAGATCCGGAGTTGGAGCTGGTTGATCCGACACCGAACGTGCATACGCTTTTCTTGCACTTCGATAAAGAATTTTTCTGGACCAAGTTAGCTAGCAGAGCCGTTGTGCGGTGGAGTAAAAGGATGTATTCCTGTGCGGGGATTTGCTCGTAAGTCACTTAAACCTATAGTTTCCATCTTCTAACTACACCACTATTAGAATAGTGAATACAGTACATACTAAAGTTACGTTTTTACAGACATCCCTGTATCCTCCAATACAGTTTTGTCTACCCCAGCGGAGGGCATATTATTCGTTGTTTTTTGAGATCAGTGTCTCCGCCTGCCTGACGGAAAAGAAAGGTGACGTCTCACGATTGGGGCCACTTTCACAGCACACAGTACTATCAAAAGTGGCCCTTAAGTTGGTGGTCGCATAATGTTCCTCTTCACGCTTTGCTCAAAAAGTCTAGGGTTCTTAGTCAACCTCACTTGCGAAGTGATGCACCTGCCGATCAACAGACAAGATTCTGGCTGCAGTAGAACCATCTAAGCTACTATTCTTGGATTTTTTTTATATAATATTTTTTGATTTACAGTTAAATACTACTTTTTACCCATTTTTTAATATTTAGATAGCTGCTCCACTTGTTAGGGAAATGGTTAAATGTTAGGTTTGAGTTCTACTGATGACATTATTTTGTGATTTATAATTGTATCTTAATATTTATGTAACTATGGTAAATAACCACGTTTCTTTTACAGCTATGAAGGCAGAGGAGGCCTCTGTGACATAGCACTAAGCGAACCTCTGCTAAAACTCCGTCCCCGCAAAGACTTAATTGAAACACTACTTCATGAAATGATACATGCATTCCTCTTTGTGACAAACCGAGACCAAGATAGAGACGGCCATGGACCTAATTTCAAAGCCCATATGCACAGAATTAATAAGAGTGCTGGCCTCAATATTAGTATTTACCACAGTTTCCACGATGAGGTAAGAAATAAGAATATTATTTCTAGAATTAAGTATTAATTTGTATATTCAGGGGAGTATTACTATGAAGTTAGTAATTTTAGCATCCTTTAAAAAGTCTTCTTAGAATATCTCAATGAAAGGCGATGCAATTGTAATGAATACAATAAATCATATTAATTGTTTCAGGTGAAGCTGTATCAAACACACTGGTGGCGATGTAATGGTCCATGTCAGACAAAAAGACCACATTTTGGCATTGTCAGACGCTCTATGAACAGACCTCCAGGCCCCTCTGATTACTGGTGGAATTATCACAAAAAGCAATGCGGAGGTACCTTTGTTAAAATTAAAGAACCAGAAAATTTCAAGTCAAAGCCGAAAAATAGCGAAGGCACTAAGAAAAACAATACTAGTAAAGTATATGGTGATATTACTAAGTATATTAATAATAATAACAATATAAGAACTATTAATAATATTTCGAATACTGATAAATCCATATTAAAAGATTCTAATAGTAATATTAAGTCAAGTAGTCCAAGTACATTTATAGTTCCTAAAAAGGGTGTTGTTTTTAACCCTACTGTTTCTAAACCTGGATCACACGGCATTTTTACTGGAAGTGGTCACACTCTTGCGGAAGTTAAACATATCTCTGATCATAGAAGTGTAACGGAACATGTTAGAAATATTTGGGCAAATAAAGAAATACCCTCTGTTTTAAATAAGCCCAAAAGTTCCACAATTGAAAAGAAACCTGGTAAACCTGCTGGTAGCTTTACTTCAAGCAAACATAAAGCGAATGATAGCCTAATCTCACCACCAGCAAAAATTAAGAAAATAGATGATTATTTCAAATCGAATGCTACTACAGTACTTAAAGATTTGTATGGAGAAGATTTTAAGTTGACACAGAATCATGATAGTACTAAATTAGTGGCAGTTAAACAAGATATAGTAGACTGTCCGATATGTCATAGCAAAATTGATAAAATAAAAATAAATCAACACATTGACGAGTGTCTGAATAAAGATATTATAAAAGAACTAAGTCCACCTGTATCTAATTTTAAAGGAAGTATTGGGAACATTGTAGATCTAACTAGTTATTTTGAAGAAGAAAGTGTTCAAATAATAGTCAATACAGCTAAAACAAAAAGTGATGCATCCCCTGTATTACAATCAATGAAAACGAATGATACAAGATCAGACGGCAATCTAAAAGATAAAGATAATGATTTATTCAATTTCAAAACAGAACCACCTTCAAAATCAGACACTAAGTTTGAACCAGTGCCAAGTACAAGTAAAGATCTTGAAAAACTTGCCCAAACATGTCCTTGCTGTGGTAAAGAGTTTGATATGACTGTTGATGAACATTTAGAAGAATGCCTAGTATTCAGTCAATGTGATAACATATCACAAGATAATTCAAGCACATCTAACATTTCAGCTATCATAGTAGAAGATGGAATAGATATATTTGATGAATCTCAAGAGTTTAATGAGACTGGAACTAAGACGCCTTGTCCATGTTGTATGCAGATGGTTGAAGAGATAGCTATGAATGATCATTTGGACTTATGTTTGGGACTGACATAGTTAGAACGGAGACGGTATATGCGTTTGGGGTTAGAGGTTGTTTGTCGTTTATTGCGAACAGACGACGCGGCGTACTTACGACTCTTTTGTAATATTTGTAATATTGTAACGTTAACCCTATGTACTGGTGTTCACGTGAAAAGAACGCTCGAGGGGAAGTGGAGGGGTGTGTTTACGCATCGGTACTCTCGCTCTTACTCGCTGTTACCGCCATATAGATAGATAAATCGTATACTGCCCCTTGAAGGTCAGCGTTCGTCTTATGTGACGTGAGTTATACGTAGGTCACACTATAAGTTTTGCGTAATTTAAAAAAACAATATGTTAAAACCAAAATATTATGTTTATTGCTTTTCCAAATACTCTCCTTTACATTTTAAACATTTTTTCACGCGATCGAACCATTTTTTAAAACAGGAGGACAACAACAGATCTGAACGCTTGTTTTCTACGTGCTGATTGAACGCTATCACTGCCTCTTCGGAGTTGATAAAAGTGAAACCACTCATCAAATCTTTGATTTTGGGGAAAATACAGAAATCACAGGGTGCTAGGTCGGGGCTATGCGCAGGATGGGTGACGAGTTGTACTTTTTGGAAGCTAAAAATGACTTTGTTTTGTTGGCCGTGTGTGAAGAAGCGTTGTCATGATGTAGGAGAACGCGGCTTTTGGGTCGTCTTTCGCGAACTTTTTCTAAAACCCTGGGTAAACAAATGGTAGAATACCACTCGGCATTAACACTCTTTTGATCAAGTGGAATTGTACAGATGGGACCCGTAGCTGAGAAAAAGACGCGATCATTTTGTTACCAACGTTTCTCGCCTGCCTCACTTTTGTTGGCTTGTTCTCATTTTCAAATACCCATTCACAAGATTGCTGGTTTTTTTCGGGTTCAAAACACGTTTCGTCTCCTATGACAATGTCATAAACAGCATTAGAATGTCCGTGGTCGTAATTCAGTAGCATCTGAGAGCACCATTCCACGCGAGCCCGCTTCTGCTCCGCTGTCAGTACATGAGGGATCCAACGACAACAAAGTTTCCGAACTTTCAATTCTTTGTGTAAAATTTTCTGGATTTGACTCATACCAATCCCCAATAGTCTTCGAATTGTCTCATAGGTAATCCGCAGGTTTTCTTCAATTAACCGCTGAACAGTAGACACATTATTTTCGTTGACGACAATTGAAGGCCGCCCTTCACGAAATTCGTCATGTAAAGAAA
This sequence comes from Nudaria mundana, assembly GCA_963556515.1. Taxonomy (NCBI): domain Eukaryota; kingdom Metazoa; phylum Arthropoda; class Insecta; order Lepidoptera; family Erebidae; genus Nudaria; species Nudaria mundana. The sequence goes on from OY748293.1 coordinate 1,887,778, forward strand.
CTCGATCTCTCTCAAATTCAGCAAACCATCGCCTCACGGTGTTCAAACAAGGTGCTTCTCTCCCAAAAGCATTTTAAAGACGAGCGGCACAGTCTTGCGGAGAGAGAAAACTTTTAAAATCATAAAAAATCATCGCTCTAAAATCTTTTCGACTTAATTCCACTTTTCGTTGCATACGTAGAACTTTGATGTGTGATAAAAACAATTGACAAATGATTTCCCGTCAATTGTTTTTTTATATTACTAAGAAGGTTGCAACGTTTAAAAAAATATAACATTCGAAATTCAAATAGTTCCGATTAGATAGAAGTGCAAAACTTTTAGTGTGCCCCATGTCATGTAAACACCAACCCGTCTAGTCAGCGCGGTATATGTAGGCTCAACTCCTCCCTCTTTGGGGGAGGCCTATGCCCAGCTGTGGTGCGTCAAATGGGCTGAGATGATTGTAACGTTTATTTGTTATGTAATTATGTCAATGCTGAATTGTTGTGTCAGTTAAAGAACATGTGATAATAAAATAATGTTATATTTTTTAGTTTTATAATAGGTACTTAATTATTTAATAAAAAGTGTTAAAATTTCTAATGTAACTGTCTGTTATTGACTCTACGATGTAGTTTTGTGTGGTTTTTTGAGTTTGTAGAAGAGGTCCATAATTTTTATTCCGATAACAGGTTCGTGGGAAATAGGACCCTGTTATCGAGAAAACGTCGATATTCGATTTCACGCGGCATCTAGTGCGTGAGGTCTAACTGCTGAACGAATTCGGGTGAAATTTTGTACCCGCAGAACTTTAACTTGAGACAAGATACTTTTCGTCTCTAGAATGTAATATGCAATGCAATGTCTTGGGAATAGTTGCATGTTTGTGTCACAACTTCTTCTTTTGTTTTTTTGTTTTTTTTTTATTTTCTTTTTAAATTCCGCGGCCCAAGGCCGAGGCCGCTCTAACGTGCTGGGCGTCTCTGGTTACAAGCAGAAAGGTATTTCTAATGGCGCCCGGCGGACTTTACCACCTCTGTGGTCTCAGCGGGGGTTTGGTCGGGATGAGAATCCCGCGTCGTTGGGGTAGGGTTATATCCCGCGTCAGTGAGTGAATCTGGTTGCGTGCAAAGGCCCCGCAGCACGCAACCCTTCTAGCCTGCTTCTGTAAGGACGGCGGTGGCGATCCCGCCGTCCTCAGGCCCCGATCATGGAGGTCGATGGTCTTGGGCATAGATGAGTCTGCGGCGCCCTCGCCGCTGACTACGGAACTCGGCGGGGAGGGTACGCTCCCTCTCCCTCTCGGCCGCCTCCTTCGCGAGCATGACTTGCTCGCAGGACACGGCCGCGTTCCACCTGCTCCCACTGGAGACCATGGCTTGAAGCATGGTCTCCAGCGAGAGGGTATCCACGCCCAGACCCACTACGAAGTCCCGGCGCTGACTCGCCCACGCTGAGCACTCCACCAACGTGTGGAGTGCGGTGTCGTCGTCCGAAACCTCGCAGTGTTGACACCGGGGTGTGACCTCACGATGGATGCGAAACAGATAGCTACCGAAGCATCCATGCCCGGTAACGATCTACGTCGCACGATACGTGAGATCACCATGCTGCCTCTGCAGCCATTCGTCCAAGATCGGTCTCACCGCGGCGATGATGGTGGTACCCCACTTGGGTTGCTCAAGTCGCACCCTCCATGACTCCATGAGATCCTGGCGGAGTTGGGACCGCTGGTCCTCGATTTTTCGAGACGCAGGCCTGTGGTCCCGTTCCAGCGCCATTGGAACAATGACGCAAGGGCTCTCGCTTCCAGGTTCCATGGAGGTCTTTTTTGAAGTCTACTTTTGATTTGAGTTTGTTTTTATTAAGTTTGTTACTTCATTCTATACAATTAATAAAATTTAAGTATTGTCTGTTTGTAATTCCAAATGCATATTATCTCAGTTTAAATTAAACGGTAGATACCTACAAACATTAAAAAAACTCAGTCTGCTTGTTCTGGCTAATCTCCGAAATGGCTGCACGCTGTAACTGGACTTTCACTGATCGATAACTGATATTGTAACGCCATCTCGTAGCGAGTAATAAGACTACCAAACTCGGCGCCATCTAGTAGCAAATCGCAGTACTACTACGTAACGTCTTTCGGGAATATTCTGTCAAGGTACTTCTATGTAACGTGTTATCTAGAAGCATCTCGAAGGTGTGGAATTTTCGCGATATTTCTTTCGTGAAAATTCCAGAGTAATCTAGAGTAATGACCGCACTATAAAGGCGGAGCACTTCGGTGGCGGATCATCAGTATTTCCAGAGCGATAATACGAGTTATACCTGCGAGTTCAAGTGCGATTAAAAGTGTTTAGTGAAGCTTTATAGTGAAGTATAAATTAGTGGTGTAATAAATAAAGTGTTTTGTGGTAGTTTGATCGGCATTTTCCATTCCGTAGAACCCCGGCTCGTAACAATTGGTGTCAGAATTGGGGATTTGGACAATGCCGGTGTTACCGAAAGAAGACACAGAGGGCGTCCGTACCAGGGGTCAGCGCCAGCAGGAGTTGGACAGCAGGCGCTTCGGAGGTAATACGCCGGAGAGGTTGGGTGGTCAGGAGCAGCCAACGGTGGAAGCAGGCCCGCCCACGGTATCTCCAGCGCCAGCACCTCCAGACTTTGCTGCGCTGATGGCGATGCTACAGGAGCAAGCCCGTCGCCAAGAGGAGCAGGCCCGCCACCAGGAGGAGCAAGCCCGTCGCCAGGAGGAGCAGGCCCGTCACCAGGAGGAGCAAGCCCGCCGGTTGGAAGAACAGCTGCTGCGGGACAAGGAGGAGCAGGCACGCCGCCAGGAGGAGCAGGCACGCCGCCAGGAGGAGCAGGCCCGCCGGTTGGAAGAACAGCTACTGCGTGACAAGGAGGAGCAGGCACGCCGCCAGGAGGAGCAGGCACGCCGCCAGGAGGAGCAGGCCCGCCGGTTGGAAGAACAGCTGCTGCGCGACAAGGAGGAGCAGGCACGCCGCCAGGAGGAACAGACACGCCGCCAGGAGGAACAGATGCTCCTCATGAAAGATCTTCGAGCGACTTTTGGCAAGGAGATGAATGTGATGAAGGATCAAGTTCATCATGTTGAGAACCGCATCACGGAAGCCGAAACACGGATAGAAGATGTAAAAAACCAGATTACAGAATATGTGAGGAAAGAGCTGGGAAATCTAAAAGCTGGAGATGGGAATGCGACTTCCTTACTTGCTGTACCTTCAGCACGTGGATTTAAAGTACCTCCATTCGATGGGACATCATCATGGTCGGCCTATAAAAAGCAGTTTGAGGCCGTTAAGAAGGCAAACGGGTGGAGCAAAGCCCAGGCCATGACTGCGCTTACATTGGGTCTGCGAGACAAGGCGTTAACCATCCTAGAAGCTCTCGGAGACGATGTATCCTACGAGCAGCTACTAGAAGCCTTGGAAGCCAGATACGGTGACGCTCACCTGGAACACGTGTATCGTGCGCAGCTGAAGGATCGTGTCCAGCGCACTGGCGAAAACTTGCAACAGTGGGCCCTGGAAGTAGAGAAGCTGGTACGGAAAGCATACCAGTCGGTACCTGCGCTCATCAATGGGAATCTGGTGCAAGCATTCATCGACGGCATCCACGACCTGGAAGTCAGGGCTGCTGTGAGGCTCGGGCACCATGAGACTCTCAAAGACGCCTTGGCTCATGCTTTGGAGGTCGAAGCCGTACGGAAAGATCATCGATCTCACCGCGTCAGGGAAGTTGTAGCATCACCGGCTCGCGACCGTTTCACGAGGTATAGCCCTAGGTGCTACACATGTGGTGAGAGGGGCCACCTTCGATCCAGTTGCCCAAAGCGGACTGCTGAAAGAGAAGAAAGTCGTTCCCAAGAGGATAAGGTGGCTAACGTCACCGCCCAGCAACAGCAGGGAAACGAATAAATGCCAGGACTGCGGGGCGGGTGCTGGCTGATGTTGGAAGAGCCCCAAGGGTTTCGATCTCACAAACCCAGGATGGGAACAGCCTGATCATCAAGGGCGAGGTAAATGGAACACCATGCAAGCTGACAATAGATACTGGAGCATCTCGCACGGTTGTCAGTTCCCGACTTGCAAATCGGTTCCTTGGGGACTCTGCAAACCGTGACCGCATCAACTTGGTAACGGCCACGGGTCAGCGCATACCCGTCCGAGGAGAGAAAGAGATGCAGTTAAAGTTGGGCAATGGAATTTACCTGCATAATGTCATCGTGGCTGACATAATGGACGACTGCATACTGGGCTTAGACTTTATGAGGAAGAACTCTTGTGAGATCGACGTCAAGCAAGGAGCGATGAAATGTGGTCAAGAGGAACTTTTCATGGAAGGAGCGTTATCAGGAAAAGTGTACAGCTTGAAGAAGGTCGTGCTTCCTGCCAGATCAGAAACGACTGTACCAGTTAGTCTCCCTCAGAATTCTGGGCGAACACATCGATGTGTACTCATAGAAGGGATATACAATGAACTTCCATGGAAAATGGCCCGAACTCTGGTAAGAGCCAATGAAGCCTCAGTGGTACGTGTGCTGAACCTTAGTGATAAGGAACACGTGATAGAAAAGAGCACATTGATTGGCACTTGCGAAGAAGTAGATTGGATGCGCCGATGCCAAGAGTTGAGTACTGGGAACATCGTCAACAAGAACGCTAGAAACAACGTGTTGACACTTTTAGAAGACTGTCGTAACATCTTAACGAAGAATGAAATGGACAAGGCTAAGAAGATGTTACTCAAGTACGCCGATATTTTCTCTTCGAGTGATGCTGACATTGGGAAGACTGGATTGGTTCAGCATAAAATCAATACAGGAAATGAGGCACCCATCCGTCAGCGACCAAGGAGACTGCCAGTAGCACGAGAAAAGGAAGTTGAGACCATGATTGAAGAAATGGTAAAAGATGGTGTGATAGAACCATCGTCAAGTCCATGGTGCTCACCTGTAGTGCTGGTGAGGAAGAAAGATGGCAGTATGCGGTTTTGTGTCGACTATCGTCGTCTGAACGACGTTACGAAAAAGGACAGCTACCCTTTACCAAGGATCGATGACACGTTGGACATGCTGACAGGGGTGAAGTGGTTTAGCACGCTAGACCTGAAAAGTGGCTACTGGCAAGTTGAAATCGATCCGAAGGATAAAGAGAAGACTGCATTTTCCACAGGAAAGGGTTTGTGGCAGTTTAAAGTTATGCCATTTGGTTTATGCAACGCCCCGGCTACTTTTGAAAGATTAATGGAAATTGTACTCGCCGGATTGACTGGGGACGCCTGTCTTGTCTATCTAGATGACATTATCATCGTGGGCCGTACGTTAGAAGAGCATCTTCAAAACCTGGAACGCGTGCTTGTAAAGATCCGAAGCGCGAACCTGAAGCTCAGCCCGAAGAAGTGCTCATTCCTCAAACGGCAAGTAAGCTTCCTAGGCTACGTAGTGTCTGAAGATGGTATCCGCACGGATCCAGAGAAAATCATCGCCGTCAAGGATTGGCCGGTTCCAAAGGATAAGACGCAGGTCAGAGCATTTTTGGGTTTGTGCTCATACTACCGGCGATTCGTCCAGAACTTTGCGGATATTGCCAAGCCCTTACACAAGCTCACGGAGGAAAAGCGACAATTCTGCTGGGACGGCAGCTGCGGCATCGCATTCCAGGAGCTAAAGAATCGTCTGTGCAATACACCTATTTTGGGTTATCCTGATGCGGAAAATGAATTTATAGTTGACACAGACGCAAGTGATATCGGACTCGGAGGTGTGTTATCTCAAAGGAAAGGAGATCGAGAGGTCGTTATAGCCTACTTCAGCAAATCCTTATCGAAACCTGAAAGGAATTATTGCGTCACGAGGAGTGAATTACTCGCCGTGGTGAAGACATTGCAGCATTTCAGCAAATATTTACTAGGGCGAAAATTCCTTATACGTACCGACCATGCTGCATTGAAGTGGCTATTACAATTTAAGAATCCAGAAGGACAAGTCGCCAGATGGATTGAGCTATTACAGGAATATGACTTTGTAATCGAACATCGCAGTGGGAGATCCCATGGCAACGCAGACGCATTGTCAAGAAGACCTTGCCCTGAAGACTGTAAGCACTGTGCCAAACAGGAGATAAAGGAAGCCATACCTGTGAAGATGCTTAAAACGGATCTGAGCGACGAATGGAAAGAAAGCCTACAACATGCTCAACAGGACGACGCAGACATCAAGCCAATATTTGAGTGGATTAAAGCAAGTGCTCCTAAACCCATGTGGAGTGACGTCGCTTCAATGAGTTCAATCACAAAAAGTTATTGGGCGCAATGGGACAGTTTAGTTATTCAGGATGGAGTCTTGTGCCGCAAATGGGAAAATGCTCGAGGAGACAGCTGTCATTTGCAAATGGTCGTCCCTAAAGTTAAGGTCCCAGATGTGCTACAGCTCTACCATAATGGATGTTCAGGGGGCCATATGGGAGTAAAAAGGACTCTGTTGAAGATACGTGAGCGGTTTTACTGGATCCACTGTCGCGACGACGTTGAGGACTGGTGTCGCAAATGTACGAGTTGTGCTGCTGTGAAAGGACCTCATACACGTAGCAGAGGTGCACTGAAACTGTATAACGTTGGGGCACCATGGGAAAGGATAGCCCTAGATGTTGCGGGACCATTTCCTGAAAGTGAAAGCGGAAACAAGTACTTCATGGTTGTGATGGATTATTTCACGAAGTGGCCAGAAGTCTTCGCTATACCTAATCAAGAAGCTACTACGGTCGCAGATAAATTAGTTCACGAAGTCTTCTGTCGTTTCGGGGTGCCTCTAGAAATCCATAGCGATCAAGGAAGAAATTTTGAATCTCAGGTGTTCCAGGAAATGTGTCGGGTCATGGGTACTCACAAAACCAGAACGACCTCTTACCACCCGCAGTCAGATGGAATGGTGGAGCGATTTAATCAGACATTGGAGAGATATCTGGCAAAAGTTGTGGAAAGCAGGCAAAAAGATTGGGACAAGCACATCCAACCGTTTCTTTTTTCTTACCGAAGTGCGGTTCACGAAAGCACGTCAGTGACACCAGCTTATGCGAACTTTGGAAGAGAATTACGGTTGCATGCCGACTTACTAACCGGTATACCACCTGACGCTCCACGCAATATCACTGATTATGCGAATGACTTGCGCAGCAGGATGAATGACATTTATGAGCATGTCAGACAATCAGGTCAACAAATGTCTGAAAAGATGAAGACCCGTTACGACCGAAAGACAAACAATAAGAGCTTCGATGAAGGTTCGTTAGTGTGGTTACATAACCCAGTCCGCAGTAAAGGGAAGTCTCCTAAGCTGCAAGCTAAATGGGATGGACCATACCGAGTTGTGACCAAGATTAACGATGTCACTTACCGAATACGGAAGAGTCCAAGAAGTGCGCCAAAGATAGTTCATGTGGATCGATTGGCGCGATATTATGGGCCTGACAATGCTCGGGACGAGCATGTCTTAGGAGGGGGCAGTGTAACGCCATCTCGTAGCGAGTAATAAGACTACCAAACTCGGCGCCATCTAGTAGCAAATCGCAGTACTACTACGTAACGTCTTTCGGGAATATTCTGTCAAGGTACTTCTATGTAACGTGTTATCTAGAAGCATCTCGAAGGTGTGGAATTTTCGCGATATTTCTTTCGTGAAAATTCCAGAGTAATCTAGAGTAATGACCGCACTATAAAGGCGGAGCACTTCGGTGGCGGATCATCAGTATTTCCAGAGCGATAATACGAGTTATACCTGCGAGTTCAAGTGCGATTAAAAGTGTTTAGTGAAGCTTTATAGTGAAGTGTAAATTAGTGGTGTAATAAATAAAGTGTTTTGTGGTAGTTTGATCGGCATTTTCCATTCCGTAGAACCCCGGCTCGTAACAATATTATAAGTAGGAACTAACTCAGGATAGGTTTTTTTTTACCCAGGGAATATGTTCCCCTAGGAATTGGAAAGTAGAATACTACTCCATGGGCTAGAACTAGATTGTACGAGTAATATAATGAGATGGGCTTACGGTAATGAGCGGTTTGAACAGCAACCTCTCCTCTTCAGATAGCGAGTCAAGTATCTTGTTGTAGCCCTTCACTACGGCGAGTACGCTCTCGTACACGTAGTACACCGTCTTGGCTTTTATGTACACCTGGTGATTCATAAATCCGTCTATAGTTAGGTCTTGTGGTTAGTGACCTAAAGCTAACTACTGACTACTTAACCAACTTCAATAATAGAAGGCTCTCAATTCGACTCTACTTATGTTTGTTACGTCATATCTTTCGATTGTGTGCTTGCAATAATGTTCGAAATATGGCTAAAGCTAGCCGGGGTCGTCAGGTGGCGGCCGTAACGCAGCGGGGAGTGACGTCATTGGGAGTAGTTACTTTTTCTATGTAAACAACGGTGTCAATCACCGCTGTTTAGGAAACTGAGCGAATTTGTTAAGTTCCAGAGACGCCATTCAGCCGTTGTATTGGGTACGGCCGCTTTGTGACGCTATTTTAGGAAACCAAAGAATTAATAGAAGAGCTTTTATCTGATAACTTGAACTTAAAATCGTTTCTTGTCTATCAAAAAGGGCGGTCACGGAGCAAAACGAATTTCGGTCATTGACCCGTTACTACCAATCTCTCCCTCGCGGGTCACTGCCAAAGCGAGACGACAATATAATTGAGCGCGACTGACATAGATAGGTACCGAAGGGTCAATGTACGAAATTCTTCCCCCTCCGCGACCGCACTTAAGTCTATTTAGCTCATTATAATTATTATCTTACCTGATAAGCATGCATAGGTATATCCATACACAAATTCTCCCAGTGGGCAGCCTCATGGCACAGGTCTAGAATGTTTCTGCAATAATAATAATCGATGGTAATTAATTAGGTACCTAGGACTTTTTATATATGTATCAGTACTACGGATGTTCACAGTCGGGTGGTCGGGTGTCACCCCTGAGAGGGTGACCCCCTACTTTGGGGTGCCACTGATAAGATGAGATTTCTTTGATTGGACCATTCAATAAAATCACGGTAAAGGGGGGAAAATAAATATGTTTTTAATCTCCGCGACATCTACTTACTGTTCTTTTTCTGTTTTTTTTTAATTTTTTTTGCTAAGGAATTTATGATACGTTACTTACACGTCAATATTACATTCCAATAAGCCAGCGTTCTCAAAGCTCTTCCTCATCAGAGTTTTGTTCAAACCAACTCCACATCTTTCGTCCAAATTGTACTGAGGCAAATAGTTCACAGATTATTATTGAAGCCTTTATTGAAGCTATCTTTCCCGACGTATATATTCTTACCGTCCAAGATATCCATAGTTCCCTGATGGCCACGTCGATGGCCCCAGTTAGCCTGTTCACGTGCATGATCACCTCCTCAGAGCTGCTGCATGGCATCATCCATACTGACGCGTCAGTCAGTAACTGCCCAAAAAAAATCATAATAAGTCCTAGATCGCAGTTTCGCACGGACGGACGGTAAAAATGTACGTCCCCATTGAGGGAGCTCATTAGAATTTCGATTTTATGAATGTGTCGAATCAGCCTTTTAGGAACATCGTTCCAAAAAGTAGTTCACAAAGAAGAATGGGCAAGAAACTTCTTGGTTGCTACACTTAAATTCTCTCAAACAAAGTTAACAGTCTAAAATAAAGGTAAGTATTCCAAGTTACTCCTTTTTCTTTATAACATCAGCTGTTTTCCGAAGATTAGCCGAAACGAACCGATAGAAAAAAAAATTATGTTTAATTATATTTTTTAAGTCGGTACCGAATCTAAGTAGTTTCATATGAATTAAAAATTATTTATTTGGAATTACAAACAGACGCTTAATTTTTATATATCACTAAGTATTAAGTATAAGGTGCTATAGACTGTATTGACCGGTTCAGCTACTGGTTCGGAAGGATCCAAACAATCGAGAAGTTAGGGTGAATCGAATCGAACCAACAGGTACAATTATTTGTCGTTGTCGTACCTTCTTGAGGTATAGTAATCTGTTCTTCCTCATCTTGAGCACAGCGGCGCGTCCTGCGAAGGAGGGCATGTCGGCGGGGTGCTGGCTGCGCGTCGCCACCATGTCCTTCTTGGCGTCTTGCACTGCGTTGTTGAATATCGACCATACCTGCCCAGTGCCCACCCACAGTCGTTATTAGGGTAATAATATTCACGATAATGCGTCCAGATTTTTTTAAATTTCCACGGAAGGATAACCCCCAAGGAACGCGTCTAAGATAAAGATGCTGTTTTTGCAATTCTTTCGGAAACGTAGCCAGCATTCTAGGAACCTTAACAGTTAGCAATGACGCGGGATATTTACCTACAATTTTATTTATTGTTAGAGTTCATATTTCGGCACTGTTGCAAACGCACTGATCAATTCCTACGTGAACACAACACTTGCAACACTGCCAAAATAACAATAGGTTAAACCTACCATAAATGGTAAATATCCATAAAATTAACAGTAATGTGAGGTGACTATAAATGTATGCCAGTCAGATGTAAAGAAACAGATTCTTACCTCAGCAGTCTTCCTCTTAAAGATCCGTTTCAGGTTCTGCCGCTTAGAGTAGTTGTGAAGCGAGAAGAGTGCCACCACGGCCTCCTCTACGTTGTTCACTCCTTCGAATACTGTCTCCACTAAGTTTTCTATAATTATCTATTAACAAAACATCTAGTAAGTTTTCTGGCGACTTCTATTTGGATCTCTAAGGGATACCAAGTTACCGACACTTCTCTCTCCCACGCTCTGGTGGTCTTTAGCTTTACCTGTTCGAATACGGGCGTACTCGACTCCTTTCATTTACACTTAGTCGTTTGTCCAAATTCCTTAAACAATCGACTTCGGGCTAGCCACCAAGTGTAATTAGGGAGCAACTCTTAATTTCCATTACTAGCTCAATTCCAAAGCTGCTTAAACTCAATTCCAAACCGTACAGATGTGGGATCACAAATGACCCCCCTTAAACTGCATAGGTGCGCAAAATCGGACGATGCCCTGGGGTTGATCTTTCGAGGACGTAACCGGGACGCCCGGCATTGGACGTAGGGGTGGAAATGAAAGCTAGTTAAACTCACCTCAATATCTTTAATAACAGATCGGAAGTGCAGTATGTCGTCGTACCAGGACGGCGCCTGTACGTCGAGGATGTTGTGGGAGACGCCGCGTATGTCCATCAGCGCAGAGAAGAACAGACGCTCGATGTTGTCGCACTTCGCCTCGAACATGTCGCCGCGAGCACCCGCGAACATTGGCTTATCTATCGTGTCTATTTCGTCGATTCTAGAGGAGGTAACTGATAGATCAGCACAAGTGAAGATAGTTAACAATTAACTACAGGTCACGAAAGCAGTAGCGTCGCTGAGATTACTCCAGTCGAATCATACCCACGGTTGGTGTAATCCAACCGTAAGGTGGGAAAACCATCGGTATTGTCAATAGACGTTATGGAGGCCATTAAAAATAGGTGACTTAATCGTGATAATATCAATAGCTTCTTATGACATCCCGACTTCTCGATCTTTCTAAACAGTTATTTGCCATGGTTTCCCTCAAACGGTTTGATTCGTGCAAGAGACAAAAGAGACTATACAAAACATACTACATACTATACATGGCAGGTAGATGATGACTTTGAATTATTGAAACTTACCGCCCAAAAATAATCATACAGTTACAAACATCGAGCATATCGAAGCATCTTTGGATAAACGAGTCGATATAGTTGAAGATAGAGCCAGTGTCCAACTCCCAGCTGTTCGGTTTCATCTCGTTGTGAGCTTCAGCCATTACGTCATATATCTCTCTGTACCTCTTACAACAGTCAATACATTTGCTGAACTCCCCCAAAGCTTTCTTGGTCGACCCTTCGAAAAGATCGACCAGTTTGATGTAGTTTCGACATAAAATTATTATCTGATTGCTGAGAGCCTTAAATAGATTAGTTATACGCGTTTCAGAATTGTAGTAAGGAGATTCCATCCAAATGAACCTGAACAGGTTTATTATTTGGGGAATATGTCTTGATATTTCGTCAGGGTCCACAACACATTCCAGGACAGCGCAAGGTTGTTTGATGACTTGCAAGTATTCTATATTAGACGTGGCTTCTTCAATTTTCTGCCCTACTTCGTCGCATAGAGCTTGGAATTGGTGAATGAATGTGGAATGGGTGGTGACTAAGATCTTGGTGATGTGTTTGACGGCTGGATTTTTGACTTGGAACTGTAGCGCGTTGAGATTTTCATCTGAAGAAAAAAAAATTCTTTGTTATAAAAACAATCACAGTGACCGCCTAACCAAAGTTCATCACCATTTTTACGGGATACCAAAGTACCATGACTCATGTAGGTATTACTTCCTATAAAATGCAAGTCCATTTTTAGAAAATGAATAACTAAACTAATAACTATAATCAATAAAAGAATCGAGACCCCCCCCCCCCCACTCACGTCTATAAACCCAAAAGTCGTATTCGTCACTAGGACACAACAGTTCCTTTTGGGACGCCACAAACGCTGTATCTTCTAAACACGATTTCATCTGATGAGTCCAGTAGACCACTACACCCTCCAGTCTTTTCACTAGTTCCCTGTCAGCGCTGGCCTGCTCGAACGATATATGCTGGCCTTCCTGGGGTATGTAGAGAACAGTCAGGCCGAGCATCTTGTAGTACATGTCAGTCAACTTAGCAAGAAAGGTATGAATGTGAGTGCAAAACTCACTTTTGACACCTGAAAAAATGAGAAGTACCTACGTCATTCATCATTTCAAACTATTGGATGGCTGTGGCTTTACCAGTGTGCTTTTATATCGTTATAAAAAGTGACCAAATATTTCTCCAGAGTAGATATACAGCATCTTCTTATCCCGGCATTAGGTTCTCGTATGGATTGAGAACGAAAAACGTACCATGGGTGGAGCAGCGTACAGCTGATTCAACAGTTTCTACCTGAACCTTGATCTGCTTATTTAAGAGGGGGTTAGGCGGTGAGTGAAAATGTAGATGCCGACGCGGGGAGCACGATTACTATGGAATCAACGAGTTTGAAACTAAATATCGTAAACTCACATTCAAAAAGTTAATAAAAATGTATAGTTTTTTTGAAATCTAAAACAGTCAAGTAATCGGAAAGGAAACCTATCTGTTTGTGATTTTACAGGAATTTTTATTCTAAAACACGGTCATAATGAGTATTTACATAATATTTAAGAAGTAACTTATGGATTTTTTTCTATCGAGTAAAATTTTTCTATTCGTGTTTTAGAAAGTCATCCCCTCACACATACGCTCGGTAATACATTCTTAAAAATTTCATTGCGAAAAATCGTAAACAGATAATGGAAAACAGCGAATTTTGGCATATCCCTTACGAGTTTTCTTAATTTTTTTTATTTTAAAGTTTGAAAATTGAAGGTCCTGGAAAGATATGGCAACATCTGGCTATTCTAAGTGACACTCATAGTACCCAATGCTATTGTGAGTGACCCTCAACTTGCCGATCTATTAAGTAATGTGTATATCTTCACGCTCCGCTTAAAGAACTCCGGGTTGTAAGAAGGAGGAAACACGTCCGCGGGCAGGTTGTTCCAGGCCTCGATCATAGGTAGGTACTATAAATGAAGGATCGCTGGAAACGCTTAGGTCTGGCGAAGATGATGGATCTCCTTGAATGCTTTTGAATGGTACGAAATAAATAGTTTCATACTTACTATCAGGCCACGTAGTCACCGAAAAGAAATATGGAGCATAAACATTCTCTAGGACTTGTATCATATTAGCTTCTACGGAATCTACAAAGGTTCCGAAAATTATTTCATCGTGGAACGTGTTCACTTGAAACACGTGGTCGGGCTGTCGCAGAAAGTATGTCAGATCGTAACAAGGAGTGAAAGGCATTTCAGACAACGCTTTAAGTTTGTCACCCTTGAAGAAAACGCAGAGCATTAGACTTTTTGGTTCCAGAATCCAGTCTTCAATGCCTAGTTTCGCGTCGTCAGTCCAATCTTCATCGCGAAGATCGTAGAGTGTGGTCATCTTCATTATAAAGCCAATCAGCTGTTCGAGGTCTTCTGGAGCGTAGATTGGTTTTACTGGAAGTTCTGCTAATTCTCTTTCGAGTTGAGCGAGACGCTCCCTTTCTGTAAAATACCTTTTAGTTAATAATATTTTTGAGATCAAAACTCCTTGCAACCTACAAGTGTAGTAAACTAAAAAAACTTTAAAATCATCTAGATATGGGTATCAACTTGGATTAATAATGATTAAGATCTACATCTATATTCAAAGGTATATATATATATACCTATCACATTCTTATTCCGTTTATTTGAGCAATAATTGGATAATTAATTAAATAATACCTCTATCCTCTTCAGAATCATGACTCAAGTCATCACTCCATGCAACTTTAGGTCTTTTGCGACGGGCTGGTTGTTCCGCCATATTGGCACTTCACAATAATTAAAATAATTTAACAGTATCACTAATTGATAGAAACAGCTAGTAATTAATTAATTTACGATAAATATTAAATATTTTCATGAAATTCCTTCCTATGTTTTCAGAAGAAAACAATGGAATGACTTCAAATTTTCCCGCTATTATTTTTTTTATTTTATTTTTCCATTATTAGCAGCCAGTCAGATTAAACTCAATGGTCAGAATGATCGGTCTCCAAGAAGTTTTGTTATCCTTATCGATTTAATAGTCGCCTAGCTTCGTAATGAACCTTCTGTTAATGAAAGGATTCCTATCAATCCCTTTACTGTTCTACTTCTGAAATGTAAAAGGTATATATTTCCTAAACTGGGTAGGATTATTATATGAAGAGACACAGGCAATAACTTTATCTCGTAGGCTGCGACTAACTTACATTGAATCTCTATGACAACAGAGCCTATTACATCGAACTAATTGCGTCTATATTTCGAGATTGAACAATTTTGCTTTCGTCCGCCTGTCTATACCTATGTGTATTCCGAGCAAGTAGCAACAGTTCTCCACGAAATTTGGCACAAGTGTTCCTTGATGAGCTTTTTTGGATTGGGAGGAAAATGGGGGAAAAAGGTCAAATAATGTTTTTGATGCTCGCGAGGTCTACTGTTCGACCACTAGTAAAAATAATAGTGTTAGCTGGCTTTTTATAATCATAATCGGGATTAAAAGTAACCCTAATATCTGCCCAGGATCTAAATCTATCACAAAATTCATCAATCTCTCTCCAGGCGTTTTTACATGATGTACAAAATGTAGAGACGAGAAGAGATGTTAGTGCTGAGATATGATCAACCTGCTCCGAGCACGAGATCTTAGGTCTGTGACGTGCATAGAGCAAAACGGTAGTCGTACACGGTCGTCGTATACGACGTGACGTGCTCAAAGAGCTTTGGAGGCAAATACAAAAACGATGAAGATCGGATTGAAATGGTGGTAGCTACCATAAAGCAGTCAACAATTTTTTAACCAAAATGTTTTTGGGTCTCGTCTCTTCACAAAATGATCAAAAAATGATGTCAATGTCATTACGTTGCCTTATGTTTTGTGACTGGTTTTGTTCTTACGTAGCATTGTATTCTCTTTGGACTGGTGTTTCAAATCAAAACGGAAAAGAATATTATTGAAAATATATTTTTAAGTTTACTGAAAAACTGGTGCATACATTTTAGTAAAAGGCTACTCATAGGTTGTCCTATATCTATATTTGCATTGTTTATAGTTAAAATATAAGAATGCTAGAATTGTGATGAGTGCAAGTACGAACACAGGTACGTATACCAACGTAAGTCTCTTCTAAATCCTTTAGGACCCATGTGAAACCTCATACAGAAGTAAGCAACTACTTAAAGCTGCATCGCAGGGGATCACGAATATGTAGAGAGCATAATCATAGAATAATCCCTTCTAAGTGTCTATTCTCTGTTTCTCTATGACATAGTCGTTTGATCAGCCCATGATCAACGACGATGGAACGTATTAACTAGTATTACGACGATGTTAGCGGCAAACTTGACCCATTCTGAGATAGCCTATCATAGCCGATTGTATAAAGGCCACTTTACACGGAGACCTGATATTTTTCTTGTATATCTGAGTTTAGCTTCGTAAAGGCTATTTTTGAAAAAAAATATCAGTATATAAAAATACTTAAACTTGCGTGAAACGAGATTGTGATGATATTGAAAATATTTATCCCCGAAAGGGTAGGCAGATACGCTTATTACACCCACATTTCGCTAACTCCTTAAGCCCCACGTACCTTATTATTGCCTATTGCCGTTTTCGGGTAGTATATTTGCCAGAGCCTTGTCCGTGAACTCGAAAGCGAAAGTCTTCTTCTATATTGTTGTATTACGATAGTATGATGCAACACAATGTTGGATGGCGTGGGCGGTGTTCACGTTCAGTAAGGACGGGCGTGCGCGACTAGCTGGAGTACTGCGCGCTCTCCTCATCGCCCAACTCGTAATATCTCTCTGCATGGTCATCTTCTGCTACAATACTTCACTCAGGGTCATGCTGCTTTTGAAGCATATACATAAGGTTTGTCAGCTCTCGACAGTTGGGATGGATAGTCACTGAAACTAGAAACAGCAACTTGTACTTATGAGACAAATAGCCATTATTTGTCTCATAAGTACAAGATGCCGTTTGCAGTTTTAAGCATCCGTAGCTTTTTTTACGACTCTACGAAACCGACGAGCCTACGAATAGTCCATTGCCGGACACGTCCTCGTAAGGGCAACCCTTCGTAAGGGTCCGGCCGGTTCAAACATTTTTAGCTTAGCTAACAGTGCTCGTGCTTAATTTAAAGCGGGAATGCTAATAAATTGTCTATTTAGATGTGGTCTTTCCATCTCTGAAATTTTTCACCAGAGCCTAAGGTTTTTCTTTTAAACACGCTTAATATGTAGGCTAATGGATGAGTCTCTTTCGTAGATTTTTGGGATGTTTCATAAAGTCATAACTCTAGCATGCATTTGGCGTAAACTCAATGTTGGTTTTATTATCCTTTGCTAGTTTTGGATTTCCCATTTCATCATCACTAACCCCTCAATCTCCACTCAACCAGGTAACAGTCTTTCTCCTGTACGGTTTAATACTGTTTCAAGCGTACGGTATGAAACTCCATTACACTGGCGGTTTACGCCTCATCGCTCTACTTGTGAAGTTCCCTTACTGGTCAAGAGCGAACTTCGTGACTAGCGTGTGGATGATCAGCGGTACTCTAGTAGCTGCTAATGGGATGCTCGTGTATGCAGCTTGTAGGGGAACCTTAAAAGTAAGTGTATTTCTATCATATTCTTAGGGTATTAGGTAGCCGTCGCAAGAACTACCGAGACCCAGGTTATTCTCACCTTTTGGCACACATGACTACGCATGGACGACGTAGTTATGGTAAAAGTAGCCTAAGTAGGTGCTGCTTCATTCTTACTTCAATATTCTCGCTACTTCATTTTTAATAGGATGGTTAGCGTGTCATTTTGTGATGGGAGATATGGGACATTCGTAAACGTTTTCGTCTATCCTTTACCCCGAAGCAAGCGCCTTTAATAATAGGTATGTGTGCAAAGGGAAAATATCCAGTTTTTTACAGATTACCGCTGGGGCACCAAGTTAAAAAGTAAGGGTTTTAACTTCAAATACATTTTTTCAGGCCCTTATGAAGGAGTTGACGTTTTCATTACAAATCGGCATTTCACAATACTTGACCGAACCTACGTGGAAGTCACTTATGGACACGATGCAGGTAAACTATTTAACCATAAATGTTCCATGCATGTCATATTCAGACACAGCAGCGAACTATTTAGGTCATTATCATCATCATTTCAGCCAACTCACTCTCACTGCTGGGCATCAGCCTCCCCCAACGAAAGCCACAACATTAGGCCTTGAGCTTCCCGCATCCAGTGGCTTCCGACGACCGCTACTATTTAGATCCAACAATATAAATCGCAAAAGCGAATTATCTTAGCTGAGACCCGAATCAGTTTCAGTTCCCTATCAATGGACCAAACTGACGACATTGAAATTGCAATATTTCTTTTAACCGTATCGTTGTGTAAAGACAGATTGCAAGGATATGACGCATTTGATGAGATTTGTATCATTTAGATATTAAAATTGATTGATATTCAGGTAGAACTGAGCTGCTGCGGTGCCGACGCCCCGTCCGACTGGCACGAGATACCGTGGATCAACATGGACTTCCTAAACGAGAGTTCCAACCTTGTTATGAAGTGAGTGGTTTCTTAGAGGTCATAACTTCGTTCATTCAATTCGTTTCGTTAAAAAGTTCGACAGAAGTACAATATACCTATGTACAGATTCCGCCAGTTAGCTATATAGCCTATTGCCATTTGCAAACAACAAGCGCACCACTTATAATTGTGGTTGACTTGGAGTCCCTTGGTAGAACCCTTGACTGCTCTACAAATTTTAACGACAATTGGACTGGTGAATAGCTGATGTATATTTTTTTTTATTCAGGGAATATATTATGTTCCCATGGGAATTGGGAACAAGTAAACTACCTATTCCACAAGAGTAAATCCGTGCTAGTCTTGAAATAAAGGGAAAAGGTATGTACTTATAAAGTGGTTCTACAGATTGGCGGGTGACGACGGTAAAGTGTTGCCGCCGGTGTCCCCGTACTCTTGCTGTACTCCTCGCGTGATGGCTCCCTGCTACCACGATCCATTGCAACAGTCGGAATGGCGTGACGTGTGGTGGGACGGCTCGCCGTTGCTGTCCGCATCCCTGCACACGCGCGGGTGCGTGGAAGCAGTACGCGCACCACTCACTAAGGCACTGCTTGCATTACAGTGCTTCAATATGCTCGTGTTTTTATTCCAGGTAACTAACAACTTTCCACTGAACTGCGTCCTTCATCCTGAACACGGTCGCGACCATCCATCTTGACGTCAGAATGGCTGGTCAAAAAAATATTGGTATTTCTCCGAATGTATAATATGTAGCAATTATTGAAGAAGTTAAGCAAATACATATAAGCAATTGGATAGCAATTCCTGAATATAGTTTCAGAGCCGCTTTTTATAGGCAACCAGCCATTCTGACGCTAACAGCAGAAAATCAGACTTTTATGCACGAGGAGTATACAGGCATTTATAACGCTCACATTTCGCCATTCACTTTGTTGATCACATGTAATAGGGGTGAGCCTATTTCTGTTTCCAGCTACCTTGGATATATTTGCCTGAGCCTATTGTCCGTCTGTCAGCAGTAAACGGCGTGCAGGTGAGGAGTGAGGTTGACTGGGGCCACGGATATGTTGCTATGGCCCCTTTGCCGGGCCTTTGCACGACTAAACCGACAGCTTTTCCAGCAGATTTTCTGTTATATTGGATGTTTCAATCTACCACTATCAGTAAATAGACGAAGCTTCTTAAGAACGTGCAAAAAGGTGCAACTAATTTATGAGGCTGTAAAGAACGTCGCCTGTGTCTTCAATGTGCCTGTTGAATTTCATTTCTCTTAAGTTTTAAAATAAGATACGGAAAGAATGATTATTACGCGATCACGCGTAAACTATTCACCAGATTTGGATGCAAATTAGCACATAGATAAGGCAATTTTTAAAATTGACACATTTTTTGTCCCGGGTTATGTGAAGTAAAATGAGGGTATTCGTTGTACGCAGATGTTGATACTGGGACTGACGCAGTTGCTGCGGGGTAGTGCGCGTAGTGCTGTGTTGCGCGGCGCGTCTGACGGAGAGGGACGCGTCGCCCTGCTGGGCCGCGTCGCCGCCGACACGCTGCACGACGAACAGGTCGGTCTACTGTGAGGTGGCCTAAACACACCTGCCGTAGGGGTGCAGCGAAGTCTATGACGATTCCGCATGTTGTCTATGTACTTATAAGTAATATTATATCTGTGACCCTACAGCTGTCAGATACTAACTATACAAACATCGATCTTAGTTTCTTTGGCAACATATAAAATTACTAGCTTCTGCCCGCGACTTCTTCTGTTTTTTTTATTCTGTTAGTTATCTAGTGGAAAAGTATTCGTGTGTTTGATTAATGTGTGTATCAAGTTCCACCAACTGCCATCAATCCTCAGTATATATAGTTATTAAGTTGGTAAGTATAGTTGGGTATTCCCCGCCAGGTGCCCAGCTCGCTGGACTTCGGCTCGTACGAGCGCATGTGCGCGCGCGCGGCCCACTGCGTGCGGCGAGCGCGACGCCGGCGCGCGACGTGCCACACGTACCACATGTCGTGGTGAGACGCCCTTAATCTATACTAGCCTCATAAAGTAAATAAACGGAACAAGGGAACAGCTTCCTAATAATGTGCAAAAATTTGCCTCTGGCTGTGCGCGTATGTGTGTATTGGTTCTGGACAATCGGTCAGTGGACAAGCACATATATTATGGGAATGCCCCACGTGGGACGTAGAGGTGCGACCATTTTAGACTTCTTACTATACTGACAAGTATACTATGTAAGAGAAGTCTTATAGTCCGGTCCTGTCCGTCTGTCCGCACTTTTCAACTCGAGAACTACAAGTGCTAGAAAGTTATGATTTGGCACATAGAATTTTGGTACAGAATAAACACAATAGCAAAAAAAAAAAATTAAAAATTTATGATTATCTGATATCTGAAGATTATCTAAGCCGTATAAACGAAACTTATGCGTAGACTATTTTAATTTACTGTAATTTTTTAAAGTATCTTAAGCTTTTTTGATTTATAGTGGGAAGACCTGCGATTTAGGTTCCCATTCTGATTATAAAATGAGACGCGTGACTCGAAAACTAGACGATTTATGGAATTTTAATGTACTTAAATGTTGCTCTGTCGAGCTCTAGTCAACGAGTGATTGTTTACAAGTGACGGAATAGGATTAAAACGTGCTGTTTAGCACATAAACAGTATGATTATGATAGGTGGCGCTGCAGGTCACTACACTAGTTCTTACTTGAATGTCTTACAGGTGAAAATGGTATTGCCTGCAGACATGTGATATCACATAATAGTAAGAAGTCGTCTTATGCCTTCACTGCAATAGTGAAGGGCGCCTTGCTTGTTTTTGTATGGTCCCAAAATGTAGGCGCTTCGGCCGCTCGGTCAAAGGTCGTCGATTTTATATTTAATGCCAAATTCGCAAGGATCTGGCAATATGAAACTTACGACCATTCATTACTAATCATCGCGTATCACATCGTATCACAAATTCACAATTAATAATTGGATACAGAAAATGCAATTTTGTTGCAGAAACAATCAGCGGTAGTCCCAGTACCTTCAAGATTGACAAGTGTGTTTTATACGACCGTAAGGGTGCGTTTCCACCAGAGAGTTGCTTTGCTATGGACGCGATTGATATCCACCAATCATATTCATTCATACGCATAGCATAAAACGCAAATGCATCCATAGCAACTTAGCATCGCACATCTCTGGTGGGAACCACCCTTATGTATATACTTATTTTATTGAATAAGAAAGTGTAATATTGTTAATAATTAATATAATAGATTAGTATATGTAAATAAAACAGATAAATTAATCAATGCAAGGCTTTACTTTGTTGACTTATATAAACAGTCCTTACCATCTAGTTATTAAGTAACATTGCGAGCGTGTATGTCGTAAGCCTTATTAATTCGACTTTATCGTTTAAATATATTAAATATCGCCGTCCGGATATATTTTATCGGTAACAAATATACAAAAAGTTGTATTTACAAGCCGGACTACGTGGAATGTGTTTATATCAATTATATTTTATATTCGGGAATAAATAGTTTTGGGTTTTATAACCCATAGATTCAATGACAACCCTCAAAATGTCAAAAATTTGATGGATTTCACTTATATCATTTAAGTTTATTTAAAAAATAGAGTCGATTTTTACCCTACTAAATTTCAGGATACCCCAAATAATATTTTAAAAATCTTCCAACAATTTTCAAATGGCCACCTTATCTTGGGAGGGCATGCAGTGGTCATTTAAAATAGAGGGAGTTATATTGGTGGGGGTCCGTGAGGGTATCGTAGAACTGGCTCAAGAGATAATGGTCTAGAGTTGCAATCTGTTTGAGAATGTGGAGCGAGTGCCGCAGCACCCAGTAGGAGTAGCAGCAACGCCTGTGGAAAACAATTATTATTGGTAAAACATTGGACTAGTTTAGACTCGGATAACTACGTTTTGAATATTTAAGAGTTTCTGTAGTTTAGGTGCTAAGGGGCTATATCAACATCTTCGGGGCCCCAAGTCTGGACCTGCGATGCATCGGCTGATAGACGGACGAGACTCTGCTAAATATATCCAAAGTAATTTTCTTTAAAGGCCTGTGCATACGAAGAACTTGTTTCTGCGTACTTTTGCCCGTCGATACAGATCTCTATATAAATTACGGGGTACTTGTAAGTCCTTCATGTGCGTTATACAGTACAATTTATAACAAAATACATGTTTTAATTCCTGAACGAATCTGAAATCGAGACTGGTGAGTAACACCTATTGTCACATTACGTTATGAAACCTACCTGGAATGGTAATGAAGCTCGCGCGACCCGGCACACGAACCGGAGCCCGCGCTGTACGCCACTGAGCTGTTCTTCTTCCGGCTCACTACTACCCACCATCCTGTTTAACGAATAATAACGTAAATATTTATAACAGCTACCATGGCTCTGAATTGATAACTTAAGATGTAATTTAGACGCTTTAATAGTACGCCCTCGGAAATATAACCCCAGGGCTATTGTAGACGCTTGAGTAAGTCTAGTCCGTTAAGTTTTAGAATGATAATTTTTTAACTGTGTTTAAAAGAGATTTTTAGGGTCCAAACAAATTCTTAGAAACCCAAATTAACGTCATGGCTCCAATGGCTCTGGCAATCATAGAATTTTGCGGTTAGCACCAATAGGCTAGCTCTCTCACTTCTTAAAGAGAGTCATAGAGTTACTGAAAAACTGCTGCTGCCCATTTCATCAAATGTTATGTATTTTCTAATAAGTATAAGGTTTGTTCATAATATTAAGATCTATTTCAATAGCAGTTAAATCTAAAATACGCAAAATAAAGTGTGTTTACATCTAAACTAGGTATGTAAGTATATTTGTACGTAGCTCTTATACACTTTTACGTTATTCTATGATCTCAATAATTCATCGTAAACTTGTAAATTTATTTTAATAGATTGTTTGTGGTAGACTAGACGGACTGCATTCATTGTTTATGGTAAGTGTTTCAAACACTTTCCGACAGATGGCGCTCTAAAGTTTTCCTAGATTACAAACTCGTCGTGAAGGGCGTGGGTGTATGCTAGCAGTAATGACATTCCCTGAAACTACATACTGTGTTTTGCGATTATAAATATTCTAAAGTGTATAATAGCTGTATACAAATGGGTTTTAACTAAATAAAAGCGTATACTCACTCGGCCTCATCGATCGGTGGTAGTTGTAAGCCCGACAGTTCGTCGTCCCCTTCCTCCATTAGCTACGACAATACCACAAAATACGTCAACGGTGCAAAGCTACTACATCGTGGGGCAAAGGGAGCGGTACCAACTATATTACAAGTACACGAAATGGTTCAACAATTAGTTCCTTTTTTAATTAAAAAAAATATAAAAACTTTCTTTTTAAATTTTCGTCCATTTCGTGCAGTTTGTATTTCAATGTGAAAATTACCACTAAAGTAGTTAGAAGTTTGGCCTTGGAAATACAGAGGGCAACAAAATAAAGCTTAATCCGTGTTTATCTCAAAGTTCTGCGTATACTGTGCTTCGTGAGTTGAAGCGGTGGTGATGTAACTCAAAGGGGATTATGATTATAACTATAATGTTACTGGCTCCTACTGTTCTTTATATTTATTTATATTGTAGTCAAAATTGTTAATCAGATATAAATTTTTAATTAATTAATAAGTAGATACATACCTAAAGGTAGTTTCGTTTCAAGTTTACAAAATTACAAATTGCAATTACCTATTCCTACTTATTAATTTTCAAATAATGATTCTTGACGAATCTAAGATTAATTTTAATTCATACTTCCGGTTATTATTACAATTACAATGTAGGTACATCTGAGTAACATTTGACTACAAAATAAATCTACTGGAGTATTTTTCAAATGCATATTAGTGTAGTATTATTTGTATAGTACGTGTGGGTGTGTCAGTTCCGAGTAGTTACCTGCGGCGCGGCGAGCGCGGCGGCGGCGGCGAGCGCGTGCGTGGCGGGCGCGGGGCGGCGCGCGAGGGCCGCGCCCAGCTTCAGCGCGTACACCGCGCACAACTTGCGCAGCGACTGAAGCCGTAGCCGCAACTCCGCCAACCTAGCGTGTGGGCCCGCTCCGGGAGCCAACAGTGCCGCTGCATCATGTAAAGCCAAGACTCGAGGTTCCGCACGACGTAACTCGTCCCGCAACTCGGTAAATCTTCGGAAATCACGCTGCAACTCATCCGGATCGCGACCTAGCCGTAATGGTTCTCGAGCTCGTACAACTTTCTCTGCGGAAGCGAGTCTCGCCACTAGTTCCACTACGGCGTCGTGGAACTGTCTGTTGTGTAGTAGCGCGTGTTGCAGCGAGCGCTGCCACGTGGCGGCGCGGGCGCAGGCCTCGTCCCACCGAGCGTTGGCGCGCGCCAGCCGGGCGCGCACTCGGGCCGCGTCGGGCGGGGAGCGCGCGTGCGCCGCTACGTGGGTGCCCACCACGTTTAGTGAGACCACTATAGATTTGTGTGAGTCCAGGTCGAGCAGGAACTCACGGTGGTCCTGTGCGAGTAAAAGGAATAGGTATTTAAGGTTCATCGATAATAAATTTCATAAGTTAAACACAATATTAATAATTTTAAATAATATTCAGGACCTTAGAATAAGTTTTCATGGGGATCAACAGCGAAATAATTGTACCAGACAGTCAGAACCGCGAGTGTCCGTTAATAAAATCATAGGAGTCATACCTGTATGACGTCTTCTAACGCATCGTACTGTTCAGGT
This sequence comes from Nudaria mundana, assembly GCA_963556515.1. Taxonomy (NCBI): domain Eukaryota; kingdom Metazoa; phylum Arthropoda; class Insecta; order Lepidoptera; family Erebidae; genus Nudaria; species Nudaria mundana. The sequence continues at coordinate 1,912,809 of OY748293.1, forward strand.
GGTCCAGTCCGGGCCTCGTCTGTGGCCTCAGCGAACTGCAGCCACTGTTCAAGTCGCCACAGATCGTTGTCCAATTGTTTCCAGTTGCGTTCCGAGCACAATGGACAAGTCAAACGTCCAGATTCACTGTAAACATAGAAGAAATTGCGTTACGATAATGTAACATGAAATTAGAAGAATTCAATATTAATGGTAATCTTTAAAAAAGTACTAAGAGTTACCCATCTAGAAAATAACATAACGGTGTAAAGTATTTATTGTCTGGTATAGGAACTCAAATGAAACAGCAGCTAATTCAAATCTGTGTTATAGGTTAGATTTATTGTGAATTGTATCTATTATACCTATTTATAGTTTTTTAATCTACAAAATACTACGAAGAAAAACTACATGTGAAATAATAGATACGTAAATTACTAAGGAAAGCCAAAACAGAATCTGTGTACGTGTGCAGTGCAATTATCTAAAAGAAAATATCAATTTTTTAAAAGATAGTCTTTAAAATTTACACCACAAACTTAACTAAATAAAAGTTGCGCTAACTACAATAATAGATTAACATTTTGCATGCAATATCGTTATATTCGTGCTATATTAATCAAAGCTAATTAATATTATTTAATACAAATGAAATTTATTGTTATTTAATTTAAAAAAAACTCCGCTGGGTTCTAAACTTAATTTTTTTTAACAAGTCTATCCTTTCAAAGATTTTTTCTCTATCGAACAGTTTACGTCAGGTATTAAGAAATGTATACTTAGCAAGAATATAACGATAGTAAAGATACAAATATTAGAGAAGCAGTACTCACTGTTCGCACGTGAGCGCGTACAAGGCCGAGTGTGGCAACCTATGGGACCAGAAAATGCTTGTGTTTAGAGCATGCCGGGTTAGGAAGCCGTTATACTCGTACATACTCACTAAATAGTCTCGAATTAAAGAAGTGTCTCTTACATAATTTCTTTTGTATGTTTTATATTCTATCGAAAAACGAATGTCACGTCACCAATAGTTATCATTCATCAAGATGGGAAATATTTAGTATCATTGCCATCGAATTGATAATTTAACAAAATATTCCGTTGATTTGGTTATATTTTACAAAAGCGTACCATATTCATATCTAACCATACTACGCATTAAGTACCCGTTTATTAATACGCCTATACGATATATAATATTGCTGTTATCTATGTAATCTAATGCGTATTGGATTATAGACAAAATCACTGCTTTTTAACAGCTTTAAGCCCCAACACCAGTTGCTAAACAGTGCTTATAAGTGCTACAAGTAATATAATAACAACAGAAAAACTCGTATAAAGGACATTTCATGTAGGAACAATCGCAATAATGCTAGTGAAATAGTTGCATATCCAGTTGCTAAATAGTGTATAATTGAAGTAACTACAGTAAATATCAAAGTTATGTTACATGCAAAAGAAAATAATAAAGAAAAGCAAATAATAAAGAAAGAAATAAACAAGCAAAAGAAGATAAAGAGAAGAAGATAATGGAAATTTTAGATAAAACGTAAGAGTTGACTTGATTATTTAAAGTTTTTTACATTTACAATTCAACAGCCGAGCAACAAATTTCTATTAACATTTACAAGAGAAACAAAGCTCAAAGTATTGTGTTTGCAATATATTTTAGATGAGAATTTACCGATGAGTGTATTAACAAAATTGTTAAATAAATTCTACATGAAATGTCCGAATTTATAATTAACAACATATTGAAAATAATAGAAATTCACAATCAGAACACTAAAAACTCGGTATTTTTTCAATAGACAAGGTACTTACCTCAAGTTGTTAATTTGAAGCTCCCGTTTCTTCGCTTGATTCAGAAGATCTTCATAAGTTAAGGATAGATATTCTACATCTTTCAACATCGCTTCTTCTTCATTCGCGTCGCATTCAGTTAAAAGTAATTCAGACAAATGTTTAGCCAATTCTAATGTTTGTCCAGGTTTGGCACCGGATTTGGCAATTTCCTTTGCAGCTGTGGCTAAAGCATCACTACCTGCTTTTTCGTCAGGTTGCGTTTCAAGGGCTACTCTTAGCGCATCTAATGCTTCTGATGTTTGTTTCACAGCAATTGCAAGTTCTGCCCTATAAGTTTCTTTAGATGTCAAAGTGTCAACTTGAAGTGCAGCATCTGTCTCCCACTTTAGTGTATCCACCTGTTTTAAATTCATTACAGATAAGGGCCTTGCATAGTATACATTATAGTTTCAATACCAAAAGTGTAATAACATATTGAGATAAACTTTTGTCGGCCTATATTTACTCACCTGGACTGCAGAATCAACGTCCCCATCGACCTCTGCCCTTGCCAGGTCGAGCCTCGTCCTAACGTCAACAAACAATGCACGGTACTCAGCTACCATATCTGATACTCCTGGTATACTAGACACCGCTACCGCTAGACGGTCTGCGTTGTCTACTAATGCTTGACATTCCATTAGTTCTTGTTCAATGGCCTGTAAATATAAAATGAAGATGGTTTATAAAGAAAGTCATACCCAAGTGTATTGTTTTATACCGACTGAAAAGGATATTTACGATTTGAAGTACTTACATCTAACTCGTTGATCGTAAGTTGTTTATCTTGCGGTGCTGGGGCAAGATGCAAAGCTCGTGTTAGCCTTACATCTGTTTCTGCTAATGCTACCACAGCAGCGCCGTGTGCACCCACAAATTGTCTCTGAGCATCCGCACCTGCAGCTGCTAAACGTGCCGACAATCTCTGCCAGTACCTGACAGCATTACGTAACCTTGCAGCATCATCAGCAGCTGTACCACGAAGTTCAAATCCTCTACTTGCTGCAATCCTAGCGTAGGCATCTTCAAGTTGTTTTATGTCACCGCTAAGATTTTCTAGTTCGTTTGTTACAGCTTGGCTGATGCTTTCATCCTCGGGTTCTTCTCGACGCTTTCTTGTCTCAATTTTTTCAACTCGTTTTTCGATATTTGCTAGTTTTTTCTCCACCTTTGGTAGTAACGCAACAGTTATTTCTGCAGAGTTGCGAATATCCTTTAATGCTGTTTTACGTCGTTCAGACATGTCACAGATGTTCTTCCATTTCTTATCTACAATGTCGACCCCAGTTTGAAGATTGCGAAGATCAAAGTTACCACGGACAATATCAGAGTCATTAAATACAAGCTCGCAAAGATTGAGAGTTTCTCCAACTTCTTCACATTCTTTCTCTATCCGCTTTTGAATATTATCTCGGTCTTTGAATTTATCGTCAACAGCTTTTACAGTTAAAGTCTCTAATATGACAGAAGTAGATAAATCAGATTCTATTGAATGTAATTTTAATCTTATTGCTGTTAATCGTTCTTCTAGTTGCGCTATAGTTTTCAAGAGTTCGTTAATCTTCTCTATCCTTGATCTGCCTTTTTCTTGTAAACTGTGCCAACGTTCTATAATATCTTTTAGATTTTTGGAAGTGGATTTACTGAAAGACTTTTCATCTTTTTTGGATAGTTCGATAAGGGAAGTACCAGTTTCAGTAATCCATTCATATTCACGCTCTTTTAGTGATGTTTCTGCTTGTATTTCTACGGTTATCCTTCTAATGAGATCATGAGGGTCTATGGCACCAATTTCAGTAGTTTGACTTGATGTTTCTAGTCGATTTTCGAGTGCTTTCAACCATTCAATGAATCGTGTGATGCGTGATTCGAATATTACATAGACTTCTATTCTTTCCTGTAGACGGTGGATAATGATAGACAATTGGTGTTCTATATCAGACCTTTGTTGACGCAATTGCCATATTCTTTGATTGACTAATCTAATATCTTGTGGACTGAGGCACTCTTTGAGTTGTTCTTGTATAACACTTAGAGTTTCTATTTGGGTTTCAGTCTTTACAATCTTGGTTCTCAGGGCTGTGTATTTTTCAATGGTTTTTTTAAGTTGTGGTCTAGATAGTTTATCTTTGTCAGAGTAAGACACAATGTCTTCTTGTGTTTTAGAGTATAGTTTGAGGAGCTCATTAGACATGTTCTCATATTCATTTATCAAGCCAAGTATCCTAGTCAAAAAGTCACGCCAAGTGTCCAGGCTAGCTTCCAAGTTATCGACTCTCTTTGTCATACCCGCATATTCCATTCTCACAGAAGCTCCATACGCTTCTTCAGTGAATTCCAATACTTTCTTTAAGTTAACTAATAGTTTATCAGATTGCTTCTTACCTTCAGGTACATTATCTGAGAGATTCTGTATCTTAGCTAATATTTTGTGTATTGTCTTAATATGTACATATCTAAGTTGTAGTTTTTCTTTTTCACGTTCCATCTCCTTCAACCATCTCAATAGTTCCGTGTATACTTCTCTGTAGTCATCCCATGCAGCAATCCTTGTGCATACTTCGTCATGCCTTTCGACTATTCTCGCTAAAGTTTCATTATGTAAGTTAGTTAATGTGTCAAATTTATCAGTTAAATCTCTGTTAGCCAGCTCTTTATTTTCGTTCATGAGCACAGATCTCTGTGACGTTAATAAATTTTTGTGTACCCTACACAAACGACGATGTTCTGTCAAGTTCTCATAGTCATCAGGCACTGATCCTGACAAGAATGACTGTAGATCTATTAAGTAGTCGTGCCAAAGTTTAAGCGCTGTAGTCGCATCTCCAGATCTTATTAAGGCGGTAGAAAGTCGGTGGTAGTGGAAGAAGGTATCTCTGAACATAGCTTGCCATAATTCCAAGATCCTAACAATAGAGTGCTCGTCAGCAACATCACGATCAATGTCAGGTAGTTCAGCTTTAGCGGGAGCGATATCAGCTTCGCTCTTCCCTAACGCAATTAAATTATCTCGAAGAGCTATAAGTTTATCTTCAACTATTTCACTATCTTCGTGTACAGGAGCGAGATCCTGTAAAGAAAAACAAATATGTATTAGTATACTTAAAGAGAAGTTATTATATATGTTAAGTTAATATATAGCATGTGTTCTAACAAAAAGACACATTTAATAGTCACAAATTAAACAGAGCTTGGGCTATGAGAACTAGTAAATCCTTTTTGTTTGTAATTAGGTACCTAAGATACATAGAAAATATCCAAGCAGCCTAACCATTTACTATCAAATTCATTATCAGTGAATAAATTCTCAAAGAGTCAACTACTACACCAAGTAAATACTAACCTGTCTCATATCACAGAGTTTTTCCTTCGCATGTTGTGCCTTCGTTCTAGCCAGTTGTCTTGCTTCACCAAGGTCAGCCAACGCCTGGACAGCCCCAGTGACTAGCTGTAACCTCCGAGCTAGTGCGTCAGCATCAGCTGGGAGTGCGCGCGAGCCTGTTTCTGCCGCCACTCTCGCAGCTAAAGAGCGGAGCTCCACGACTCTCGCCTCTTGTTCTAGACATGCCTGAAAAAGATAAAAATAAAGGAATAAGTATTTTTAGTATCAAGTAATCGAAACAAAGTCTCATCTACCTCAGTAGAAAACGTGTGTCAGTACAATTACACGCTAATCTTTAGTATCCCATTTCGTTTCGTTTTAGAGGTAGTCCCGTTAAGTATTTATAGATTGTAACTGAAATTTACTGCACTTTTGTACAAGACTACTAAAAATCTGGACTGGGTACCCCTGCTTGGATGATACAGTGCATCTGCTTGGTATTGGATATTTTGTCCAAATTGATCGCCAAGGAAGTTTGGAATTTGACAGTTTTTAGAAAAACCAATCCTCTAAATATGTATTTAGCAGTGATTGTGAAACAATCCATGAACACTATTACCGTAAGTAGATAGGTAGGTACTATCACTGAGATGAAATCAATGACGTAATTTGTTCACACTTCGGATTCTAATGTTAATTTGTTATTGCTGCCGAAGTCGGTCATGTAACGAATGAGGGCATTTGGTGAATGAAGGTTGTTTAACTAAATTGATTGATGGGCGAAATGATCAAAATATATATTTGTTTTTTTTAGACTTTATTATATTTATTTTTTGGTTTATTATCGATATCATCAATGAAATGATGATATTAATACTTATCTTATGTGCGCTTACTAAATATTTTTCTAAAAAATAATAACAATCGACAAGACAATTTTGAGGGACTTCGCGTCATCTACAAGGAATAAGTAGGCCGATTGTGTAATCTCAGATCTGACGACCTTGGTCTAGTACTTAACTGTTATCAAGACAACATAACTATCTGTATTAAGCCCTGAGTGTACTATGACTCAAGAATATTTACGTCTCTTTAGCAGAAAAACAACGCCGTTTAACAAAAGTGCTGATATATTTAGCAACTGGGACTCTCTCGACAAAGTCCTCGCTGGCCAGACGGGCTGGTGTAGGGTTTTCCTTCTCTAACTCATCCACCGAGCCTTTTTCGTGTCGGCTTTCTAGTCTAACTGCGATTCGGCTGAACTTCGATATTTTCCGTGAAGCGACTGCCATCTGACCTCCCACAATCCAAGAGCGATATCGAAGTTCTGTAATTAGACCGGGCGGATTTTTGTTTTAGGGCTCCAACTACCCCTAACGACTGCCCAAAATATTTGTCAACAAAGACACGAACGAAGAAGCGAAAAGTCTCGACCGTGGTGAGGACGTGACCAGTACAGATGCGCCAAGTGGCTCATATTTCATGTGCCACTTTAGAACGCGTATCCCGCAGCTAAGTATTTCACCGAAATCTATAAAATATGCATAGAAAATACCCAAACTCCGAAACAAACATTTGTGTATCACACAAATAACCAGACCTCAGGGACGGCAGACACATACTACACATACCTACCACTGCGTCATCGAGGCAGTTATTTAATACAAGTATTATGATATTGGTAATGGTTCTATAGTGGTAACTATAGTGCAAGCACGTGGCGCAGACGCATTCCACGCGACGAATCACATCCGTACCGCACGTGTTGCTACGTTCGCGCTGAACTTAAAATAACTAGGTTCCTACTTACCTATTTAAAAATCTGTGCATCATACAGTTTAATTTAACTAGGTAAACCACCAAAGTATCTTTTTTATTCCCGCATCACCAAAATGACGCCACCCGCCTGATGGAAACCCGACATAGCTATGGGGGCCACTTTCATAGCACACAGACCATTGAAAATAGTCCTCTCTGCCTCTAGTTAGCAGCCTAGCGATGTGGCTCTTCACGCACACCCGCTTCGACCGGGAGAAAGAATACTAATAGTAGGTATTTTACAGGAATTCGCGAATTAATAAAAAGTAACGAAAAGGGTCTCTTCCGATTATCTAGTCATTCGTGTCACGATTACTTAAGTCTAGGTCACAGTAAAAGTATGCTATGCTCATTGTATGACTTTCACTGTTATGTTTGGACAAATTACGAACGGACAAACACACGGACGTGGGAACTATTGTAAAAGTGAATGTTAGGTAGGACTATAATTTTATTGTAGTTTCACAGCGAGTGAAAGATGATAGGTGTCTTTATACCTTAAATTAATTGATGACCAAAACTTTGATGGTTTTCTCGATACCAATAAAATTCCCACCTAGATGAAAAATAGCTTATAGCACTTATCTTCTCAATCGGTTGCGCACACATTAAATTTATTCTACCAAGGATATCTTTCACTTGGCTCACTGGATGATAAATTCAAGAAAAAGTCAGTTTTTATAAGTTTATTGCAGCTAATCTCTGAAACGCCTGGACCGATGGCAAATAGATGATAATATAAGGAGTAACTTAGGCTACTTTAAGGCAGGAACTGTGTCCCCATGGGAAATGGAAACCAGAAACCTATACAACCCAGGTGAAGTCATTGGTATCTGCTAGTCGATTATTAAAAGGAAAGAAGAAGAAATTGTTTGCATTCAATAGGCTACGTAACTAATTAACCGATTTTGAAAATTCTTTCACTAATATGTAGCTACATAATCCCTGAGTGCTATATGCAACTATTTTTATCCCGGTAATGTGTTCCCCTTAAAATTAGGCACGAGTAAACTAAACCACGCGAGCGGAGCTGCGGCAATCTGGACTTGAATAAAAATCCACATATCACGCCGAATATCCCCGAAGGAGTGGGCAGGGGCGCATTAAACACCCACAATTTGCCAGTATTGTTAGTCCCACGTAATAGGGGGCAAGCCTATTGCCGTTACCAGGCACTCTAGAAAGTGGGTTATGTCCAAAATGACCGAATGAATCCAATAAAATAAGCAGCTATATTATAATTTTGAAAAATAAATTTGAAACCCGTTGGCTTGCGACGAAATGTTGATGGCAACAAAATTTTACGTGCCAGCCGCAATGGTACAGCCAATTAAAGTCCTGGGTGCCACGAATGAAAAATAAGCAGGTCTTCTATAAGTATAAACTTGAATCACAGTTGGTAATATAAAAGCAACTATTAGGTAGGTATGTCTATGAAAACTTTTAATTCGTGAGTGTAATATGGATTGATAATCAAACAGAAATGCGGTTAGTTTCGTGGCTAATCGTGAAGTTAGTACAAGGACGCTGGTATCGCATATCGCACCGCCCCGTCATTAAGACGTTTTCTGTAAATTTTAATGTAGAGCGAAGAATTTTTAGACAGGTCTATGCGAATTATTTCTTAATTAGTAAGAAGAAAATGAAATAATTATTGAAACACAGTAGATATATTGCTTAAAATACACAAGTAAGAACCTTCGTGTATTTATTAAAAGCCAGCCAAGTGCGAGTCAGACTCGCGCACAAAAGGTTCCGTACCAAAAATGTAAAAAAAAACATTTAGTTGTATGGGGGCCCTTAAATATTTATTATATTGTTTTTTTTTAGTATTTGATGTTATAGAGGCAACAGAAATACATTATCTGTGAAAATTTCAACATTCTAACTATCACGGTTCATGAGATACAGCCTGGTGACAGAAGGACGGACGGATAGCGGAGTCTTAGTAACAGGGTTCCGTTTTGCCCTTTTGGTACGGAACCCTAATAAATTCTTTATTGATTCTTAGTCTTTATTACACTAAATGCCACCGTCATGCTCACCTCGGTAATCGCTAGCGACAGGGTGAAGTCAATGAGGATTTCCAGTGTCAAAAAAGGTAGGTATTAAATTTATACTATTGAATGATGATTTCATATTGAAACCAGTCTTTTCAATAGTAATTAAATACCTTTTAAAAATGCAAATTACTAGGTATGTATTGCAACACTTAGGTACCTACAACTAATGACGTAACTGTAATGAATTCATGACTAATTATAGCACGATATTACTGATTGCATAAAATATGTAAACAATTTGTTGCTGATTATAAGCTTCTATAGGTATTGGGAAACGAATTTTAAACTTAAACCCAATTTAAAAGAAACTATTTATGCGGTAGAATTGAAAACCAAATAACAAAAAAAATCTTTCAGTATAAACCTTTACTGAACAATAATACTGATCTAATTTCTTTTGTGATTAGACAAGTTTTATCTTTTTGTTTTCATTAATTAAGGGTGTATAAAACATCCATATTTTCTTATTGATAAATAACTAATTTAAATTATATACATTACATTACAAATGCAATTTTCCCATTGCTCTCATTAAAGTGCAATTTGTCTAATAAATCTTTCACTCCATGAGTGTACCTCATTCGACTTTAAAGGTAACTTGTTACTACCTAACACGTAAATTATAGCTTTTCTTACCTTTTAGTCGGTAAATAGCTATCTAAATGCAAAACGTACAGTCGTCCTCATATGGTAAAGAGAGATCTATACTAACCACGATACCTACCTACGAAAACGGTGTCACATTTATAGGAGTAGTAATTACTAATACTATGTCTATAGTACTAATCATTCACCGAGCCTTTTCCCAACTCAGTTGGGGTCGGCTTTCCAGTCTAACTGCAATTCGGCTGAACTTCGATATTTTCCGTGAAGCGACTGCCATCTGACCTTCACAACCTATGGGCGATATCGAGTTCTGTAGTTAGACCGGTCGGATTTTTAAGGGCTCCAACTACCCCTAACGACCGCCATAGATATTCGTATGACAACCGGGAGCGACGACTTAACGTGCTCTCCGAGGCACGGAGGGGTCTCAGTGTCTTAAGAAAATGGTCACCCATCCTAAGATCGGCGTGACTAGATGTTGCTTAACCTTTGCAATGTATTAATATTGTCGGTTACCACTAGACCACGAGCCCCTCGTTACCACTAGACCACGAGCCCCTCAGAGATTATAGTAGTACTGAAAATTTAAATTGATGATGTTCTGTGCTTTTACAGCAGTTTGCCAATTATCCGTATTTAGAATGTTCTATAGAAACGGCTATAACCGTTAACACATAGGTACAGGTAATAAAAAAATCTGTCCAGTTTCTCAGCAAATGCACTGTTAAACGGGTGCTCAAGTAAATTTACTTTGTTGAGTGTTACTTATGCTCACATTTAGACACCACGTGATTTGCCACTATAGAAACCATGTTACCGGGCATTATAGAAAATCCATAATGACTCTGAAATTAAAATAGAAGTCACAGCAGTCCCAGCGATCTACATTCGAAAAGAACTTAATTGATTATGTACGAGAAATATAATATTCGAACTAGGTAACTGTAGTTCTAATCATGAGCTGAAAGCTGCACAATGAAAAGAGAGAAATATATTATACCTACAAGTATAATTACGATTGTGAGTCACAATTTTCGTGGAGTTTTACAAATCAGAACGAGTGCATGTTGCGTCACTCACGCACAAATAGCAAATGCTCTGAGCAAGCAATGTGTTGCCGAAAGAATTGCATCATCATTAGTATGTAAAATCGTTTTACAATTTTTAGATTTACGACTGGAAGTAGCAACATGGTTTAATTATAGAACATGTGTGAGCTGAAATGATGGTTCATTTGAAAATAATTAACCCATTTCAAAAACCGGGCAAGTGCGTGTTGAGCCACGGATAAGACAGGTTTCTATAGATACCCATAAAAGCCTCTATAACTCCTGAACTAACAGAGTTTTACTATCCCGTTATAGTTTTCCTTCAAAGTTTATTACATGGACTAACATCGTGATTTTTTCTGGTTCTTTACGCCAGCCGTTAAGATTTTAGGACGGAAATGACGAAACTATAAGGGTCCGAGATGTTTACTACCCTGAAAAGGAGGTTCTCAGTTAAACTGTTTGTTTTTATGTTTTTAACTCATTAAATCTTAAGACAAGTGAATACTGCGTCATTTTTTCCCATCGAACGCAATACGAGTACTCCAGCATCCAAAGCCGGTCGCCCTACCGAACGCGGTATATGTTTTGTTTTTTTTTGAAAATAATTGACTAGCAAAATCGTGTATTTTTTTAAAAAATTACTAATTTAAATAACTAAATCATTAATTAAGATATAAAAGAAAACCACAGATAGGTAATGTGTAAAACATGGCCGTTGCCCTTCCTTCCGTAACAATTATAATTATCAGCAAACTCATTGGTTGTTAAACACCGTTCAATAAAGCGATTACATCCCCACACATTTGACTTATAGACCTAAATATTCTCAATAGTGAAACCTAAATCGTCACGCCTGCTTACCCAAAGGGGTAGACAGAGGTACACGTTCACACTTCGCTAGGAAACAAATTATGTTTATTGGTCCTAACTTATTCAATAAGGTAAATGTATATATTTGTATTGTTTTATCTTAAGGGAAATCCGGTACTACACTGCAATTAACAATGGCATGTAGTTGATGTATAAAGTCATTTAATCTTTAAACTGTACATTTCAACGTGATGTTTTTTGAGAAAACTTTAATTAGACACAAACACAAACTGTATTGTATAAGCAAGCGAACGCACGCGATTTCGTTCGAGTGAAAATATTTTTTTATAATTTTAATAGGTACTGTTATGCTCCTATTTGCGCGTTCAATCAATGAAAATCTTCAGCTTTATAATGTTAGTGTAGATTCTACATTGTAGAAGTATGGACACATATAAGTAATCTATGCTATACCTACAGACTGCAATAACAAAAAAAAAACCCTAGGAATGCGTAACACAACTTATTACTGTATTTTGGACATATCTCGCAATCAGTAAACAGAACTAATTATATTTTTTTTTGTAAAAATAGAACCGTAATTTAAAAGTCTGTAGTTCTGACGTTATGTAGGGTAAATTTTCTATGATATTACTGAATCTATATTTTTTTTTCTTTGATATATCAAATGAAATAAATATTTTTCCTCTTCCTTTTGTCAAGCAATCTCTGATTTGATCGAAGTAACTCCACCTTGGTCGATCCTTACCAGCTGTCCTTACGAGTACATGATGTACGCGGTGTTATCTAAAATGATTACCAATTTAATTTAATTTTAATTTATCACTGGACTATTATTACAGTCATCTGGGTACATCTGTTTAACATATTGCTAGAATACTCTAAATTCTGCTATTACTAGATATTCAAGCGCCATACCGTACAACTGGTTTTGTGGGTCACCAAACAGATATGATTTTGTCAAGGTTAACATGTGTATTAAACATAATATCGTTTAGTCAAATCTTTCCAGTATCCAACTGCCAATGCTATAAGATAACATAGTAGGTATTTGATAAAGTTTTATCTATTTCAATGAATACTCGTACGTATTTTGTTGTTAGGTTAAAACTTAGGTAGGTACTACCTAAGTTTTTTAAGTAGGTAAAATCAAATGGTCGCGACTTCAAAATACAAATATTGTCACAGTTTTTGCATCATTGCTTCTTGTTGTGTACCCTATAAATTTCCTTGTCAAAGGACGAAAAAATTTTTCATTTTGAACTTGTATAGTTTTTAATAACAGCATAATGAAAAAACTTACTTGTACATATTATTCCTAATAACTGGCGAAATTTGGACATATAATATGGCTGTGCCTACACCTTGGGAGTAAAATGTGTGCGTTATATTTTTTTTCAAAATTACAATATAGCTGCTACTTTTTATTAAATTCATTCGGACATTTTGAACATAACCCATTATGTGTGTGCCCGTTGACCGCAATAGGCTTGCCCCCTATTACATGGGACTAAAAATACTGGCAAATTGTGGGTGTGTAATGCACCTCTGCCTACCCATTCGGGGATATAGGCGTGATATGTGTGTGTGTGTGTGTGTGTGTGTGTGTGTAATTAAATGTAATGTAGACGTGTTTCAAATTAAGCTCTTTCAACATAAGTCGTATAAAGTTTCCGTGTCGTGTCTACACATTACATGGTCTACGACACGAAGCGTATTCAAAACTATCCAGGAGTTGTTCTAGTTCCTGCCCTTGACAAGTTCGCAGCACGCTAATCACAGTGCCATCGCTTCCACAAAATGTTTCTAATTGTCTACCTATTTGACTTTGAAAACTTTAATTAATTCATACATGGTGTTTTGTTCAATATGCTTGTAAGTACAAGCATATTGAACAAAACACCAGAGTGATTTATATCGGAGAAGAAAGAAAGAAAGAAAGAAAAGACGTTTATTTTACAAACACAGAAGGATACAGGTGTACACTACATGTTATAAAACCAAGTTCTCAGTCGCGTCTGTCTGTTCTCGATAAACTCAAAAGCTACTGCAGCAGCAGCAGTGGATAGAGTTGTTTTGAAGGAAGGTTTTTGGCTACTTTTTATCCCAAGGATGTGTGCACGCGGGAATTGGGAACAATAATACTGTTTCACCCAGGCGAAGTCGCGACTGTCTACATTACATATTATGCAAGCGTGATTGTACCTATGCGTATGATTATTAAATACTTAAAATACCGGCCAAGTACCACGCATAAGATAGGGATCCGTAGTTACCCATAGAAACCTCTATAACTCTTGAACTAATAGAGTCATACCATCCGTTATAGTTTTCCTTTAAAGTTCATTACATGGACTACCATCATGATTTTTTTCCTTTGATCATTAGGTAGGTCTTTTAAATTCATTGCGAGGTTGCTATGGTGAATTTTTGATTTAAGTATCCGTTTGCGAGATATTTAACTTTGAAGAGCATATTTTTGCGAAAACATCCCCCTTCTAAAATCTAAACAGCTGTCGTGAAGAACTTGAAAAAAATCATGATGGTAGTCCATGTAATGAACTTTAAAGGAAAACTATAACGGATGGTATGACTCTATTAGTTCAAGAGTTATAGAGGTTTCTATGGGTAACTACGGATCCCTATCTTATGCGTGGTGGCCGCACTTGGCCGGTATTTTAGTAAATATACAAACATATCCATACAACATTTCATGTTACTAACATTAACCGTTTGGGAGCAAAGCCGAGGACAGACGGACGGACATGACGACTTTATACGGGTTCCGAAACTTTTTCTACGGAACCCTAAAAATTTGTGTATGTTTCTAAGTTTGTTTGCTTTAAACAATCTCCTTTTCCTTTGCAACAATAATGTGGCGACTGTAAAATACCGCTTTAATTAAAAGCGATACGTCCTAATTAATACTCCGCTATTGGTGTTGCAGTTATCAATTAGTTACTTATGACCTTGGCAGCTGACAAATAAACTATAACTTAGTTAATTGTCTCGACATTTAAGTATAAAATTACCAAAACATGTCAAGGTATTTAATGTTATTTGTTTATAAGGAAAATATTCTACTAAATTCAATTTATAAATAAATGTTTGCAGGTTTGTCCTATGGTCCGCAACGCTTTAAAATAATATTAAATATATAGAATATGAAATAAGTTCCATCAGCAGTTTCCGTCCTGATTTATTATCAACCGTGGTTACTAGAATTTAGGGTAACAAGTGTTAAATAAATAACAATAAATTGTCCGTCATGGGACGTTAGAACTTTCACTTGGAAAATTTGAAACATTCATAACTCGAAATTTCGAATTTTCATGGGTATGCTCGATGATAGGGGAACCCTAACTAAAATTGATGAAAATTTAAAGAAAATCAGGGAGGCTCAGGTAACATGGGTATTAGTTAAAAATTTCAAAACTTAGTTTTTTCGATCACAACCCTTATACATCTCGTAATATTAAAGTAAGAAAAACAATGCATGGAATGGTGGAGTAATGTCACTGGTTAATTAAAGTTTTATTTATTACTAGCGGACACTGGGATGCCCGCTTGACAAATTATACATTTACACAAAAACCTTCCTCAAGAATCACCCTATACATTGGTGAAAACCGCATCAAAATCCGTTGCGTAGTTTTAAAGATCTAAGCATACATACAGACGGAAGCGAACTTTGTTTTATAATATGTACTTAGTAATAGTGAAATGAAGTATTTATGAAATTGTTATTAAGTAAGTGGAATCTATTCATGTCGCGCAGTAAGTACCATACTAGATAGATTACATTGCGGAACTGCTCCATAACGCAGATCCAATTTTGGGCGACTTCCGTTTCATAAATTCTATGTAGTTGACTAATACAACGGACGCCATCAGTTTTATAATCTAATCTAGTCAATACCCGTGGCTTCGTCTGGCTGATATAGATACTTAACAATTTTCCGAGATAAAAAAATTCCTACTCTTAAGTTTAATTGATTAGAGCTGCATAGAGGTCTCAAAAGGGCCTTAGAGGCCCAAGAGAACTTTACTCATATATACCCAGAGAGTCCAGAAACAGGAATAGGATCACCCCTATTAGGTGGAACGAACAAAGTACCTAATTGGCGAAATTTAGACGTAACAATTACCCTTGTCTACCCTATAAAAGTTTCATTACTACCTACTCTCGTCACAGTAAAATGTACCTCATCTTGACGGCATCTAAAGTTGTTTTCACACGTTTCGCAAAGAACTCAAGATAATAAGAGGAAGGAAACACGTGTGCGGGAAATCCAAGCTGAAATTCCACATTCCATAGGAAAAATACCATCAGGAATCAGCTGCTACCTACTGCTGGTACCTACCTAATATTTTTGGGTGTAATAGGCTTTCTACTTTATCCGACACCCGGGAGTTATCCAAACGGGGGCGTAAGAACGCAGGGATGCCCCGCAGAAAAAAACTCCATCATCATCATCATCTCAGCCTATTTGACGTCCACTGCTGGCCATAGGCCTTTCCCAAAGAGGTGGGGGATTTATTAAGAAAGAAATTATAACTAGTGGTTCAGTGAACAGTAGACCTCGCGTTATTTTCGCATTTTCCCCCCATTTCTCCCCCATTTTCCCCCCAATCGAAAAATCCCTTCGACGAAAGTTGCGCCAAGCATCAAAGAACACTTGTGCCAAATATCATGAAAATCGGCTGAAAAATTCATTTTCCCCCCTTTTCTTCCCCATTTTCCCCCCAATCGTAAAATCCCTTCGACAAAAGTTGCGCATTGCCACAAAGAACACTTGTGCCAAATTTCATGAAAATCGGCTGAAAAATGCGGCCTGTAGACCGGAACTGACACACATACCAACAACGCGAAATCGGCCAGTCCTCGAGTTAAAACTGAGACGCTTCGCTCGCTCGGTCAAATAGATCACAAAAACTGATGTCAACGGCAGGACTCGAACCCACGGCCTTTCCCTAACAGGGGGAATGCCCTGACCACTGAGCTACGATGACCAATACCGACAACATCGAATTTTGCTTCATATTATATTCATAATTTCTAGATCGCGCTAGGTTAGCCTTGTGATCTATTTATTAAGCAAACTTATTGCTTTGAAATACAAAAATATAGCGGGGGATTTTGCCAACATAATATATATCACGGTGGTCGGACGGGTTGGTATAGGATTTTGCTTCGAGTTTTCCTTCTCTAAAAAAGGCTTCCTAGTTAGGTACTAACTTACAGGACAACCAGCAGAGATGACGCAACTCTTTGGTCAAAATATTGAAACGATACTCTCAATCTCAATAACCAGGAAATAAGTGATCCGGGATTATGAAATTTATTAATAACATCATAAGAGTTTAGAAGACATTTCCGTCTACATATCAGAGAAAAAGTCAATATTTATTCTATTAAGAGTATGTACCTAAATTATTCATAAGCTTTCCGAGCTGACGATGGTGGCCTCATCTTTACTGTATTTGCGTAAATATCAATGAACTTTACATAACTGCATACCTCTTATTAGAGCGTATTGTGATAAATAGGTTGCATAGAGGTTTAATTTTTTCCTTTCCAATTTCCATGGCATCCATTTTTTTAAACTAGTAACCTCAATTACAATTTACCAGCATACCCGTTTATCCCACCAGCTAAGGTAAAATTCCTTGTGTTAGAAGTGCGTTACGTCATTCAGTACCGACCGGTGACCGGGAATCGCACTCCAGTCGTCGAAACGCAAGTGAAACCGAACGCCTCAATTTTGTGTTAGACCAGCAAACGGTCTAATATGGCATATCAATGTTAATATTATAATGAACATAAAATGCAACTGTATAATAATAACGTAGGGGTAGGGACAGCGGTAGGGTTGGGTCATGTCGTTCCAAAGGCGGTGCACTGGCCATCCGGCATTGGATGAATGATGGATTGGTTATCGACTCTGCTACCCCTTCTGGTTAGTAGTTTTCTCCATTACAATTCCCAGGGGAATACTTTACAAGGATAAAGAGTAGCCTATAGCACACAGGTATAATACAGCTTATACCCAAGTCAAAGTATTTGTAAAATCGATTCAGTATATCCAGATAGAATATGGTAGGTACAACCTCACAAACTTTACTTCTCTCGGTAAAATATTAGTAGGTATAGATTACATTAATTGTTTATCACAAGTTCTCACCTCATGAAGTGACATTTCAGTTGATAAATCACACAGTGATCCCTTAACACATATTCCTTATCACTTCAATCACTTCTAAAACAAGATCATCTCTCACATAAATATGTGATAACATGGCACAAACAAATTGTTTATCACTTCACTTCTTCACATTTGTCCTTAGTATTTAATTCATTTATTCATTACTGTGTTTACGACAAACAGAATAATAATAAATAATTAATAATCAAATGTCAAGTTCGTAAAGGTCGCGTTTGACGTATATTTACAAATTAATAAATAAATCGATATTTTTTTTCCCTTGTGGGTAGTTTTGTTTAAAAACAGGAAGTTTTCGTAAATAAAGACGTCACTATCCTTCAAAATTTGGAGCGAAATTCAAATTTGGAACATCACTCACGGTCGCGTTCCAAGGTCGTTGTTGTATGCAGTTACAATTTTATCACTAATGATTAAATGCACACACAAGTTAAAACTATGTTTCGTAGGACTAGTGTCGTGACCTTGGACGTTATCGATTCAGAGTATTAGATTTTACGATATTCGAGTATGTTTCGAGTTGTTCGTTATCGCGGTTTTGTGCAGACATCCTATGTACCGGACGCCCGCTAAGCGACTGGCCTGTGGTTGGTTTAAAACATTATCAATCGTTATCAGCGCGAATTTATTGTGAATGTTAATGAAGTTTCACTGCATTAAAATAATAGTTTATCGTGTAGGACAAAGGTGCCTCATTAAACATAATAATTGTTTTTATCTTCACATTGTTATTGGTTTATTTTGATGTTCATAAATGGTTTACCAACTAAATATAGGTACTAAATTTTATTACGGTAAATCTAGACTAATATTATTATAGGTTTATTTGTATGGAAACTACAAGACAGATAAAAAAATCACAAAAATCTTACTGCATATTACTCGAGTACTAGGTACGGGCCACTTTATATCCCGGTAAAGTGCCAATCATTTGGCTATGTATAATATAAAGAAATAATAGCTACACATAGCCACTAATACTCGTTTTCAAAATTCATAAGAGGTTACCTTAAAACAGTATTTCCGTTCCTTGGATAGTTAAAATTTTATGATTAACGAAATTTGTGCAATTTTTTTTTATATTGAAAACACCATCATCTCCAGGACCCAGGGCACTCTCACCTGCACACGGTGCACCTGTTAACATTCGCACGAGACTCTGGCAAATACACCTAGTCCCTGGAAACGGCAATAAACGGCCACCTTATACTCGTATTACGTGGGGTTCACGAAGTGACTGCCGAAACGTGAGCGTAATAACCGCCTCTGTATACCCCTTCGGAAATAAATACGTGATTTGTGTATGTCTTATAAAACACATCTGTCTTTTGACCTACCTCTGCGATGTTATGTATGTCAATTACAATGCTGTTAGCAAACATTTGTCGTGTGAACCCAGTCATAATGAACGGGTGTATTGATAATTAGTAAATATCTTACCCAGGTTATATACATAATACAATGTGTCGATGTCTCAGAATCGGTAACAAACATCAGTATAGATTTTTTTTTAATTTGTTTCTTCCCTCTCTGTCCCTCTCATGACCAGAGATATTTTTATGCACAATTTGGTTTACTCCCAGGCAACCCGACCAAACCCCCGCAGAGACCACAGAGGTGGTCAAAGTCCGCCGGGCGCCACTGGAAATACCTTCTGCTTGTAACCTAAGACGTCCGGCAACGGACGTTAGAGCGGCCGCGGCCTTGGGCCGAGGAATTAAAAAAAAAATTAAAAAAAATCTACCAGGCATAAAACAATACACATACTACATAATTATAACATAGTATAAAACAAAGTCGCTTCTGCTGTCTGTTCGTCATTATGTATGCTTAAATCTTTAAAACTACGTAACGAATTTTGATGCGGTTATCACCAATGGATGGAGTGGTTCTTGAAGAAGGTTTAGTATATAATATGTAAAGTGGGCGAAGGCGATGGCGTCTGCTAGTAAATAATAATCAAGCATCTATTCCCTCTGTATTCCTTACCCAGGACGCCCCAGATGACAAGGCAGCTGTGTTTAATAAAAACAGCATCAGCCCCGAGAGAGAAGGCAGAGGGACATATTATGTAATAATACCAACTAGCAACCCTTAGCGCAAACTGCGCAAGTAATAATTTTTTTTTTTACTTTTTGTCAAATTTCTAATCTTATCGCACCACTTGAGACCACGACCTTTCCAACGGTGTGCCACACTTGACTGTGCGACTCTTAGTTTAGGAGGAGTAGCGGCTTCACTGGCGTATTATATATATAGATAATTAGGTATGTCATTTTGTTTGTTTTGTATATAACAATGTGATTTTATATAATGTATCTTGTATGTGTATTACTAAAAATAATACCTACCTAGACTTTCACATAATGTTTTTACTAGTTTTAAAACGCATAACGGAATTATTCGCGGTCACCCTGGTCATTTACCTCTGTCTCGCTTAAAAGTAAAGCTAGAAATGTGTTTCAATGGACCATAGTTTAACTCATTAAGATATAATGTACAGGGTGTTTACCATTTCTGGAAATAGCAATAAGGTTGTTTTTTACAAATCCAAGTTTCTAGTCTAGCCATTAGGCTACGGACGCTTCGAAAACGAATTGCAAACGAGAGACTGCCTCGGTGGCTCAGTGGTATGAGTATACGACTACCGTCAAGCTTATATTAGCTTAATTTGGGCTAGGTGACGTTGTGTGAGAATGTCCAAAAATATTTATTTATAAAATATTTATAGCCTACTTACAAAATAATAAAGTATTTAAAAATAAGATAAATCAATTTCAACATCGCGTAGGTAAGGATAATTTAACTAGAATATACTGAAATACGTTTTCTCTAAACGCCAAACGGCTTGGTCTCACACACCTCCAGATCAATACTCGTAACTACTCGCAGTAGAAACCACGAGACATAAAACAAGGTTCTCCCAAACAGAACATCGAACACATACCACTGAGTCACCCGACTGACCGCACCTCGTACATAAACGGGGTCGATGCTCTTAGCACTTCATGATGTCGGCAGTGAAAATGTTTTCACGCTATGCACTTAACGAAACTTTAAATAGTTGTCCGAAAAAATAATGGTAATTCGGACATAAATTAGTTATAATTGATGTCCGAACTACCACCCGTCGTGCTATAATTATCTTCTACCCTAATCCCACGGGAACACAGTACCGAGATTATAAATATACGGTACTATATTATGTCTGAAAAAAAATTATTCCTAAAAGTGGCATTCGGATGTTTGCGGCATGCGGCACACGACAGCTGCGATAAGGCGACAGTGACATCGCCAGTCTACTCGTTCGAAGGACGAAGTCTACTCGTTGTATAAGAGTAGACTGGCGATGTAACTGTCGCCTTGTTGCAGCTGTCGCGTGCCGCAGGCTGCAAACATCCGAATGCAACTTTAACTGTGAAAGAACAATTGAAATCACATCAAAATTACAGTACAATCCTAATGAAATTTCGTAGGTAAGTAAAGAAATTTGAGACTTTTAACAGATAGGTATTAGGAGACTCTTATCGCTTTATATCATCGCACACACTTCACATCATTTTATTTTTCTCGCATTTTTTTTAACAAAACCTATGGGCCACGGTAACCACTTACTGTTACTTTACTACTCAAGTGATACTAAAAAAGTTAATAATAGTTTCCAAGGTGAAGAATTATACCATTAGTAAATTAATAAAGTAAATAAATAAATAAATAAAATAAATAAATTAGAGCGCTCTTTCAAAAAATCATAAATCCTGAAATTTAAAAGCTAACTGACCTGTTTCATGGCTGGCGCGTCATCAGGTCGCAGCGCGTGGACCCTGGACTCCGTGCTATCAGTGAAGGCCCTCACTGCCGCAGCTGCATCACGGTAACGTTTCCATAGATCCACTGCCTTGTTATACCTGTAAAGAGCATGTAAATTAATCTCCTGCATATTCCTGTTAGCCTGGTACTTGGAAGTATTTATCCTGGAAGGAATAGAAGAGGTGTTTCTGGGTTATAAAAATTTTAAGTTGGTTTAGAATGGCGATTCGCTAGGGATATTGCCGTAGAAGAAACATTTCATGGGGCATCTGTAAGTATTTTTTATTTCGACTGTTTCGGTGGCGTGGTCGGTAGTGCGTCCGCTTTCGACGCCGTAGTCTCGGGTTCGATTCCCGGTCGCGACCAACTTTGTGTGATGACACACATACGTCTGTACCGAAGTCTGGATGTTTCCTATGTAAAATATGTCAGTATTTACAAAAAAATGTATTTAAGTATTTATATCAGTTTATCTCAGAGACTTGGGATGGCGCTCGCTTCGCTGTTTATCTAGTACTCATATCACAAGCTCTGCTTAGTTTGAGAATAGATGGTGTTGTGTGAATTGTCCTAACATATTTATTTTATTTTATTTATTTATTTTTATCTGTCATTTAAGTAAACAAATATTGACTGACTCGGGGATCAAACCCGATAATTCGTAGTTGCATATACAACCATGACAGTATATAGTCAGAGAGGAAAAGAAAACGTATGTAAGAGTCTCACTTGTCGCATAATTGCGTCAGGTTGGCTCGCGTGTGTTCGTACGCAGTAGCAGCGTCGTCCAGGTCGCGGCGAAGGGCGGCCGCCACGCTGGGCTCTGCGCCCGTTAGTAGCGGTGCTCCGGCTGCTCTTAACTCGCCAACCAGCTCGCCACTACGACGGGCCAGCGACTCGCTTAGTGTCTGTTGAAAAGACAAAGCTTTTGAATGTGGAGTGACTAAGTAAGCGCCATTAAAATAAAGAATTCCTTCTCATAAAAAAATGTATACGAGTATAATAAAAATTCCAATGTCTCGTGCTAATCTTCTGGACAGGGAATAGTCGCCGGGACCATTGTTTTTTTGGGATTTATATTATAACGTTATTTGATTCAAGAATTTCCGTTGTCGTAGATATGAAAATTTTGTATCAGAACATGGTAAGTATAACGTTTGTGATCTAACCTGAAGTCAGCTAAAGTTACTGTGTTAACATATCGTATTTCCTTAAAACTTCTAAAGCTAACCTCTAATTTCTCAGTAGCCTTAAGCAGTCGATCATAGTCCACCTGTCCTTGGACCGTCAGGAGTTCTACCATATAGTCGGCCTCTCTGACGGCCCCGTGGACCATCTCTAACTGCCTTTCGAATCGCCGCCATAATTGTAGTTTCGTGCGAAGACGACTGCTAAGATCAACGCAAACCGCTTCCAGATCCGCGTGTGTTTCCTAAAAATTAAATGGAAAATGTAATAAAGTTAAAACGAATAACAAAACAGTACAAAAGTAAAATTACAAAATTTAAGTTACCTGTAAACCTGAAATATCTTTCTCAATCCCTGTAGGAGATACGACTACTTTCAAACTTGTAGGCAACGTATGAAGCGCCTGCCTTAAAGCCAGAATATCTCTCCATTGAACTCCTAGCTCATCTATCAATTTATCGCAGTTTTCTGAAGCCCGTTCTACTACATCACTACCAAGACTTTCAGCTGCTTCACATTCTTCCAACGTCAGTCGAACACGTCGTTGACTTTTCTGACACCTAGCTATACCAGACTGTACTTGTACAATCTTCTCTTTTAACAACAAACTTCGTTCAAGTTCCTCTGCAATTTGATCATCTAGAATGCCAGACTGGGTTAATAAGGAACCAAGACGTTCAGACTCAGCAGTTGGTAGCAAACTAAGTCTTCCTAATTCATTTTGTATGCGATCGATGCGGCCGGTCATAACTTGCAATCGTTCAATGTAAAGGTTAAGTTCATCCACACTCTTGATAACTCCTTTCAGACTTTCAACAGCTGTGCGAAGCTCCCTTAATTCTTCCTCAAGGATATTTAATTTTTCACCCGAAGATACATCACGGTCTGAGATGTTCTGAATAGCTGTCAAGTGAATATTACTGATCTTGGATGCCAACTCAATCCATTGTTCATCAATTTTTGAAAAGAAATCACGCTGTACTGTTTCATCTGCGAGGGGAAGAATGTCTAACGCCTTCTCAAATTGTACTTCAGATTCGTTCTTGAGATTATTATAGACTTCGTGTTGTGCTTTTAACTCCCAGAATCTTCTGAGGTTGCCTGTAGTTGTGATATTTTCCGGAGTAATAAACTCTAGTTCTCTTGTAGCCACTGTCATCCAACCTTCAATTCTTTCAATGAGGTATTCATATGTAACCCAGTTTTCTTTAAAAGCTGTTAATCGTGTCAGCCTAGAGTCAACATCTTCTTGTAACTTCAATAAAGAATCTAGTGCTACAGAGCATTCTGTTTCTAATCCAGAACATACAATCAAATTCTGAAGACTCTCTGTAATGGACAGCAGGCGTAGCATCTTCGCATGGTGGTGTGATAGGTCAAGGCTAATAGACTGATATAAGTTGGTATACTGTTCGTGATCAATTGACGTAACGTTGTTTAAATCGGGAACTCTCTGTTGAGCCACAACCAACCATTGCAATTCTTCCTTCATACCAATTTTCAATAACGACCACCTTGAAGCTGCTAAGGTCATCTGTTGAGCACGACATGTAGCTCGGTCTATAATAACAGTAGCTTTATCATGTAATAAATTATGTAGCGATGAGAATTTCGCCCTAGTTTCGTTATCTAAGTTGTCTTCTAATGACTCAAGTATAGCCCTACAGTGGCTCAGGTTAACAAAGAATTTTCGATGCTTTTGAATTTCTTCATGTAAGTGATCTAGGTCTGATACAATTATCTTGCCATCTAACAGTGCTTCAGCGACATCCGTAATTTGTCCAAAGTCTTGCAGTGTTTGTTCGTACTCTTCAGCTAAAGATGCTAACTGTAACAAACGGTCACGCTCCATATTAATTGCATTCTCTATTTGTTTAGTGTCATCTTCACAATCATAAAGTTTTGATGGATATTCTCTTTTAGGATTACTTTCGATTATACTGCGACAACGCTTGAACATCTTTCTTATTACTTCAGTATTATCTAAATTGGTTGATTCTATTTTATCCAGTTTTTCTAGTTTATTCTGTGTTGGCATTTCAGATAAAATAACGTTGTCCAGTATTAATTTTACAGTTTCAACTGAATGAGAAAATTTGTCAGCGTCATTCAAAAATGTTGTCCACTCAGTTTCATATTCTTCTACTTTGATAGACGTTTGATTGCTTAAAGAATTAACGGCGTTGACTTGCCGCATTAGTGTTTCAACGATAGTAACGATTTCTTCATTCACTTCTGTGATTTCGATAGTCTGTTTCAACTTAAGCACATCTTTTTGTAATTCCTTGACACTTTCTGTGTCATATGATTCCCCACTTACAATTTGTCTTTGAATTTTGTACTGAATTTCCTCTAGCCAAATAGAAATAGTTTCAACGATAATAATAACACTTCTTTCTATTCCATAGGCGTCGTTATTTTCAATAGCATTCTTAACTTCATCCATGTTTTTGTTAATAACTAGCTGGTATGATTTTTGTACTGAAGAGTCCAATAAAGCTATTGTCATAGATTCATCAGGAATAGTTTTCTGTGATTCAGTCACTGCTAGAGTTCGTTTTTCAAGTACATCAATCAATCTAGCATTTGCAGTTTTCGTGGGACCCTTACTAGGAGATGGCGATTTAGACTTCGACCTTTGTACCACATCAGAGTATGTTAATTTTGGTTGTATGATTGATTTAGTTGCCGATGAAGGGCTGGCCAATTGTGAAATTCCCTCATCTATTGAAGATGCGTCTATGAGAGAAATGTCTTCACTAGTCGGTGTGATAGACATTGATAACTCAGTATTTATTAAGTCCGATAAACTTTCTGGAGATTGTGCCAAAGTTGAATCTGGCTTCTTTTTAGATTTTCGTTTTTTATGTTTTTGTTTGTCTCCCAAAACAGGAACCGGAGATTCTTCAAACTGCCGTTCATTTTCCAAAAAAATTGTAGTAGCTTGTGGAATAGTCACTTGAGCTTTCAAATGGATTTCGTAAGGTTCACTAGTAGACGTGGACAAGGAGTCATCAGAAAGATCTCTTGGAGAAGTTTGCTGAGTGTTATCAATAGTAAAGATTTCCCTTTTTTGGATTTCTAGCGCTGGTATTAACACTGGAGGCGTTTCGAATTCTGGGTCTGTTCTTGGTGAAGTCTGTTGTGTGCTGTCCACAGTAACCACGTGCTTCGGTGATGGTATTTCTGGTTCTGGTGCATATGATTTAGATGGCTCAATTACTGGTGATGGCGTCTTAGTCGTAACTTCAGATTCTCTTGGAGTTGTTTGCTGAGAAACATCAACAGCAACAACTTCTTCAATGTCCAAATTAGGAGAAACTTGGTCATCTCTTGGTGTTGTTTGTTGTGTGCTGTCAACTGTTATTATTTCTACTTTACCAATATCAAGAGACTCAGGTAATGGTACTTTCTCTATAATGGGCTCTGGGGTATCTGATTGTGTGAAATTACTTACAAGATTAATATCAGGTGTTTGTATGGACACCTCCGTGAACTCTATTTCCTTGACTGGAGAAGTAGATGTGCCTTGATCAGTAATCTCTTGTTTTATTGTTTGAATATCACAGTCTGTTGTTTGGATAATTATTTCTGTAGATTTCTCGTCTGTTTGTATCTCAGGTTCTGGTGATGTCTGAATCTCTTTTGGTTCTAATAAAACATCTGGTGATATGGGTTTCTCTGTTTCTAAAATTGGTGGTGAGGTTTGTGAGAATTTTTCTGATGGACTTGAAATTTCGTATGGTATGACCTGAGTAGTAGCCTCAGATTGTATAATTTTAATAGGAGATTCTGATCTGCTTGTTTGCACTTCAGTGTCTGACATGATCTTTTCTACAGTCATGGCTTCCTCAGTAGTTTGTGTATGAGCCTCTCTATCTTCCACTAAATTCGTCTGTGTTAAGACTTCACTTATAGAAGTCGGTGTGGTTTGCAGTTCAAAATCGCAGGTTTCAGGCCGTTTAATCTCTTCCACTATTTTAATTTCCTCCGGTGATGTTTGTATTGAATCTTCTTGGGTAGTAATTTCTTCTACTACTTGAACGGGGAATGTTATAGTTGTAGATATTTCTGTTTTCGCAACCTCTGGGCTACTTTGGACACATTCTTCGACAATTTTGACGGTGCTAATATCGCATGTTTCACTCATAGTGCGGTAGGACTCATCTTTGGGTGATACAACTAGTTCGGTACCAATATTTGGACTCTCTTCTTGCACTTCTTCAAAACTTTCACTAAAAGATTCAGGTTCAAGCTGTTTCTGTGTCTTCTTTTTGTGCTTTTTATCCTTTGTTTTCTTGCCAGCTTGAAGCATTTCTGTCGGTGTAACTATTGTAGTGTTTTCACTGTCAGTAGTTTCCATTTTTGGGTATGTTGTAACTTCACTGGCATGTTCTCTGCGTTTTTTATGTTTTTTCTTTTTGTCAGAGATTGGTACCGGTCCTAAAGAGAAGTCTTCAGGTTCATACCCTCGGTCTTCCGATACAGATATGTCTTCTGATTCTACATAAGAGTCTACGATATCTTCAGTTGTTATAGCTTCTACATCTTCAATTTGACTAATCGGTTTTTCCTCTATGTCTCTTGGAGATTCTAAAATTTCTTTAGTAGGCTTAGGCGATTCTACCTGAGGTGACAGAGGTAGTTCAATATAATGACTCAGAGAGGAGCTATTCGTTTCAGATACACTTTTATCAGTTTCTACTTCAGTTGAATCACTCGTAGCTGACCCAATCTTCTGTTTCTTTTTCTTTTTACTTCTCTTTGACTTCTCAACTACTTCGGGTGTTGCAATTTCATTCGACTGTTCTGAAACAACTTCAAGTATTGCCGGTTTAGGTATTTCTTTAATAACTTTCATCTCACTCGGTAAAATTACTTCTATATCTTTCTTAACTATAATTGGGTTTGCTTCAAATTCTTGAACTTTCAAATCAAATTGCACTTTGGGCGCTAATTTCTGAGGTTTCGTGTGTTCAGTTAACGACATCGAAATATCTATAGTTCGCTCATTTTTGTCTTTCTGTAAAGTAGACTGAGGCTGAGCATTTCGAAGATCTGTGTCTAGACGCTCTGAGTCAAGAAGTATATTGACATCATATTTTAAAACAGGCTTAGGTAAACTTGAAGTGGCGTAGTCTTTATCTTGTGTACTTTGTAATTTTATCTCTTGGTGTTGAGGTATATCAGACGCGTCTAAAATGTTGGCACCATCTATGAGTTCTAAAACTTCTGGTTCAACTGGTTGTACCTTAGACGTATTTGGTACTTCATGTTGTTCAAATATATCTTTGGGAATAGATTGTGGTGGAATAACTTCCGTAATAGATGCAGCATTTATTCTTTCCGGTTCAAATAACCCATGTTCAGTTATTTGATCTGATAGTTTGTCTTCGTATTCTCGAGTACTTTCTTGAGTAATAAGTTCTTTTGTTAGTTCCATAACATTAAAAGGTTGTGCCTCGGAAGTAATCTCACTATGGAGGAATGGAAATTCTGTAGTGGGTTGTTTTTGATTTGGTTTGATTTCAATTATCTTATCATTATCATATTCACAGGTACTTATTTCTTTTGAGATATATTCACCAGTAGATAGAAAAACATTAGTACTGTGCTCTTTATTGTCTTCATTGCTCTCTATCTCCAAATTTTGTTGTACCCCGGAGCTCGGACTTGCAACAGGGTATTTTGATTGATCCCGTATGAGTTCAGTATCCTTAGGTATATTTAACTTTAAATCAATATGAGTGGTTATAGTAGAGTCGGGTACAAATTCATCATTTGGTTCTTCTATAATTACTTCAGAAACTTTTTCTTCTCCATTTATAATTTCTATACGTTTTATTACCTTAATGCCTTTAGTTCGAACACCTTCATGTTGTATGGTATACAAACTTTCTTCTACAGATGGAATTCTAGAAGTTGTGGTATCATCCAATCCTGTATCAATAAAAGATTTTGATATGTCTACAAAAGTTTGGTCTCTTGTTTCTGTAGGTTTGAAAAGTGCTCCTGTTGCTTGTAAATCTTGAAATATTTTAGGTTTTACGCTATCGATTTCATCCTTACTTGTATTCGTTTCAATAATTTCAGTTACTGTATCACAAGTATTTTCAGGCTTTCTAGTTGTGGAATCAGTAGATGTCACAGTTTTTATATCCTGTGGTAAATTTTCAATAGGTTCTGTATTTTTAGTACCTTTAGTAACTGTTTCAACAAGGAGCTGTTGTTTTACAGGTGATATTGGTAATTTCGAAGTAACCGTGTGATCCATTTCATTGCTGATAAATTGTGTGATGACATCAATTACAGTTACGTGTTTAGGTTCTGTGGAAAATATTAATGACGTTTCTGTGGATCCTACGTATTCTGGAGCTGATTGTGATGTAGTGTGTGCCGTTTCAGAAGTAATTAAAGATGTTTCTTTAGAACTTTTGCTTAATTGTAAAGTATCTTCTAAATGCACCGGCAATTTTTGTACTGTTTCATTTTCTAGACTACATGCTGGAATGGTTGTTCCTGTAACAGTTTTATCTTCAGTTTGTCTTTGTACAGGTGAGGAAGGTATTTTAGATACCACAGTATTATTCATTTCCCTTTCAATAAAGGTTTTCTGAATATTTCTTACATCAAAATGTTTAGTTTCTGTAGGAACATTGTCAGCTGTTTCAAATTTTTTTACGTCCACTACTTCAGGCTCTGTAGATTCGACAGCGCTCTGAATTTCTCCCAAAACAATTTCTAATTTCTTAGGGCTTTTTTCCTCTTCAAATTCCTCTTGTTCTCCTAAAGCTTTTGTTTTAATCGTAGAAATAGTCGAAACTGATTGAAGATCTTCATAGGGAGATTGTTTTAGTTTAAGATCAATTAGAGCTGTAATTGTAGATGCTGGAATAAATTCCGGACCCGGTTGTTCCACAATTTGTTCTGTAAAATGTTCCTTTCCATCAATAATTTTTACTGTTCTAATGACCTTCACACGTTTTGTTCTAACACCTTCTTGTTGCAAGTTATGTAACATTTGAACATCCGAATCTTCAATAGGTTCTTGAATTATTTGTTTAGTAACATGATTCTTACCAATTTTTTCAATGCGCTGACTTTCAACTGTTAGACTGTGGGGCAAAGTAGGTTGTTTAGTGAGTTCTATATTATAAGGTTCTTTAGTTAATTCTTCTGTAATGCGCTCTTTTCCATCTTGAATAACTGTATGCTGTAGAAGTTCCACTTGATTAGAACTGAGACAAGAATTGTCAGGCATTACTTTTTCATCAGTCGTTACTATAGTTCTTTCTAAAGGTGCATCTATTTGAACGATTTGATGTTTAATTTCCGATACTTTCGGTCTATGTAACTCAAGATCAATCTTTGTAGATTCACCGGAAACAAGATTGTTATCATGATCTCCAACACTCGTAAGTAAGAGTAAAGATTCATTTTCAAGTTGCTCCTCAGGTTCCTCAATAATCTGTTCTGTAATATGTTCTTTACCATCTATAATTTCTATCTTCTTGATTATTCTAATGCGTTTAGTGTTTAAATCTTTCATAGTGCAAGTATCATGTATGCTACTAATTTGCAAACTTTGAGCAATTTGAGGATCTTCTTCAACTATCTCCACATCAACAGGTTCTTCAATAATCTCTTCGGTAACATGTTCCTTGCCATCTATTACAGTAATATGCTTGATGATACGCTTTCTTATCCTAGTTGTCTTTCGAACAACTCTTTGAACTACAGTAGCAATATTTGTAGAAGATTCAAACGTTGAATGAAGGGCACCTTCAGAAGTTATTATTGTTTGACTTTCTTGCGGTAAATTTTCCATGATGAACCTCACTTTTTCCGTGTCGGGTTCTGTGATTATGTAAGAAATAACTTCGGGTTCTTCAGTTACTTCATCCAATGGTATGTCCCAAGGTTCAGACGGAGGAACTGTTTCTGTAGAACTGCTGTTTTCCTTAGTATGTTCTACAGTATGAGAAAAAGAGTCACTTTCTTTTGTTATGAATTCCTGCATTAAATTACTTAGGCGTTGGGCTGCATCTGTAGGTATATCTTTAGATTGTTTTTGTTCATAAAACTTATCAGTAGGACTTTCATCGAATTTATCATCAGGCTTGTCTTTTTCAGTATCTTTAGATCTTGTCAATTCACTTTTATGGGGTGCATAAGTGTCCTCATCGTTGTCATTATTGTCGTCTTCACCAGTTTCAGTAGAAACGTCTCCTTGCCGTTTCACACTTATAGATACACGAGGTATTTGCTCTTCAATGACTTCAACAGCATCAGGTTCTTCGATAATTTCTTCCGTTACGTGTTCTTTGCCATCAATAATAACAACTCTACGGATGATACGTCTTCGTGTATTTATTACTCGTTTAGTAACTTGTTGGACAATAGCTGTGACACTAGATGATGATGCTTCAACTTGAATTGGTTCTCCAGTTTCTACAAGCTGGAAACTATCCTCGGGTTTCGTATCTTTATCCATAGTAATAAGTGTCTCTGGTTTAGATGTAAATTCCTGCACGGTAACTTCTCCTCCAGGAACGTTCGATACGATCCGACCACGGGATGTTTGATATTGGATATGCTGTACTCCACCATCTTGAAGCACAGATGATGTAGCGCTTTCGTTTTGTTGCACAGCTATCTGAGAGAATGCCTGTTCATACGGCAGATTACCAGAAGACATATGAGACTCCTGTTCTTGACTTTGAATCACTTGTTGTCTAGTCACTAAACTTTTTCTAGTCTTCTTAACTATTATTCGTTTGGTGCCATCTGCATCAACTATAACTTCTGTTGTTGTTTCATCAGGCTCAAACATAACTGTTTCGAATGACTGAGGTAAACTATGAATTATATTCAGCTGTGAATCTTTTTTACTCTTGTCATCTCTATAATCAGCACCAATGAGCAATGATTGTTCTGGAACTGTTTCATCTCTGTGTACAGGACGAGTGGCAATTTCTATAGTTTCGTGGCCATCTGAAATAGTCTGTTTTATTTGAATACTCTGAAGAACCTCTTTTTCTTCTGAATGTGGTTCACTAGTCTGCACTTCAACTTCTTGTGGTGGAAGACATGTAATAGATTTGTCATGTGTTTCAATCACATCCGGTTTGCATATTATTGACTTGTTAGATACTGATGGAGGTTCTGAAATGAGACTTCTACAAGTTTGTGTCTCGATAGTAACAGTTTCTTTTGTTATTTGTATATTAGCAGGTTGGCCATGACTAGGTTTACTCTCTTGTACGGTTAACACTTTTTCTACACTATCATCCACTGATGGCACTTTACTCTCAACATCCCTTGGTGAGACTATTTCTTCTGGCATCGATGTCGAGTCAATTGTTCGATCCGTTTGAGAAATATCATCTTCTATAACTTCAGGTGCAGATTTTAAGTGTATTAAAACTTGCCTCAACCTTTCTACCTCTATAATGACTAGTTGCTTAGATTCTTTTAATGCGTTTTGCATTGAATGCAACTTTACTCTCAAAGACTGACTAGATTCATCGTCATTTATCACAGTTATAGATTTTAATATAATTTCATATTCTTCATACTCTCTTATATAACGTTCATATATTTCTATATACCTAATTATATCTTCTTCTACAAGTTTTTCTGACTGAACTGTTGTTTCTTTTAAGCCATTATTAATGACTTCAAGCCAGTTATCTAGTTTTAGAAGCTTCTCTTTTTGTTCCTCTATCTCTTTTGTTCGACGTGACATTTCTTCTTTGGCATTCTGAAATTAATGCATACATAATTTAGAATGCTTAAGTAAAAAATATTTCATATGTGAATTCTTTTAGTTATAGAATAGAAAAACCTAATAAATAATGCAATCAAAAATACGAGTATAACTATAGAATACCAAGTCTCTCAACTCACTTCTTCTTCCGTAAAAATGTGTTTTATTAATAAAAAAACGATATTTATTCAGCCCCGACTTAAAGAACCTTTTCTCTGTTAAGTTATTACGTAATTAGCTAACCTAACAACATCTTTTAGTGACCATATAAATGTTAAATTTTTTATGTTTTAAATAGGCGACTGGCGCAGCAAACGCAAGCAAATACACATTTCCCAACAAGCCCTCCCTTCCAGAGTAGAACTACCCTCTTTCTCTATTATCTTTTGTGCTATATCCCTAAGTGCCTTAAAAATACCCGACGATAAACATTTTTGGAAAATGTTAGTTAACGGTGTAACCAGTGTACACCTGCATTTTTAAGGATTTTATTTGATATAAGGTCCCAACCAACAGCACAATCATCTCTTAGATTCATGATTATCCTCTCTACCTCATCTTCGTCGGTGTCTAATAGCACAAAAGATAATAGAGAAAGAGGGTACAAATTTAAGATGTTGTTAGGTTAGGGTATTTTCCCTAAGTGCCTTAAAAAGCCGGGCGCCACTGGACATACCCTCTGCTAGTAACCAGGGACGCCCGGCAACGGACGTTAGAGCGGAATTAAAAAAAAAAAAAAAAAAAAAAAAAAGTGCCTTAAAAAAGCTGTTGTTGTCCCTGTATACAAGACTGGAGGAAAAGACCAGGTAACAAATTACAGACCTATTTCCTTACTTCCTGCAATATTAAAAATACTTGAGAAAATTATAAACAACAGGTTGACGACATATTTAGAGGACAATTCGCTTTTATCAAATACCTAGTTTGGTTTTAGAGCTAAGGTCTACAGCCGATGCGGTGCATCATCTAACGGATTACATAGCACAAGAGCTTGACAAGGGTAACTACACAGTGGGAATCTTCCCGGACCTTGCCAAAGCTTATGACACGGTCTTTATTCCTAAGCTGTTGACAAAGCTTGACAACATGGGAATAAGAGGCGTACAATTGGACCTCCTCAAAAGCTATTTAAAAGAGCGTACTCAATGTGTAAAGATCTGTAATATTATCAGTGAAGATCTCGAGAACACCTCGTTCGGCATTCCTCAGGTAAGCGTATTAGGAAGCACTTTGTTCTTAATTTATATAAATGAACTATGTAACATAAATCTCGAGTACGGTACGGTCATATCATACGCGGACGACACTGCCCTCCTTTTTTCTGCTGAATTAGAGTCAGAAGCGTACGGGCGTGCGCAGCGAGGATTTAACATCGTAAATAAATGGCTTCAATACTATTTACTTACATTAAATGTAGATAAATCCAAATACATTTCATTCTCGATGCGCAAGAGACTGACTACAACCCAGCTCAACCCCTCACTGTACGCTCACTAATGTAGGGAACCTGATAATAAAGATAACACGTGCACGTGCCCTGTTATAGCCATAACAGATAATATAAAATACCTGGGTATTATAATGGATGAGACGCTTTCGTTTAAAAAACACAGCGAAGCACTAATTAAGCGAATGCGCAAGCTGATACATGTATTTGTCTTCAAAAAAATAAGATATATAGATGACTCAAAGGTGATTAAACAAGTCTACTATGCACTTTGTCAATCAGTAATAACATATTGCATAACGTCATGGGGAGGAGTAGGCAAGACCTTGCTTTTACCCGTCGCGCGAGCTCAGAGAGCAATCCTTAAGGTATCAACGTTCCGCCCTTTCCTATTTTCCACTAACCTCCTATACAAATCCTGTGCAGTATTAACAGTTCGTCAGCTATTCATACTCAGTACAGTACTAAAACAACACGCATCACTTCCCTACAGCACTGAAGTTTCTTACAAAAGACGGAAATATATTAGTTGCACTGAAAGAACTGATGATAAAACGCGGCAAATTTACACAGGCAAATTTTATTTGTTCTTAGGACCGCTTCTGTACGACAGGATAAACGCTACAGCAAATATTTATCCTCTTAATTAAATCCGTTGTAAGAAAGTACTAAAGAATGCCCTGTATGGGATGTTCTACGATGACACAGAGGAGTAATTATCTGTTTTAAAATAAATAGTGATACTTAAGTTGAATAATTAAGACATATCTAATATAATTATCAATATCAATATTGAGCCACTTTGGTATTGTACTAGCTCTTATTATTATTATATGAATAACCTACGCATGTAATGTTACTTAATTGTTTTTGGTGTAATGTTATGTAATTTACTTAACTGTAATTGGCACCTGAAGCACAGGACTACCTAGTTTAGGCGCAAGTTACGTTAATACGACTACCTATTTATAAAACATCTAGATACATATATATGTAAATAGGTATTATTATACACACATACTTAAGCTGTTAATGCACTAACTATAATTTAATAGCGCACAATTAAAATTAAGATTCTATGTAAAAAAAATATTGTACAATTGTTATTATGAAATAAATTTATTTTTATTTATTTATTTATTAATTATTGTGCCGACTAATTGGAGAGCCTTATGATCAGAGTGGAGAGCGATAGGATAGTAAAATTAAACCAATTTTACTATAACCATAGGCTGATGATGTTTATATTTGACTGCTTCGGTGGCGGGGTCGGTAGTGCATCCACTTTCGACACCGGAGTCTCGGGTTCGATTCCCGGTCGGGACCAACTTTGTGTGATGACACGTACATTTGTGCCGTAGTCTGGGTGTTTCCTATGTACTCGTATAATATGTATGTATTTACAAAAAAAAGTATGTTAAGTATTTATATCAGTTTATCTAGTACTCATATCACAAGCTCTGCTTAGTTTGAGACTAGATGGCGTTGAGTGAATTGTCCTAACGTAAATAATTATTATTATTTACGTTTTAATTAATTAATTATAATTATTATTTATTTAGTAAATAAAAAAATAAAAACTAGGAGCTGCGGTCGCTGCCGTGGTACTGCGCTGCAGCATGCAATTGAGCGAAGCGACTATTTCTATTAAGGCATTTATCAATCTATAAGGAGTAGGTTTTGTTCGAGACCGAATTTTGATTTAGGACCCTCAAAAACTCCTGCAGGAGACTGTACAGGGATCGTGCGGAGTATGGCCTTATACGGGGCTCCGGTATGGGCGGATAGATTGGCGGTTAAACAGACCTCTGCGAACCTTGGCCGTCAAATCCATACGGGGGTATCGCACGATCTCCGGAGAGGCTGCATGTCTCTTAGCCGGGACCCCTCCATGGTACCTGGAAGCGAGAACCTTGCGTCATTGTTTCAATGGCACAAGGAGGCGTTGTTGGAGAGGGACCACAGGCCTGTGACTCGAGAAATCGAGGACCAGCGGTCCCAACTCCGCCAGCATCTCATGGAGACTTGGAGGGTGCGACTCGAGCAACCAAAGTGGGGAACCACTGTCATCGCGGCGGTGAGACCGATCATGGACGAGTGGCTGCAGAGGCACGATACGTGGGGTGCACCTCATGTATCGTGCGACGCAGATCGTTACCGGGCATGGATGCTTCGGTAGCTATCTGTTTCGCATCCATCGTGAGGTCACACCCCAGTGTCAACACTGCAAGGTTTCCGACTACGACACCGCACTCCACACGTTGGTAAAGTGCACAGCGTGGGCGAGTCAGCGTCGGGACCTCGTAGTGGGTCTGGGCGTGGACATCCTCGCGCTGGAAACCATGCTCCAAGCCATGGTCTCCAGCGCGAGTAGGTGGAACGCGGCCGTGTCCTTCTGCGAGCAAGTCATGCTCGCGAAGGAGGCGGCCGAGAGGGAGAGAGAGTGTACCCTCCCCGTTGGTTTCCGCAGTCAGCGGCCAGGGCGCCGCAGGCTCATCTACGCCCAGGACCATCGACCTCCATGATCGGGGCCCGAGGACGGCAGGATAGCTACCCGCCGTCCTTACAGAAGCAGGCTAGAAGGGTTGCGTGCTGAAGGGCCCGGAGCACGCAACCAGATTCACTCACCGACGCGGGATAAAACCCAACTCCTACGACGCGGGATTTTCATTCCGACCAAACCCTCGAAGAGGCCACATGCGTGGCCAAAGTCCGTCGGGCGCCACAGGAAATATCTTAGTGTCACCAGAGATGCCCGCAGCAATGGACATGGCCGCGGTCTTGCAGAGTTGAAAAAAAAAAGGACCCTCGAAAAAAAGTAATTAACATATTTTTGTTCAATAACTTTTTTTGAGGGTCCTAAATCAAAAATTCGGTGTCTAACACCACCTGCTCCTGAGAATGCTTGATTTTTTAGTGAAAAAATCATGAAAATCGGTTGGGTAGTTGTCGAGAAACAATTTCACATCGAGTTGTATTGGAGTCACCTGACAAGGAGCTACGCTCGCTTCGCTCAATAATTAAACTTAAATAAACAGATTGACTTGGCACTCTTTTAATCTTGGCGAAGATTATGCATCTAATTTAATATAGGTTATATGTATTACCGCCTTTTTGTACATTGACGGGCGTACAGGAAGCGCCCTCACTCAGCTGTATAAGATTAGGTCTGTGTACTCGTATATTGCTTTATCATGAAGCCAGATTACTTGAATGTTTTGTACGAATAAAAAAAAATAAAAACAACAAATTACCTTTCTTACCTGGATGATGTGGATACCATCCCGGGCTTGCGTAAGCAGCTTTACGATCCTTCCTTTCATATACAGCAACTCCTTTAACAGGGATTGTACCTCCTGTTCCGATCGATACTCCATGACCATTGACTCCAGGATACCTGCTGCTTCTTCACACTTGACTAAAATTGTGATTCCCTCCTGGAAAACACATTTATAACATTACATTTTTTTCTGCCCCATTTGGCAGATATCTCATCAACGCTTCATGACCTACTAAATCCTTAACGTTCTTTTATAGTTTAAAGATTGTTATGTATAATAAAATATATTGTAGTAGTTTTTCATTCAGCATCTGTAGATTTATTATAATTAAAGTTAGCAACTCAATGCACTGTTCCAAACCTACTTCTTAAAGTTCATAATATAAGGTAAAATGTTGCCACCAACTCTAAAAATAATTATGATCTAAGTAGATAAATATTATGACTGTTATCTTGTCATTGCTTATTTAAACTATGAATACATAAGCAAGTTATATCTAGCACTATTCTGAGATTCACGAGATGTGTGTCTTTATTTTTGTTTCCAAGTAGCTGTTTGGCCTGCGAGAAATAGTTTTATTATTTATGCTTTCGATTGTCGGCACTTGGTGGAACTTATAATAATACATTTTGAATAACTCACCAGTACATTCCACAATTTTTGAGATTATTTAATTAATTATCTCAGGAATAGTGTGTGAAAGTAAGGAATTTAAATAATAAAGAAAATTGTGGAATGTACAAGTGAGTTTATCCAAAATGTAGAACTAGTTTTTGCAGTCTCAAAACCCATGTTATAAGATTACATTAATAAGTATTATGCTTAAGTTTTCTTTAATTTTAGTCGTTACTTTTTTTTTACATTAGACCTTCTCTTGACAATAAGCATAACAATATAAAATTAGAGAAATCGAAAAATCCGTTTACCCGTGACGCATAGACCAAGGAAATAGGGATTAGCTAATTATAATTGTACGTTAATATACTCACGCTAGGTTTTGTTGAAAATATAGAAAAATGAGAAACCTCTACTTTTTAATTTTTTTACCTTTTATTATTTTTATTACCTCTAGAGGTATGTATATTATTTACACACATTTTGTGAAAATTGTTTCAACCAGTGATACTTTATAAACTTAAGACAGTGATACTTATTCGTAGTATTTAAATTATTTAGTGAATCATACACTTTACCAATTATTGAGTTAAAACTATTTACGACATAATTCATTTACCTTTACATATAGTATTTTATCGTTTTTCCTATTAATTATATACTTTTAACCTATATTTCGACATCAACAGTTTTGTATATAATAATCAATGCCTTAATTAATTCATCGCTTTCCATATTTTCATTCTTCCATAAAACATATCATAGTTAGAACCAGTGCTTTGCAATAACATTTTAGTGCCTGTACAAACTAACCGTATGTATGATACACCTCATCGCTACAAGTCCTACGAAACGGCATCAACAATTCTTATGAAAATTTTTGTGCATATTTGATAGCTCTTTGAAACCCCTTAATTGAATCTATTTTTTTTGGAAAATAACATTTGTGGGTTCTGCTAGGTATCTAAATAATGATCTGACTTGAAGTGACTGTACAAGACAACTTTATTTATAGGACCTGCTTTTAAGATTGTACCGAAATGAACTGCCTTGTCAATGCTGAAAATGCAATTTTGCAATTTAAAACATTGTTGAAGTGGTGTTAACTAGTATTATCCTGAATGATGCATTGTTTCATTCCAAGTAGCAGAGCGTTGGTCATTGATAAAGATGAAATAGATGACTAAGTAACTTAGTACAAAATGCAAGTGTGATTCAAATCTAGGAGGTATGTATACGTCTGTTGTTAAGAATATCACGTACAAAGATTCATAGTTTACAAAAACGATGTGTAACACCAATTGCAGCATTTTGCTGGATACGTTTTGGGAAGTATCGATGTTATTATTGGCGATTAGATATACTAATATAATGCAAGGTTCTTTTCTCAGAAGCTCTACTTATTGCTTTGCGACAAAAAATTTTGAAAATTGGTTG
Source organism: Nudaria mundana (assembly GCA_963556515.1). Lineage (NCBI taxonomy): Eukaryota > Metazoa > Arthropoda > Insecta > Lepidoptera > Erebidae > Nudaria > Nudaria mundana. The sequence continues at coordinate 1,952,102 of OY748293.1, forward strand.
GTTTTTATTTAAGAAGGTACCGTACTAAAGGAAGTCACATTTATAGCCGACTGGGGTGAAGTTCCGGCGCTTCAGGGGACACCTGCCGATACGCGCACCCCCGACCTGCGACATATCGACGACATTACGTGCCCATTAGGTTAAGATATATTTATATATTCTTAGTTATAAAGTATTTATGTACTAACTAATCTAGTTTTAAGATTTATTTACTAATACAGTTTTGTAATATTTATAATATGTATTTTTAGGTTTAATGTATATATCAATGCGCCGTAGAATAAGTTAATATAACATCTTGTAACTGTTCTCATGTAGCCTGAAATAAACGATAAATAAAAAATAAAAAAATAGCATGGTAGTTAAGAATTACAGACATTAGAATTTTACTTATTTGTATTAATTTTACTCCACGTTTCGTAGGATTATAACTATTTATTACCTACTCGTTACTGTCATCGTCTTTAAAGTAGACTGACACACATGCCAACAACGCCAAATCGGCCAGTCGAGTTAAAACTGAGACGCTCGCTCGGTCAACTAATTATGAGACCATGCCATAGGGACCGACCCTGTTATTGTTTCTATGGTGGACCGGTTGTAGATAATGAAAGACTTGGGTTTTAATTTTTACGCCAAATATAATACACATACAATATATCCCCGCAGGGGTAGGCAGAGGTGCATTACACTCCCACAATTTGCATGTATTTTGATCCCACGTAATAGGGGCAAGCCTATTGCCGTCACCGGGCACACATATGATGGGTTATGTCCAAATTGGCCGAATGAATTTAATAAAAAGTAGCAGCTATACAGCTATATTGTAATTTTGAAAATAAAATTAAACCCTTGCGATGAAATGTTCTTGAAAGGCAACAAAATCTTACGTGCCAGCCGCTATGGCACAGCCAATTAAAGTCCTGGGCGTCTCGGACTTGAATAACGCGATTCGTTAAACCAAAAACTGAAATGATTGCCAAATCGTAATTTTAAAGATTTCAAAGATGATCTAAGAACAGCATGATCCACATGGAGCACATACCATCCGATCGGTGATATCATCTCTCTACACATCATTTTGTAGATACGAGTACCTACCCATTAAAGTGATGTATTAGCGAAATTTACTGCACCAAATGCTCGTATGACGTCTGAAGCCACATGCTTCGGTAATTTCGCATACAGTTTATTGGAAAACTAATTAAAAAGGAGAGAAACTAAAATCTTATTACGGTTTATTGAGAAAAGATGAATGTCGGCTTCTGTATTTCTGTGAGTAATAGGTAGGTATATACGCAATGAAGTTTACTAACCTATTTTCAAACAGCCGGTGCAAGTCCAGCCCAAGCCGGTTTGAACAAAATGCCGTAAGTACCTACCTATGTTATGGCGAACCCGGGTGCCTGTCCTTCTGGCTATGTGCCTTTCTTGACAGACGAATTTTTTTTTTGTACTTACAACCTAATTTTCTTTACAGATAAATTAAGCTCAGCTCATGACAACAATACCTATCTTTATAATAAGCTATTCCACGGCACTGTTTCGCGGGCAGGGCTTTTAGTACCAAATAAATATATTTGAGGACATTTACAATCGCCATAGTCTCAAAATACGCAGTGCTATGAGAACTAGATAACTGATTGAACAGGTACGGCTGGCAGCCAAACAAATTATATACAATGGATATTTTTGTCCATTGTTGTCATTTGCCGGTTCATCAGCTAACTTTACCCCACCTATAGTGGATTTTATAATAAATCAGTCGTCTATTGGAACGAGGTAGGGCCGAACCAATCAATGACCTGAATTTGACCTAAGGAAATTTAAGTTATACTTAACGTAGGTAACATTAATCCTTCGATTGAATTTACAAGAATTAAGTACAATGTAGTATATAAGTATTAATGTCTGTTTAAACATTGCTACTTAAGGTTTTTCTTTATTCTGTTATAAGATGCATGATGTGACACCTTAAAATGTTGTGCATTAAACATAATATTATGGTTGTTTCTATAGTTTATAAGTGATAACGTAATAACTATTGGTTGTCCAAATAAATAAAGTATTGATTAATAAAAATTGAACTTTTCTTGGTGAACCATCGAATTTATTTCTTTTTTGTTGTGTTTGGTGACAAGAAAAGGTTCCTTAAAAATAATATGAAAATAAAAACATGTTAGAGAATTTAAGGTAGGGTCGACCGAGGCGATTCGGATCACTGGGGAAATCGGATCAAAATAAGCATTTCTGTCAAATTTGAAAGATCTCGGTTAGTCACAGCCAGCCAATCAACGTCCCGCGTTTGCTCTGTTCCCCACGCACGCCGTCACAGTCACTGCCATTGACTAAGGCGCACGCTTTAGTCACGGTGAGGCTTCCCGATGAGTCGCTCGCGCGTGTGTTCTGTGATTTTGGCGTTGATGTAAAAAAATGTGCGAATACATTCCGTGTTAAAAGTAAATGCGAAAGGCTAAAGGTTAGTAATCATTGGTACTTATTATTAATCATGCAAGTAGTTTCCTGATTTGGTATTGTTTTGACTATATCTAAAGGTATATTTCCGTTAAGCGAAAATATTTCAAACCTATGATATGAGGTTATTCGGATCACCTGATTGGGGGCGAATAGGATCAAATTTTAACACGAGGTTTTTGAACTGTTATGTTTAGCTTATTGTATGTTTGCATGTTTTAGATGGTGCGTACGTATAAGAAAAAAACCCACCAGGGAGAATGGTCGGCAGAAAATATGACTATAGCTGCTAATAAGGTGCTGACTAAAGAGCTGACCTTACGTCGAGCTGCTGAATTGTACAATGTTCCGTTCACGAGCTTGCAAAGAAGAGTCACATTGTCTCGGGGCATAGTAAAAAGTCGTGGTGGACAACCAACATTGCACGAGGAAGCCGAGAAGTTATTTGCTGATCGACTAGTGCAATTAGCATCTCGTGGATTTGGACTCACACCAAAATCAGTACGTAAGTACGTTTTCCAGTACGCTGAACTACAAATAGCACATAAATTTAATAGACAATCAAAAATGGCAGGCGAGGATTGGTTTCATCGATTCATGACTAGAAATCCACATTTAGCTATTCGAAAACCTGAGGGACTTTCGCGAGCAAGAATGAACGGTATGACAAAAGAAAAAGTGTCAGAATACTTTACTACATTAAGTAAGGTTATAGATGACAACAATCTTAGAGGAAAGCCCTAATGTATTTATAATGTCGATGAGACGGGTAATCCTCTTAATAATCGCCCGCCAAATGTTGTCACCCAAAAAGGTTCAAGAGACGTTGTCAGTATTACCAGCGTAGAACGAGGTGAAAATGTAACAGTTTTGGCGTGCATGAATGCTGCAGGGCAGTTTGTACCTCCATTTGTACTCTTTAAAGGCGTTCGTAAACGAGACGACTTTATGATTGGGATGCCTCCTGGTACACAAGTTACTATGACCGAGAAGGGTTGGGTAAATGAAGACGCATTTAAGTTGTGGATAAGCCATTTCAATCGATACCGGACACAAGGAAGAGTTATATTAATTTTGGATGGCCACGCATCTCATACCAGCTTATCTGTGGTTGATTTATGTGAATCTTCAGACATAGAACTAGTTTTGATGCCCCCTCACACATCACATGCTTTGCAACCACTAGATGTGTCCTTTTTCAAACCTTTAAAGACATTCTATAACCAACACGCTACTGCATGGCAACATTCACATCCAGAAAAAGGAATCACCAAAGTTGCTTTTGGCGGAATATTTAGACAAGCGTGGAACCAGGCGGCGACAGTTGGAAATGCCACTAAAGGCTTTGAAAAGACCGGAATATATCCCTTAAATCCCAATGCTGTACCGGACACAAAGTTTGTCTCTGAATTCCCAACAACAGATCAAGGCCGTAATGATAGTCTTCCATCAACAAGTGCACAACCAGCGGCTACACAAGTTGTACAAAATATATCACCAAAGCCAATCGAGATCATTACAAACTTGACAACGCCACTAGATCCCGATGTTCATCCAACTGCCAGTACAGAGCCAGTTGAAACAACAGTTCTAACAGAGAATTCCACAAACGCGAAAAACCAGCCCTCTAACGATGATCCCCAATGTGTGAACCAAATAAATTTGACTGAAACAGAAGGACTACTATCACTATCGCAAGAGGCTAAAGAGGTACAGAAAGAAAAAACAGCACAGCAGGTTCAGGATTACATCTCACCAAATACATTAAAAAGGCTGGAAGGTAAAATTATAAAAGAGATTGTACCGTCACCAATGAAGCCCACAGACCAACCACCTAAAAAAGCTCGAAACGTCCATAAGCCTATGTTACATTTAACATCACCACAAAGCAAAGAAAACTTACGTCTAAAGGATGCAAAGAAACAAGAAAATTTACAGAAGAAAAAAAATCAAAATAATAAAAGGGTACAGAAAGAAATAACCACTAAAGTTAACACAGAGAAAACAAGTAAAAATAAACCCAATAACAGAAAGCAGCAACAAGATAAAGAGAACGTGCCAAAGAAAAATAAAACGACACCAAAATTAAGAGCTAAAGGTGCTTCATCATCTAGAGATTGGTATTGTATTTATTGCTCTGAAAAGTTTATACATCCTCCGGTAGAAGACTGGATACAATGTCACATCTGCGAAGAATGGTGCCATGAAAAATGTGCTGATCGAGGAGGTGTCAAGGGGCCATTCAAATGTGACGTTTGTGATAGCAATGATAATTGATCTCATTATTAGAAAGTTATGTATGTTTTTGTTGTTGATTAAAGTCTAATTCTTACATAAATATTGCACTATGGTGCAGGGCTTTGTTATAAATAACTTATTTTCTGATATGGGGTGAATCGGATATGTATAATGTTCAAGTTTTGGTTTGTAAAACTTATAATATTTTGTTTATCTCGATTCAAATTATTTGATTTTGTTGCTAAGAGGCTATAATAATGTTTAACATTTATTGTTTAAAAATATAGTAACATTTAGGAGTGATTTTATGTGACGCTCTCTATAGATGGTGTCTTAAAAAAAATAACTAGAAGGCAGGAATAAAAATAATGTTCAAATGTAACAACAAAGATACGAATGATAGTTGATCTCAATTAGTTGCCATTTGTGATTATTAATCATATATTCAACATTGTTAACTGTTACTAGTTAAGATTTTATTACAGAGATTTTTTTGATCCGTTTTACCCCTAAAAATGGGGTGAGTCGGATTTTCTAGGTGGTTTTGTATTTTATTTTTCATAAATCAGAATTGCACTTGTTATTATGTCTGACTCTTGGATTTTGTTAATTAATAAATATTTTTTCCAATTTAGTATTAATAAAAACATTATCACCTTAAAAAGTTGTATTTATTTGCCGTCAAACAAAAAATGACCCGATTCGCCTCGGTCTACCCTAACTATAATAGACGGCGCGAATCATGAGAAAATTTTACAACAATTCACTAATTGCTAAAGCTTTGTAAAGCCTAAACGATAACAACAAATATATAGCGATTATGACTAACTAAATAACAATATAAACAATTTAATACAACAAAATTTTAATGTACCTTTCAAAATAAATCACAAACTTTCTAAAGCTCTTCTCAAACAAAAATTCCACTTGATTTCGTATTTGTATTCGTACTGAATCGAAATGTAATGGATTGGTATTCGTATCGACTGTACCACGTTCGTTCACACACTAAGTCTAACCCTGCGTGAAGCCAAACACTAACAATTATTATTAACTCTGTCGTAATATGCAGGTGACATCATTGAACTATGACAATACGTGGCCTAACTCATTGTCAAGGGCTATCTATTAAATTAAGAGTCAGAAAACATACGGCATCTACTAATTTAGAATTATTAATAAACTAGCTGTTGCCCGCAGCTCCGCCTGCGTGTTACTTTAGATCTACGTAACTTTTTTTATTTATGAAGCGATTGAAAACCAAACCGTAAATTCAAATCAAAAAATCAAATCGTTTTTGAGATTAGCGTGTTCAAACATTCAGACAAACAGACAAAAGTTCTAAAAACCATTATTTTAGGTTTTATTGCGTTCATATAGCCTCCCTACACCAGTTTATCTATTATATATTCTATTATATTTTCTATTATACCATAAAAATATGAAATATAAAAAAAAATCACCTAAAACCTACGAAAAACTTACAATTTGGTTGGTACAGTACTCGGGTCTAGGGATCTAACCGCAAAATTAAGTTTGTTTTTTATTGTATATACTTTTCCGGGATAAAAAGTACCCAGCGGGGTGCCCAGGATATTAAAGAATAATTATACCAAGTTTCATCGTAATCGAACAGGAAGTTTTTGCGTAATGCCTGAACAGACAGACAGACAGACAGACAAATATTTTTTTAATCACATATTTGGGTTCGGTGTCGGTCTAGTAACACCCCCTGCCATTTATTTTTTTGATATTTTAAATGTACAGAATTTTCACTTCTACAGATTTATTATAAGTATAGATATCAGGCGGCCGGTCTTACTTTAGCAGCTGAAATATAAAAATCGGTCAAGTGCGAGTCGGACTGACAAAATGAAAAAGGCAAAAAAAATCGCGTTTGTTGTCTGGGAGCTCCCTATATTAACTATACTCTGTTTTTTGTATTTGTTGTTATAACGGTATCAGAAATACATCATCTGTGAAAATTTCAACTTTCTAACTATCACGTTCATGAGATACAGTCCAAGACAGACGGACGGACAGACAGCGAAGTCTCAGTAATAGGGTTCCCGTTTTACCCTTTGGGTACGGAACCCTAAAAAACATACAATATGTGTCATGAATCCTTTAAATATCCTCGAGAGGGTAGTGTGTGTAGTAAAGGCGCTTTAGGCACAAATTTTGCTAGTTTTGATGATTACTTGGAACCATCAAAACTAGTAAAATTTGTGCGTAAGGGGAAAGTCTATTGCCTCTACCAGTTACTAAGTATTTTTAAAGAAAATCGAACCTAAATTCTAACATTCCGAAGTGATACAAAGGTAAGATACAATTTCTGCAGTCTGGGCACTATGTCAATATTTTCGTAAAAAACCTAAATTGTTATTTAAAGTCATAAGTCGGCAGTACACGCAGCTGAAAACTGAAATAATGTGTTTTGAAGTCGTACTAAAATACCTATTCATAAATAAAAAATATGATAATAAAAATAATATTTTTTAATTATATATAATAATATTTATCATTAAAATACCTTTCTCAAAAACCTTTTCAAATTTGTTTTTAGTTAATTTTAGTTACAATAAGCACAGACATTTAAAACAAAACCCATTTTTAACGTTAGGTTGTACTAAACACTACTAAAATTATTTTCTTTATTCAATCTGAATTCTAGTTTTGTTTATCAGGCGGCAGTATTTGGGCAATTTTGAAGAGGAACGATCGATACTTCTGCCAATTCGTCTATAAATATATGGTACCTTATGGTAAATGATATGTACAGTGAGAACTTACCCTTAGCCCTTCCTCCATGGCTTCGAGACTCTCATCAGGGAGATCAGATAGTCGAGTTTGAACATCTTTTATCTCTTCAAGCAGAGTTTCTATATCGTTAGACAACTCATCCTGAGAACACACGCCTTCATTAGCAAAACACACTATTTTACACACACGAAATGGAATCAAAATATGAAAAAGACTACAGCTGTCTATTTGAATCTTTTAAACTACGAAACGGATTTTAATGCAGTTTTCAGCAATTATGTACACGACATTGAACCAGTGCTAAGCCGGGGCAAGTCACTAGTTGAATTAATAAAGAAGTAAATAAATCAAAGAATCTTACGTGAATCAAATTCAACAATACCATATCGCTAGAAAACTAATTCGAGACTAAATACGCGATCGATTTGGATAGTTTCCAAGACATTAAAGATATTAAACTTGATATATGTATGTTTATTTACATATGCAATAATGTACATAGTGTAACATAGGAATACTAAACGCAGACTTTGTTGAAGACCATTATTTCTTTTAAATAATACTATTAAACTGAATTCTCGAGAACTAAGACAATTAAAGTATTTGGATTGGGACTGAATGTACGTCAGTAGACCAGTACACGGATTTTAAACTCACGTCATCGAAACGCAAGCCTTAGAATATGGAAAAAATTAACTAAACCGATAGACAAAAATATTCTATTCTTAGATCAAATTGGTCTCAAAAATATTAAGTAATTCTTAGAAATGTCTGTCTGCTTTGAATCTTACAACTGCTCCATTAATTTAACCAGTTCTTAGTTAATTCTACTTTTGATTCCATTTCACATAAATTATAAGAACAGCAGTCCTTGGCATCATTCCAGTAGACTGTTGAACAGTTAAAACATAATAAAACAACACAAAAAAAACATTAGTACAACATTGCTTGGCATGACATGCAAGACAATTTCTGCAAAAGGGCTATCATTCTGTTCATCTACAGGTCAGTTTGGCAAAGTCAAATACATCCAATGAGGATGGAGGATTGTAAATATCCAATTAAAAGGGTTATAAATTCAAATATTTTGAGTATGTAGAACATTGTATTAAAATTATGTTAAGGCATTTATTGTTATTAATAGCGTGTTCAACATCTAAATAAAGCATTCGTCAACTTCATAGTTCAAGGCACAGATACAGGATAAATTACATTCAATATTATTTTTTTCAAATGGATGCTACATTTAGTAACTCAAATACTAGTAACACAATCTATATCACAGATAAGTGGCTACCCACATAAGGAATCTTGCGATATCACAAAATTACTGACCTTATCAGTATTTTCTGAACATTCATAATTTCAGTCTTTTAGAACTTTATTGCGTCCAAAATTCTTTTAACAGATGACATCCTTATATTGTTTGGAGCCCAGTTACAGACTAATAACTTTTGAAGCGACTAACGTCTCGTAGTAGCCAAATTTTGACAGGGGTAAACTAATAATGAACATAAAACTATCATAATATACAAATAAAACAATATACATGTTATTATTCATGTTTATTACAATAAAAATAAATAGCAGATCTCTGACAATGACTAGATAAGTTACTGATCTGACTAGAGTTGACTAGAAATTACACGATACAAAAAATCTAAGAAAATGCTTTACTATAAGTAGGTACCTAATACCATATACACATAACGGTGTTTGCCAAAATGTGGCACTACAAGACGAATTGCGGCGTGGCTAAACACATTGCAATACAGAGCTGCGTAATAAGTGTGATAAAAAATTTAGTAATTATATCATGCCAAACATAAAGTATATATTTAAAAATTGTACAATACGACTGTAGGTCGGTCACCTTTGCGGTCCTCAGGGGCGGCTGCGTCTGGTCCTGTATGGATGAGGATGGGGCTGGTTCTGATTCTACGGTTGGGTTTGTTAGTATATCCTCCCTAGGTAAATATTCTTTTACTTCATCAACATAAACAGGTGCTTCGGAACTTAAATAAGATGACTTGTCTCTCCAACTACATATACCTCCAGGAAGATCCATAGATATGTAGCTAGAGTCATAAGGCGAGCCACTGGTATCTTTTGACTCGTCAGTTTCAGCAGAAGAACTAGAGCTACCGCCATGGTCTCTATCCTTATCATATTTATCGTTGATTTTAATTTCGGCTGTTTCTACAGTTTTGATTTTAATAGCCAATGAAAGGAAATACTGACATTCGGCGTCGTGATATAAATGTTTTTCCGGCCAAAATGAATTATCAATAAGGATATTTTCAACGACGCTTATATCTTCTATTGGAAGAGGTTTATCTGAACATGGTTTTAATGTTACTACTCTTTCTTCTGATTTACGTTCAATCAAAAGTTTTTCCGCATCATCAATTATGTGTTTGTCCATCCAGAAAGTATCCGCTTTAAGGTTTGTGAGGTTATTAGTAATGGTTTCAATGTTAGGTAGGGTGTTAGATGTAATATTCTCATTTGCTGTTGCACATTTGTCTATTTGTGTAGTTTCAAAACCACTGATTTCAATGTTTTCTGAGTCTGGTTCCACTTCTTCTTGCTGTAGAGCCATATTCTTTAAATTGCTATATCCCAGAGAATCTGTTGTCTCTAACTGTTCGAACTCTCTGCTATATGATTCGTCACGAATATTTGGTGGTATATCTTCTTCTTGTGTAATTAGTAGATCATCGGTATATTCTAAAGATTGACTGTCAGTTATTGACCTGGGGTCGGCATCATCTAGAAGGGAGTCAAACAAACTCATACTGATATGTTTATTGTACACTTCATCATCATGTGTTGACACTTGTTCAGTGTGATCCATAGACGACTTTTCAAACGACACAGGTTCAACACTATCAGGTTCCGGAGTAGCCATTGATGGACTCATATTATCCAGCAACTCGTCGTACTGGTAGTCAATAGAAGTTTGAGTATCAGTTAGTTCTTTAGGTGAATCATCACTCATGATAGAAGAGTCATTTTCAGGTAGTAGCATCTCTTCAATTTCTCTTTGTAAGTCAGCTATTTTGCTTTCTAGGGATTGATCTTCTATTATTTTAGCTTCGAGCTCTTGTGCTTGAGCATTTATAGCTAAAACTTCTTGTGCAATATATTGTGAAGCAGATTGAATTTCATTTACATTTTTAGTGACTATTGTTATTTCAGTAGAAGAGATTGCTGTTGGTGCTTTATCTTCTTTTATATCTATTTTAATAGTTTTAATCATTGTAGATGAGAACGATGGTGCGTGTTGTATTTCTACAGATATAATATCAGATAAATCTAAAGTGTTCAGATCTGTTTTCCAAAACTGGGCTTCAGAGTATAGCCTGTCTTTGACTGGTGTTTCAATCAATTCAGGTGTTGTCAAAGGAGTACCATAATGTGGTATTTCTGGTGTATTTATATCTTGTTCCGAAGAAGTAATTTCCGCCACTGAAGATGTTTCTGTAGTTTCAATAATGTCCACGGCTTTTTTGTCTTTTTTCTTCTTTTTGTTCTTTTTAGTCGTTTCAGATTTAGCTATGTGTTTCACATCAACATCTTTTCTTTCTTCAACTTGAGAAGATTCTTTCTGCTCTACTTTCATGGATTCCAGTTTTTCATCCGTAGGTTTTATAGTTTTATCCTTGGATTTAGATGAGCGTTTCTTTTTCTCCTTTTTATGTAGTTGTTTATCCTCATCTGAAGTACCTATTTCAATTGGTTTCATTTTTATTTCTTTATCTCTAGATTTTGATAAGTGACTCTTCTTATTCGATTTCTTAGGTGTTTTTTCATTTTCCGATGGATTTGTAGTCGAATCTTTTTCATCAGGCTTCAGCGTGTCAGTTAAAGCATCAAATCTGTTTTCAGACTTTTCACGTTTGTCACTCAAATATGATTGAGACCGGTTATCTCTTGATTTAGATCTCGATCGTCTATTTCTGTCAACTTTTATGAAACCTTCTGCATCTATTTCAATCTCAGGTTTATGATGACCTGTATCGGAGTCACCAACAAGAATAGTTGGGGGATGGCTTTGGTCAGAAACATTACTAGCTTGTAAGTGAGTTATTATTCCTTGTTTAACAATTTCAGGTGAACATCGCTTAGCAGCTATTTCAGCCCAAGACCCAATAGCATTATCACTTTCTGTAACTATGTGAGGAACTTGTTCAGGTAGTCGAACAGATGCTAGTGGTGAGTCGGTTTCTTTTTCTATTTTATGAGATTTCTCGGTTGGCTTAACTAAAGCAATATTTTCTAAGAGATTCTCCAAGCCATGTGTTTCTTCATTTGTTGAACCTTCAGCAACTACTTCAGCATACGACTTGCCATCCTCGGCAGCTTTTTGCCATACATTATAGGACTCTGAAACAACTACCTTTGGTTGATCTATAGCTAGTCGTGATACAGGTAGTTGTGTGGGTCCAGCTACTTTCTTATCTAATTTTTCTTTCTTTTCATCCCTATCCTTCTTCTTTTTTCGTTTACTCCTTTTAGATTTTGTTTCAACATGTTCTTCAGGAAATTCTTCAGGAGTATTTGGGTATACAACAACTTTTTGAATTGACGACTGAATGTCCTCTACCCGATCAAAATCGTCTCTTTTACTTTGTATATCTGATGAATATGTCATTTGCTGGGATGTTGCAATGTTTGTAATAATATTTGTTTCTTCTTGTGCAGTCAAAGACAAAGGTGCATCTGAAACTACTTTTTCTCTACTCTCAGATACAGTGACAGTCTGATACATATATGAAGGGGTGAATTCTGGTGCATCAGCCGATAATGTTGAATATATTACAGTGTTTGGAAAAGAGGGTTTGAATTCAGGAATTGAATCAATTTCAGGAAGGAGATCATGCAAGTTATGGATTGGAGATTTTTCTACACGTGTAACAGTTTCCGTTTTAGTACTCGTGATATTAGTTAACCTCTGCGTAATAAGGTCCGTGGATATCTGTATATTTATGTCAGGTTGAATATTTGAAGTAGACTCTACAAATTTTGACGAGATAGTATCGGGCTTAGGGTCGGACTCCACCAATGGATTGTGAGCTGATGTAATTTTATCCCCAGTATTTTGATCTCCAAGCACAATAGTTTTACCAATTATAGCATTTTCTTCTAAAGTCCTAGTGTCCAAATCTTGCTGTAATAATTTACTTTCTTTTAAAGATCGCTCAATATCTTTAATATTACCAAATACTACTGGCACAAGTGAATCATTTATATCGTCGATTTTGAATGTTCGAAGTGCTATATCAAGCTTTTCCGGTCCTTCAATGGTTTCTGTGATAATAGCCTGAAGTGTGATATCGTCATGTAAAGAACCTGTTTCAATAAATCGTTCTATGTCATCTTTATGTGCATCTTGAATGTTGATAATTTCATCAATTATATTAGTACGATCACTGACCGAATCTACGATTGCGTAATGCTGCCTTTTTTTAATGTGCTCATCAAATTTAGCTTCCTCTACATCTTGTTTATCAAACAAAATCTTATTGAGTTTTGAAGTTGGGGATGTATCATCAACATTACCATACTCTATTGAAACAGGGGTGTTACTAAGGTCATCAACTTCAAACGACAAGGCGACCTTTGAAGGATTATTTTGTTTCTGTACAACTTCTTCCTTCTTTGTTACAAGGATTACATTTAATTCATAATTTTCATCAATTTTGTCTACAAATATTTTTTGAGAAGCTTTCGGTGTATCAAACTTATTTGAGATATCTGGAGAATTAACTATGTTGCTTACGTCTGAAGCTGTGTTACACAGTTTATTTGGTGATATTTCTCTTGATCTCGCGTTAGCGAATACCAGCTCAGCGTCTCGTACTTCATAATAGTTATGACGTGGGGACTCAAATATGCTCTCAGGTAACTTTTCTGTCTCGACTAAATTTCTACTGTGTACCTTTTCTAAAGTACATTCATTCTTAGAATTATTAATTTTGTCGTTTAATAATTGGCCAGTATTCATGTAATTTCGAGTATATGCATATATATACTCTGCGTCCTGTAACTCATTGTAGTTGAATTGTGGTATTTCATACATGAAGATGGACGGGTTTTCTTTTGGTGTAATTTCAGCAAAATTTTCACTGACACTGTGTTCTTGTAAACTTACAACTTTTTCATCGTTATGTTGTATCTCGATGGCTTTAGTTTGTTCAGAAAAACTTACAAGTGTAATTGTTTCTGTAAATGCATTTTCATTCGCTTCCGGTTTTATATCCAACAGTTTATTTTCAATCTTCTGACTATCGAAGGCCAATTGTTTTTCGCCATCTATAATTTCATGATAGCTATGACGTGGTATATCTTGGCGCAGAGCTTCAATAAAATGATCTGACTTAATGTCTTTGTCAGCGCTGATATAGGTATTGGCCGTTGTTTTAGTAATATTTAGATCAGGGTGTGGAATATCTTTAGATTTATTTTCTAGAAGAGTTTGTGTCAGAACCTCCTGAGTAGTACCATCTGTATTGTAACATGTCGACTTTTCTTTTGCCACGGATGCTAGTATATTTTCTGCATCATTGAGTTCGAAATTGTTCAAATTACGTATTTTGACCAGGGTTTCAGGACTTGGAGTAATATTGGTCTTAATAGATACATCTAATCTTGTGTGTATATCTAAATCTTTTTTAACAAGTGTCGTTTCTTTGTTTTTATCGCTAATTCCTGACAATGCAGGTTCTGAGATCGGTAATACATCTATACTATCATCAGTATGCAATTTAGTTTTACATGAATTATTACATATTTGAGACGCCAAGACCAATTCAGCATCCTTAATTTCATAATAACTGAACCTAGGCTCTAGTTCCATGGCTAAAAATGAAGGTAACCCTTGCGTTTCTATTGTCAATTTTAAATCGCCGACTATTTTCTTATCCGGCTCGTTTTCAATTTGAAATTTAGAAGAACCCATTTTTAAACTGTCACTCAGGTCTCTTTGATAAAATGTTTCAGGAGCTTCATTATTTACTACAGAAGTTTCAATGTTAAATGTCACGTTTTCCTCAACACTGTTAGTCCTGCCAATATTATCATCTACTTGTGACTCATTCCGTTCATTCAACATCAACTGGGTATACTCATAATCCAATTGATAAGTGTCAAGGTCTACTGTATATGACTTGGTCTCGTTATTAAGAACTTGGTAAGGTATATCCTTGTTTTGATCCTTGATCTTCTTTTCTATTACACCTTGATTCCGATCTTGAACTGAACCAAAGATGTATTCTTCCATTATCATGTCCCCAATTGTGTTATTTCTAAATGTAGTTTCCGTTGTACATTTTTGATTTTCTAATTCAGTATTGATGGCTGCCAGTGTAATACTTGGACTTACACCATCGTCCATTAACTTGATATCTAAAGGTATATTTTCAGAAACAAATTCTTGTGAAGTTGTTTCTTTAGTATCAGAAATACTAACATTACTGGAAGACTTTGTAGCAGTGATTTTGTTATCTGTTATTTTGTCCTTTATTGGACTTCCCTCAATGATTTGAGGGTCTTCTAAAGAATTAGATTTACTATGTATTTTAACTGTCCTAATAGGTGGAAGTTTCTTTTCCTCGTGTGTTATTAAGTACACTGTTCGCGTCTCAATACCTTGAGTGCTTGCTCCATAATGAGTTATCTCCTCTGTATTAAAGGGAATTTCTGTTAAAGTATCAGAACAGAAGTATTTGTTATTGTTATTCTGTTCATTGGACGGATTTATAACAGATATTTGCTTTTCAGTAGATATATTAGCTACATGTGTGCCTTCTAGATTGTCGACAATATCCTCTTCTGGACAAACAATATCCTGTTTAATTATATTTGACTTTTCGTCAACAATTATGTTACCAGTATCTTCTAATATAGTGACTTGGTTGGCAATAAACTCAGTTCCAATGATATTAATTTCAGACGCAGGTTCAATGGTTGGCTCAAATGAAATCTCAATCAGATCTTCTTCTTCTAACATATCATTCCAATCAATACGTTCCATAGACTGTACTTTTTCCATTTCTATCTCAGAGAGTAGATTTGAATCAATATCTTTCATCAAGACCTGCCCAGCGATTGGTGTATCTGTTATCTGGTTCTCATTAGCTCTGGACGATAAAATCTTTTCATTGACTTTTTTTTTCAAAAGTTCAATCTCTTTCAAAGCCCTATCAATTTCATCATCAGAAGGCTTAACTTTTTTGCCTTTTTTCTTTTTATATACTTTACGTTCTCCCGCAGAAAGTTCTTTTGTAAGAGCATTTAAAATCTGTGGTTGAGATTTATCAGTAGCTATTGGCTCACTCTTTATATCAATATGTTGAATCACCTCTTGTGATTTATTGACCACAGCTTCTACCTCTCTGTATGCTGTTCTTTCCACACTGTACTCTGCACCACTAGTGTTTACTTTATGTTTTCTATTTTTCTTTTTCTTTGATGATTTATGTTCTTCTTGATCTGTGACATAAGAATTTTCACTTGCTACCGTTTCAATTGGTTGAACATGTTTGCTGGTAGTTTGTTCTGGTGTTGTAGCTTCTTTCATAGTCTGATCTATATTCTTTTCTACTTTGTGTTGCTTTTTGAACTTTTTGTTTTTATGTGATGACAAAAATTCTTCAGATTTATTCATTTGCCCGGTTTCTTCTTTACAGAAATCTTCAGGTTCTAAGTAAGCATATTGCATACAAGCAGAAATTTTCTCAGAAGTCATCGTTTCCTTTAGTCCCTTCTTTTTATTTTTGTTTTGAGTAACCTTTTTACCCTGGAAAATTGTTTCCATTTCATTATTTTTTTGTACTTTAGAGTTACTTGGTGGTTTTTTATCTCTTTCATCTACATTTCCATCAAAACTGCTGATTACAACCTTGCTATCTGTAGGATCGGTTTTTAAGAGGAGTTCCTGATCTTGTGAGCTATAAAAATGCTCAACAAGATCTTCTGGTACTTTAGAAATTTTGATTTTACTATCTACAAACCCATCGTCTATTGTCAGTGGCTGCATAGGTTCTGTATTAATATTACTTGATTTTGTTTCTTGTAAGTTGTACTCAAGTTTCAGATTTAATTCAGAAGATTCAGTATTATGTACGGTTAATATTTTACTTCTGTTATTTTTATCATCTTCGACTTGACCCAGAAGTTCAACAATCAATTGTTTATTTTCGCGAGTGATATCTTTATGAGATATTTGATTAACACTTTCTTCAGGTTTTTTAAGTTCTGAAGACAGTTCCGGAACTACAGTTGCTTCAACTGTTATAATATCAAGTATATTTTCCTTAGAGCAATCATGAACTTTTTCAAGATTTCCTGGTGTCTTTGAACTCTTTTTTTTCTTTACCTTTTCTTTTAGTATTTTATCGAGTGGTTCGTTTACAGAGAAAGACGCCGTATTAACTTCGTCTTGATTGTCAAGAGGGTTACTGTCTTGTATTTTTACGTCGTATTGTTTATGATCTTGTTTTTCTACGTTTAATTTATTTTCTATTGATTTATTGGTAGACTCTGATAACGTTTCATAACTTTGCTGCACTTTACATACGTCTGTAGCATGTTTTACACTTTCTTTTATAGCATCAATTTCTTTAAGTTTCTTCTTCTTATGTTTTTCTAAATCATCAATTTCTTTCAGAGCTTTTTGGATTTCATCCTCTGCAGGTTTAGGTTTTTTCGGTTTCTTCTTTTTTGGTTTCTTAAGCTCAGCTTCAAGATATTGATCAACATGAATTTCTTTGGGCACAATTTCGGTGACAGTTTCAACAATGGTAGCACTATGCTTTAGTTTTTTTACTACTTCTTTGACATCATTAACGTGAGATTTATGTACACGTTGTAATAATACTGGTTCAGGTGTAAGGGTAACAGGAGTTAAATCTGTCTGTATTTCAGAATAGTCGAAGTCTTGAACTTCTACGGCTTTTTTCGTCAATTTCTTCTTTTTCAAAGTTTGAACGTCATGAGCTTTAGTGGAACGTTTTTCTGGAGCCCGTCTTTGTTTTGGTATTTCCCTAGATTTACTTCTTGGCAGATCCAGTTTTTCCACCCTGTCAGATCTTTCTAGCCTTTCGGTGTTCATGGGTTTAAGTTGTGGGGTTTGAACACGCTCACGTTTTGACTCATAATGTTTCTCCGGGGATAATTCAACACAATCGACTACAATGTCGTTGACTAATTCTACATGTGCCGTTTGTGGTTTAGCTAAGGACATTACGCTGTTCATTCCTGATTGTTTACGAAGACCAAGTGCTAGAATTTCAGCATACGATAATTCATGCTGTCGCTCTCTGTACGGGCTGAGAGCCCTTTCTGACTCAGTAACTTTCAACTCTTGTTCGGAAGGCTCTAGTACGGTAGGCATACTAGTCTCCTCCTGTTGCCGATAGACAGATTCAGTTTCCTCAACCATCGGGTGAATGTAGTCCGTCGGAGACGCCGTCATAACTGGATCCTCAACTATATCGGATTCTAAGCACTCTACACAATCGTCATCGTTCAATTTCAGATCACAGGCGTACGACTCACTGACACATTCGTAACTTATAGTTTCGGAAACACTTTCACCGGGGTCTGAGTCGACCTTCTGACTATTCACACACGATTCGAGCACTGGCACAGTATCACTGAAAGCTTTTTCATCGTACAGTTGAGGAGAAGCAGCTCTTGGTTCTCCCCGGGAGCTGGAGCGCGAGCCCGCGCCCTTAACTATCTCGGCGTAGGTGGAGCCGCCCCGCGCCCAGGGTGAAAGGGCGCGTGCGGAGGTCGCGGGGGCCAGAGTGGCGGCAGAGGCGGGGGCACGACGCTCAGGCGAGCGAGCGCGGCGCACGTGCTGCGCATGGCGTGCGCTCGCCACGAGCATCGACAGAGTGGCCGCCTCGTCCGACGCCATCACGAAGTACGGGTCCAGCGCGTAGATCGCCCCCGTCAGCTCTTCGATACGCCTTGTGACCTCCTGATACGCAAGTATGGACAAACACATGATTTAGAGGGTGTCTAACAGGGAGAAAGGACTGATCGAAAGGAAACGACGGAAACCGAGATGCGATTTGTTTATTTGACGTTCGAACGCCTAAAGTACACGGATTTGACGAGCGATCGACTTAAACCTAGGAACGAGAGCTACGCCTCGAGCGGTGGCTCGGTGTCCGGAATTCCGCGCTGCACCAGTAGCTTGACTCTTTCGTTACGCGCCTGTATCTTGCTCTGAAGTGACTTGACGCGCTCCCGACTCTCCTAGTGGAGGATACCGGGCCGACGTGTTAGTAAAGGAAGGAGGAGAGGTGACAAAAAAAATCAAGATAAATAAACGATCGACTGTCATGACCCAGGGGGTCGGTGAGGTGCGATGAAGCGGTGCCCGCAACCTAGCCCCGGGCGGGTCGTCCGACCGGGGGCCTCCTAAACAAAACTAGAATACTTTCTATCCGCTCAGTGGGTCAGGGGTAGCGCTTACCTGCTGCGTGCGATGCGCTCGCTCGGGGTCACGAGGGCTGTAGTTGGGCTGCGCGGCGTGGCGCAGCTGCTGCTCGGCCTGCAGCAGCTGGGCGCGTAACTGCGCCACAGACGCCACGTGCACCTCCACCTGCGCTAGTGCCGCACTCAGCGCCGCCGCCTGCGCGCCCGTGCTGTTAGCCAGCGCGTCCAGTGAGGCCACCAGTGCACGTGCACTCGCCTCCACGCCCTCGGGGCCGTGTGAGTGCGCTGCCACGCCGTCGGGCCCGAAGTGTACCTGTGTGTGTAAACACCGTGTCACTAGTGGCATTAACGCTTAGGTCACAGGGTGGTCACCCCGTGACACTCGCTTTGAATTTTAAAGATAAAACCACCGTCTTGTTAACCCTGATCTTTCGACTCACGTTGAGTTTCTCCACAGCGTAGGAGATCTTTGTTTTTTGAGTGGAGATGTCGTTGATTATCTTCTCCCGGAGCGCGAGGCGGTCTCTAAGCGGTTTCTTCGAGCTCTGGGGTGCCTCTAGAGTTCTCGATGTCGCCTCGAGCCAGTGCCCGACGTCTTTTAGCTTCTTCTCGCATCTCTCCCACTCCTCGGCAAGTTCTTGCAGTAGACCGTTCTGCAATGAGCATTGAGATTAGCAAGTATGAGATTTTGGGAATCCCAAACCATCCCGTATGATAGACGGTGTACTGACCGTCTTTGCCAGTCGTTTTTCGACATCGACCGTCGCGTTCTCGGCCGCCTCTAGCCGCGAGGGTAGGTCCCCGGAGCTAGTGACACGTTCTATCGCTTCTATTTCCTTCGCCATATCGGCTAGGTTTTTGGCTTGTTGTTTACAACTCTTGAGCGCGTTCTGAAATAATATTTACATGTAAAGCGATGATCAAATAATAATAAAAATTGTCACGATTCAACAAGACCTACCCCATATTCAGTCTGTTTCTGCTGTGCCTCCTGCAAGTCGGCCAATGGGAGTGGCCGCGCTAGGAATGCACGTTGGGTTTCCACCCATAATAGGACTTTCTCGAGTAACGTAAGGAATCTGGATACAGCGTCACAAGCATCCTCTACGGCCGCTTGTCTAGCTTCTAGCTCGCTACACACTGACGCGAATTGTTCTGTCAACGCAGACACTGTGGACTGAACCAACTGTCTTTCACCGGCATCCCGACTGCCCTCGACTATCGACCGAGCGTTACGCGTCAAGCGCTCAACGCGGTCCGCTATGCTTGGCACTTCCGATCGAGTGGCCACCAAACGTTCTTTGTAGGATTCAGGAGCCAATGTCCTATCTCGGGCGGTGAGTTCGGCCGCTCGGACCCATGCTTGTACATCTTCCACATCTCTAGCATACTCCGAGCGAGCAGTGCGAGCCCGCTTCCATTCCCTTTCTTTTTCTTCCATAGCTGCAGCTAGTGCTTCTGATGATAATTCTAAGGAGGACAGCTCCTGAGCAACGTCCGCTGGCGCTGATCCCCCGTATCGCTTCCGGCTTTCCTCAGTGAAACTCTTGGTCCGTTTCACTAAATCCAAAACTTCCTCAGTCAGTTGGCGCACGCTGTCCGCTTCGTCCTCACCGAAAACGTAGAAAGTCCTAACTTTCGCAGTCAACACTTCTATCTGCTGTCGGAACTCTTCGATCCGTTCTGACACACGATCGAATTCAGACACTATGTCGTCGATCTCCTTGAGCCGCGCCGCTAGAGTATGTCGCAATCTGTAAAAAAAGAATTACGTTAATGCGTACAGTTCGTACGGAATGATAAAACTTTATGATTCTAGCTAGCACGGGTGGGATGTTCGTGCCAAAACGCGACGAAAATAATTCGGTGCGGCGTGACGTTACTCTCGTCACGATGCAAGGTCGCGGCTGCGGCGCCTCCGAGGCGGCCGGTACCGCGACTGTACCTTGTCGTTCGTGCTCGTTCGCTCGCGGCGCTCCGCTCACGTCGCCCTCCCGTCGCTCAATGAACCGTTCGTATAGATTCGCTGGACGCATCTAATTTTAAATTCCACATTCTAATGTTTGCACGGTGACATCATAATATCGTTAGATTTTTTCGTTGCACTTGCCGGTGTCCGTGTTTACATTTATCACTCACTCTCACGACCGCGTTTGCCTTATGCTAGATGACGTTACCGGCGCGGCGCGGCGGCGCTGCGCGACCTTCCACCGGCCGGCACGGCATCTGCGTTCATCAAAATAGTAATTGGTCAGCAAGTCGGTTCGTTTACTCTAAGGATGTATCGATAAACCAATAATGGAAGACAATCTCAAGAAAAATTGCATAGTTCCAAATTATTTTGGTCCCATGTTAACGAGCCGCGCCCTTGTTTGCAGGTGCATCACTTGTAGATGTTGACTTAAGCTTTTAGGAACTTATGGCACCGTCCTTTTCACTATACTATCTTCTAGACGAATCCACATACAAAAAGCGAAAAATATGTACCTACTTACAAAAATCGTTAAACAATACGAACGGCAAAGGGGAATGAGTCACCAACTGCCATATGGCACGAGACCGGCACTATAAGCCCGTATTTCCCATTACCTAAATACATTTATATACGAACGTACCGATCGCTTCGCACAATAAGTTATTATATTCGTCTCGATAATTATCCAATACTTTTTACAAGCTTTTTTATCCTGTTCTTCGCTTATTTTCCGACCGACCCAAGTTCTTGTTCGCGAAAGGGGATCGTGTGGTTGTCACTGAGTTCACTGACATTCGTGTTGTAGCTAGCTTTCACAGAAAATTATACACTTTGCTATAGTTTTTTTTTACTTTTTATCTATTATTTATATAGTGAATATATTTTTCTTGTTAGAGAAATGGCGTATCGGTATATCTCAACAGCCGGCTTTCAGTGGAGACTAAGACCGTGACCTATTATGGCACGCATGCGCATTAAACTCGGAAATTTTAGTCTAACAGTTCGATTCGATGCTCCCCATACCATGTTGAAGTCTGGTATTTGTTTCAACGCAAACTGAACCGTAGTTTTAGTGTTTCAGATGCTAGTTTTGTATATTACGATGTAGTGTTTTCCCAACGCAGGTCTAGTATTCCGATTGATCGTATTCTAGTCTGTAAATGCGTCATTATGAATTTTTTAGATTGTTATTGAAGCTACAATGTAAACTGTATAAACATAGGTATGTAAGTATACATATAAACACGCCTGTTTCCTCAAAGGGGTAGGCAGATGCAAAATATTCTCCAACTTTTCACCAGTTTGTTTCGTATACCTAGTTCATTAATAGAGCTAGGATTTAGGCTATAGGTATAACAGGTATTACGCTATGACCAATAAGAGCGAAGCAGCAATAGTGTAGTAAAAAGGGCACACATATTTTTTTCTTATATTCCTTTTTATTAACCGACTTTCAAAAAAGGATGAGGTTCTCAATTCGACTGTATGTTTTTTTAGTTTTTTTATGTTTGTTACCTCATATCTTAGGACTGTGAACCTATTTTGTACCACTACTTCCCAAATGGTTCCATTCTGAGAACTATTTGGTCCCATTTCGGTAGTTTGAAGTCGGTTGGCTGTGTCGTTTTTTGACGTGAATTTTGAAAGCGAAGGACGTTGACGTCGTAGTTTTATTTTGAAAACTTCCTTAGTTATTTCATTTGCTAGACAATAACATCCGTGAATCGTATTTAAGAGATAAACCAGTAAAAACAAGTTAAACAAACACATTGGTTCTGTAAAATATTTGCAGCTACTAGTTTTGTATTAAATTCGGTTTTGAATCAAGGTTACGTAAAAACCAAGATTAAGGATTTACTTACGCTCAGTGAATTTTAAAATTTCTTCGTTTCAATTAAGGTAATCCATACCAACATTATAAAACTGAACAATTTGTGTATGAATTATAAACATGAATTAACTAGCCTTTTGTCTTGTCCGAAACGCCCAGGACTTTAATTGGCTGTGCCATAGCGGCTGGCACGTAAGATTTTGTTGCCTTTCAACAACATTTCATCACAAGGAAACTGGTATATTTTATTAAATCATTCGGTCATTTTGAAAATAACCCATTATATGTGTGCCCGGTGACGGTGCCCCCTATTACGTGGGACTAAAAATACTGGCAAAGTGTGGGTGTGTAATGCACCTCTGCCTACCCCTTCGGGGATATAGGCGTGATGTATGTGTGTGTTGTCTGTCTATAATTAATTACTTTTTATTGGCCGCCATTTGTACCTACATATTTAAACTTGGATATTTTATAATGACTGTACTAGCAGAGATCCGCGGCTTCGCCCGCTTGACCAATTATATAGGTACACAAAGCCCAAAACATAGTCGCTTCCGCCCCTATGTATGCTTACGATCTTTGAAACTACGCAACGGATTTTGATGCGGGTTTCACTAATGGATAGTTTGGTTCCCGAGGAAGGTTTTTAATATATAATTTGTAAAGCATGTCCGCTTGTCATATTGTTAACGTGGTCCCGTACTAGTTATGTGCAACTATACGATTACCTAATTGTATTTCCAATCCTTTAGAGGTCCTGTACCAGTGGTTACCTAATTGAAGGCTCTCGTAGCACTTCCTGATAGAGTGTCTCTAATTGGCTTGAAACTTTAGATTACAACTTTAACTTCACGCGATAACGTTGTACGGAGACAATTACGTCATTCATATATCAAGGGTTATATTACCAAAACGACTGTTTTCATCACAAGATGATGTCATTGTCATAAGTCACACATAATAATGTTATGTAAAATACGCTTCTATAGTTTAAAGCATTAAGTCTATTCTTAATCGTGTAATGTTCCCTCGAGAATTGTATTTCGGATCCTGTCTCATTGGTGGCGTCATTATTATTTCTGTCTTGGGTCATTCTTAAAACGTGTCTTAATAGGTCACGTGATCACCGAAAGCAAATATTTAGTTGAGAATTTATGTCACATCGAGAATTTGCAAATTACATGGTATTTAACTGTTAAGTGTCCATAAGATGTAATTGTAAGTAACACATAGACGAAGCTGTGATTTTTGCACTTTTCCGCATATAAGTAACGCTTTTAAGCAACTTAAAAAAAGGAGGAAGTTAGCAATTCGACTGTATACTTTTTTACATGTTACCTCATATCTTTCGACTGAGTGAACCGAGTTTAGAAAATCTTTTTTTAACTGGTGCTTCTCATTTACTCCCATTTGGTACCATTCCGACAGTTTGAAGTTGTTTTTTTTTTTTGCTAAAATTATTACAAAGTAATGGTAAGTAAGATGTTCAAACTTTTAAAAATAATAGCAATATTTTCACAAAGTTAGAAGATAATAAAACGTCGACAAATGTTTCGCCTCTGCACGAGGCATTCTCAAGACTGTCTCAGAGAGAACAGCAAAGCCAAAACTAAAAACAGAATGGCAGTTCTAATTTTGTGAAAATACTGCTATTATTTTTAAAAGTTTGAACATCTTACTTACCATTACTTTGTCATGGATTTTCGCCAGGTATCGCCTGATTCTATCCAATATTTAAAATTATTATGTACCTTATTGGTCCCTAATAATGTATGTTGGCGAACATATTTTTAAGTCCCCCCTGCTGAAGCTGTTTGCAGAGAGGCAGGCACAGTAGTTTGTATTCGTATGAATACGAAGTTTATTAGCACTAACAGATCCACAGTTAATCGTTCTACACCCCGTTTTTAGTTTTGGCATGTTTTGGCATCTCGCTAACAGTATATTCAACAGGGAAGTACTTACACAGAAGAATTCCTACATCGCGCTAGCGAGATTTGCACGCTCACATCTTATAAACATCAACGTACATTCTTCGGATTTTGCTGTCTCTTTGAGACAGTCTTGATAATGCCTCGTGAGTAGGTTTAACATATTATGTCAACGTTTAACATGTCTTCTAGTTAGCGAAATCATTGCAATTATCTAAATTTCAACATCAATTTTTCCATTGTTTTATCATGGACTTTCGCCAGGTAACGCCTGACTTCATTCAGTATATTTTTAGGTACCTATCAGTGTGCGATTTACGGTGTAGATACATTGATAATATCACAAATTTAGAAGTCTTGTGTTATAAAAGTAGTGTCTTGGTAGTACGTTCCTTCTGGAAAGAGAACAGTCGCTGGATCGAGTCCACCCCAAGAACTATCGCTTTACGATTCATATTGCAACATTATTAGAAAAATCTGTATGTTTCAATAGCGCGATTCAAATTGTGGTGTAGGCGTCTGTGTTTATATGATTCTTTGTAGCCTGGTTGAAATACTATTCTCAAAGTCGTGACTAAGATATTTGACACAATTATTTTGTAGCTAGCTGTATGAGGCCACAGAATATTTACATACATTTCACAAATAAAACTGGTCAAGCGCGTGTCGGGCTACGCATAGAATAGGGTTCCGTAGTCACCTATAATAGCCTTTACACTTACACTTTGACTGCCTCGGTGGCGCAGTGGTATGAGTATGCGACTGCCGTCCCTGAGGTCCCAGGTTCGATTCCGGGTCGAATCAAATTATTTGTGTGATCCACTAATGTTTGTTTCGGAGTTTGGGTATTTTCTATAATAATATGTATGTATTTAGAAATATAATTATAAGTATGTTTATCAGTCATCTAGATCCCATAACACAAGCTTATATTAGCTTAATTTGGGCTAGATGACGTTGTGTGAGAATGTCCAAAAATATTTATTTATTTTTTTTTTTTTTTTTTACAACTCCTGAACTAAACAAAGCTACCTATATAATTCGTTATAGGTTTTCATTTATTACAGGTGGTACAGGTACCCACTATGATTTGGGGGGTGGGGGGCGCTGTTTTAAAAAAAAATAGCTTTAAAGTTGATAATCTCGCAAATGATTTCATTTTATTTTGACACACTTTTGAGCGTGGTAAATACCTACACATAATCCATGCAAAGTTTCATCTTTCTAGCACTAGCCGTTTGGAGTTTTGGTGTGAATTACAGAAAGTATAGTTTTGCTATAGTGCTCCGTAACGGCAATAGGCTTGCCCCCTATTACGTTGGACCAAAAAAACTACCGACAAAGTGTGGACTTTAATGCACCTCTGCTTACCCCTTCGGGGATAAAGGCGTGATGTATTTATGTGTGTGTCTGTCAATAACAAAAACTCCCGGGTACCGATAGTAAACAAAACCTTTAATTTTTTCAACGAAAATTTCAACCGATTGTCAGAAAGTTGTTGATTTTATATAAAGTTTCATTATTTTTTTCCTTGAAACGATGGGACAAAGTTTTTTAATCGGTGGCCACATTATTCAGAGAGCACGTGGCACTGATATTACTCTACATTAATTTCTATTTGTCGACGAGTCGAAATAAAATGATTGTGTTTTTATTTTTACGACTGCGTGTCTGAGCTCTGAAGCACAAATTCATTGCTATACCTAATGTATAATGTCGTGCGAATTCTCGGTTGTTACAGTGAGATTTATTATTTGGTTACTGAATCACGTGTTAACCCCTGACGAGCAAAATACTTAGGTATAATTATGTTTTTGTTGAGAAAATATATGTTTAGCCGGAAGACTACACATAAAGTAAATAGCGCGGATTATGTGATCTCTGGCGTGCAGGGAACCAGCTTTCAACATCCCAGGGGTTAAGCGGTGAAAAGATTTGGATAAAAATGGACCCAATGCATATATACACTAGTTCAAGAATCCACAAAAGAAACTCAAGCAATAACTTATACGAGTAGCAAGTCTGCCAGATTCGCAAAGCAACAGGTAGAGCCGGTGAGTCTCGGTGAGAAAAAAAAAATATACTTAGGAATTTAACAGCCCATTTAGGCTATATAACTTCAGTCTATATAACATCTGTCTAGAGCCAATAGAGAGCAACAATGCATTTTTTTGCAAAGGCATATTTTGTTGTATTTTTTATTGCGCTTGTTAATTATACTTAAAGAACTACGTAAGAGTCCGTATGCAGAATCGAAACGGGCGGAATTAGGTATTTGACACATTTTGTGGGTCAGGTACGGCGATTAGATGGTTTTGATCTTTTTTTTTTTCATTTTATAATAATAGTGTCTTGTGTGGGGGAGGTGAAAAGAGGGCTAGGAGGGGGGGGGGTGTTTTTTTTCTCTCCTTAAATTCAAGAAAAGACCCTCTATACTCGTATGATCCCGTAATCAAAACTCCTCTACCTTTCCTCTGTCGTTGCACTCTCAAAGGGGGGGCGAGAGCTAATTTTTTTTCCTAATCAAAATCATTTGACCTCTATACAAAGGGGCTCTACCAACATATTTAGGGCCCCAGCGAACTCATCTGCTAGTGGCGCACCTGCTGATCAACGGACGAGGCTCGTTAATTTACGGTACCTATGAAGTGGCTTCGGTCCCTACGTGGGTACCGGGTGTTGGTCCGGGGGGTGCCACCGTGCAACTGTGCTAAAGCCCCACAAGTAACCCAGCCCAGGCTGGTTGCGTAAGGGGTTCAACAGCTGCACCGCCGGGCCCGGGGCCATGTATGGTGCAGCAGGCATGGGACCAGTGGGGGCAAAGCGGAGTCTAGTGTGGGTGGTGTGGGTCTATTCGCCGGCCAGGGAGACCCTTAGCAACGGCGTTGCCGCGGCCGCCCGCAACACAGTCATGGGGCCCGCCTGGGACCAACCACACCAGGAGGCTGCCCCACATGTTCTCGCGCATAATCCTGATGTGGGATCGCCGCTCCGGGTGGTAACCGGTGCGGGATAGCGGCGGCCTTGCACCAGGGGGGTTTGGTAGCCCTTCCGTCCGGCGGGTCGGCTCCAACCTAACTACACGGTTCCAGGCGAAGCTAGCCCCTGCGCTTTGTCACTTATTACTGCTGCACCAAATGTCGCCCTGTCTTCACGCTTCTTCTTCAAATTTATAATGGCAGTGCAACAGAAATAAGTAAACGTTCCACAGCGGCCCCAGGAAACCCCACAGCTTCACTTTTCGAGGTGGAGTTCACCAACATCCGTGGACTCCATGCGAACCTCGATGCCGTCCACCATACCTTGAGACGGCTCGGCCCGCTGTGACGTTCCTCACGGAGACACAAATACGCCGCCCTGACAACACACCTTACCTGTGTTGCCCCGGTTATGTATATATGTATCGAGGAACAATACCGGGGTGCCGCAGGGGTCCGTGCTGTCACCAACTCTTTTCCTTCTGCAAATCAATGATATGCTATCCCTCGGGAACATTCATTGTTATGCAGATGACAGCACATTGCAGGCGTGTGCATTTACAGCGAAGAAATCCCCTTTCCTTCCCCTACCCTCTCTTCAGAATGCATTATTACCAATGAAGGGCAACCTTGAGATCCTTGACATAGACGTTCGTCAAGAGCTCAATAATAAAAACTACATCGAAAGATGTATAGGGCTAGCTTCGTGGAAACTAGGAATACTGAATAAGGTAAAGCGATTCTTTACACTGCATCAGAGGTGTCTGCTGTACAAGACGCAGATTGGACCCTGCGTCGAATACTGCTCTCACTTCTGGGACTGCTCCGCGAAGTATTTGCTGGACGCTCTCGACGCTATGCAGCGTCGAGCTATCCGTATTATAGATTGTCCGGAGGTAACGGGAAGCTTTGAGCCACTAGCTCAGCGCCGAACAATAGCTTCCTTGGCCGCATTCTACCGTATTTACCACGGCGAGCATTCTGAAGAGCTCTTCAATCTGATCCCATCTTCCTTCCGATCCCGAACAACGCGTGCCGGGCAGAGATGCCACTCCCACACAGTAGGTACATGTTCGCGAGAACCGAACGTTTTAAACGTTCGTTTCTGTGCCGAACGATACTGGCCTGGAACGCCCTGCCTGTGCACGTGTTTCCTCCCACATATAATCCTGGGTTCAGTAGGTCGTCAAGTTGAGGGCCACTCTCTATAGTATAGTGTGCTGTGAGTGACCCACAATCGCTTGACGTCGTCACGACTTACTACCAGGCGGGTGGCGTCAAATTGGCGAACCCAATACAAAAAAATAAAATATTTTTTTTTTAATATTACTCAGTTTGAATCTACTCGGGAGCCCCCCTTGGGGGACTGGAGGGCAAATCTCAAGAACTCGGAATTTTCCCTAGGTCCCCGAACCCCCTTTACATTTCTGCAAAAAAAACATAGGTACCTTCCCCTCCACCATCAAGGAGAACAATAAAATTGTGTCAGTGAGTGAGTGAGTAATTCAGCTTTATAAAATATAACAGCTTTTTTTAACAAAAACAATGATAAATACATTCTACATAATCACTTGTTGTATTTAAAAAGAAGCCTAATCATCACAAAATAATAACTAATATTACCAAAGTATCAAAATCTCACGCCACGCTATATTCGTCTGTAGACGGCGTCGAATTTTGGCGCGCAGAGCGACACGTCCTCTCCCTGTAAGCGCTTGGCGCGGACTGCTTACTTGAGATGCCCGTCGAGTATTATAAAGCGAAATTTAGGTGTTTTTAAAAAATTATTTACAGCCCATTTTTTATTATTTAGCTTTCTTTTTTTTGGAAATGGATTGATTTTGAACCAAGGTTTATTTATGTTGTTTTAATTTTATGAACGAGAGTTTTATGTAGCCGAAATAAGAACCAATTCATTGCCCATTTTCTCTAAAATTTGACTAACTTAAATTTTTTTTTCTCAATTTTTTTTTATGAAAGTGATAAAAAGTAATCCATACATTTGATAGATGACTTTTACAAGAATACACTGTATTTTTGTAATACTTTTTAGACGTCAAAACGATAGTGAATTTGTGATATTCTAGACCTCTTCCAGCAAAAGATACGAAAAACTACCGATTGTTTTAGGTCGATTAATCAAAATTTAATGACAAAAATAAGAAAGTAGCTCACTTATTAGATCATTATTGAAATGATATATCATGTTGTGCATTAACACTTATAAAAATACAGTATTTTCAGTGTTAAAACACGTCTGTAAAATCAGCGAAAACGGTAAAATTTAATAGGAGGACGTACTTAATTTAGTGATCAACTCTCCATGATCTATATTTGATTTCCCGCAAAATACCAGCAGTCGTTTGGGTTTGAAATCAAAATAACTTTCAAAAGTAGGTCATCTCAGTGAGCCAGAGATTTTCACCTATTGAAACATTGAAATATTGGATTATTCTATGTAGAATAATCCAATATTTAATAATATTATAATATTTACAAATTGTATAGGTACTAAAAACCTTCGTCGAGAACCACTCTATCCATTTTTTTTAAATTCCGCGGCCCAAGGCCGTTGCCTCTTCGGGGATGTAGGCATAGTGTGTGCCTGTCTGTCTGTCATCAGTAATTTTGACATTAAAACTCTGTTTAGTTCGCTACTAGATGGCGCTCTGACTATTGTTGTTTCAGTTAAAATTCATGTAAAACGGTTCAACGATTCAACCACATTCTTATTATGCGGTATTAAACGACCGTGATAGTATTTTTATACAGTTTATTTTGGCTTGTATGAGTTGTTAAACTCTGTGTAACTGTATGTTGGATATAATGATAGGCAAGCATAAGCAAATATTATGCTTTAAAACTTTCCAGAAATAATTACGTAGATTTCTACGATTAATCGACCACTGGCACCGAATATATAATAGTACATAGTACATATTAATACAGTTACCGTACATAATAATGGAACAAGTAACGACAGAGTAGGCAGTGGTAACAACACAGTTCCCAGTGGGCAGCGGCAAAAGGCTCGCCCCTATCAAGTGGGACTCACAATGTATTTGGCGAACTCAATTTTCTGACACGAAATTTGAATACTGACTAATTTCTTTCTGTATTTAACTAAATAAATCATCAAATTATCAACGAAAAACTCAAAAAAAAATAGAAGGAAAAGACAGATGAGAATGTTAGACGCCCAATATTTCAAAACAAAAGTAAATTTCTCGACGAAGACATGCAAAATTAAACTTTGAGTCTCAGTATTAGAAAGTATAAAGGTCTAGATAATTCAATGTTTTGGTATGGACAAGTCGTGAGCGCCACTGACAGCTAGTTGATGACATGCCAAAACTTTTTTACAGGAATTTACTGGCACAGAACAACGGCAAACTGCATGGCCTAGTTATCGATATATCGTGTTTTTTTAAGTCCTAAAATACAAATTATGATGACACGTCGAATGACTCGGTGGCTTAGTGGGTTGATCGTATGACCTGCTTGAGACTGCTACCTGGTTTCATTTCCGAATCAAGCTAAATTTTTGAAAGATCGTCAAATATTTGTTTCGGTGTGTCAAATCTAATGACTGGTAAAGTTTGAAATGATTTAGTGAAGCAGTTTTGAACAAGGCCAGGTTAAGAGTTTACCCAACACAGAGGGACATGTAGGAAAACACTTATGAAAGTAGAAGCGATCGTAACAAGTGGAAATTCTTGTGGACGCTATCTGCCTACATTAACGGGCTGTAATGTGAAAATTGTATGTTTATACAACTCCGTATCATTAAAATAAAGGTATTAATTAATTCCTGT
The DNA here is from genome assembly GCA_963556515.1 of Nudaria mundana. Lineage (NCBI taxonomy): Eukaryota > Metazoa > Arthropoda > Insecta > Lepidoptera > Erebidae > Nudaria > Nudaria mundana. The sequence goes on from OY748293.1 coordinate 1,983,562, forward strand.
AATGCAACAAGTAGAGCCTGTGACAATAAAAACTCACGACAACTCTTTTTAAATCGTTAGCAATTATTACATTTATTTAGGAGGACTTATGTGAAGCAACGGACAACGCCGTGGCCAATTATTGGGCTGGGAAAATCTAGCAGAAGGAAAAGATTGTTAGCCTTCGTCTCGAAGAAGAAGAAGAAGATTACATTTATTGATGATACCACAGATAATATAATACTAGGTGCTGCTATGCTGGCGTCACCCTGCGCTGCTGCATATTGAGCTGTTTTCGGTAAAAATAATTTTTAGGCGCCTTTTTTTAAATTTCTGACTCCGTCATATTTTTTGCACAAATCTAGTTTAATTTACTTCAAAAATTTCTAGAATCCGCCAAGTAGTTACTGAGATACAGCGTTACATTTAATCGCATTGGAGTCGCTGTATGGGAGCTCCGTTCGCCTTCGGCTCACTCCGCTCAATAATTCTTATACAGAATGATACCTACAAGATATTGCACCTAACACACCACACATTAGTATCACAACTACGCAAAAAATACTGTTCTTGTGAAATTAAAGAAAAGCAATTACTACTAGCACTAAAAAATAATCATTTATCCTGAAATCTACCAACCAGATCGAGAAAATTTGGCAAAAAACTAAAGATTTCTAAAGATTTCATTGTCGCGTAACAGTAAATCAAAAGCAGTAAGAAATTTACTTGCTATTTTGCTTTATTGAGACATTTAAAATTAGCTTTCCATTGTAACTGCGAAGCGGGTTAGTTTAAATATTTCTAAAGTCCTTAACCCATTACCGATATCGAAGTTCAGCAAGAACAGCGACTGCAAAATAAACGCATGCACCTAATGTTTTTTTTTGGAAAATATTTCTGAGACGTTTCCATATCTTATTATAATCAGTACATACTATTTATTTATTAAATCCAAAAAATATAAATAAGCCGATTTCTTTGTTCCCCCAAAGTCGAGTCAATTGTTTGACTGTTGGATCGAGTCTCCGTATAAGAAACCTTACCTGTAAGCTGTAATACAATATTTAATCAGTCAACTTTGGTACCGTTGTATGTCCATGGGTAGAATGGGTACCTAATATGTTATATATCTATATATATATCTTACATATTAAAAATGTAAAAATATCTATCAATTTTAATGTCTTATCACTATAAAAATCCCAGCAAATGATTCAACGAACAGATATAAAACTAACAATTTTCCAACAAAGCACGAAGCTGTATCATCCTGCTCCCAAGAGCATAGTTTTGGCTAAAGTTGATTGACATATTCAACCAATGCTATCACAGCAATTCTAGGTCACGTGTCTAAAATTAACACATTTTTGTAATTTTTCTTCGGTATTATTGGTTCGATTGAAGTCGACTATTGTTCTGATAGGCCTGCTACTAATATCTAGACGACTAACTGAAAAACACACACAACTTACTTCTCATAAGCTTCCACAAGGTCCTTGCAACTCCTATCTGTTTCATTAGCGACGTCTTTCGAGTGAGGTTTGAGAAGGTTCACCACGAAGTCAGCGTGTTCTATCAGTTCATCTCTGGTCTCTTCAAGACTTGCTACTTCTGCTTGCAACTCCTGAGTAGAAAAGCAGAAGTAGGTACGGTCAGAACAATTATAATTTTTATTCTACTTTATGAGAAGGCGATCTACTTTGTTTAGCGTGAGTACCTATTTGAATTATATGCTATAAGTTTTCGACATTGTCACTAATGGTGTCTGGAAACCCAACTAAGTTAAATATCAGTAAAAAGTGCCACAGGAGCATAAGGAATGTACCTATATTTTTTCCCCTATATCCCATAACAATTAGTGAATCAAACAACTTGATCCACCAATCTGACCCGACCTCAACAATTCAGTCAATACTTAGTAACAGATTTGACAGCACACATAATAATATGTGACGTCATTTTATAGTATTTCGTAGTTAGAAGGTACGGCACTTAAGGACCTACTTGACAATTAATGTACCGTATTCTAACCTGTAAAGTATGCCTGGTGTCTATAGCTCTCCGCCTAGTGCTAGGGCTGGCGTCCAACTGCCTCAGTCGGTCTGACGCAGCAGTGATACCAGCTGCGAGACTTCGCTGCACCTCTTGGAGTTGCTTCCAGCGGTTCAGCTGCTGGTCTGCTGTTTCAGCACGTTTAGCAAGCCCTGCCAAAAAAAATATTAAATTAGATGTCGTATGCAGAGATGCGAATGTTGTAGTGGGTGTGATGGAGAGAGTAAAGAACGAATATATTAGCAAAAGTTTGAGACTTGACCCAGTGAAAAAAAAATTGAGAAGCAAGTGACTGCCATGGTATGGCCATAATTATGATAAGAGAGAAAAGTAATGTGGTTAGAAAGATGCAAGATGCAAGTATACGTAGAGTCGTAGACCCAAGAGGATATGACAAGGGAAAGAGTGACCGATAAGATCACGGCTGACAGGGATGTGTGGAGAAGAAACAATTAAGATAGAGGTAGGTAAGGCAGGTAGATGATGAGCTGATGATGATGTATGTATGTAAAGTATACCATACCTTCACAAGCAACACTCCACCGGTCTGCAAGCTCTCTAGTTCTCTGTTCGACACGTTCGCCACTGGCGGCGTCTGCGCCGGAGCAGAGCTCGCGAGCACGCTCCCGGACGACGTCCAGGAGTGGCTGTTGGTTCTGAAGAAGAGAAAGACCCTAGTGTTAGAAGTGGAGAGAATAGAAAGAAACACGTAACTAAGTATTTATACTGTCGGTTGAAGGCACTTGCTACACACATTAAACAGAAATACCCAGTACTTTTACACCAGTTTTACTTATACACTGACCGGTTTCGCCTTACAGCACCATCAGAGACTCTCATCTCATAGCATGAGCTTACTTAATTTGAGACTAGATGTTGTTATAAAATCTATATCCACTAATATTATAAAACGGAGTTTTGTTTATTTTGCCTAATGCACTGATCTCAGAAACCACTGGTTTTTTTATTCCGCTGCCTAGGGCCGCGGCCGCCGTCGTCCATTACCGGGCGACCCGGGTGTTAGAAGGTAAATATTCTTTTGGTATTGAATCCATAGAAAAAAAAAGAAAAATTTGCTGGATTTGATTCGAATTTTCAGAAGTAGTAATGGTAGTATTTATGTTCAAACGCCTATTTCAGGGTTTATTTGAAGTAAACGCCATTTGTAACGCTAATTTAAACATAACAAATACGTTATTGTAGTATATTACGGTGTATAAACAAAGATAAAATATGTAGCTACAATGAACAAAGTAGGATTTCCGATTTGAATAATGATTAGTTTTCATGCGCAACGTTGTCTGCAGCTAAATATTATGTATGTATTATGTACTAGCAGAAGCCCGCAGCTTCGCCCGCTTAACCATTAACCAATCATAATTTCATTATCTACCTCCCTACTTTACATCCAATATAAGCGGTCGGCGGAGCATGCGTTTCTCCTTCACGCATACCTGTCAGACGTCATCTCCTTAGTCACCTCCTCCCCTTGTATTAATATCTTCTTTCATACCTTCTAGCCATCTTTTCCACTGCTTTTCTCCATATTCATATTTTGTAACTTTCTAACCACATTTCTCTTAATAATTATATCCGTACTGTGACAATCACTCGCTTCTCAAGTTTTCTTTCACCGGCTCAATTTTCAAATTTCCTCTAATATACTCGTCCTTTTTCTCTCCATACACACAAAAACCTTCCTCGCGTACCACTCTATCCATTGGTGAAAACCGCATCAAAATACGTTGCGTAGTTTTAAAGATCTAAGCATACATAGGGAACAAAAACGACTTTGTTTTATACTATGTTATGATGATGCTGTTTATGGTGCCCAGCGGTAATAAACTGGTGATAAATATGGGTCTGTAATGCACCTCTGTCTATGTTCTCGGGATATAGGCGTAATTCTATGTATGTATGTACCTATGACTGTAGTATCCACTGTGTTAAATAAGTAAGGGAACAATGGAGCTTACAATAATTTAAACGTTGCTAAAAGTCAATGTTTACATTAAACAAGTCGCATTTAAAACAATGTCATGACAAATGTCGCATATCAAACCACCGGATAAAATCATTAACTTAGTAAAGGTATTTCCCCGTTATATTCATCGTAATACGGGAAAGTACCTTTAGGTACTGACCTAATATGTTTTATTGAGTTTATAGAGCTACTGTTTATGCCAAGAATGGATTGATTCAACTAATTATATCCTTCTGACCAACGTCAAGCAGCTTAGGTATACTGTGCTTCACACTATAGCGTGTAAAAATTATATAGTTTTTTTTTAAATACCGCATCTACGTTCATTGCCGAGCGCCTCTGGTAGAGACTAAGAGAATTCCCAGTGGCATAGTAACTAAGGTGATAAAAGAGCTGGTACCATAGTCCGGTAGGTGGATCATAGCTAACCTTAATAGCGCGATTATAATTTTGACTACACGCCACGTAAGCAAAGATTGGATGATGTCGGTATTGGACATCGTAGCTCAGTGGTCATAGCATTCTCCTTTATAGGGAATGGCCGTGGGTTCGAGTCCTGCCGATGACTTTTCAGTTTTTGTGATTTATTTATAATTTCATTCTTAAAATGTAGTGGTAAAATGAATCCTTAGTGCTCATTAACGCTTAATCGATGCTTCTCAGAACTGGAAGGCTGGCTATTTTCTGACCCAAAGAATAAGTATCGACATCCAACGTGGCAACACAGCCAGCATTCTGGGAACCTTCCCCGTCGGCAATGACGCGGAGGATTTTTTAAACGATATTTTGTAATGTAAATATTTATTTTTAGTATATAATTATGTATATTGTTATTCTTATTGTAAATAAACGTTATCCTTAGACGGTTAGTAGAAGAAAGAGGGGTGACGAAGAAAAATCATTGGTTCAGAATCAAAATGATTTTCTTATAAAATGTTAAAGTACCAGTAACAAAATATAATCATCAATACAAATAAAAATGAATCGCCGTTCGTTTCTCTCGCTAAAACTCGGGAACGGCTGGCCCGATTTGGCTGATTTTCTGATTTTGGTCTTGAAACATTCGTGGCGGTTCAGAGAAGGTTTAAAAGGGTGGCACAAAGTTCGCCGGGATACCTAGTATATTATATATAAAAAAATACCTTTGTACACCTACTTACGCCACCTGTCAATACACATTGTTTATACAATCGTGTCAGCCTGAAGGTCGTCTGCCGGAGACAGAAATTCAGTATTTAATTTACTAATAATAAATAAGATGACATTGTCGTGATATGTAATGAAAAACTAACAGAACGTACTAGGACTCAATTTTTTTTTCTTGGTGGAATATTTATTTAATATTTAAACATTGCTGTAGTACGTTTAATGCGAAAAAAAACTGTATTCGTCTTAATGCAACTGTTTACAATGTTATCAGCGCAGTGATAAGTAATCTGATAACAGAGTGGTATTTATACTTGTAATGGATATACTACTTGCACATTACATAGGAATGCTTCAAAGAAATGTGAAGGTTATGTAAAATCATATAAAAAATGTTCATCCCAATTAGTTAGGGTCGGCGCCACATGTCTTCCACACATCCTTGAGACAGACGCCATCTTTTAGTGTTCTGTTTAGTGTAATACCTTTGTTATATTTTCATATTTAATGAAACGCTGTTTGGAATTACAATAAAAAAATTTAAACTTTAATTTCATTTATCTGTTTATATTACTTATTAGATATTATTTATACCGTAAAAAAGAAAAATTAAGCATACTCATTGCCATGCTCTGGGGTTATTCTTCCGAGGGCGTACCCGGGCGCATAGCGATGGAAGGTAAGGAGGCCTTGAAGAAAACCAACGCCTTTCAAAAAAATCATCGAATAAAACTTGATGCGTCAATAAAATTACACACAGTTCCTTCCTGCGGCTTTTCTTGGTTGACCTTGACACTGACTTAGCCATTGTGTTTATTTATAGACGTCTGAAGTAAAACCTTATTTATTAACAAGTCTACTATCGCTTCGTTTAGGTAGTTAACTTCACATAAAGTAGATTATTAAGGCGATAAGATTACCTAAGATATCGCTAACATAACTACTTTTAAAAGAATTAATTCAGTTCAGACCAAACCGACAATTTTCTAGTATAAATCATTTGCCAGTTTAACCGTGACCGAAATTAGACAGTTAATATAAATAATTTACTTCAAATGTTAACAATAACGCTGCAAAACGCAAAAATATATCTTATTGTATGCATCGAGTTAGCCTTGTGAGTCCGTCTGTCGTCGTCAATTCGATATTTTTCCTTGAATTTTAAGAGTGACGTAAGTTCCCATGAAAAAATACTTAAATGACTTCCGAGCTAAAACATTGTATGTATATCTCACGAAACTTGTTGACCTTTGTGAGTAACATAACATAACATAGCATCACGCCTTTTTCCCCGAAGGGGTAGGCAGAGGTGTGCAAACACACCCACATCTCGCCAGCTATGTTAGGTCCCATGTAATAGGGGGCGAGCCTATTGCCATCTACCGGGCACAAGTTCCAGACTCTGGGATAATTATCTGGATAAAATTCTTAAGAGAATTATACATTATCCACCAGACCCGGGAATCGAACCCGAGACCTCGAGTGTGGCAGTCCGTACATAGTACCATTGTGCCTCCAAAGTAGTCTTTGTGAGTAAGTATTGCAAAAAAGTGTTTTTATTTTATTAACATAATTTTGCTATCGTACATAAGTACGTAAACGTACGAATTTTATTTTTTAAGCAAACCTTTAAGCAAACGCTAAAAGCATGTAAATCATAGAGATCCAAAGCCATTGGAGGACTGATTATAATATGCTAGCTGATCGCCGCAGCTCTGCCCGCGTGATTTAGTTTACTCGTTCCCGGTTCCCGTGGGAACACATTACCGGGATAAAAAATATGCCTATGTTACTCAGGGTGAATGTAGCTTTCTAATGGTGAAAGAATTTTTGAAATCGGCACAGTAGTTTTTCAGTTTATTCATTAAATAAATAAATAAATAAATATGTTAGGACAATCCACACAACGCCATCTAGTCTCAAACTAAGCAGAGCTTGTGATATGAGTACTAGATAAACTGATATAAATACTTATATACATTTTTTTTTGTAAATACATACATATTATACATAGGAAACATCCAGACTTCGGTACAAACGTATGTGTCATCACACAAAGTTTGTCCCGACCGGGAATCGAACCCGAGACTCCGGCGTCGAAAGCGGAAACACTACCGACCACGCCACCGAAGCAGTCAAAACATACACATTTGCAAACATACACACAAAAATACAAATCTTTTCTCTTTATAATAGTAGTGTAGACTAGTTATAATATACTAGGTGACTAATTTAATTACACAGATTTACAATAAGAATTACAATATATATAATTATATACTAAAAATATTTACATTACAAAATATCGTTTAAAAAATCCTCCGCGTCATTGTAAAAATAAAATAAAATAAAATAACGTTTACTATCTTTGAAATTTTTAGAAAATTATTTAGATTCGTCAAAAGTTGAGGTTCCAAAATGCAACGAGACTGAGAGCCCTCAAGAAACTCAGTTCGGCTTTTTTCCAAAATATTTCATCTTAAATCTAATACAGAGTTATTTAGAAAGGAGCAATTCGTGTTACAAACAGGCAGCCTTGTCATCTAAGAAATCATTAATACCATAATAAGCTTTATGGCACAATTTACGTTTTATTATAAATTGCCGACTGGGAAGGTTCCCAGAATGCTGGCTGTGTTGCCACGTTGGATGGTGATACTTATTCTTAGGGCCAGAAAATAGCCAGCCTTCAGGTCCTGAGAAGCATCGATTAAGCGTTTAGCAATGTCTCTATAAAGGCGGCGAGGGCTCGGACCCCATGGGTAAGTTAAGCTAAAACCAGTTGTGTTAGAAAAGTTTTCGCGTCAGTATTTTGGCAGCAGGGAATCGAATTCACGCCCACAAGGCCAACCTCTTACTAAAAAATATTTAGCATTTTATAAAATACAGTGCAGACTCTCCCCAATTCAGAAGAGCCAAAAAGTTTCGTGACATAACGTTCTTAATATGGTCTGAAATGACCTCACTAATTATGGAAGCAACTTGTCACTTATATAGACACTTATAAAGCCCCTGAGACTTAATGGGACCGTTTTAAAAGCTTTTAGGATGAAAACAAAAATATAGAGAACGTAACTTGTTGGCTGATTTGAATCCAACTCTTTAGATTATACTATTATATAATCTACTACGGACGCCCGTGGCCGCTTGACAAATTATATACACAAAAACTTTTCTCGAGAACCACTCTATCCATTGGTGAAAACCGCATAAAAATTCGTTGCGTAGTTTTAAAGATCTAAGCATACATACGGACGTAAGCGACTATGTAGTGATGACGATTGTGTGAATATACTTTTTTTAAGCAATGAATTAAGCTACCTTTTTTTTAAACAATTTTTAATAAGAATCACAAAATCGCCAGTTCTTGCGCTGGACTTGAACCAGCCACCGTTCCCTTTCCAAGAGGTAGGTACGTTCTACCAACTGATCAAGACACTAGTCGACTAGTCCAAAACCTAAAAATTGCGGTTATATTATCTGTGGGCGTCTTACGGCGTCGCTTACAAATTGAAATATCTGCGTTATTGAAGAATAGGTTCAACCTATAGGTCTATAATGTTTCGAGAACAGACACGAAGGTCCTCTTCCCTTTCATTTACTTTCTCTTCTTTTCTCTCCTTTCATACAAACACCTATCAATAACGTAAAGCACTTACCTACGACCAGATAGGCCATAAAATATGCTTGTTACCTACTTAGAATATAAAAAAGTAATATTTCTATTTATTTTTATTACCATAAGGAGATGTTATCAACAAGTTTAATGTCAATAGCGCAATATGGATTTTAATTGAAATCCTAACGACTTATTATCAGAAAATAGAAGAAAAAAACATTTACCTAGTAATTTCATTGTACTGAAAAATGTAGTAAGTAGGTAAGTAAATGATTCACTCAAGGATTTTGAATAAAAATGGAATGAAAAAAATTGCAATCAAACGTTGGAATATACTGCATGTATACCTTAGCTTTAAAAAAAAGACTAGTCATAAACAATATTTACAAAAAGAAACCGATAGTTCGCGGGAAGTGAACGAGTTTAAAAAATCATTCAAGCAAAGGAAGATGAGAGGTAGCTTCTTTCTTTCAATTACAGACACGAATTAAAATCACTTACAGAACGCTATTTTTTTTGGATTTCATGGCCTGGTTTGAAGACATTTGAGCCAAATCATAGTTTTATTTTAAAAACACTTTACTGTTCACTATCCTAGACCGCTGTTTTAAGTTAATCTGATAGAGGATACACAAAAAAAATGGAATACAAACAAATGCATGTCTAATTTAAACGACCTTGGCCTTAGTGATACTCGTACAATAACAACTAGTCAAATGCCGGTACAAACTTACCTTCCGTTTACGCGGAATTTTTGTAGAATTTACTTACTTATGAAAATTAAAAAATATATTATTACTAAGTATGTAATATCTATAGTATTTAAGTAGGTACGTGAATATAACACTTGCACAAATTGAAAGTAATCTTATAATATTTTTTGTATACAGTTCTCATTGCGATGCTATACAGTCACAAACTGACGAGCGAGCGAGCACGGACCCGCGAAATCGTGACGTCATCTATTAAGGCGAAGGTATTTGATTCGTTATGCCTAAGTGTTGTGCAATCGCTTTTAATATTAAGGTTGGTAGTTTTATAATTGTAATTTGAAGAAGCGCTCTTTATAGGGAACCTAGGGCAGTCCTATGTCACTCGCCTAACAACCGCAAAAAATACGTGACGTCAGCGACAACTTGAAGTTGTAAATCAGTAAGGGTTGTCTCTTGTTTGTGACACGGCATTGACCATAGAGTTGATAATGAGGCATTAACGTCATAATTATTGGCCAAATTATGCTGGTATATATTTTACTTTACTGGACAACCCTAACGTTCGAATTATGTTCTCTGTAAACAAAAGAATGTGCTTTAATTAACGTCGGAGTGCAAGTTCTGTATGTACTATTCCCTATTCTGTGCCCAGGGAGGGAACCTGCACAAAACTGAGGCTACAGAAATACTTGGCCATGTCCAATATATCTGAAGGTGTCGGAATTGAATATTAATTTTTGATAGAGTTGAAATTCAAGGTTCAGCAATTCAAAAACTAGTTCAAAAACTAGTTTCTGGTCTTTGGACAACAATTTACCAGAGCTTATTTTTAGACTGACAAGATCTAGCTCTCTAAGAACAATTCGGTGTCTTATCCTATCTAAACTAATATCGTAAAGAGGAAAGATTTGTTTGTTTACATTAATTAGGCTACGATTTTGAACATCGCAAAAGGCTACTTTTTACCCCGGTAATGTGTTCTCGTGGGAATTTAAAACAAAAACTATATCATTCGCGGTTTTCAGCTAGTTATCTAGTATATTATCTTGTTAACTATTTGCACATTATAACTTAATAATACAAAGTTGTAACAAAGATGAGTAATAAAACTAACGTACGAATAACAGATGTTCTATACATTTTATACACTTACAGCCTTACAAATAAACGTGGTATAACAGTTATACTCGAGAATTAACTAAGAATATGCAAAATGTCTACAAATAAACAAAGAATAGCTTATACCCCGTATAGCTTTGACATTTCTATTCGTACAAACGTTATTCCGGAGTTATTCCCGCCCGTACCCTTGTTTAGAGTTAGAATAACTTTAAAAATATCACAGTTTGTATTTGTTTACGCACATTTAAGTATTTAACGTTCATTACCAGACTGATTTTGATTATGGACTTGAATGCACTAGAAGAAGTAGAACAAGTAAATAACTTGATCCACCTAATGGAGGCTCAAAGAAAAGTTAAAATATTTAAAAAGAGATCCTTTTGATTTATACAGCGATGAGCAGTTCCGATTAAAATACCGATTTTCTAAAGCTGGTGTAACGTTTTTAGACCAATTATTTGGTAGATCTCTCAGTATGGACACGCGTGGAGGTGGATTATCTTCTGTTCTGCAAATAATGATTGCTTTTAGGTAATGGGGACGTAATCAGGTAAGAAGTTTCACCTACTCATAAAAGTTTTCTATATGTAGGTACAGGCTTATGCTTTATCAGTTCTACTATGTTAAACTCGTTTCTTATTCATTCCTTCCAGGTACAAGATAATGCTGCGGACATTCACGGTTTGACTCAGCAGTCTATTACGACAGTATGGCGTCGTGTAGCCAGGGCAATTTTGGAGTTAAAATCCGAGTACCTACATTAATATGCCAATGACTTTAAATGAACAGCTTGTTGTTATGGAAGATTTTGAATCTATAGCAAAATTTAAAAATGTCGTGGGTGCGATAGACTCCACCCACATTAGAGTGCCCTAAGTAAATGGACCTAGTGGTCAGTTTTACATAAATAGGAAAGGGTACAGTTCCTTAAATGTTCAGGTGCCTACTTTGTATATCTAATAATAATAAAATGGTCGAGACGGTCGAGAAACGTTAAGTTGACAAATGGATACAGTTGTCATTGACAAAATGCGTTTTTTTTTTCAAGTTTCTCTTTGGTCGCGCTGTTGCCAAATCGTGCATCTTGACATAACGGAAGAATTGTTATACAAAAGATATACCTGGTTTATTTGTAAAAAAATATTCTCGACATATTCTGAATTTATTACTGGTATAACTATACTTCGTATAAGAATGGAATAGATCCGGTATAACACATTTTTATTTGTAAGGCTGTTAGTCTATTTGTACGCTTCTACGAAGTTTAGATAATAGTTTTATATCTTAATTTCTTACTTAACATACCAAAAACCTTACTCGACAGTTGGCCGGTTTTTATTGGATAAACTTAACGTATCATTCTTTCTAGGTACATCACTATTACACTCGCTACTACATATTCGCAACTTACTCTTGACCATTTTCAAATTATTTATTTTATGTGTCTGTATTTTCTAATGACTTGCCCAACACCTATTTCTTCTAATATAAATCGGTGAATTTTAAATTCAAAACTGACAATACCAACAAAAATGACAATTATAAATTACACATTATTTAAATATTGATTTAATAAAATTACGATGAATTATGAGTTACTTACAGATGGTAGGTGACTTTGCTGGTTGTTTTTAGTAGCCCTTTGTAGTTTCTGCAAACTTTTATTGCACATTTAGCCATATTTAGGCCAAAAAAAATTATCGCATAAACAACCGTAACCCTTGACAACAAAATTGTCAATAAAGAGCGGGAAGCAGTTTACGGGAGAACCGTTCTCCTGTATTTTTTGACATACATTTCTGACACTGAGGTTCCGTCTATAGTATATAACACGTCACTGCTTAGATATATATTAGGCTACTATGTACCTATCAACACAGTATAAAGAAAATCTAAACTATCTATGTCTTTCGACTGTGGTATTCTGACGCGCTCGAGTATCTCCCGATATTGTTTTTCGAGCTCCCCTACTATAAATTGCAAGTTTTATATTGCAATTTATCCATACAAAATATAAGTGTTTCGTCCTTGTGAAGCCATATTTGTTCTCCTTTAAAGTGCACGTGTTATGAATTTATTATTGAGTTTTTAAACAGACGGTTCGCGTCACACTCCTCATTGAAATGTAAAGTGTCTGTGAAAATACACCAGTGATAATAATAATGGTATTTCAATTAAAACAGTCAGACTGGAGATTGTAGAAATTTAGTTTCGGATTACAGAATTGTTATTGACTTTTATTTACTGTTTATGGTGCCTTTTTTTAAAGTCCTTGGCACTTATGGCACAGATTATGGTGCCTGTAATAGACTTGCCACTTATTATACAGTTAGTAACCTCCTTGCGTGGACAGACTGGTTCTTAAAAAGAAAGGTGATGGTTTGTCATTAATTGACAGACTGACGCAAAGAGAATACAATACTACCTAAGACTGACGGGCGAATCTTGGGCGAATATCAAATAGCGGTGTTCCTGGATGTAGTAATCCTTGGTGAATTATCTTTACTTCATCTAATTATACCTATAGGTTGGGCTAACAACTCTACTATGTAGGTGCGCAAACTTCTGTATCGGGTATGTGGTATGGTGATGTGAGTGTTATGTATACGATTTTGTACTTGAAGTTAATTTGTAAGCCACATAAGTCCTCATTTTGAGGATTTTTTATTTACCTGTGCAATTCCACTGCTGCGCAAAGGTTGGGCAAGGATCTCAACTACAAGGATACCTAAGTATGGAAGCCACCGCCCGGGTCAGCCTAGACAGCGATGGATAGATTTTATTTTAACGAACAGTTCCAGCGGCACTTCGTACAGCCTGAAATTTTACTTTTAAACCTTGCCTTTGTTTACATAAATATTTCAAGACCTCAATTAGCCAAATCGGTCGAGTCGTTCTCGAGTTTTAGAGAGACAAACGAACGACAGTACATTTTTATTTATAAGAAGAAGAAGCAGAAGATTTATTTTATCAATTCATTTTTTTATTAAAATAATACAAGTAGTGTGTTCGTTTCCAGCTCCATGTAACTCTTAGAGTAGGCCGATATTGTATGCCGATTATTCACACTTTTATAAAATAAAACTTAATGAAATGAAAGCTTAAAAAATTTACTATAAATTATCAATGGCATCGCCAATAACGACGACCGTGTACGACGACCGTGTTGCTCTATGTCGCCAATAGTGGGACTAACATAACTACTGTCATTTGAGTGTATAATTGACTTATTTTACTTATTCCTCTTCTGAGATAAGGTGATCTATTTATGTTATTTTGTTAATAACTTAGTTCAAGAAGCGACTTACCCTTAACCTTAACAATAGACCTTGAAGTCAGGTGCATTAACCGAGTAGTTAACTAAAAATAAGTGAGTCGAGCACTGTTTAACACAGATAATTTTATGATACTCATAATTAGTTTTATAAATTCGTTTTGTAGGCCTCACTCATTTTCTCATTTTCGGTCCCGAACAAAGTAAGTTAGGGGAACGTAGAGGATAGTCTGGCCCTGATCGTGTCTAGTTTTCGTTCTGTTATATTTCTGTCTAATCTCAGTGAAAAGAGGTGTTATTTCATGCATACACATATCTATAAATACATTACTGACTAATCAATAATCTTTCTGCTGATAAGTTCTGATGTTATCGATTTAATATTGATTTGAATAGAAACAATTTGGATACTATACTTATTATCAATAACAATAGTACAAGAGTACAAACATTGATTACATTAATAGATACAAATAATTTACACACATAATTATAGACAGGTATATATATATACAAATGTACACGCACGTAATATAACAGTTTTAACCCCGACGGAAAACTAGAGGTGTTCTCTGACACATGTCACATAAGTGGCCAAAGTCCACCGGCTTCCTTGGGTTGTCCTTAAGAAGGCGTACCTGGTACGCCCAGCAACGAATATACGAACAATGAATTTAAGAAAAAAGGCGTTATAAGTTTAATCTGTGTGTCTATGTAGGTATCTGTTCTCTGTCTGTGTGTGACCAATATCGATGCAGATTTTTCGGTTCGAAAGCCGATGTGATTGAGGTGATTCTTAGCTATAATTTGTGAAGATCATCAGTTCACTTCTTAGGTGATGAAAATATATTACTCGTAATTTAGTATTAATATTAACTCAAACACATATCACGCCTATATTCCCGAAGGGGAAAGCAAAGGTGCATTTGGCCAGTATTTTTGTCCTACGTAATAGGGGGCAAGCCTATTGCCGTCAACGGGCACATTTATAATGGGTTATGTCCAAAATGGCCTAATGAATTTAATAAAAAGTGGCAGCTACGAGTATATTGTAATTTAAAAAAACAAAATTTAAACCCGTTGCCATGCGATGAAATGTTGATGAAAGGCAACAACATCTTACGTGCCAGCCGCTATGGCACAGCCAATTAAAGTCCTGGGCATCTCGGACTATCCTGGGCGTTTCGGACTCTAATAATATTAATATTAAGATACAATTATATGTATTTGTAGTTTAAGGTATGTATCTATTGGCCGTAGAATAAGTTAATAGAAGATCTCTAACTTTTCTTAAGTAGCATGGGTAACAAATGAATAAATAAAAAAAAATCGGGTGCTTTTCATTTACACAGAAAATGGTTTTCATGTGTAAGAAACACTTTGTAGCTTAAACAGTTAATTATTAACTTTCTTTTGATGATTTATTTATTTAATTGAACAAATACAAACTTTATCTAAATGCAATCTGTATTAGTTCGGTCAATATAGACCAAAAAATGAGAGTGAAGGTGCATAAAGTCCCAACAAGCTGAAAATCAGTAAAATTGTTCAAAACATAATTATAAATAAAATTTATTTTAACATTTTTTTTGGTATTTAATTTAGGATTTGGCTAAGATCAAAAATACCTAGATTACCGATCAGTGCTTTAAAAACGGCACCACTTCAACTCGGTCCACTATTTGCGCGCTTGCTCGGTGTGAAGTTGAAGTGAGTGAGAACCATAGATATAGTATGTAGAAAGATACACAAAGACATTTCAGAGGCGATCCCAAAAACAAAATGCAAATGTGTGGGTAAACACGCAAAATTTCGATAAAAAATTGAGTGTTATTTCTAAGTAATACAATAGAATCTCACTAATCCGTTATACTTTCGCTTACCTTGCACTGGCATTAGTTAAAAAAACAGACCAAGTGCGTGGGTCACGCAAAGAATAGGGTTCCGTAGTCATGTTATTAGCCTATAACTCCTGAACTAACAAAGTTATCTGATCTGTTATAGTTTTTCTTGAAGGTTTAAATTACGAGTACATAGAATCATGATTTTTTAAGACTTTGAGCCAGCCGTTTAGCTTTTAGATTAAACTTTGCTTAAGAAAGCTTTGTTTTAACGAAAATATGGGCTTTAAAGTTGAATGTCTCGAAAACGGATTCTTAAACCAAAAATTTGTCATCTCAACTTCTAAATATTTTTAAAAGACCTATCTATTTATACACGATGGGGTTGACGGTAGAAAAAAAATATTTTCAATTTGTGTAGGAGAGGCAACTCAAAAAAAATTTTTTTTAATTATTTTAATTGTAGCCCTTGGTCACCGTTATAAATACCTACACATATTTATGCAAAGTTTCATTTTTCTAGCTTAGGCTCTAGTTTAGGAGGAAAGCCGAGAATGAAACAGACGGACGAACGGTCATGACAAAACTATGTTTCTTTAAGTTAGTTCAGCATTTAAGATATCATATAAGATATTCATAATCATGAAACAGTTCAGCTTATATAGCAGATTTCCACGGTACCAACTGTTTCTTCTTCCCAATTCTTACTGAAAGTGTTCCAGTTCCATTTTTGATTGACTCATGGACAATTGTAGTTACACATTAGAGAAAGAATGACAACATGATTTAATGCTAAAATAATAAGTCGTTAAACATTAAGACTATTTTATTTAAAATAAAACAATATTGCATAGCTTATTATATTATAATGCAACAGAAAAAAAATAAGTTGTGTCTTTATTATTCACAAAAGACTTACTTAATTAACCTTCGAAATAGCGAAAAAGACCCCAGGTTACGTCAGTTTAACCTAAAGAATTCAAAACTACAGAAGATCCAGAAATTGTAGGAAAAAACACCATAGATATGTTAATATATGCAATAATTCCCGTGGCGATGAAATCGAAATTAAATTAATTCGGAATTTCCACGCTGAACGACACGCCATTTATACGATGCTTTAGACGAATGCAGGAGGAGGTTCTTAATTTGACGGTATTTTTATGTTTGTTACTTCGCAGCATTCAATTGGGTGAACCGATTTTGATGATTGTTTTAAGTTTAAAACTAAAGAATGAAAGTTCGACTAGCAGCACAATTACTTACAATCCCTTAATACTTACATACCTTAAAACCCTCAATTTGTTAATTTCCCTATTATCAAGGACGGTAGACTTTCTTTTTAGATAACATTTTTGACACATTTAACTTTAAGGCGGAGCTAGCCGCTACTTTGTCCATAGAAACTTCTGGAGTCCATACCTCATCTATTTGACATCCTACAAACAAATTTTAAAGTTTTATCGTCTTGCCTAATCATTAACTGTGACGGTACGGTTTTAAAATTGTATAATTTTGAACCATTAAAAAGATATAAGCCAATAAACATTAGCAATTTCTGCCTTATTTTTAATCAACTTTCTGTGTAAATAAGGGCTTAAGGAGTGTAAAATCTCAAAAACTAAAACCGTGACGACAAAATTTAACTCTCGAAGAGTTCAGAAAACTTTATTCTAAATCGATGCATGCAGTACTTTTTTCAGAATACACTTTTTATCAAAAAGCTTTTCGTGAATTTCTACACACCCGTTTTACGATGAATTATCGCTACTTCGCATTTACACGATTCTCCCCCGTGCGGTGCGGGGGGTGCGGTCGGAGGAACACTCACACGCACACATGTGCAATTGTGTTATTTTACTACTCACGTAGTGGTGGTTAATATAGCATATAGCATTATAAAGCATCGTGCTATTTATAAATAGCATTTAGCAAATACTATTATGGTTTTCTAATATTGCTAAATGCTATCTGCGATATCGTATGATGGGCCGTCTCAGGTGCCGCGCGACGCCAGCCAATCGGGTACGAATTTAATTTAGCATTGTTGTTGTATTTTAGCAAATTAGCATTTAGCATCTGGGAACGACGGGATCGCTGTTATCGGTCAAATGGCGTTTTATTGTTTTACGCACCGCGTACGCTGAATTCTCGGACTCGGACGGCTCTCGTAATAAACAGTATTTTGATTTCTGTATATACAAGCAATGAATTTTTAAATACGCCTATAATTTCTTTACATACTATCATATTTTATTTTAAATTAGTTAATAAATGAATTCATTATAGACAGTCCTAAGCCTGAAAAGTATGAAGGAAAGTTCATTGTGCAAATGTGCACCGTATTGTATTAAATGCATAAACCCGATGTATAGCGAAGCTCAATCTTAGGCGACTCATGTATTTCGTTTGTCCGGATACTCCTCCTAAACGCCTGAACCGGTCTCCTTCAAACTTACCTACCACAGTGATAACGTGTGGCGTGAAGGTGGTTTAGAACAAAAAAAATGAAAATCGGACATACCATCGAGGAATAATCAACGAAAAATTGATTTTCATAGTTTTGCAGTAAAAAAAAGTTTGAACATAAAAAAAAAATCGTTGTCGTTCGAAAATTTAACACTTCGCTAAGTTTTATGCAACAGCAGCATGCATTGCATACCTAGTTATGTACCTATATAGCATGCTGTCAGTCCGAGTCCGAGTTGCGAATTAACATACTCACGTACCCACACGCTCAAATTATTTCTAATAGAGTTCAGTTTGCTGCTGCGGCTTCTTTAGCTCGTTTGTATTTTGACTCTCGCTGCGTTATTATTAGTTATTTACGTAAACTACTACGCGGCGGAGTATGGGCATCTGTGCGCGTGGAGTACTTACCCTAATATAACTAGGAACATTTCTCTAGCAGAAAACCCGTGACTAGTGGTGTCTTGGTCAGTGGGTAGAACGCTCTTCCTGGAAAGGCAGTCACTGGTTCGAGTCCAGGCCAAGACCATAGTTATTGTGTTTCATATTGTAAAATTATATGAGAAAAAGTTAGCATAGGTACATATTATCTGCGTGGGCGAGTCAGCGCCGGGACCTCGTAGTGGGTCTGGGCGTGGATACCCTCTCGTTAGAGACCATGCTTCAAGCCATGGTCTCCAGCATGAGTAGGTGGAACGCGGCCGTGTCCTTTTGCGAGCAAGTTATGCTCGCGAAGGAGGCGGCCGAGAGGGAGAGGGAGCGTACCCTCCCCGCCGAGTTCCGTAGTCAGCGGCGAGGGCGCCGCAGACTCATCTACGCCCAAGACCATCGACCTCCATGATCGGGCCTGAGGACGGCGGGATCGCCACCCGTCGTTCTTACAGAAGCAGGCTAGAAGGGTTGCGTGCTGCGGGGCCTTTGCCCCATAACACGCAACCAGATTCACTCACTGACGCGGGATAAAACCCGACCCCAACGACGCGGGATTCTCATCCCGACCCAACCCCCGCAGAGACCACAGAGGTGGTCAAAGTCCGCCGGGCGCCACTGGAAATACGTTCTGCTTGTAACCAGAGACGCCCGGCAACGGACGGTAGAGCGGCCGCAGCCATGGGCCGCGGAATTAAAAAAAAAAAAAAAAAAAAGGTACATATTATTTATACAACGTGTTTCATATTAGTGTGGTCATATTTGACCCTCGTTACACATGCGCGTTGAGTTAACTATACGCATGGACAAAATTGCAAATACAAGTTTAGTTAAAACTTTTAAGGTGTCATGTAAATTTAATTGATTTGTTGATTTAATCGATATTTTATAAACCCAACACTACCTAGGGTCAAATTTAGTCGTAAGGTTCAGTCCCCTTCGATGAATCGTAAACAACTCTTATTTCATATGCTCCTGGTACAGAATACTATTTTGTAGTAATGATAGGTTGTGGACTTTAAACAACAAAAACTTACCGATTTCATTGTGCATGTCATCCTGGTAGATAGGTAGGTACTGTGTTCCACAATAAACATAACTAACTCACTAATATCACGATACTTAGATAAACATTATTGAATTTAATAAAAAATACACTTCCTACCTAAGATACTAATAAACACTAAACTAAAAAGTAGGTACTAAAGTAAGGGCTCGAAATGTTCGCCGCCTTGATCAATGCACGGTTGGGTCCGTCGCATCATGCTGGCAGTTACATTACACAGCATGTCTGGAGTTACACTGCTAAATGCATCAAATATTTTAGACTCCATATCTTCATGCGTGAGACATACCGCACTGCACACTTTGTTTCTGACATAGCCCCACAAAAAAAAGTCAAGTGGTGTGAGATCCGGTGACCTCGGAGGCCAAGGTATGGGACCACCATGTCCGATCCACTGGTTAAACCGCTCATCTAAATACGCCCGTACATCTCTCGCATAATGTGCTGGCGCCCCGTCTTGCTGGTACATCATATTTGTGTACAATGTTACAGGCAAGTTTTCAAGTTCGGTTTCACCGTTTAGCGAACTCGGTAGCACGAAAGGACCAATTAAAATATCTCCGATTATTCCCGCCCAAATGTTAACACGCCACTGATGCTGAAAGTTGTTTTCTGCAGATGCGTGTGGGTTCTGATGAGTCCATACATGTTCGTTATGCTGGTTACTGATACCAACACGAGTAAAAGAGGCTTCATCGGTCCATAAAATACGGTTCGCGAAACTAGGGGATCGTTGTGCTTCCTCTCGGTACCACTGGCAAAAGTTGAGACGTGGTACGAAATCAGCCGGTGTCAGTTCTTGGGTGTGCCTGAAGTGGTACGGATGTTGACCATCTGCTTTTAGCACGCGCCATACTCTCAAATGATTCATTCCCAGAACAATTCCAGCGCGGCGAGTACTTGTTCTGGGATTGGATTGAAAATGCTCGAGAATACTTTCTTCTTGCTCTGGTGGTGATCTGAGCGGGAACCACGGAAAGAACCAGTGTCATGTAAACGGTTCACCATTTTTCGGAAGCACTCCACAGATGGTAACCGCCGCCGTTCACCTTCGAGTCTATTGTCCACAAATCTTTCTCGATAAAGGCGACGAGCTTCACGCAGACTGCCATCGGCTGCCCCGACGCAAAGTATCATTTCATAATATTCACTATTACTTAAATACGCCATGATCGATTAACACAGATTACTACGTACGCCTAATATCAAAGTTTGCTTGCAACTGAAAAGAAATTAGATAATTGTAAGTGTTGTCCAAGTCCAATGTCTTATTTCCTTGAATTACGTCGTAATTTTGGTAAAAATCTAATAAAAGTACCAAGTAGGTACTTAGTTTTATTTATGAAAAAAAGCTAGTAGGTACCTAGTATAAAATAATTTAAGAGATAAATAATAACATAATTATTATTTACCATAAACACAGGATATTTCCCTAAGACCTATGAAATAAAATAAAATTGTTGAATGCCAGCGGCGTCGCTCTCATGATAGTATGCATGTAAATACATTTCGAAACCTACTTAAACCCATTTAAAAAAAACCGCTTCAAGATCCGTTGCGTAGTTTTGAAGAACTAAACATACATTAGGACAGACAGACGGAAAAAGCGACTTTCTTTATCCATGTAGTCTAAGATTAGTAATTTATTACCAATTGCTAAAATGAACAAATATCCAGCATAAAAAAAGCTAACAAAGTCCCCGTTTATGAAGAACATTGCGTTAACTTGCAACACCGGAATAATATGGTTTTGTGGTAAAATTTACGTGTTGTGACGTGTACGTCTTTGATATATGCCGACATCGCTACTGATACCTAGTTTCTTCAAAGCGGTTCCAATCAAAAAAGTGGGCGGTCCTCTTTGTAATTTTTAGGGGTCCTTAAGATACATATTAGTGAAACTGACACCAACACAACTTTTTCTGATATCCTCGTTCAACCATACAAGTTGCCACTTTTAGCGATAATGTTTTATGAACTTTTATGCATCACATTATCATGACGAATCGAGAACCTAAGTACCTACTCTTTTTTAAAGTCGGTCAAAAATAACCAAACACCTTGCAGATCATTTACTTCATGGTAAATGAGTCGAAAGAGAGTTCACGATATGGTAGTGCAGTGACTGGCATCCACGATCTCTCTATCCCGAAACTGAATACCTACATACTACTATACCCACCAGCGTTCTCAACAGCTACAACATAAACTTCTACACAAACAGCAGTTGTATTTTAAATATCTGTGCGGAACCAATTTATAAAAAGTGTAAATTTAAGGAAGACAAGAACATAAATGTTTCTTCTCTTTTCTTCGACAGCAAATGCGTTGCTCCTGGTATTTGAGTAGGTTGACAACAAATTACGTGTGAGTTGTGACATACACGACAATCACGTGATACATAAATTCATAGAAAAACTTCAAAAATAACTTTGAGTAGGCACTCTTTATTTTGACCCCAAGTTGTGATTCGGAAACTATTTTGTATGATAACTATTGATAAAGTAACTTTATCTGTTGGTTAAAATTTTGAGTAACAACGAGACTGTCCGAATCTATTTCACTGTTTGGCAAACCTACTTGAGGTCAAATCTAGAGTTCATTCTAATCATATGTTTATTTTGTAGTGCAGTCTTAGAGCTTCATTTCAATTAGCTATCGATTAAAAGGAAAATTTATCGACTACGTCATTATACGTCAATATTTTATTAAATTAATTAAAGACTCCGCGCAATATATTATTTAGGCCCTACCCAACGCAACCTTGAGATATGACCACACTAATATGAAACACGTTGTATATTCGTATAATATATTATATTTATTAAGTTAGCATAGGTACATATTATTTATATATTCGTTATAATATATTATATTTATTACCTACCTTTTTTTTATTTTTAACGGCCGCTCGTACGACGTCCATTGCCGGGCGTCTCTGGCAAACCAGAGTTTATTACCTACCTAGGTATTATTACACTAATTTTCGGGGTAGTGAGTGACTAGGTAGTTAGGTACGTTCGCAATCGCATGGTAGGTATAAAGGTAAATGATACTCGGTAGGTACCTACATATAGAAGGGGATTAAGACTGCCCTGTACCGCTGTGCCCAGTAGGTGACGTGTGCAGCAGGTGCTTCATGTGGCCAGAACAACGCTGTAGAATTTGTGAAGGTAGCAGACATGCGGTGGGTAGCAGTGCCGGTGCGAAGGTATAATAGTGGGTCGGCAGGTGCGTCACGAACTGGGTGTAGTGGTAGCGGCAGTTGGAAAGAGGCAGTGGGAGAAACTGGTAAGATGCTGTCAATCTTCCCGGAAAGTTATCAGGTGCAGGTCAGACGGTGTTCGGTGGTGTGGTAGTTGGTAGTCAACCGAAATACTGGATGTATCATCAACACAGAATAGGTACCTAGGGTGGTACCTACCTAGTTTTGAAATAGTCAAACATCCATCTTCATAAACTTTCACATAAGCTTATTTATAAAGATGTAGTAGATTTGTAAGTTGTAAAGATAATCGAAAGAGTTCGGTGATTTACGTTTTGGGTCAACATTGTATACATCCCGCGCGAGAGTGGGCAGGGAGGCCGCGCGCCGACGGCACGCCTGGCTCGCTTCAATGAACTTGAACATGTGTGCGTGTGCTGTGTCGTGTGTGACATGAGCCTGCTATTATACGTGTCGCGCATACGTCTGCACTGCTCATCGCTGATGCTGTTTCTTTCTTACACGCTGTGAGGTGAAACAGCATGCTCCCGAGCAATACCTAGCAACGAGTTTGACCCGCTAAATAGCGCAACCTTAAAGGTACTTAACAATATTTAAGTAAAACGCGACGGCATTTCCGCTGTATAAAACATTTCTTTTCAAAATGTTTACTGCAAACAGAGCAGTTTATGTTAGGAATCCAGTTTTGTCTAGCTGCTAATTTGTGTCCATTTATCACGCATTTGGCAATTGAGAGGAAACCTTAAAAATATTAAAATATGTCATCACTATTTACTCTACAGCGTAGAGTATAGTAATTTTCTTGATTCATATTTTATCAATAAACTTAAGAGTCCGTATGCAGAATCGAAACGGGTGGAATTTGACACATTTTGTGCGTGAGTCCGGAGTTACCGATGGTGGTCAGCCAGTAGGTACGGCGATTACATGGTTTTGATCTTTTTTTTTTCATTTTATAATAATAGTGTCTTGTGTGGGGGAGGTGAAAAGAGGGCTAGGAGGGGGGGTGTTTTTTTCTCTCCTTAAATTCAAGAAAAGACCCTCTATACTCGTATTATCCCGTAATCAAAACTCCTCTACCTTTCCTCTGTCGTTGCATTCTCAAAGGGGGGGCGAGGGCTAATTTTTTTTCCTAATCAAAATCATTTGACCTCCTCTATACAAAGGGGCTCTACCAACATATTTAGGGCCCCAGCGAACTCATCTGCTAGTGGCGCACCTGCTGATCAACGGACGAGGCTCGTTAATTTACGGTACCTATGAAGTGGCTTCGGTCCCTACGTGGGTACCGGGTGTTGGTCCGGGGGGGTGCCACCGTGCAACTGTGCTAAAGCCCCACAAGTAACCCAGCCCAGGCTGGTTGCGTAAGGGGTTCAACAGCTGCACCGCCGGGCCCGGGGCCATGTATGGTGCAGCAGGCATGGAACCAGTGGGGGCAAAGCGGAGTCTAGTGTGGGTGGTGTGGGTCGATTCGCTGGCCAGGGAGACCCTTAGCAACGGCGTTGCCGCGGCCGCCCGCAACACAGTCATGGGGCCTGCCTGGGACCAACCACACCAGGAGGCTGCCCCACATGTTCTCGCGCATAATCCTGATGTGGGATCGCCGCTCCGGGTGGTAACCGGTGTGGGATAGCGGCGGCCTTGCACCAGGGGGGTTTGGTAGCCCTTCCGTCCGGCGGGTCGGCTCCAACCTAACCACACGGTTCCAGACGAAGTTAGCCCCTGCGCTTTGTCACTTATTACTGCTGCACCAAATGTCGCCCTGTCTTCACGCTTCTTCTTCAAATTTATAATGGCAGTGTAACAGAAATAAGTAAACGTTCCACAGCGGCCCCAGGAAACCCCACAGCTTCACTTTTCGAGGTGGAGTTCACCAACATCCGTGGACTCCATGCGAACCTCGATGCCGTCCACCATACCTTGAGACGGCTCGGCCCGCTGTCACGTTTCTCACGGAGACACAAATACGCCGCCCTGACAACACGCCTTACCTTGCCTTGTGTTGCCCCGGTTATGTATATATGTATCGAGGAACAATACCGGGGCGCCGCAGGGGTCCGTGCTGTCACCAACTCTTCCTTCTGCAAATCAATGATATGCTATCCCTTGGGAACATTCATTGTTATGCAGATGACAGCACATTGCAGGCGTGTGCATTTACAGCGAAGAAATCCCCTTTCCTTCCCCTACCCTCTCTTCAGAATGCATTATTACCAATGAAGGGCAACCTTGAGATCCTTGACATAGACGTTCGTCAAGAGCTCAATAATAAAAACTACATCGAAAGTTGTATAGGGCTAGCTTCGTGGAAACTAGGAATACTGAATAAGGTAAAGCGATTCTTTACACTGCATCAGAGGTGTCTGCTGTACAAGACGCAGATTGGACCCTGCGTCGAATACTGCTCTCACTTCCGGGACGGCTCCGCGAAGTATTTGCTGGACGCTCTCGACGCTATGCAGCGTCGAGCTATCCGTATTATAGATTGTCCGGAGGTAACGGGAAGCTTTGAGCCGCTAGTTCAGCGCCGAACAATAGCTTCCTTGGCCGCATTCTACCGTATTTACCACGGCGAGCATTCTGAAGAGCTCTTCAATCTGATCCCATCTTCCTTCCGATCCCGAACAACGCGTGCCGGGCAGAGATGCCACTCCCACACAGTAGGTACATGTTCGCGAGAACCGAACGTTTTAAACGTTCGTTTCTGTGCCGAACGATACTGGCCTGGAACGCCCTGCCTGTGCACGTGTTTCCTCCCACATATAATACTGGGTTCAGTAGGTCGTCAAGTTGAGGGCCACTCTCTATAGTATAGTGTGCTGTGAGTGACCCACAATCGCTTGACGTCGTCACGACTTACTACCAGGCGGGTGGCGTCAAATTGGCGAACCCAATACAAAAAAATAAAATAAAAAACTACCTCTATAAAATTATTACTCATTTTGACTCTACTCGGGAGCCCCCCTTGGGGGACTGGAGGGCAAATCTCAAAAACTTGGAATTTTCCCTAGGTCCCCGAACCCCCTTTACATTTCTGCAAAAAAAAACATAGGTACCTTCCCCTCCACCATCAAGGAGAACAATAAAATTGTGTCAGTGAGTGAGTCAGTAATCCAGCTTTATAAAATATAACAGCTTTTTTTAACAAAAATAATGATAAATACATTCTACATAATCACTTGTTGTATTTAAAAAGAAGCCTAATCATCACAAAATAATAACTAATATTACCAAAGTATCAAAATCTCACGCCACGCTATATTCGTCTGTAGACGGCGTCGAATTTTGGCGCGCAGAGCGACACGTCCTCTCCCTGTAAGCGCTTGGCGCGGACTGTTTACTTGAGGCATGCGTCGAGTATTATAAAGCGAAATTTAGGTGTTTTTAAAAGATTATTTACAGCCTATTTTTTATTATTTAGCTTTCTTTTTTTTTGGAAATGGATTGATTTTGAACCAAGGTTTATTTATGTTGTTTTAATTTTATGAACGAGAGTTTTATGTAGCCGAAATAAGAACCAATTCATTGCCCATTTTCTCTAAAATTTGACTAACTTAAATATTTGTTTACTCAATTTTTTTTTATGAAAGTGATAAAAAGTAATCCATACATTTGATAGATGACTTTTACAAGAATACACTGTATTTTTGTAATACTTTTTAGACGTCAAAACGATTAGTGAATTTGTGATATTCTAGACCTCTTCCAGCAAAAGATACGAAAAACTACCGATTGTTTTAGGTCGATTAATCAAAATTTAATGACAAAAATAAGAAAGTAGCTCACTTATTAGATCATTATTGAAATGATATTTCATGTTGTGCATTAAAACTTATAAAAATACAGTATTTTCAGTGTAAAAACACGTCTGTAAAATCAGCGAAAACGGTAAAATTTAATAGGACTCTTAAAATGCTCTTTATCGTATTTGCCAGTAACAGTTATTTTATGTTTAAGAATCATTACCTTTACAAAAATTTGTTTGACAAATTATATATCTTCCTCAGAACCACTCTATGCATTGGTGAAAACCGCATCAAAATCCGTTGCGTAGTTTTAAAGATCTATGCTTACATAGGGAGGGGCGGACAGACTTTGTTTTATACCTACTATGTTATGATTTTATGAAATCCAAATAAAAATTTGTCTAATCTAATCTAAAATAATCCTTCCGAAAAACAGGCGGGAACGTATAACATTTTACTTCTATTTGACATGGTTTATCGATATATCGATAATCGTGACGTCATAAGGTGTTCAAGCCCTATCGTAAAAAGAGTTTCTTCTATTTTACGTTATTTAAGATTAATTCTTCATTGTGAATAGAAAATATTACTGCACAATGCAAGGGTAGTCAATGTTATATAATTAGAACTTTTTACTTATTTCATAAATACAAGACATAAACAAATTACTGTTATTTAAGAATTGCTGGAAAATTTTGTATTTACCTGTGAAACGTGTAATTATTTGGATTGTCGGCTCTGGTCACATTACAATTACTTATACAACAAGACACCATGGCTCTTAAATACACTTTTATTGAAAACAACACAAGGATTCGCTTATACAATGTTCGAATGATGATGACTTCTCCGGACTTGTCTTTCCCACGCTCTGTAGGTCTATTAAGGGAGCGAAGCGAGCGCCATCCCAAGTCTCTGGTGAGAACACTCACTTCACCTTCACACCGAGCAAGCGCGCAACTCACACCGCAATGTTAGAACAAGTCTCATACAGAAAGACGGAGTCGTCATTTATTTAATTTAAATTTTTGATTACTGTTTGATATACTCGTATTTTTTGAATATATCTTATTTTGTTTCAAGTTTTCCCCATAATGCAATAAGACAAGAAAAATGGAGGCGTATTATAGCACGTGAAATAGAAGATGAAATGTTTAAACCTAATAATTCTACTGTTGTTTGTTCAAAGCCTTTTAAAAAGGACGTTATTTATGTCACTAAAGAAGGATTAAATAAATGAAAAATAACAGCCGTGCCAAATATTTTACAGGTAAAGGAGATATTATATCGATAATGCTTAAATACTCGTACTTTGTATTCTTAATACCAAATGAGTGACCAAATTAAATAGACTTCATAATACCACCTAGTATTTTCAAATATTTCATAAGTATCGTAGGTGTGGTATGTGTACCCATTTTATTTGATTGATTGTTTGTTTTAGGTTAAAGGTTGTGTTTTATTTCGTACTAGCGTTTTTGTAATCTTTTATCTATATAGTTTATTTTATACGTTTATTAAGATTTAGTTTTAGTTTGTAGTTTATATTTAAGCTTCTCGAAATTGTTTTTTTCCTATTTGTAAATATTGTAATTCTTATTGTAAATAAATAGCTCTCAGTTCTTATGTGTATGTGTATTTAATGTCTGTTATTTTATTTTGGGGAATTATAAAACGATCGAATAAAAAAAAATTTAGCGACTGATGATGACATACTATTTTAATAACTTGAACGGAAAATTTGAGTAAGCGAAAAATTAAATAAACTAACGACGAATATTGATTAATAAAAAATCCAAAAAGAGCTTACAAAAAGTGGGTTGTGATTAATCAATTTCAGATATTAATATTCTATCCGTGCGACCACATTACTAAGTGAGCGACTAGAAATACAGAGAGGACATCCTCAATATTAAGATAGATTCGTTTTTTTTTTCAAATGAGGTTTACATAATGGGTAGGTTAGGTTAGATTAAAACTGTGACCTCCTACGACGATCAGACGATCCAGAAACGACTTGCAATAAAAAAAAACATTTGCCAAATATTAAAAAAAAGGTAAGCCGTACCGTTGACACTCAAACAAATATTAGGTCGCTCAAATATTATGAAGTTTCTCATTTTGTATTGTAAGTAGCTCAAATTAATGTTTGTAAGTTGCTGTTCTGTTGATTTCTCGTCACTCGCAGTCAGTCGCTCACTTAGTAATACTATAACGTAAATTAATTATTTTTGACGCTTAAAACTTTATTTTACAGTCTTTTATTTTTCTTTTCTGTTGCTTGATAGTATTACTTTATTAGTAAATTTATTAGTTTAATTTATTTCTTTATCTTTTTCTATTATTTAATATTATATTCACAAAATCATGTTATATGTAATATATTTGTACGTATATCCTGTTTCTATTTAAGAATACGCGGTTACACTTTTCTCTTCTCTCTTCAGTATTATCTATCTAAGAACACCTTTGTACATATTGTTATTTATAAGTTTAGTTGTCATGATATGTGTTTCGTAAATTTGTACAACAAAGAATAAAATAAATACAATTTTAAATTGTCTTAATGTCTGTATCAATAAATTGATTTGGAAGAAGAAGAAAACTATCATTTGCGTTAACGCCATTTAGCTTCAAACTAAACCGAGTTCGTACTATAATTGAGATTATTCTGATAATATAGTTTAACCAGTCATCAATAAAAATAACCCGTCGGCTTCTGAGAATAAATATTTCAAGTTATTTTTTTTTATTTAAACATTTATTGATTTCGAAAAATTCTGCTGATGCTGGAGCTGGACGGTCGTAAGAAGTTGGTGTTTTAATACAAGCCAGGTGTGCACGTAAAACAGTCGAGGGGATAAACATTACTAATAAATTAAATAATTCTTAGAGTTATTTAACTGTGACAATAGATAACAATTTAAAAAATTCTAAGTGGATCCCTAGATATATTTACGTGAGTCTATTTAAATCAACAGACGCATTCTTATTACATAATTATTATTTATTCTACCAAACGTTTTCTACCCCTGACGTGGAAGAGTGTTTTTTTAATATATATAAAACTGTCATTTATCCTTGCAATTTTTTCTTATTGCTCGTCCACTTTTATGAATGTACACAAAAAATACACGAAATTGAAAATTTAACGCAATTTTTAGTGTTTCGAAACCAAAGGGTAAAACGGGAATCCCGTTAGTCCTTCCGTCCGTCTGTCTTGCGCTGTATCTCATGAACCGTGATACTAAGAAAGTTGAAATTTTCACAGATGATGTATTTCTGTTGCCTCAATAACAACAAATACTAAAAAAAACGGAATATAAAAAATAAATAAATATTAAAGGGGGCTCCCATACAATAAACGTGATTTTTTTCCCGTTTTGGCCCACTTTGTGCGCGAGTCTGACTTGCACTTGGTCAATTTTTTTCTAGATCTAAAAGTACTGCAGCTAAAAATGTGTCGGCAAAAAAGAGTCTATGTGTGTGTATTGTACAGAAAAATAGTAAAAATAGTCACAGTTAAATAGTTATAACTAAAAATAGTTTTTAGCACTTACATCGAGATCGTTCCTGGCATGGTTCAGCTTCTCAAGGTGCAGCCTCAGTGCGTCCACAGTTGTCACTGGCTCGTCCTGGATGTCATTCTTGTCCAATATCGTCTTAATTTTGTCCACGAGTTGACAGAAATCTTTCCAAATCTCCAAATCTTGTTCTAACTGAGCTTGACGAGACTTTGCGGAGTTCAAAGTATTCTTCAAAAGTTGATTGTGTTTCTGATGATCTTTAGAAAGTTCCTCTTGTTCTGAGGCTGCTAGAGATGGCCAAATCTTATCCACAATTTCCTGCATTCTCTTACTAACAAGGTCTTTCATCGAATGTTCAGATGTATTGAAGAATGATTTGTGTTCTTCTAAATCAGCCTCGATATTTTCAAAATCTGTTCCATTTTTGCTCATATCCAAACGGATGGTGGCCTCATTGACCCAAATTGTTAATTTTTCTACTAGTTGTAGGTATTGTTGTCGGTATTTCTTGTTATCTTGCAAGTATTTTTCTCTGTTAGCGAGTTCGGCAGGTAAAGATGTCTTTAGAGAGTTTGCTTCTGATACCATTTCTAATAAAGTACTCGGTGCACCATCATCATTCTTAATTACGTCAGTGATTTTAGTAAGCTTATCCAAATACGCTTGGATATTCTTGACAAGTGTTGCATGTTCTGTTAACTTCTTGTCAACGCTGGCAATATCTCTGTTAAGAAGTGGTCGGGAATGTACTGCAGCTTCATTGTCATGAAGCCATTGGAGAATTTCAGAAAGATCTGAGCCAATCTTTTTATGTTCTGCGGCAGCTCGTTCGTGTTCCTGCCGTTTGGACTCTACAGTTCTCCTAAGAGTCAAAAGTTGTTGTTTTAATGACTGTAACAGTTCAGTAATATTGTTTCTATCAATTACTGTGCCTTCAGCTGCAATCTGTTGACCCTTATCCGTGGCAGTAGCAAGTAATGCTTCACATCCTTGTATCTTAACAATTATATCGTCATAACGTTTTATCTTTTCTTGTAAAGGCTCATTAGATCGCTCGATTTCATTTGTAATATCAGTATATTTAGTTATGAATTCTTCTATTTCCTTTACAAGAGCGAAGAATTGCTCTCGCAGGAGGAGTAGCGATTTAAGTTTAGATATCTGATCTTCAATAGTACTCATTAGATCATCTTGTTGCGTTAAGATATCTTGTAAATCGTGTAAGTTTCCACCTTGTAATTCATTTAGCATAGATTTGTTATTTTTGAGATCGGCTAATATTGATTCATAAGCTTGTATTATAGGTTGTACATCTTCTACTCTAATTCCTATAGGTTTGTTAAGGGCTTTTAGTTTGTTTTGTATCTCGTTCAAAAATTCGAGTGCAGCAGCAATCTTGGCCGCAGCATCCTTATATTCTTTAATATGTTTCTGTAAAATGGTCTTTTTATCGTTTATCATAGCATTGATTCTGGCAAATCTATCAGATAGCACATTCACTTGTTCTTTAAGCTGTAATTTGTTGGAATCAGACAACGTTTCCATGATATCTTTAGATGTATCCTTAATTTTTCGAATGTTCTTGTCTATATCGTCAGCTTCTTTGCTTAACTTTTCAAATTTGGCTAGTTGTTCCTCTAACACTTGAAGACTAGTAGTACGAAGTTCAGGAGTGGCAGCAACTTCAGCTTCGTTTAACCAGCTCTGACATTTGGCCACTTCAGACTCGAACTCATTGCGACCTTGTAGCAATTTGTTCAATGCTCCAAGTTTTCCATCAATATCAACTTTAGCTACAGAGTAAGATTTATTCAATTCTTCAAGTATGGCTTGTAACTTAGCCTTTTCATCTGGAGAACAATCTTTGGATACCGCATTACCTTGTCGTATTACTTCTGCAAGTGTATCATTATGGAAACTGGACAAATCAGTTTGGTGTTTCTTGTGAATAGAAATGTCTTTCTCAACTTTAGCTGCCTCCAGTGGTACTGGACCCACAAGCTTCTTAATTTCAGCCAATTTAGCTTTGAGCCAGTTCTTTGCTTTTTCAATGTCATTCTCTAACTTCTTCCTGTCTTCGATACAAGTGCCTAACCTTTCAATTTCTTGTTTTATCAGAGAAGCTAGTTGTTTTTGTTTTGCAGATAGTTCTGATAACTCTGATTCTAATTGCATTTGTTCAGTAGGCTCTAGTTCAGCTTGAATATTGCTTACTTTCTTTTCCAAAGAATCGATGACTGTCTTTTTGCCATCTGTGTCTTTCAGGAGATTTGCTATTTTCTTCTGACGTTCTTTTACAGACTTGCTTTCATATCCTAGTGGTTCTGGATGAAGAATGTTATCAATTTCTTTCTGCATCCATTCATTTTGTGCACTTACTTCACTCTTGGTTCCGTCGATTGCTTTGTATGTTATTTCTAGCAATTGTAATTTACGCTGTATACGTTTAGCAATATCATTATATCGTCTCTCCACTGATTTCATCTGTAACAATTATTATAAAATACACGTCAAAAATTGACACAGCAACCGAAATGGGACTAAATAGTTGTCGGAATGAAACCAAATTGAAATAGGACCACGTGGGAAGTAGTAGCTTCCAATTAAAAGTTTTCAAAATCGTTTCTTACAGTCCGTAGATATGAGGATGGTAACAAACATTAAAAAAAC
The DNA here is from genome assembly GCA_963556515.1 of Nudaria mundana. Classification (NCBI taxonomy): domain Eukaryota; kingdom Metazoa; phylum Arthropoda; class Insecta; order Lepidoptera; family Erebidae; genus Nudaria; species Nudaria mundana. The sequence continues at coordinate 2,016,425 of OY748293.1, forward strand.
ATACATTCGAATTGAGATCGTCCTCCTTTTTTGGAAATTGGTTGAAAATTTTATTGAATTAAAACAAGAATTAAATGATGAGAATCAAATACCAATTCCGTTCATAAACTAGTAACTTTAAAATATTAATTTACGAAATCATTTTACGTACTTGTTCCTCCACTTGTTGTGACTCTAAATTGCTAACGATATTAATAACCTTGGAACCTATGTCTTTGATATTCGCCACTCTATCTTTGCCCACTTGTCCAAATTCAGATGATAATTCTCGAAGAGCGTTTAGTTTTTGAGGACATGGTAGACCAGATCCTTTGTCGGCTACACACATTTTCTTGAGGACAGCATCAAACCAATCGTGAATCTCTTGGCATTTGTGACGGAAATCGTCAATTATTGCTTGGTTGCCCTTTTCTCTTTCGATAGCCTTCAGAATTACTTCTTCTAGCTTATTTAATTCTTCTTCCAGATTAATTTCATCTTCTAGCCCTAAAAGTTTAATAAGTAAAATGTTAATCGGTACTAACTACTGATACAAATTAAATTTTTAAAATATTATAGATACAATTATATCATCAAGTAAAAGAATACATGATAGAAGTATGTTTAATTAAAATTGAAGGCACATCTGAGTTCTAAGGGAGCATTTAAGTGTCTTTAAATCTGCTAAAACGCAGATAAGGGTTTGACAAAATATTACTATCTATATAAAGTTTTCCAAAAATGGGAATTGGCTTGCCACTTACCAACGTATCAGAACGACTGACGAAGGTGGGCGTGTTTAATGTTTCTTTAGAACTCTTCTAGTAGAAATACTCTTAAATCTGTTAAAATCAACACCAGTTACCTTCAGTTGGAATCTCTGTCAATAGTCTATTCCTCTTCTCACTCAACGAGACAAGAGCATCACTCATAGCTGCCATGTCTTGTTTAGCTGCATCAGGTCTCAACTTGGACGGGTTAGCAAGCCAGTCACGAGCAAGTGCGCTGTGTGCTGCTATCCATTCTTGGATCTCCAGAACTTGTTTCATAGCTTCTTCCATACCGTGAACGGCATCACCTAAGATCTCTAGATGAGTTTGTACCTATCGAAGAAAATATGTTTTATTGACAAACTTATAATTAGGTAAGTAGTAAAGTTCGGATTGTCAACAAACATTTGTGACTTCTAGAACTGATAACACCTAGTTTAGGCATCCCAGATGTTGATCTATTATGTACGTAGTATCGTTTCACAAATCAATACCTAGTATTATTCCATTTTATATGGAAAATAAATATTATGTAATTTTCCTTCACTGAAAATTCTGAAATGACGAAACGTCAATTGCAGTGTTTTAAGTGCTCTATTTTAACCATGAGGCCCTTACCTTCTGTTCTAAGGCAGGAATTTTCGATGCAAATTCTGGTGCTTCGATATTCTTTAGCATAAGGTCAATGCGCGGGCTTGTTATTGCAATCACATGTTTCTATAAACAGACCATGCATAAGAAACACATTAAAACGCCGTGCATGTTAGTTTTGGATTAATTTTATAGATATTTTATCATTGGCCAGTCTGTTTTAGCAAGGGTTTGAGAAAATATTGATGAAGACAATTTTGAATTCCCAATTTTCCTATTACGATTTTATCTCGTAATATTTTGCTTTTCAGTATTATAAAGCCAGCAAAATCGTGCAAAATTTAAGTCCTTGATTTAAAGATAGCCAATAAGGGTATCAATTCATAAAGTCTAGTTTTTATTTACTTATAAGTCTATATTAAATCAAAGTAAAGTAAAAAACTCGTTTGCTTTAAAAACTTAATTTGCGCAAGATATCAACTGCTATTTATTAAATAGAATAATTTATGAGAGTACAAAATTTATTAAATATTTTTCACACAATGGCTAATTCCTTGATTTTATGCTTCGTAAATATTTTCTTGTGAATTTGGTCTGAAGTGACGTGGCGGTTAACAGCAAAAGCGACGTTATTGCTAATCTGTACATTTGTGTGAACAAAAATGTGCTTTATAAAATGTGTGTCACTTAATAACAATTATCATAAACGGTGCCTCAGTACCATTGTCTACATCAAGATTATTCATTTGTTTTCATAAATATTACAAACCTTATGTATTTTCAGATGTCCATAGTACTTCTGATCCACTTTTTTGTTTATAGAATTTAATTGGCGTTGTATACGTCATAAACATGTGGTGCCAAAGTCTCAAGTGGGAAACAAAGTGTAATACGCAAATATTTGAACCGGCATTTTGGTGGGTGTTTTGTGTTTTATATCAGACATTCCTTTTCTCATAGTATAATTTCTGTGTAGTTAAGCATGTCGGTTGAATTTAACAGCGACTGTTACAACGACGTTGATTCGAATAGGTAGTCAATCGTCACACAAAAAGATCTTAAAAATTCTCTATAATCTAATAAAATTGCAAACCCACTCTAATTAATTAATTTTCTTAACCTTGTACTTTTAATAATACAGCCTGTATGAGTCAGCCTGTAACCACGGCCCGACGTAACTCGGTCGAAACGTCAGGCCAAAACTGAAGGTAAATTACGCGTTTAAGTCCCGAAATCGTAAATAGTATAAGACTGTACTTCTTAAACTTGTACATGTAGGGCACGATTTCTTTTAAATATTACTGAATCATTAAACGCTGTTCAGACTACGCCCTACGCTATAATACTATAGCAGAATAGCATTATAGCAGAACACCATACATCGTATAGTTGCTGATTCATCTGATTCATAATATACTTTTTTAATGGCACGCAATTGCATTTAACCAATGACAAAGTTATATAAACTATGTAACATATTTATAATTCAGGATAGAATTGTTAGTCAGTAACGTATTCCATTACAATTATAAATAATACACTTTTTATTACATAGTCCCTATGGCCATTACCTACGCCATCACTCATGTAAAGTCTCTAATCTATTTGATTTTAGCAATAGTCTAGTCTAGTCAAACAGCAATAGTCCGAAACGCCCAGGACTTTAATTGGCTGTGCCATAGCGGCTGGCACGTAAGATTTTGTTGCCTTTCATCAACATTTCATCGCAATGCAACGGGTTTAATTTTTTTTTTTGCTGCTACTTTTTAAAATTTATACGGCCATTTTGGACATAACCCATTGTATGTGTGCCCAGTGATGGCAATAAGCTTGCCCCCTATTACGTGGGACTAAAAATACTGACAAACTGTGGGGATATAATGCACCTCTACCTACCCCTTCGGGATATAGGCGTGATGTGTGTGTGTGTGATTTTAGCAGAATAATCGGAATACAATGGAGTGTTATAATTATTTTTATTAGTATTAGAATTATCTTGACGAGACTTTAACCAGGTGCACAAAAGGTACATTGCCAACGATAAAGCATAATGTTACATTATTTGTACTAACTACATGCTATCTACACTTGTTATTCTATCGGGTTTAATTAAAAATACCTTACTTTAAAACATTACTACAGACGTTGGTTTTGTTCGTTTTGTTGACCTGGCGGACTTTCAAGCAGATTATGAACATAAACAATCAGTTACAAAAACATCAGTTAATCAGTAAGAATTGTTAAAATACATTGTTACATAAAGCTGGTTGACTCGGAAAACTACGTTCCACCATTTTAGGTGTTTCGAGATTTTTTTTCTAAATTCTGAATAGAATTTAAGTATGTACCTTCTCTCTTATCTTAAAAACATATTATTATTAACATTTTAAGGCACTATTTGAACACTATGAAATATATTCCATTTTGAAAAAATAATAAAAAAAATAAAAGAAATTCACAATCCATAACCACTAGCTTCATAAACAGTTAAGCAAAACCAATATTTAAGGACTTCCCCCTTTCCCCCTTATAACTTGGTAAGTATTTAAAATATCCACACTCACAAAAACATAAAATATACATCATTTTAAAATGAGGTTAGAACATCAGAAGCCAATATAGATGCTGAACCCTTCAATACCTGGTCGATGAGATCTTCCAATCTGGCTCTAACATGGAGCTCTCTTGGTGGGATTGGTAGTGGTGCGGAATCTGCTGGTGACGAAGGTCTGGAGACCGAAGCTGCTGCTGCTGAACAAGCTGCCACGGCGGCAGATAGACGACTCTTCTCTGTTTGAAGACGGTTGTGTAGACCCTAATAAATTAAATTATTAAGAATAATATCATAATGAGGTCTGTGATAGCAAGCCATCCATATTGTACTTAAATTACAGACATACATTATAATCGCCCCTTTATTCCCTAAGTAAGCTATAAACCTATATTTCGGCAGTAACTATGTGATCTCACCTAAGAGGGGCCCAGCTTACTGCTGCGACGTGAATTACTTTATATTGGACACAGCCCTATATGTCAGCCTAATCTGCAAGTTTAAGACGTAGTCTGCAAGCGTAATTAATTCAAGTCCACTTACCCTAGCTTTATCCAATAGCTCACGCCCATGTGATAGACCATCAACTGGCACATCCAGTTCGGTTATAGCCGGTTCCATTTCATCCAAGTTATTGAGAATGCTTTCAAGAGTATCTTCATACTCCTTAAACTTCGCAAGTCCTTCTCTCAATCTTCTTTCAATCTGTAGAGCAGTAGCCAACAAACTCTTATGGCTATCATTCACATTCTTTAATTGTTTGCCTACAGTGTCTCGAATTGTAGGTGTAGTCTTTTCATACCTTTCAATCTGAGCTTGACCTTTCCCTTCCAATTCATCAAGAGTTGCACGATATTTTTGAATGTCATCAAGAAGAACAGCATGTTGGGCTAACTGATCTTCAGTTTGTTCTCTATTAGCAATGTATAAAGAGTTGTGGGCCATTAGCTGGAATGAGATTTGAAGAAGCCACTTTTCAGTATCTTGCAAAGATTGATGATATTTGTTGTAGTCTTTGATTTCTGATTCCAATTCTGTTTTCTTAGCAGTGCATTTCGCTCGTAACGCCTGGCATTTTTTTTCCAAGTTGGCAACAGATTGTTTAGCAGCTGGTTGGTGAGCCCAGGAACTGAGTTCCGCAGCTTCATTTTTAAGTCTTTCTAATTCTGGTTTCTTGTTTTCGATGGACTCTTCAATGTGTTTATATTTTTCCAACAATGTTTTCATTTCTCCAAGTTCTCCTCCAGTAGGAGGAACTTTTATCAGGTTTTGTTCTGTGTCTTTAATCCATTGGTCCATTTTCTTCTTTGAATCTTCAAAGTCTTCCCATTTACCAATGGCGGCTTTGAGTTGAGCTGTTATCGAGTTAAGATCAATTTTCAGTTGGTCCCAGCTTTCTTGTAATAGCTTGACATCATTTCGCAGACCATCTTGTTCTTCAGGTGGTGTGTTTTTAAGTGCCTTTTTAAATGCCTCTTGTAAAATAATAAGTAAGTGATGTCCTTCAGTCATTCTATTACTAACAAGTTTGACTGTTTCAAGCTTATCTTTGGTTGTTTCAATATCACCGACCCCAATGGAATCTTGAATAGTACCATGAGCAGTCTCTAACCACTGCTGGAGATCTTCTTTGGCTTTGATGAATTCAGTGTGGTCTGAAAGATTTTTCTCACCGTTTGAAACCAGTCCTTGAATCTTAGTGAGTAAAGTGGTATATTCAGTTTGCAGGTTCACAGTCTTGTCACGGACCCAGGCACAAGCACTCTGTTCCATAAGATTCTCGCATCGATCATTTAACTCTTCCAAGACGTGTTTGTGACCTAAAGCTTCAGCTAGTAGTTCCTGTCAATAGATGTAAAAAAATAAAGTAGTAGGTAAGTAGTGTTTTCTTTTCGTGAAACACGGATGCATTTATAACATCATTCGTTACGTTGTGTGAGAATGTCCAAAAACTACTTATTTATATATTATTAATTATGACGATAACAACTTTGAAAATGACCTATAAAACTGATTATGAGAAGTAGCTAGGCTGTTATAGCGGCACTTCACTTGGCTTAGCGTATTTTTGTTTGTGTTCGTGGGAAAATCGTTTTGTTTGCCGAATATCAAACATACTTCAAACAAGCCATCCATACATGGGCTGTACAGGCAAACAAATACATATGCTAAATATCCAAATATTTGCTTGTTCATAAACGAACTGAACGCAGCAGAGATGGACGTACTAGTTGCGGCAACTTATTACGTTTACCTGAATGCGGCTTACCAACACCTGTTAATGTCTACAGAAACATAAAGTTAAAAATATATCTCCAATAATCGAAATACTTTTTCATTGGTCCACTCCATTTTGAATTTGCAAGGGCCGCCATAAAAAAATATACACACGTCTGAACGGGACAGCGACGCGAGCGCTTCTGAACAAACCAAGTGTGGACGGTCGGACGTTTATGTTTCCCTTATTTGATTCGTTTGATGTGTGCTCAACAACCGACAGGTGAATGTATACGCATATTTGCTGTTGCGGTATTTGACATATTGGTGCAAATAAAGCAAATATATTCAAATATACCGTCCACACTTTGACGTAGGTATTTAGACAAATAAAACTTATAGGCGAACACGATATACCAAGTGAGTTACTAGCTTTAGAGTAAATTAGCTTGGAGAAATTTTTGCGTTTGTAGTAGTGTATGGTCAGCAAATAAAAAAAAAACATTTTATTTTTAGTTTTTATATTTTTAAAGGTAATATACGTTTGTGGCTGGAGCACACCAAATGCGTACACGTCTACGCATACGCACTACGTACTAATACGGACGTGAAAATGTGTATGCCGGAGAACACCTAATTCATACACGTCTTCACTGAAGTGAAATTCGGCATTCACTGCATTGTAATCTATGGAACTGTATGAGGCAGACAAGCCAGTTCCAAACATTATAAGCAGTGAATGCCGAATTTCACTTCAGTGAAGACGTGTATGAATTAGGTGTTCTCCGGCCATAAATGTTTTATTCTAATAATTCATCAACCCCAGGCATATCACAATCATTCCCATCCTCGCTTTCATCAGATGAATTATTTAAATTAATTATGATTCGTTCTGATATTGTGTCTAAAGCTGCGTCTCTACCCTGATATTTGTTTTCCTCCTCAATAGCATGCAGACAAACTTTTCTCCATTCCTTTACAGTTATGGCGTTCATTTTTTTCTTCAGCTAATGACATTATAACCTTCATATTCATTGCGACATTCTTTTTTGCGACATATGTTTTCACTATCCCCCATATATTTTCTATAGGATTAAACTCCGGATGGTATGGTGGTAAACGCAGCACAGTATGACCGTGCTGTCGTAATATTTCGTCTATCTTGTACTCTACAAATCTCGCCTTGTTTTGCAGAATCAGTTCATATAATTGAGGCTTAAGCAACGTGGATGCTCAATGTTTCGAAATGTCAGCCAGTCAATCATTTGCTGTTTTCTAGAATTACTATTCGGTGCAGGATTTTGTATTGAGTTATGATATGGTGCGTTGTCAACAACAACAACACTATTTGGTTGTAAGTTGGGTATTAATTGAGTTTGAATCCACTTTGAATTTTTTTTTTTTTTTTTTTATATTTAGGTCGACAAATTGACGCCACTCGCCTGATGGTAAGCTGAGGCGACGTCTGGCAATTGAAGGCGACTCTCACAGTACACAGGAATACTATAGAGAGTGGCCCTCAACTTGACGACCCTGTAATGTGCCTCTTCACGCTTCGCTTAAAGAGCCCAGGGTTATATGTTGGAGGAAACACGTGCGCAGGCAGGGCGTTCCAAGCCACCATCGTTCGGCAGAGAAACGATCGTTTAAAACGCTCGGTTCTCGCGAAGACGGTTTCCACGGTATGAGGGTGACATCTCTGCCCGGAACGCGTTGTTCGGGATCGGAAGGGAGAGGGTGGGATCAGGTTGAAGAGCTCTTCAGAACACTCACCGTGGTAAATACGGTAGAACGCGGCCAAGGAAGCAATTGTTCGGCGCTGGGCTAGGGGCTCAAGGCTTCCCGTTACCTCCGGACAGTCTATAATGCGAACAGCGCGTCGCTGCATAACGTCGAGTGCGTCCAGCAAATACTTCGCGGAGCCGTCCCAGAGGTGAGAGCAGTATTCAACGCAGGGTCTAATCTGCGTTTTGTACAGCAGACACCTCTGGTGCGGTGTAAAGAATCGCTTTACCTTGTTCAGTATTCCTAGTTTCCGCGAAGCTAGCCCAATACATCTCTCAATGTATTTTGTGTTATTGAGCTCTCGACGAACGTCTATGCCAAGGATGTCTAGATTGTCCTTCATTGGTAATATTGCATTCTGAAGAGTGGGTAGGGGAAGGAAAGGGGATTTTTCGCTGTAAATGCACACGCCTGTGTTTTGTGGGCATTGAACTCGACCAAGTTCTCGGCACCCCATTGGGAGATACTGTCGAGGTTTCGGTCGAGATCACCCACGAGATGTCGTCTCTCCTCCCCACTAGTAGAATAGTTGTCATAGTTCATATTGTCGTGGTAATCTATACTTTTTTGGTTGGCTTTAAACATAAGCAATGCATTTGGTATAAAGCCATCCATACCACCGGCATGAACAATGATTAAGCGGTTGCCTTTCGATATATGTTGCTTCAAACCTGAAGTGCTTCCATCTGACCAAGATTTCGAGAGGGTATGTGATGTATGTATATATGTTTCGTCGGTGTAAACAATTGGTCGGCGTTGTTCACGATATTCAGCAATTTTCGTCAAATAATTAATTCGCAAGTATCTAATTTCGCGTTTTTCCATAAGAAGTATCCGGTTATCTTCTGTTTGCTTCCAATTAAAACCTAATGACATGACGTGTTTTCGTAACGTGCTGACACAACCTTTATAATCGATATCTTCTTTCAATTTTGCGTGCAAAGTTTTCAAAGTGGGAACTTCTTTATTTGTGATGTGGAAGTCATGAATTGTTCTTCTGATAACTTGCTGATCAAAGTTATCGATTACTATTGTAGGTTTACGATTCGGTTTCTTTTTAGGAGATTTAAATGTTACTTCCTGATCTGAAGGACGACAGTTGCTTTCTGATACTACCTTTCTGACGGATGCTATTGAAATTCCTGTTGATTTAGCAACTAATTGAGTGGGGGTCATAATACTGCTCGGGTTGTTATTAGACTCATTTTCGAAATATTTGTACAAACAGTACAAAACTTCTTTAGTTTGAGAAGTCAAAGGCTTGCCTCGACCATGTTTTAACACTGGAGCCATTTTGAATTAACAATATAAAGTTACAACACTTACACACAAATTAAACACTTCAACAAATATTATAACAATAATAACAAACAATAACAACAATCAACAAATACAAAATTTAACAATTAAACTACGTAATAATTATAATTTTTGAATGAAATGTGTGCTTTATGTTCTAACGGTACCAAGCGACTGACTGCACGTGGCACCTGCGGACAGCGTAAACTGGTTTATTCTGGTTTTGTGCGTGTTTCCACTTTCCACTATCAAGTGACGATTTATTTATTTGTTTTGTTTCGTAATTATTATGGTCAAAACTTTTTACCTATAGCTAAACTACTATCATCTAAAGAACGACACGATATTTTATTGTTTAACGGTAGTCGCCTTGTCGTTTGCTCAAGGACGTGAAATTGAATGATTTTTTTTTTATTTTTATAAAGTCAAAACCTTTTTCTTTAAAATAAAAACTTGTTTTTATTGAAAACAAAAATCAGAATGTTGCTAGGGATAAGTATAAAATTAAATAGTAATGTTATGATATCGAAACATTTTTGTATAGGCCAGAACGATATAGTGGAAACGCGCTCTAAGATCTGAGTAATATACACACCACTACATATGCAAAAATTTCTCGAGACTAATTTCACTGTACCGCATTACACTAAGATAACTAAAAAAAAAACATTAAAATAGTAATTTTACTTACGCGACATTTCTCCAAGTACTCTGGTGTAATTTTATCAACCTTTTGGACATTCTGCAGCTTACTATCGAACTCTTTCACCCACTTACTCATCTTCTCTGATGTCTCCAAGTAATCTGCCCAAGCTGATAGGCATTTCTCTAACATCTTCTTGGTATCTTTGCAAATTTGTTGCAAATTTTCCCATTCAATCTTCAACTGTTTGATTTCTTGATTAATATTATCTTTACCTTCATTGCCCGTAGTTTCAAGTACAGCTTCGCATAAAGTAATAGCCTTTTCAAGTAAAGCTTCTCCTTTAGGTAAGGACTCTATGATTTTACTAACTTTTTTAAGTTTCTTTTGTACAGAATCTTTTTCACCATGTGAATCAGAACACTGTTGGATTTCAATCTTGCAGTTGCGAATCCAGTCATAGAAGTTATCGTAAGACTCTTTAAATTGAATATGAGAGTTCACGTAATCCTCCAGTTTCTAAAAAAATAACGTAAAATTGAAATATAACCACATGGTGAACTTCGAATCGGTTTGACCGATTTTTGTGACTTTTTCGGTATATTTTATAGATCTGAGAATAGGTCTTAGGTATACTATTTGTATATCCTCCCCTAGTGATTGATTATGATATTACACCATTTTATTTTAGGACATTACAATTATTTGATTTGGCATTAAAAATTTCAATATTCTACCATCAACCTCCATCCTACAATACTATTGTTTTAATTTGAAATATAAATATGTAATTCATAATAAATATCATATATTTTTGAATTTCAAAGCTATGAGTTTTCTTAAGCTAGTCTTAAAATATTAAGATAGAAATTAACTAACAAAATTCACCATTCAAATTAAGGTACCGTAGTTTGGCAGAGTTCCGGTAGATGAAGCCAACGATGACCGTAATACGCGATCTAGAAATTATGATGGGAAGCAAAAATTTTGTCGTTGCTATTGGTCATGGTAGCTCAGTAGTCTGGGCATTCCCCCTATAATGAAAGGCCGTGGGTTCGAGTCTTTCCGATGACATCAGTTTTTGTGATCTGTTTATAATTTCTATCGTAATATAAATATCATAGTGTGGCATTTAGGTAATATTGTACTACTGTAGTGTGGCATAATCATTAATAGATGATTTAATACTCACAGCTATCATCTCACTGACAGTTTGCCTGATGTCGTCATAACGTTTCAAAGTATCCTCAATTTCTTTAGATTTCAAAGAAGAATCTTCTTGCAATTTCTCATTTAACTTTTTAACAAGATCGCTGTGTGAATCTATGTCTCTATTAAATGTCTTGAATTTCTCAAGTTTCGCCTTTTTCTCTGACAAGTCATTGAGCAATGAATCGTCTGATTGGATCTTCTGATCTATATCATCTAACCATTCTACTAGGAGCTTGTGGATCTGAAAAAATCGGTTGTCTGTAAAGTCGGTTTACTGACGATAGTTGAACGTGACAACGTCATAACTGCCGAACGCGGAGGCCGAATGTGCCTCTTTGTCGCTCGTTCCGCGCTCTCGCATTGCACTTCAAGCCTTAAATGGAACGCCTCAGAGCGAGGTAAGCCCGCATGACGTCATGTTTTTTCGTGCGTGCAGCCGGCTCCATCGAATTATAAGACGTTGTCACGTCAAAAAATAAGGTATGGTAATTTAAAAGTTTAGCTTATTTCATGTCTTAAAATATCATTTGTTTAGTATGTAGGTACGTACGATTCCAAATGTGTAGGTATATAAAGTACACTTTACAATAATAATTACCTTAGCTATATCATCAAATTGGGACGCTCTAATTGTCAACTTGTTCCTAACATCTTGCAGATCTGCTATGAGTTTATCAAACTCTTGCTTCAGACTATCTGTATCCTCCTGAATCTTAACAGCTCCAGCCTGTTCTGTATTCATTATCACTTTTTCTTTCAGTTCAAGAAGATATCTCAATTTATTCTGCCCTTGTTCTAAAGATTGACGCAATAGTTTCACTGTATTCAGTTTGCTATTTACTTCAGCCAGATTGTTAGGTATTTCCGCGCATTGGTTGAGTTTCTCACGAGTTCGGTCCAGCCAATCTTGACATTCTCCGTAAAGAGCATTGTGTTGTTGGTGTTCCTAAAATTATTAAAATAAGCAAAAGTCTTCAAAACTTTAAAGATTATAAAATTCTCAACTTTATGATATGAAAATGTTGCGCCGAGGTTTGTTTAATATTTGACAAAAACCAGATATAAATATTCTTGGCGGGTATTATGTAGGAATGAGTCGTGCAGCATGACGCACCTTGTATATGTAGAGTTGTGCATGAAACCACACGTACGGTTAATTTCGCCACTATATGCCACAGTTTTTAGATCTCAATCAAAATTTGTTATTTAACATAATTAGGAAAGAAGCAAAATGTCTTGAAGTGCTAATAATTGGAACTAATATGTAGAATCTTACCTGATAATGAAGCTCAAGTCTCTTCATAACTTCCTTGGCTAGAGACAACAGTGCGTTGTACTTTGTCGTCAGCTGGGTTATACCATTTGAAATCCTGGTATCTGCACATGTTTCGAGTAATGTCTGTGCACGCACGTTGAGTTTATCTAAGTCAGCTTGCCAGTCAAACAACATTTGCAAGTGTCCCTGTTTAAAAGTGGCAGAAAAAAGAAAAAAATTTAAAACAAGAAATTATGATTGTCAGTGGACCATTTATAAGAATAATTTGTTTATTTTTTTTATTTTTTATTAGACAGTTTATGCCTTATGGCATAAATACGTGTATATTACGGCAAATATATTTACCTGAAATTCTTCAAGGACGACTTTCTTTTGTTCCAAGTTATTTTGTAATTTATTGAACGACTGTACTAGGTTTTCAGTCTTTGACAACCAATCTAAGGCTTCTTTGTATTGCTCTTCATATTCGGTCCACTTAACAATTCCTCCTTCTATTAATGTTTTAGTGTTGTTTAGTTGTTCACTGTAAAATATTTAGAAATATAAACATACAAAAATATTTGGATTTTCAACTTTAAAGGAAATATTTTTACACTTACACGTAAGTATCATATTCCTCTTGCATAAGGGCTACTTCTTCTTCGATTTCTTCCCTATCTTCATCATCAGCCATGGCGCAAGAAATCTCACCTTGTTCAAGAGCTTTTTGTAGCTTAGCTTGCCCTTGAGGAAGTTCACTTTCCAATACTTTTAGCTGTGTAATCTTACTGCTTAGCGATTCCTTGTCTCCAGTTGCATCAGAGCACTTTCCTAATCTTTCCTTAGCTGCCCTAATCCATTGGACAAAATCTGAACCAGCATCAATAAATGCCTGATGTTGTTCTACTGTCAGCTTTTGCTTATCATACAATGTTTTTGCTTGTTTCGACAGTGTTTCATACTTGCTAGTGATTTCAGATGCTGGAGCTTGTTGCATAAGTTCTGAAGCCTTAGAAGTTACAGACTGTATCATGGGTTCAAACGAAACGATATCTTGAACGATATTGTTTGTTTGACGAAGTGTAGCTTTTCTTTCCCCAAGACTGAGGCCAGCCGTCAAACCGGCTAGACGGTCTTGCCCCTTCTTGGATTTGGCAACTTTTTGCTCACACACTTCTTGAAGTTTCGCTTCTCTATCGGATATCCATTGTTGTAGCTGTTCATAACTGGAACTGTAATCGGCCCATTGGAGTAATGCCGTCTCTATGTGTACTTTTGCTGTTGTCATTTTCTTAACAAGGCGATCCCAATCGTTTTGAAGCTCTTTAAGCTCAGTATTAATTTTATCCTTGCCATCAGATCGAGTATTTCTTAGAACTTTCTCTCCGCTATTGACTGTAGCATGAATTAAATTCTGTCCTTCTTCGCGACGTTTCAGTAAATCCTCAATCTGTTCAAGACGTTTCTGAAGTGCTTCTTTGCTACTATTAGTGCCAGTATCACTACCACTTCTAGTAATTTCCCAGGCATCATCAATCCATTTCTTTGTTGTTGCATAATTATGATCGTAAGTTTGATGTTGATCATAGTTTGTTTCAACTTTCTTAAGTACATCATTAGCCATATTCACCAAAACTTGATATCTGGAGTTGAGGTGCCGTAATTGGTTATTCACATACGTATCTAAGTGTGAAGATAATAAACCAGAGGCCGACGCATTAAAATTATCAATATCAGATTTGCCTTTTAGAAGTTGACCAACGATCTCTTTAACTTCATTAACTTGAGCTCCTTTTTCCTTAGCTGTACCAAGAAGAGCTAATTTGTGGTTTTTGATTAGAATTTCTTTTTGCTGCAACCAATCGGATAGTCTTTCATACTCATCTTTATATTCTCGCCATTGATTAACTGTTTCTTCTAACTTGCTTTTCTGCTGTTTAATTTCATTGAAAAGATTATCAAAGCTTTCTTTCAGAGCTTTCATTTCATTTTTAATGATAACCTGACCTTCTGGTGAAGTACTGGCAAGTACAACCTCACCAGTATGCTGAAGATGTTCAAGCAGTAATTCCCCTTGAGCTTGTTTATTGATCAATGCATCCAGAGGTGCAACTGAGTTCTCAATAGCCAGTTTATCACTTAATGGTTTGGATTTTAAGGATGGCACCTTTTCCCTTGCTCTACTGAGCCATTGTATTAACTCATCATGCGCTTCTTTATAAAGTCTATGATCTTTGTATTGCTCTTCACGATCGGCAAGCAACTTTTTGATCCTATCGTAAAGACTATCAAATTTATTTAAGGTATCCATAACTTTGGATGCGGCTTGATTTTGCTGGCCACTGGCAATCATTTCAGCAGCTTTGGCTTTTAAGGTATCTACCTCTAGCCTATCGCAGCGGGCTTTTTCTTCTACTTCCTTTAACTTTTCTAGTTGGGCTCTCTTATCCGACATGGATGATTCATACGGTGAAAGTTCAGTGAGCATACTCTCTAGGTAATTATTACTCTTCTCTATCAATTGTATTTGTTCTAGGAATCCAGCCCATTTTGTTACCGAATCATCTAATAAGTTTTTAGTTTCCATCATTCTAGATAAAAGCGCTGACCATTGTTCTTGAAGGGTTATTAAAGAGTTGTTGATAGCCTCATGACCAGCAGGAGCAGTGTTAGCCATTACATTTTGCGCTAGTTCAACGAGAGATTGCACTTTAATAAAGCCCTCATCTTTTGTGAGTAATAAGTTCTGAATGAGTACCAACTTGGTTTCTAGATCATCTTGAGTACAAGTACTTAAATCAGCGCAGAAATCCAGTTTATCCCTTAATTCCTCGATCCACTGAGAGCATTCTGTAACATTACTTGAAAACTCCTGGTGAGTTTTCACATATTGCTGCCATCTGTTGGTTAGATCCTTAACTTTTTGCGAAAGGGTTTGGTATTTTATAGATAAATCTGAGATTTGTGAACCACGTGGTCCAAGAACTCCTGTGTACAAGTTTTGAGCTTTTTCAGTAATGTTATCTATCTCAAGTTCCTTGGCACGCACTTCACCTTGCAATTCTTGGAATTTTTTAAACTGCTCTTGTTTTTCTACTAGCGTAGCTTTAAGGTCTACGGCATGAATTTGAGTATCAGTATTTCTAATCCATGCCAAACATTGATCTTTCATGTTCTCATACTCGTTCCATTGTTGGATCTTGTTTTCGAGGCCTTCAATGGTTTTGTTAATGAAGGAGATAAGGCCTTCCCACTCTTGATGAGAGGTATCAATCTGGTTTCTTATATTTGACTGCCCACTACTGATTGTTCCTGGAAGCACTTTCTCTCCCAGGGAGCGAATTTTGTCAATTCGATTTTTTTCTTCAGGAAGGCTCAGTTGCAATGTCTTTAATTTCTCACAATTGCTACCTAATGCAACACGTTCAAGATTTACATCACCCCATAGTTGAGCTGTATTGTGTGTGGCTTCAACCCACTCTTCCAGGTCCTTTACAGCTTTTGTATATTGAGTGTGATTATTAACAATAGCTTCATACTGTTCTACAAAAGATTTTGCTCTGGCTAAAATTAATTCATGTCTGTGTTTGATTTGATTAATATCTTTAGCAATAGCTTTATTTTCATCAGGTAGATTTAGAGCACGGGATTCTAATTCTGCTATATCTTGTTGATGAGCTAAAGCATCTTGTAAATAAGTTCTGTAAATATTCAGTTGATTACGTTTTTCATCCAAAGTAGCTTTTAATTCAAATTCCTTTGGTAGATTCTTCTCTGCTGCATTTAGCCACTGTTGGACAGATTTCAAGTTCTCCTCGAACGAAGACCATTTATTTAACTCTGAATCCAAATCTCTTTCAGCTTTTGTGATATTGTCATATAAGTTATCTATAGCTTGTTGAATTTCATGCAACTGTTGTTCGATAATTTCCTTCCCTTCAGGAGATGTAGATGGATACAATTTTTCCCCTAGTTCAAAAGTATTATTAACAAGAAGTGTAGCATTTCGTCTCTGACTCAACAAGTCATTAAGACTTTCTCGTTTCTTACTGATACCTTCAGGCGTATTTGACAAAGTTTGTTTGCAGTCATCAAATTTGTGTTGGGCTGCTTTCAACCAATCATTACATTGGTTATATTTCTCTTGGTAAGCACTATGATCGTTAACAGCTTGCTCACATTTTTTAACAAGTTCCTTTGCAGTGGACTGTACAGATTGGAATCGTGACGTCATCTGCTGCAAGTTCATTGTTACTCTTGTATCGTTACAATTCTCTATTAATTCACTGAATTCATCACTCAACTTGTCAACATCATTTTCTGTCTTCTTTAGGTTAGCCAGGATCGCCTGTAAATAAGATTTGTTTTTCAACGAACTACCAGAAATCAAGCAGTTAGATTGTGTTTAATCTATTCTACAACAACTACAATTAGTATAATAATAAATGATAGTGTACAACAGGTCAGAATTAGAAATACCAGTATCCAAAACCTCTAAATTAGTAGGTACATTAAATAAATTATATGTACTAGGTACACAAATATTATAATATTTTGAAGTATTTTTAACAAGTACAACAGTAACAATATAATGTTTGTATTTGTTAGATCTATAAAAATATTACGTCTGTGATATTAGGTAACTACTGAAAAATGTTAGATTATTCCCTACAGTGCTATAAACGAAAGTAACTTTTGCTTTTTATCAATTCTTACTTGGTCCAAAGCTTCACCCAAAACAATGACTTCACTCAAATCATTTTCATGTTTACCAATGGCTTTATCTAACTCCTGTTTCAAAATGTACAATTAAATAAATTTTGCATAAAATATTGGCTATGGGATCCTTCGGAATCTCCCGCTGCACCTACTGATTAACGAACGAGACCAACATACGAAAAGAATGAAGTAAATGCCAAATAGCCTATTCATTTTTTAACTAAATAGGGGATCATTGCCATTTGTTACACCCAAATGTCTGGTAAAACATATTTATATAAAAACACCCTTTCAATCCTTTCGGGTAGAAAGTACATAATTTAATTCTGTATGAATAATTAGTTTTTATAAAATATTTACATTTACACACACATGTATGAATAATCAATTTTTATTAAAGTTTTTAAAAAGCACTTACTTGATATTTGTTGAGCTGGTCAATTTTCTCTTCTAAAGTTGCTCTAGGTGTGTAAGTCTTTAAGCTCATTTCTGTATCCGCCAACCAGTGTTGAAGGCGATCATTGGCACTATCAAACTCGATCCATTGCTGTATCTTTTCCTCAATTCCACGTTTAACATCGTGAACTGTCGCTGTAAACTTTTCTAGATCAGCCCTAAGAAGACTGAGCTCCCTAGACATGCCGTCGTTACCTCTCGGAGAAAGTCTTGAACTATTTTTATCAATAAGGTCAGAAAGTATCTTAAGTTTATTATTTCCAGTTGGTATTGCGTCAAGTAACTCTTGAATCTTACTCAACTTGCTCTGCAAAGCAGCTTTGTTACCAGTAAAATCTGATAGTAAATGAAGACGGTCCCAAAGATGCTTCTGGTAGTCTTGCAGTGATTTTTGCTGCTCAGTAAACTGTTGATAGATTTCAAACGTAGCCTCATGTTTATCAATGATAGACATTAATCTGTTAGTAAGGGCATTGTACCTATCCCATACAGATTGTATAATTTTATTTGTCTCATCGCCTTCCTTTTTACCGGAATGTAAAGTAGAAGCAACACTTTTCGCTTTTTCAGTAACTGTTTCAATGACCCTCTTATGCGAGTTAATTTCCTGTAATAAGGTTTTATTTTTCAACAGTTTTGACTTAATTTCTTGCGCAGAGTTAAGTACTATTTTTTCTTCAGCCTCCACAATTTTTTCTTTATCATCCAACCAAGATAATGTCTGTTGTAGAACATCTTGATAACTTGACCACTGCAAAGCTTGGGATTCAAACTCTTTTTGCTGTTGCAGAATGTTGTCACTAAGCTTGTCCCACCTCTCTCTCAGCGCTCTTATTTCTGCTCGTATATTCTCTCTACCAGTTGCAGAGGTTTCAGGTAAAACTTTATCTCCAGCTACATTCAAGCTATTTATCTTGTGGTCACCATTTTCTCTCTCCATTAGAAAGACTTGAAGTTTATTACCTTTGCTTTCAATACTAAGTTTTTCTTCATTTGTTAACATCTGGGAGAGCTGTTCTTCGAGAGGTTTTAACCAGGTGTCAAATTCATTACGAAGTTGTACATACTTCTTGTGGTCTGTTACAAGTTCTGACCAATGATTAACAATCTCCTTAGATATAAGATGTAATTGTTGGTAGCGACTGCTTACTTGAGTCACGAGGGGTTTTAGACGCTCTACACCACTAAGTTGGATAAGGCTATGTGATTCGTCTACAAATGCATCAATTTCCTTTTCCTTTGCATTAATATTATTACGGAGGTCCACATATCTTTTTAATTGATTTTCTTTTTCATCAAGTGTGGAGCAAAGATTTTGATCCCGACATTTAGATTCCATATTTTTAAGCCATTCGGTTATTGATTCTATGGAGGAATCAAATTTGTTCCAAATTTCTAAGGAGTGCTTTAATTTTTCTTCTGAAGTTCCAACATTCTCAACTGTATTTCGTAGCTGGTCATGCAGATTGTCAACTTCTGCTTTGATGGCAGCATTGCCAATTTCTGATGTACTCTTACTAACACTTACGAATACTGCTCTAATTTCATCTAACTTTCCTGAGCCAATTTTTTCTATATCTTTTAAAGATACAGCAGATTGTAACTTTCTAATAATTTCAGGTTTTTCGCCCGTGGCATTTTCAATATCCAGAAGTTTCTCAGATTGCGAACCAAGCCATTCTTTGTATTGTGAAATTAGACGTACAAGTTCTTCATGTCGTTTCACACAATCCTCTAAATTGTCTTGGAGATTCTGAGACTTCGTGACAATATTTTGGAATAACTGTTTTATTGACTGTAGGTACACATTTAAAGACGCATCATGTGTCTGATCAACTAATTGTTGAGCTTTATCACAAACTGATTCCACTAATTGTTGATGTGTCATTATCTCCTGATGCATTATCTTGTGGTTCTGCAGTTGAGCTTTCTTCTCTTCTAAAGATGCTTTGAGTTCAGTATGCCGTTGCATTGCTCTTTCAACATCCTTTAGCCATTTCGTCAGCTGTTCTTGAGCAAGGCTGAAATCGGAAAATTGTAGAAGACACTGATCTAATTTATTAACAGTCTCTTGGAAACTATCTCCAAAACTATCCCATAGAGTCCTGATTTTACGAATTTTTTGACGGATAACTTCTCTGCCATCGGGGCTAGTATGCGTATACAATTTTTCACCAAGGCTTAAGAAATCTTCAAAGACTGGCGTCTTTTTATTTCTACTTTCATATAATTCTTTCGCTTTGTTTTGTTTTTCTTGTAAAACCGCATAATCACCAACTATTTCATTAAGGTCTTGTAATTCGCCAAGCATACCCATGAGCCAGCTTTCCATATTAGTATATTCATTTTCGAAAGTTTGATGTTCAGCTACGAAGACTTCATATTTGGATATAATTTCATTGACTAGATTATTAAGTGTATGGTATCTCGTTGCTAATTTTGATGTTTTATTGTTTATTTCAGATTCAGTTGCCGCACTTTGTTTGGTGTCAGTCAGTGCACTAAAATCTGTGCTCCTAGACACAAGTTCATTTTGGATTTCCTTAACTTTTTGCAAATGAGCTTCCTTAGCTTCTAATGTGCTTTTGAGACTTTGATCTCTTACTTGATTTTCTTTTACTTTCAACCATTCTTCAAGTTCATCTAACGTCTTCTTGCTTTCAGTCCATTGTTTAAGAATTTCTTGTAGCTTTTTATCTTGCTCTTTGCATTGTACTACTATCTGATCCAGCGATGTTTTGAGTTGTTCAAACTCACTGATCAGAACTGGGTGTCCATTGGGGCTCGTAGTTTCTAATACCGTATCTAACTGCTGCTTGACGTTACCAAGATTGTCAAAAACATTTCGTGCTTTTGACGTAACTTTTTCAATAGCCGTTATTTTGGCATCAACGTCATCTTTTTGTGTTACGACAGAATAGTTAAGCATACTGTTCTCTGCAACAGTATGATTAACATGGTCCCGAACTTCTTCAAACATTTGGACATACTTTTCATGTTCTTTAACGTGATACTCGGTTGTCGAAATTCGTCTTTCGAGTTCTTTAGACAAATCCTTGTACCTGTTTATTGTTTTAGAAAGACTCTTTTCAGCATCTTCATCTGGCATTAACTTTATTTTCTCAGTTAACTGTGACAACATCGATTGGTGCAACGCCACTTCCTGGTATAAATTTTTATTTGTATGAAGTTGAGCCTTCTTTTCAGGTAATGTTGAACACAAGTTGAAGTCACCCAATTCTTTTTCTTTATCACTGACCCATTTTTGAACCTGGTTGAAAGTATCATCGAAAGACGATCGTTTGTTAATAGTAGTTTCGATGTCTTTGACTACGTTGTTGAGAGAATCTACAGAGTTTTCAAAAACATCTCTGAGACTTCTCAACTCATTTCTTATATGCTCACGTCCCTCAGGTGTGATACCACTGAACAAAGCTTCACCAGATTCAATAGCATAGTTTAAAAGTTTTTGGCCTACTTCTCTGTTTTCATTAAGTCCTTTTACCTGTTCTAAATCGGCTAGAGTGGGTTTAGCCTGTTTACTTAGGACAGCCAATTTCTGGATCTTACTGTTAGTCTCCTGCAACCAGTTTTTGAAATCTAATATTGATTTGTCGTATTTTCCTTTGTTGTTCCTTAATTCTTTAAGTCGATTGAGATGAATACCCATAAATTTAACAATAGTTTGATATCTAGTAACCAAATGGTTAATATATTGTGAAACACGTGAATCTGGATTTTGGGATAAAATTTTAGCTCCGATAGAATTCAATTTGTTCATTTCAGTATCGTAATTCTTAATTTCTTGATTAAGAAGTTCAATATCAGTGATCTTATTGTCAATTTCATCTAAGCTGAGCAAATTAGCAGTTTCTGTTCTAACTTGATTTTCTTTTTCTTTCAACCATTCCGATACACTGTCTAATAATACTTCGTACTCTTGCCAGGCATTCATGTTTTCCTTTAACCTATTTTTGATCTCTTGATAATTAGCAGTAAGTACTTCTAGATTTTTCTGCGCTTTTTCTGTTTGTTGAGCAGCTTCTTTTGCAGATGCAGGTTCTGCTACCACTTTCAATATATCACGAGCTTCTTGCAATTCTACCACCTTAGCTTTACAGTCTGCGATTCCGTTCTCCACATCAATCAGAGCAGCATTTTTCACTTCTAAATTATATTTATCACTAGTAACATCAGGAACGCACCATCTTGTTTTATCATCTAATATTTTCAAATTTCTATTGAAAATCGCTAATTTGTCAGTGAATAATTTTTGTAGGAATGTGAGCAGAGTAATTTCAGTTTTATTAGCGTGGACTAATACACTTTCAAATCTTTTTTGTAATGTACTGAGTTCTTTAGGTACCAAAGATTCATAAAAACCTGGATAGTTCTCATTCATTTCTGATACGCTTTCAGACAAATTGTCTATTTCATCACTTAAATTTTGGAGCTCGACTTTACAAAGCTGACACTTTTTAAGACGATCTAAAATTTTGGCATTATCACCAGTCATATCGTCGCACTTGATGATATCCTCGCGTATTTTACTGATATTATCAGAGAGACTTTTTATTTTGTCTTTAAGTTTGTTTTCCTTTGTGCCTAGCGAAGACACTGCACTTTCTAAGTTGTCAGCCAAAGATTGAAGAGCAGTAAACTCACTATCTAAATAGTCAATAGTTGAAGAAATTTGTCCCATTGGAATGTTCTTATTTAAGTTACTAATTTGTTCACATTTGGCTTTAATGCTATTTTTAAGGCCGGTATAAATAGGAAGTTCCTCTCTGTACTTATTAAGGTGACTCTGTCCGAA
Organism: Nudaria mundana; assembly: GCA_963556515.1. Taxonomy (NCBI): domain Eukaryota; kingdom Metazoa; phylum Arthropoda; class Insecta; order Lepidoptera; family Erebidae; genus Nudaria; species Nudaria mundana. Next base: position 2,038,718 of record OY748293.1, read on the forward strand.
TCTTATTTCTAAGTTATCGCACGCATTTGCAAGATTTTGTCCCGTTTCACTTAACCAAGTAAGAACTTGGTTCTTAGTATCGTCAATTTGTCTCCATACAATAAGTTGGGATTCAAGGTCCTGTATCCTCTTTATTACAGCATCATTCGTTTTCTCCCACTGTGTTTGAGATTTCAAAAATTCTTCTTCTAACGGACTTGTATCAAAACCACCTAATGTTGAAGTTTGTTTCAGTAGTGACTGCTTAATAACATCCATTTGATCTAGTAAACCTTTGGATTTCTTTAAAATCTCATATGACTTTTTCGCTTTATCCAAGCACTGTGCAGTTTGTGTATAATCGTTTGGAGCAGCCTTGCTTTCATTGTAAAGTTGCTCAGCTCTATTCATTTCTCTGTCAAAAGCTAAAGTGAAGTTTTTCAATTCTTGCAAAGTTGAAGATAGTAAAATGTATTTGTTTTTCGTATCACGTACTGTGTTCACAATTTGGTCCCAGTTGTTGTCAGCTGCCGACAAGGCATTCTGTATCGTTCCCATGTTAGGTTGATCTTCTCTCATTAAGTGAAGACCTTCTTCCCTTAACTCCTTTCTGATATTGTGTTTGCTTTTAAGTTCAGCATCTATTGTGTCCAAGTGCTCTGTCATGTCTTGTATTGTTGCTTCAGTAAGAGGTACAGGCTTTTGAGACATTTCATTGAGCATCCCTTGGACTTGATGTAAAACTTCAGATAGAGCGTTATGCTGTAGATTAAATTTATCCCACCGTGCACCGACTTTCTGAACCAAATCTCTTTTATTCGTAACTGAGTTCAGTAATGTTTCTGCCTTCATTTCAATTTCTTTTACAAGACTTGTTGGAGACATAATACGGCCAGTATGTTGGTCAGTAACTTTTACTTTAGAGGGTCCATCTAATAAAGCCACATTGCTTTTCCATTCTGGCACTTTTGTGATCACATTCATCAGTTCTTGTCTCAGAACTTCATAACTGTCTGGTGTTAGTTTAGGACCCTCAATCTGGTACTGGATGTGATTAAGTTGTTGCTTAGAATCTTCATACCAGTTCAGAAGATCAGACCACTTGTGCAAGATGCCTTTGTTTTGCTGTATATTGTTTTCTATAATTTGATAATGTTGGGCTATATTGGAGTACGTATCATTTAAAGAACGCGATTCTTCAGGATGAGAAGTAAGTGTCATGTTCTTGATTTCATTGTATATATCTGTGAATTCGGGTGCTTTAGCAGCATGTTCTTGTAATAATACGTGCATTGACTGGAGAGTTGGTTCAACTTTTTCAGTTCCGATTTGATCATAGCCTTCTGTTTTTCTTTTAAAGTCTGTAATCCAGTTGTCAAAGTTGTGTAATTTTGTCAAAAATTCTTGTCTAACAATTATCTTATCCGACAACTCGTTAACTCTAGACCTTACAGTCTCAGCCAAATCATTGGTACGTTGTTTAATATCGGAAACTTTTTGTTTTAGAATGTTTGCACCTTCAGGTTGAATATTATGACATATGTTGTCACACGTCTGAGATAAACTAATAATTTTTGCCTGTTGTTGAGATATCTCATTTCCAAATGACTTAAGTTTATTTAATTCTCTATCCAATTTTTCTACTTGTGGTGATTCTATTGTCACATTTTTACTGCTTATTAATTTTTCACCATTTTCAATCCAGGTTTCTAATTTTTCGGCCTCACGTTCAAAATTTTCCCAATTGGTTACAAGTTTCTCTAGTTTGTTATTCCATTGATCAGCTTGATCATGTACAACCGCCCACCTAGAGTGTATGGCATCAACTTCATCGGGAGCACTTGTCTTGCCTGATAGCTGATGACTAACACTAGATAAAATTTGTAAGTTCATAAGTTGTTTATCACAATCAGATATCAACGCTCTGGATTGTTGTTGTAACTGTTGTGCTTCTGGCAATGATGCGGGTTTAGGCATATTGCCCAGCTTAGCCTCGGCTTCCTCGACCCAAGGCTTAATTTCTGCAACTCCCATTTGATACTTTTGCCAACTCGCTAAATCGTGTTCTACAACTTTAGTTTGATGTTCAGTTGATCTTTGAAGATCAGCCATCATTTTTTCTAATAAGGCAACGTCACTTTTTATTCTATTAGCGTCTAGTACGCGGTGTTCAACTGCCAATTTAGTGCCCTGGTCAGCCACACCTCGAATGATATCTAATTTATCTGAAATGATTCTTTGCAAGGTTTGTGATTTTTCTACTCTTTCCTCAGGAGCGATATTATCTGTACGAATTTGTGAGATCAAAATAGGACTTTCTTGTTTTATCCATTGCCGTACATGTTCTAATTTATGTTCGATCTTCACCCACTCTTCATTGAACTTTTCTAAATGTTCTACTTTAGTTTGAACTTCGTCGTGAACTTTGTCCAATTTACGCTCAATAACTTCAAGGTCCTTTTCAATCACAGGTTTAGGTTTGTTATCTGTAAGAGTTTTCAGTTCTGTATACGCTTTTTGTAATTGTGGTAATCTTTCAGCTTGAGCTTTTTCGATGTCAGTCTTAACTATTTTTGTTTCATGGAGTTCACGGCCGATATTTGTAACTCCAATTTCCAGACCCGGGTGATGGACAAAGCCTTCAATTTTATCCAGATCTGATAGTAATTCTTCCTTTTGATACTCATAGTTTGACCACACCTTTTGTGTATCATGTAGCTTGTGGAGACGATCTGTTGAAGTTTCGTATGCGGAATTCCATCCTGTTTCGAGATTTCTGACATCTTCTCTAACAAAAGCAGGTGCGTTGGCATCCTTGATTAGTTCTTTTCCTTTTTGTATTATTGACATGACTGAAGGTCTATGGCGATCCAGTTTCTGCACGGCAGCCTGTTGTTCTAGAACTAGTTGTTCAACGTGTTGGAGTGACTGCGGCTCAGGTTTAACCATAGCCTGTTCTTTAGCACTCTCTAAGACACAAATAACTTCATGAACTTCTGTGCGGTACGTGTAACATCTCGTGTAAGTCTCAGTCTTTATCATAGTGATTTCAATGGTCGGAATCAGGTTTTTATATCTGGCGATTAAGTTTTCTAATTTGAACTGTTCTTCTTGAGCTTCAAGTTCTGAGCAGTGGTTTGTGAGCATATCTAAGGTTTGGACGAGCCACTTCATGTCTTCACGCTTCTTGTCTGCCTCGCGGCATATGTTCTGTAATTGACGAAAAGTTCAATATTAATTACCGTCATTAGTTTTTACTTTAAGTTAACTTTTCAAGTTTATGAACATTGTTATTATTAGTAATTGTAGTTACCTAAAGTATGCTTTAACATTTAACACTTTAAAATATCGTTTATTTTAGTTACCTATTATAATAATATTTACCATCAACTCCTTCAGCTATTTAATCCAATGTTTGCATTACAGATAAACATGCCAATTATTATATAAAAAAGAAAAAAAATTAACTACTTATTTCACACAAGCTGATTACTGCGAATCCGCAGTCTTGATTTAGTTTGAGCGTCCTCAATTTCGACGGGAACACATCATCGGGATTAAAAGTGGTCTATGCCACTCAGGGCTAATGTAGCTTATACATGGGGCACACTAAAAGTTTTGCACTTCTAGCTAATCGGAACTATTTGAATTTGGAATGTTATATTTTTTTAAACGTTTGGCGGGAAATCATTTGTCAATTGTTTTTTATCACACATCAAAGTTCTACGTATGCAACGAAAATGGAATTAAGTCGAAAAGATTTTAGAGCGATGATTTTTTATGATTTTAAAAGTTCTCACTCTCCGCAAGACTGTGCCTCTCGTCTTCAAAATGCTTTTGGGAGAAAAGCACCTTGTTTGAGCACCGTGAGGCGATGGTTTGCTGAATTTGAGAGAGGTCGAGTTTCTTTACATGACGAATTTCGTGAAGGGCGGCCTTCAACTGCCGTCAACGAATATAATGTGGCTACTGTTAAGCGGTTAATTGAAGAAAACCCGCGGATTACGTATGAGACAATTCGAGGACTATTGGGGATTGGTATGAGTCAAATCTAGAAAATTTTACGCGAAGAATTGAAAGTTTGGAAACTTTGTTGTCGTTGGATCCCTCATGAACTGACAGCGGAGCAGAAGCGGGCTCGCGTGGAATGGTGCTCACAGATGCTACTGAAGTACGACCACGGACATTCTAATGCTGTTTATGACATTGTCACAGGAGACAAAACGTGGATTTATTGTTTTGAACCCGAAACAATCAGCAATCTTGTGAATGGGTGTTTGAAAATGAGAACAAGCCAACAAAAGTGAGGAAGGCGAGAAACGTTGGTAAAAAAATGTTCGCGTTTTTTTCTCAGCTACGGGTCCCATCTGTACAATTCCACTTGAAGATCAAAAGAGTGTTAATGCCGAGTGGTATTCTACCATTTGTTTACCCAGGGTGTTAGAAAAAGTTCGCGAAAGACGACCCACAAGCCGCGTTCTCCTACATCATGACAACGCTTCTTCACACACGGCCAACAAAACACAGTCATTTTTAGCTTCCGAAAAAGTACAACTCGTCACCCATCCTGCGACCTAGCACCCTGTGGTTTCTGTATTGCCCCAAAATCAAAGATTTGCTGAGATGTTTCACTTTAACCAACTCCGAAGAGGCAGTGATAGCGTTCAATCAGCACGTAGAAAACATGCCCTCAGATCTGTGGTCCTCCAGTTTTAAAAAAATGGTTCGATCGCATGAAAAAATGTTTAAAATGTAAAGGAGAGTATTTTGAAAAGCAATAAACATAATATTTTGGTTTTAACATGTTGTTTTTTTAAGTTACGCAAAACTTATAGTGTGACCTACGTAAATAAATTATTGAAAGAATTTTCAAAATCGGGTTCAGTAGTTAACGGAGCATATTCAATGCAAACAAACAATCAAATCTTTCCTCTTTCTAATATAGAAGAAGATATATAAAATATATAGAGACTATCATCATACTCTCTCTCTCTCTCTCTCTCTTTCTCTCTCACTGTAGCTGGTTTAAAATGGCGGCTCTCTAGTAAAGTAGTGGTATTTCTCTAACCTGGAAGATCGTCTTTTCCCTCTCAAACGCCTCCGCTGAATCAACCTCTCTGACAATGCTATCCATAGTGTGGTCCACATGGTCCATCCAACTTTCCATTTCACGGAACTTGTGCCTATACGCGTCCCATTTCGCTGGGATCCTTTGCAACTGCTGCCTAAAATGTTCCACTCTTTGGACGGTACTCTCCCAGGCCTGTTCACATCTCCGTACACTGTCTACTAGTGAAGTATCGTTGGTCTGGTGTGTGTAGCTCGTGGCAATCGTCTTGAGGTTTTGCAGACAGCGTTCTACTTGTATGATCTTGCCTTGATTGCGGAAATATTCTTCGTTTCTTATGAGAATTCCGTCTGCATCGTCACTTTGATTGTAAGCCTGTTGGAAATTCGATTATAATTATATCATTTAAATTTAATATTATTTCAAACTTTCATTAATTAGGATTTAATCGAGATAATATCAAAGATAAGTTAAAATCCTTAGGAAAATATTTAAGAATATAATTGGTTAGGTTAGGTTACGGTCCTAACGAACTTCATACCACCTCAAATTAAAAAATAAAACCTTTTAAATCTTTCTTGAACTTCCAAGAATATTTCTTAAGATCAAAATTAGCCATATCGGTCCAGCCAAGATACCACTCCTAACTCCATAAGATCCACTGACCTGTTCTTCATAAACAATCTCCTTCTCAATGTCCTTGATGGTGTGTTGAAAGACCTGTTCATCCAGGCGGAACTCCAGGCGCATGAGATGCGGCGGCGCGCGCTCCAGGAGCTCACGCCAGCGCTGCTGCAGGCCCTCCACCGCGGCCACCACGCGCGGTCTCTCCTCGGGGGACACCAGCTGTGAAAGATAATATAATGTGACTAGCTTGTAAACTTTTTTTGCTCAAAATGCAGAGGTATTATTCAGTGGTATGTAACATCTGTCCTGGCTGTTTGGAATTTAGACTTTAATTACAAAGTGGTTATGGGTTTTCCATAGAACTAGTAATGGCAATATGGCTTACACGCTATTGCGTGGGACCGACAAAATTGCTGGTGTGTAAGTGTGATATAGGCGTGATGTATAACTGTCTGTGTCTAGTTCGTGAAAGTTATAATTATATCTAGTAGAGTAAAGTCCAAACTTTGGCGTTTCCTTTCTTACCTCAACAAGCTCCCTTCCTGATCGCACTAATTCTGATACAGCTCTCTCATCGGCACCCTGAAAAAATCTCTTGTGGAAGTCTACTGCCTGCTTCGAGTCCACGCGATTATCTGTCAGTAGAGCTTCAGCTCTCGATGCCCATTCTTCGACTGTACGTTTCTTGGTCTCAAATTCTTCCCAGGCTCGGACCAGCCGCTGGAGATCTGCTTCACGGCGTGTAGCTTCCGATGAGACGTGAGCAAATCTGTTTATTAAAATAAAAAATGGGGCCGTTACGACTTCAAAATTGATCTATCAGTTTATATAAAACATGCTTAAATAGCCTCCGGAAAAAATACTTTTAATCCTTCTTTTCACTATATGTTAGATAACTACCCGATTCAAATCTATTTGACTGCAAATGTAATATGAGTACCAATTCATTCCAATCAACTCACCGTTCGTTGATCTCACTCATCAGCCGGACTTGTTCTGTGACGTCAGCACTCCTGTCCGTATCGGCCGCCTTCACGATATTCTGGAACACCTTGTTTTTGCTCTCCAACATAGATCTGTAGTAAGTGGTGCGGGAGAAGAATGTACGGTGGATCTCGTAGCGTTCTTCTATTACTTCACTGTAAACATTCATGTTTTGTAAGCTGCATCCGCTTATTGGCAATCACTACAATTATTTACTAGTTCATATAGAGTTCTACGTCACGTCTGTCTATCTGCCTCAACGCTATAAACTAACAAACGGGTTTCTTATTGCTTGGTTAGTGTCCAACCTTACGCCATAGATCAACATGAGTCGAACGGTACGACTGCAGGTACGACCGTTGCTCTATGCGCTAAAATTACTAAAATGACTTCGGGCATGACTGACCGACCCATTTTTAACATAATTTTAAAAGCACTGCTGGCACCCTGGGGTTATATTTCGTATGATGTGCTTGTTATTGGACGTCAGGGTGGACATTTAAAATAAATCGCTCCACAGTGTGAATATTAAATATCTTACCGTCTCGTCTCTCCGCCACTTCGGAGCGCGTCCTCAGCTCTGTCGAGCCAGGACCCGATCTCCTTCTGTCCGCTCTCCAAGGACTCGTGCTGCACCAGCAGTTGCCGATACTGATGGAGCTTCACCGGTACTGAAGCGCGCACTTTCACTAACGTTTCTTTCTGTTGCTTAAGCTTCGCCATGTTGGCTTCTACTTCGTCACGAGGCATCTCGGCTATTGCGTTTTGGAATGTCCTGGGAATAACGAAGAAAAGATTTCATGTCTTTATTTTTCAAAGGGAAAAAAATACCAAATTTTTATACGTACTGTCAATTTATGTGTCTACTTTTAGCTAACATCGGTCGGCGCTTTGAGTGAGTATCATTATTTTCCATTCTTATTAGTCTATTAGCAGGTGAGGATAACCTACGCCTAAGAGTTCGATCGAGTTTCGATAAAATAAAAATAAAATAAAATAAAAATTAACAGCAGACTTACCGGCTGATAGTCTTAAACAACTCTTCGTGCTGTTCTACCTCAGAATTGAGCTGCAGCAATTGATCGATATACGCCTGGATGTCCACAGTGTTGGCGCGAGGCTGCCTGGCTAGAAGGTTATCCGCGTCTGTGAGCCAGGAGTCTAGGGCGCGAATGCCTTGGGCTAGGTCACGACGATTACGAAGAGCATCACCGCCTCGGACGTATCTACAATCAAAATGCAATATGTGTAATTTTGTTAATTAAGAGGTTACTTTCTAATCAGAAGGAACTTCTACTATGTTCAAACATCTTTTAATTTCGATAACTTACCTTTCGGCTTCTTCCCAAACACGTTCCCAACGCTCTGTAATCTCCACGTATTTTCTCTTCACCTCAGAACTGATTTCTTCCGAACATGTTGCAGCTAAAAAGCCAGCTGCGTCACCTAACAGTTGATGTCTCTCCTTCCAAACCGTCAAATCTTGGAAGAATTCTAACCGTTCATCTTCAGACACTCGAAGCATATGCTGTGCTCTATCCAGCCACACCATAAAGTCATCAGTTAATGTATTCCAGCGTTCCCAGTGAGCTATTACCTCTTCAAGTACACTCCTAGCACATCTCACATCAGAAGCAACTCGTTTCCAAGTCTCTGACACATCCCTTAAAAATGAATCAATTTCTCTTGCTTCAGTCCTATCGACTTCACAAACACGCTTATATTCTTCAGCAACTTGCTTAATATCAACATAAGCTCTATCAAACTCCTGGAAAATCTTATTTTTAGTCACAAAGTTATCATAATCATCTAATAAGGCACGTACATGGTCGATGCGACCGTATTTGCCGGTCCAAGCGGCAAGTTTTGCTTTAGTCAGTTCTGTGAAGGCCACGATACAGCATTTATGTTCCAAGAACTTTAATCTGGCTTTCCTTTGAGGCGCTCTTCGACTTACAGTCTCAAGGCGCTCTTTCATGTCTTGAAGTCTATCACTAGGGATCCTCGCAGCATCTGGCGACCTTAAAGCTGCTTCGAACCTATCGATAACCTCTGGCAAACCAGCGAAGAACGTGCTATGTTCCTCTAATTTTTCGCTGATAATCGCAGCTGTTCTTTCGTCTAAGCTAGATGGGATTTCGTCAAAATATAAAAGGTATTCGGCTCTCGCCAACCACTCGCCCACAACTCTGAAATCGCCCGGTAGTTCAGAGTCTAACAACCATAACCATCTTCTGTGCAGTCTTTCTAATTCTATCCATAAGGAGACGAGCTCTCGCCACGATTTAGGCGCGATGGCAACTAAACTCTGTGTGTACATAAGTTTTTCTAGTTTCTGGTATACAGGTTCTCGGATGAGTCGTTCGTTCTCAGCGCGAATGTAATCGTCGTAATTGCGTGAGAGCGTTCGCGTGTCGTATTGCCTTTGAACAATGGTGACTCGTTCAGTCAACCACATTCTAAGAGATTCGTACTCCTCTTGAACTGCCGCTACTGCGTCCGGCCCTGTCGTCTGTGGAATAAATTTTTATTAACTAAGTATACATTGGTTGAAGGTACCTCCTTTTTTTCATATAAAATTCACTAGACTGATGTCTCTCAAAGTTGGTTGTTGAATAATTTTAAGAGAGCAGTCTACGCTACCAGAGTACACAGGCTTGTATAACAAGCTAAAGTATCGTTAGATTAATAATATGACCACTATTTTCTATTATTTAATTCTTTTTTATTATTTAAAATGTGGTTTATGCCAGTATTGTGGTCCTGTAAATCGTTAACTCATGGTCCATAAATGTTCAGTAAAAGTTTAATAATAACTCTTTGTTATTCTATGACGCGTGGCCAACCTGGTGCCAAAGTTGTGTAGGTCAGTAACCATTAGTATAGGCATATTTTTGTTTAGGTTTGACTTACTTACTGTACAACCGAGACTAATGTCGAACCTCTGATAAAACTGTCACATTTAGGTCATCTATCTCCCATTTTATTCCCAGCGGGGTACGCAGACATATTAAATTTTCTTGTTGCAATCTTGGCATACATATCTTTCGTTTCTTCAATAGAGATAATTCCATGCAGTGTTTATAATAAATAATTTAGTGTCGGGTAAAACTATTAAGCTTACCTTGGGTTCTGGATATTTATGCAGGAACTGTGCTACGTATGTCATAATGGACCGTTCGTCTGGCTTGTCAACATCCACATCTTCAGCGTCCAGTAGTCTAGCGATGCCCAACTCACTCTCGGCTACATCGAACGCATGCTCCAACCGCTGTCTGTTTGTCTTCCTCTTCATTTCAGCTAAATTGATCAGGTTAGCTTTGATGGCGTCTATTATTGCTAGGAAGGCGATGCCATCGCGCCATGATGGACCAAAGTCGGTAACTTGTATGTTTGAATCTCTGAAAAAGAGGAAATTTAAATTATAGTAGAACTATTCGCGATGTGCATTGCTAGGGCTCCACCTGCAAGTTTTGCATCTTCTGATCACTGGACTAAGAAGCAAATATGGACATTTTATATTTGGATCTGCCAACCTGGTTTCAAATATAAAAGTAACACCATGGGGCAAGTATGTGACCTACGTGGGTCCTATAAAGTTGTTGGTAAAAGACTTGCAGGTACATTTTGCTTTGATTCTGTATCTTGATGGTATATTACACAAGTTATAATAAGAATAATTCAAACTTACTCGTTAGTCTTGTTTATACGTAGGTCACACTATAAGTTTTGCGTAACTTAAAAAAACAACATGTTAAAACCAAAATATTATGTTTATTGCTTTTCAAAATACTCTCCCTTACATTTTAAAAAAAATTTCATGCGATCGAACCATTTTTTAAACTGGAGGACCACAGATCTGATGGCATGTTTTCTACGTGCTGATTGAACGCTATCACTGCCTCTTCGGAGTTGGTAAAAGTGAAACCTCTCATCAAATCTTTGATTTTGGGGAAAATACAGAATTCACAGGGTGCTAGGTCGGGGCTATGCGCAGGATGGATGACGAGTTGTACTTTTTCGGAAGCTAAAAATGACTTTGTTTTGTTGGCCGCGTGTGAAGAAGCGTTGTCATGATGTAGGAGAACGCGGCTTTTGGGTCGTCTTTCGCGAACTTTTTCTAACACCCTGGGTAAACAAATGGTAGAATACCACTCGGCATTAACACTCTTTTGATCTTCAAGTGGAATTGTACAGATGGGACCCGTAGCTGAGAAAAAACGCGATCATTCTTTTACCAACGTTTCTCGCCTGCCTCACTTTTGTTGGCTTGTTCTCATTTTCAAACACCCATTCACAAGATTGCTGGTTTTTTTTCGGGTTCAAAACAATAAATCCACGTTTCATCCCCTGTGACAATGTCATAAACACAGCATTAGATTGTCCGTGGTCGTACTTCAGTAGCATCTGTGAGCACCATTCCACGCGAGCCCGCTTCTGCTCCGCTGTCAGTTCATGAGGGATTCAACGATAACAAAGTTTCCGAACTTTCAATTCTTCGTGCAAAATTTTCTGGATTTGACTCATACCAATCCCCAATAGTCCTCGAATTGTCTCATAGGTAATCCGCGGGTTTTCTTCAATTAACCGCTTAACAGTAGCCACATTATTTTCGTTGACGGCAGTTGAAGGCCGCCCTTCACGAAATTCGTCATATAAAGAAACTCGACCTCTCTCAAATTCAGCAAACCATCGCTTTACGGTGCTCAAACAAGGTGCTTCTCTCCCAAAAGCATTTTGAAGACGAGCGTCACAGTCTTGCGGAGAGAGAGAACTTTTAATATCATAAAAAATCATCGCTCTAAAATCTTTTCGACTTAATTCCATTTTCATTGCATACGTAGAACTTTGATGTGTGATAAAAAACAATTGACAAATGATTTCCCGCCAATTGTTTTTTTTTTATTACTACCTAAGAAGGTTGCAACGTTTAAAAAAATATAACATTCGAAATTCAAATAGTTCCGATTAGCTAGAAGTGCAAAACTTTCAGTGTGCCCCATGTATTTAAATTTAGGGCTAAGTCGATGCTACCAGCTTTATTGATACGAATCATTCCCTAAAATACTTACTTGGGCAACGCGTTAGCAACCCACTGCAGCAGAGTTTTCTTCGCGCCTTGCTTCCATTTGTCTTCTGCACGTTGAGTAGGAGTGGCGGCTCCTGACTCGTAAGACATCACCGAGGCACAGCGAGATCCTCCAAGATATTCTAGAGCCCGGCTGTTCTCCTCGATCTGATGGCAAACCAACTATGTTACACAAATCGAACTAGGCAGTTTATCAGATTGACTGGTATTAAAGTATTGATCGTTTTGATTTGTTGTTTGCGATAAGTTAGTACCTTAACGCTAATATTACGCTAATTTTACTATTTTGATCAGAATCCAATGGTATAAGCCCAAGTAACAATAGACAAATCGAAGTGTCATTGTTGTGAGAAAATTACACAGACGCCGCTAGATACATACTACTTATTAGAATACCGAGTACTATTCAAAGACTCCGACTTTTCTTGCTATTGGCTATGGTTGCTTTGAAAACATCAGTAAGTTGATTTCATATCGGTTACGTTACACCTAATAGCTTAGTCCACTAATACGGCTTTTTAATATTATATCTGTGCTTCTTTTAATATGGAATACATAGACCTATTTTTATTATAATTATATAATTACAAAAATTTAAAATATTTGATAACAGGACGCCCGTTAAAAACTTGTTTAAGAGGATAACTTAAAATCTTGTCCGTTTCGTCGCATTTTGTCCACTTTACAATTGGTCAACCAGACAAAAAAACACGCCTATTTCTCTTCCGTAATGAAATTAAATGAAATGAAATGATTTATTTATTTGTATAGGTCACTAAATGGCTCTTACAAACGTCAGTAGGTACTTAAAATAAAAAAATGTCATTGCTTCTATATTTACATGTACTGCCAGATTCGCAAAGCAATAAGTAGAACCGAGAGAAAGAACCTGGCAATAAAACTCTCGGTCACTCTTTTTCAATAATTAACTCATTTATACATTTTCTTAAGACTAAATGTGGACAAATGTACATTGGTCCTGTGTCGAAATCAAACATTACGAAACCCGCGTAATCAAAGTTCTCAAAAAATATTTTACCAAATTCTGCAGGGGATTTTCTTTGCTGTACCTACGCGTTGTTTATCGCATATAAGCTTGCTATGTGTGTGCTTGTTTAATAAATACTACTCTATCTACCCAATAAAAAAATATTTTATGTTACTTTCAACACATTCAACAAATTCTTTAGCCTTTTGATATAAGTAGATATATATATAAACAATAATCGCTGTAACTGATCGTGTCGATTTAATGTTTGCAGTAATATATTTTAAAGGCGTTTTACGAACTTCTGAATTGTATAACTGTAAATCAACTCACTGTCTTGTCTAATAACAGATACCTACGTAACTAATTTCAACTAGTGAATCATCATTCACCAAGCCTTTTTCCAACTCAGTTGAGGTCGGCTTTCCATTTCGACTAGTGAACGCAAGTTAAAGATCTTATTTGGAAAGGAATATTACATCACCATTAAAATGAATGGCAGATACATGGAATTTAGCTATTTAGGTAGATTATATCTATTATTTTTTTTTTAATTCCGCGTGACCGCGGCCGCTACTAAGGCCATTGCTGCGAGCGTCTCTGGTAGGGTGGGGTTGGGTTTTATCCCACGTCGGTGAGTGAATCTGGTTGCCTGCTTTGAGGCTGAGACCCCGCAGCACGCGACCCTTCTAGCCTGCTTCTGTGAGGACGGCGGGTAGCTACCCGGCCGTCCTCTATACCTATTGTTAAAGTAATTAGGGTAAATTCATAATATTGTTTAATAGTTACGGCCGTGCATTTCTTTGGCTATCTAATAATTTTGTAATTACTTATTGGTGATTGGAAAATAGTTGTCTTGAGATTATTTGCCAGATTACCTGTGAGTAATCTCTCTACCTGTTGTTTCGTGAAATTGTTAGTAATAGTAATTAATTAATATAGAGTCATTAATTTACGATGTTCATAAGTTTTTGCTGTGTTTTTATATATAGCTATAAAGTAACCTACGTAACATGCCTACTTACTTATTGTAAAGGTGATTTAGCTAAAGTGTTGTGATCTGTGCGCATTAGGTGTTATTAATAGATTTAAAAACTAAAACACACAGACATATCCCGCCTATATACCCGAAGGAGTAGGCAGAGGTGCATTATACACCTACAATTTGCCAGTATTTTTAGTCCCACGTAATAGCCTATTGCCGTCACCGGGCACATTTATAATAGGTTATGTCCAAAATGGCCGAATGAATTTAATAAAAAGTAGCAGCTATATTGTAATTTTGAAAAAAAATTGAAACCCGTTGCCTTGCGATGGATGGCCAGGCGATCTAATAAAATTACCTAAACCTTAGTTATTCCAGTTTTATAACATGTACCAACGATTTATGAATAGGTACGTTACATAAAATATAAATAACTTTCATCATCATCTACCTGTCCTTATCCCAATTATTTGGGGTATGCGCAACAAGTCTTTCTCCTCCACACATCCCTGTCAGACGTCATCTCTTCAGTCACTCCTCTCCTTGTCTCTACAGTTATACTTTGCACCTTTGTAACGACATCTTTCCTCTCTTCTCATAACATGTCCATACCATGACAGCCGCTCGCTTCTCAATTTTTCATTCACTGGTGCAACTTTCAAACTTCCTCTAATATATTCGTTCCTCACCCTATCCATTCTTGTCACACCACACATCCATCTTAACATTAGCATCTCCGCTACATACAAATAACTTTATGAGCCCTAATTTCTAGGGAGACACATTACCGGGATAAAAACCTGCTTTAAATGGCGAAAGATTTATAATAGGAATTACCTGTCACTTGCAATAGAACCTTCAGTAGGTTCATTATTGTAATTTAAGTAATAAGTAAATATTTATTTCTCTCTTCCGCAAAGTATTATACATGTATTCCACTCTAGTCTAAAGTATAAAGGTTTTCATAACAATGCAATACACAGCCCCTTCATGGAAGACTGGTATCTGCACTAGGGGAGCCCTGTGTCGCAGATTACCAGGTCTCCCACCACCACTTGATTCGCTATACAAATACATTCACTAAGACCTAAATACAGCAACGGGACTAGTCAGTCCCATCGATCCGACAGTGAATGAGGCATATTTAAAATGAAATGTTTACGAAACCTTAGCCAAAACTTTTAAATAGGTACATAAATAACAGGTAAGTACCTAATATAAGCCAGTAGTAACGGTAAAATATATTACTTTATTACATAATATACTTATTATAAAACTAAATCCTTCTCTCGCCTCTTTTATCAGCAATTTTGTGTGTGTTCAAGGGGATTCGAGATTTGTTTAGATTCACAATTTGGTTCTTTTTTTTTTTATATACAAAATCTACTCAACGGTTTCCTTTAAATTAATTAAGTTTACAATTGTATATGTACCTAATTCATTAAAATTTTATTTATGGGCATGAATTGAAAGGAAGCGAAGGAAGGTCCCTTATATGTAAAAAAATTAAAAACTGAAAAGAAAACTTTTTGGCCCCTCTGAACTTGAAGCGAATGCATCCACTTTCAATAGCTCGCGTGGTGTCTGAAAAATCTTAATAAATATTTTATCAAAAATAAAAAAGGACGTTTAATACGTTGTTTGCAATTACATATAAACGGGTCGAGAAGTAAATATTAAAGGTAGGTACGATACATACTTTGTGGCTCCATGCATTTCGGTTGAATAGCAAGCACCTATCAATTATCATGTTCACGGGTTAACTGACGGGACAGTAGTCGTGACGGGAACTCGTAAAGTAGCTGATTAAATCTCATAATGTCAATTAATGAGTGGATTTTTTTTTTTGTAGGGACATTTTAATGTGTTGATGACAGTACCGCAGTCGACTATATTCAGAGAGGCCAAAAAGTTTATTTAGATCAAAGCTGTGAGCGTACCCACCTGAGGTCTTCTGTCCTGTGGGTCCAATATATTGAGCGAAGCTTGCGCAAACAAAATTTGTTCAAGCCAATTAAAATGAGAATATACATTCAAAATAAATGACTTATTGCTCATCATTTAAGTCATTTAAGTCTCGTCATTTAAGAAAGAAAACAAAAGAATGATTTCGACAAATTCAGAACCTTTTTTTTGACAAATAGCAACCTTGACAGATTAGAAAAATAATTGTGCGCGCGGTGCCTGAAAAATTACAGTTTTTTTTTTAAGGCATGCGTGTGTATTGCCGTAGTGCCTCACGACACACAAAGTTTATTCTCATTTTAATGGTAAATACAGAAATAATATTAGATTACATACAAATAACTTGATAGTGCAACTAATTTTGAAGACAAATAATGAAGAAAATCTTGATAATTTTACAGTTTGATTTGATGAATTAAAACACTACAGTTTGATTATTTATAAAAAAGTTTGCTTATATCAAAAAATAATACTTCTGATGCCTCTGAAGTTTAATAGAGGCCCGTGGGGTTCGTTTCCAAACTTCACGGGCATCTAATAACGTGATAAAAGTAGCTTAATATTTACCCAGGATCTTGTTCTATCTCTGTACCAAATTTAATTAAAATCGGTTCAATAATTTAACGCGATTCCAAGAAAAATAAACGTTACAATAAGTATAATTTATAGATAAGACAAAATATGGACGAATGTAATAAGGTATATAATAATCATGTTATTGAAGCAAACTTCGATAATAATATTATAAATAAACTTATAGTTATAGCAGTAGCAGGTAATAATAGAAGATGAGATCACCGATTCATATATGTATTCACTGCTATAAATGATCTTTATGACATATCGTTTAAGACTGTTCGTGAATAACTTACAATCTATTAAATAAGTGAAGTGGCTATATTTTTCATGTCTAATCAAGAAACAAGGGGTGTTTTTTTGGCTGGCCTTAATGCGAACGGGCCCAAACTGTCCTCAACTTTTAAAACACACGGTGCAAAATAATTTCTAAAATCAGTGAACCAATTGTAGTGAGTGAAATCAACAGAAATACCTACTATCTCAATCAGTTTCGGAAGTAATTTGAGAGAATTTAGACTAAGTATAGTAATCCAATCTTAATATATATAATATATAGAATACCGAGTACTATTCAAAGACTCCGACTTTTCTTGCTATTGGCTATGGTTGCTTTGAAAACATCAGTAAGTTGATTTCATATCGGTTACGTTACACCTAATAGCTTAGTCCACTAATACGGCTTTTTAATATTATATCTGTGCTTCTTTTAATATGGAATACATAGACCTATTTTTATTATAATTATATAATTACAAAAATTTAAAATATTTGATAACAGGACGCCCGTTAAAAACTTGTTTAAGAGGATAACTTAAAATCTTGTCCGTTTCGTCGCATTTTGTCCACTTTACAATTGGTCAACCAGACAAAAAAACACGCCTATTTCTCTTCCGTAATGAAATTAAATGAAATGAAATGATTTATTTATTTGTATAGGTCACTAAATGGCTCTTACAAACGTCAGTAGGTACTTAAAATAAAAAAATGTCATTGCTTCTATATTTACATGTACTGCCAGATTCGCAAAGCAATAAGTAGAACCGAGAGAAAGAACCTGGCAATAAAACTCTCGGTCACTCTTTTTCAATAATTAACTCATTTATACATTTTCTTAAGACTAAATGTGGACAAATGTACATTGGTCCTGTGTCGAAATCAAACATTACGAAACCCGCGTAATCAAAGTTCTCAAAAAATATTTTACCAAATTCTGCAGGGGATTTTCTTTGCTGTACCTACGCGTTGTTTATCGCATATAAGCTTGCTATGTGTGTGCTTGTTTAATAAATACTACTCTATCTACCCAATAAAAAAATATTTTATGTTACTTTCAACACATTCAACAAATTCTTTAGCCTTTTGATATAAGTAGATATATATATAAACAATAATCGCTGTAACTGATCGTGTCGATTTAATGTTTGCAGTAATATATTTTAAAGGCGTTTTACGAACTTCTGAATTGTATAACTGTAAATCAACTCACTGTCTTGTCTAATAACAGATACCTACGTAACTAATTTCAACTAGTGAATCATCATTCACCAAGCCTTTTTCCAACTCAGTTGAGGTCGGCTTTCCATTTCGACTAGTGAACGCAAGTTAAAGATCTTATTTGGAAAGGAATATTACATCACCATTAAAATGAATGGCAGATACATGGAATTTAGCTATTTAGGTAGATTATATCTATTATTTTTTTTTTAATTCCGCGTGACCGCGGCCGCTACTAAGGCCATTGCTGCGAGCGTCTCTGGTAGGGTGGGGTTGGGTTTTATCCCACGTCGGTGAGTGAATCTGGTTGCCTGCTTTGAGGCTGAGACCCCGCAGCACGCGACCCTTCTAGCCTGCTTCTGTGAGGACGGCGGGTAGCTACCCGGCCGTCCTCTATACCTATTGTTAAAGTAATTAGGGTAAATTCATAATATTGTTTAATAGTTACGGCCGTGCATTTCTTTGGCTATCTAATAATTTTGTAATTACTTATTGGTGATTGGAAAATAGTTGTCTTGAGATTATTTGCCAGATTACCTGTGAGTAATCTCTCTACCTGTTGTTTCGTGAAATTGTTAGTAATAGTAATTAATTAATATAGAGTCATTAATTTACGATGTTCATAAGTTTTTGCTGTGTTTTTATATATAGCTATAAAGTAACCTACGTAACATGCCTACTTACTTATTGTAAAGGTGATTTAGCTAAAGTGTTGTGATCTGTGCGCATTAGGTGTTATTAATAGATTTAAAAACTATCACACACAGACATATCCCGCCTATATACCCGAAGGAGTAGGCAGAGGTGCATTATACACCTACAATTTGCCAGTATTTTTAGTCCCACGTAATAGCCTATTGCCGTCACCGGGCACATTTATAATAGGTTATGTCCAAAATGGCCGAATGAATTTAATAAAAAGTAGCAGCTATATTGTAATTTTGAAAAAAAATTGAAACCCGTTGCCTTGCGATGGATGGCCAGGCGATCTAATAAAATTACCTAAACCTTAGTTATTCCAGTTTTATAACATGTACCAACGATTTATGAATAGGTACGTTACATAAAATATAAATAACTTTCATCATCATCTACCTGTCCTTATCCCAATTATTTGGGGTATGCGCAACAAGTCTTTCTCCTCCACACATCCCTGTCAGACGTCATCTCTTCAGTCACTCCTCTCCTTGTCTCTACAGTTATACTTTGCACCTTTGTAACGACATCTTTCCTCTCTTCTCATAACATGTCCATACCATGACAGCCGCTCGCTTCTCAATTTTTCATTCACTGGTGCAACTTTCAAACTTCCTCTAATATATTCGTTCCTCACCCTATCCATTCTTGCCACACCACACATCCATCTTAACATTAGCATCTCCGCTACATACAAATAACTTTATGAGCCCTAATTTCTAGGGAGACACATTACCGGGATAAAAACCTGCTTTAAATGGCGAAAGATTTATAATAGGAATTACCTGTCACTTGCAATAGAACCTTCAGTAGGTTCATTATTGTAATTTAAGTAATAAGTAAATATTTATTTCTCTCTTCCGCAAAGTATTATACATGTATTCCACTCTAGTCTAAAGTATAAAGGTTTTCATAACAATGCAATACACAGCCCCTTCATGGAAGACTGGTATCTGCACTAGGGGAGCCCTGTGTCGCAGATTACCAGGTCTCCCACCACCACTTGATTCGCTATACAAATACATTCACTAAGACCTAAATACAGCAACGGGACTAGTCAGTCCCATCGATCCGACAGTGAATGAGGCATATTTAAAATGAAATGTTTACGAAACCTTAGCCAAAACTTTTAAATAGGTACATAAATAACAGGTAAGTACCTAATATAAGCCAGTAGTAACGGTAAAATATATTACTTTATTACATAATATACTTATTATAAAACTAAATCCTTCTCTCGCCTCTTTTATCAGCAATTTTGTGTGTGTTCAAGGGGATTCGAGATTTGTTTAGATTCACAATTTGGTTCTTTTTTTTTTTATATACAAAATCTACTCAACGGTTTCCTTTAAATTAATTAAGTTTACAATTGTATATGTACCTAATTCATTAAAATTTTATTTATGGGCATGAATTGAAAGGAAGCGAAGGAAGGTCCCTTATATGTAAAAAAATTAAAAACTGAAAAGAAAACTTTTTGGCCCCTCTGAACTTGAAGCGAATGCATCCACTTTCAATAGCTCGCGTGGTGTCTGAAAAATCTTAATAAATATTTTATCAAAAATAAAAAAGGACGTTTAATACGTTGTTTGCAATTACATATAAACGGGTCGAGAAGTAAATATTAAAGGTAGGTACGATACATACTTTGTGGCTCCATGCATTTCGGTTGAATAGCAAGCACCTATCAATTATCATGTTCACGGGTTAACTGACGGGACAGTAGTCGTGACGGGAACTCGTAAAGTAGCTGATTAAATCTCATAATGTCAATTAATGAGTGGATTTTTTTTTTTGTAGGGACATTTTAATGTGTTGATGACAGTACCGCAGTCGACTATATTCAGAGAGGCCAAAAAGTTTATTTAGATCAAAGCTGTGAGCGTACCCACCTGAGGTCTTCTGTCCTGTGGGTCCAATATATTGAGCGAAGCTTGCGCAAACAAAATTTGTTCAAGCCAATTAAAATGAGAATATACATTCAAAATAAATGACTTATTGCTCATCATTTAAGTCATTTAAGTCTCGTCATTTAAGAAAGAAAACAAAAGAATGATTTCGACAAATTCAGAACCTTTTTTTTGACAAATAGCAACCTTGACAGATTAGAAAAATAATTGTGCGCGCGGTGCCTGAAAAATTACAGTTTTTTTTTTAAGGCATGCGTGTGTATTGCCGTAGTGCCTCACGACACACAAAGTTTATTCTCATTTTAATGGTAAATACAGAAATAATATTAGATTACATACAAATAACTTGATAGTGCAACTAATTTTGAAGACAAATAATGAAGAAAATCTTGATAATTTTACAGTTTGATTTGATGAATTAAAACACTACAGTTTGATTATTTATAAAAAAGTTTGCTTATATCAAAAAATAATACTTCTGATGCCTCTGAAGTTTAATAGAGGCCCGTGGGGTTCGTTTCCAAACTTCACGGGCATCTAATAACGTGATAAAAGTAGCTTAATATTTACCCAGGATCTTGTTCTATCTCTGTACCAAATTTAATTAAAATCGGTTCAATAATTTAACGCGATTCCAAGAAAAATAAACGTTACAATAAGTATAATTTATAGATAAGACAAAATATGGACGAATGTAATAAGGTATATAATAATCATGTTATTGAAGCAAACTTCGATAATAATATTATAAATAAACTTATAGTTATAGCAGTAGCAGGTAATAATAGAAGATGAGATCACCGATTCATATATGTATTCACTGCTATAAATGATCTTTATGACATATCGTTTAAGACTGTTCGTGAATAACTTACAATCTATTAAATAAGTGAAGTGGCTATATTTTTCATGTCTAATCAAGAAACAAGGGGTGTTTTTTTGGCTGGCCTTAATGCGAACGGGCCCAAACTGTCCTCACCTTTTAAAACACACGGTGCAAAATAATTTCTAAAATCAGTGAACCAATTGTAGTGAGTGAAATCAACAGAAATACCTACTATCTCAATCAGTTTCGGAAGTAATTTGAGAGAATTTAGACTAAGTATAGTAATCCAATCTTAATATATATAATATATAGAATACCGAGTACTATTCAAAGACTCCGACTTTTCTTGCTATTGGCTATGGTTGCTTTGAAAACATCAGTAAGTTGATTTCATATCGGTTACGTTACACCTAATAGCTTAGTCCACTAATACGGCTTTTTAATATTATATCTGTGCTTCTTTTAATATGGAATACATAGACCTATTTTTATTATAATTATATAATTACAAAAATTTAAAATATTTGATAACAGGACGCCCGTTAAAAACTTGTTTAAGAGGATAACTTAAAATCTTGTCCGTTTCGTCGCATTTTGTCCACTTTACAATTGGTCAACCAGACAAAAAAACACGCCTATTTCTCTTCCGTAATGAAATTAAATGAAATGAAATGATTTATTTATTTGTATAGGTCACTAAATGGCTCTTACAAACGTCAGTAGGTACTTAAAATAAAAAAATGTCATTGCTTCTATATTTACATGTACTGCCAGATTCGCAAAGCAATAAGTAGAACCGAGAGAAAGAACCTGGCAATAAAACTCTCGGTCACTCTTTTTCAATAATTAACTCATTTATACATTTTCTTAAGACTAAATGTGGACAAATGTACATTGGTCCTGTGTCGAAATCAAACATTACGAAACCCGCGTAATCAAAGTTCTCAAAAAATATTTTACCAAATTCTGCAGGGGATTTTCTTTGCTGTACCTACGCGTTGTTTATCGCATATAAGCTTGCTATGTGTGTGCTTGTTTAATAAATACTACTCTATCTACCCAATAAAAAAATATTTTATGTTACTTTCAACACATTCAACAAATTCTTTAGCCTTTTGATATAAGTAGATATATATATAAACAATAATCGCTGTAACTGATCGTGTCGATTTAATGTTTGCAGTAATATATTTTAAAGGCGTTTTACGAACTTCTGAATTGTATAACTGTAAATCAACTCACTGTCTTGTCTAATAACAGATACCTACGTAACTAATTTCAACTAGTGAATCATCATTCACCAAGCCTTTTTCCAACTCAGTTGAGGTCGGCTTTCCATTTCGACTAGTGAACGCAAGTTAAAGATCTTATTTGGAAAGGAATATTACATCACCATTAAAATGAATGGCAGATACATGGAATTTAGCTATTTAGGTAGATTATATCTATTATTTTTTTTTTAATTCCGCGTGACCGCGGCCGCTACTAAGGCCATTGCTGCGAGCGTCTCTGGTAGGGTGGGGTTGGGTTTTATCCCACGTCGGTGAGTGAATCTGGTTGCCTGCTTTGAGGCTGAGACCCCGCAGCACGCGACCCTTCTAGCCTGCTTCTGTGAGGACGGCGGGTAGCTACCCGGCCGTCCTCTATACCTATTGTTAAAGTAATTAGGGTAAATTCATAATATTGTTTAATAGTTACGGCCGTGCATTTCTTTGGCTATCTAATAATTTTGTAATTACTTATTGGTGATTGGAAAATAGTTGTCTTGAGATTATTTGCCAGATTACCTGTGAGTAATCTCTCTACCTGTTGTTTCGTGAAATTGTTAGTAATAGTAATTAATTAATATAGAGTCATTAATTTACGATGTTCATAAGTTTTTGCTGTGTTTTTATATATAGCTATAAAGTAACCTACGTAACATGCCTACTTACTTATTGTAAAGGTGATTTAGCTAAAGTGTTGTGATCTGTGCGCATTAGGTGTTATTAATAGATTTAAAAACTATCACACACAGACATATCCCGCCTATATACCCGAAGGAGTAGGCAGAGGTGCATTATACACCTACAATTTGCCAGTATTTTTAGTCCCACGTAATAGCCTATTGCCGTCACCGGGCACATTTATAATAGGTTATGTCCAAAATGGCCGAATGAATTTAATAAAAAGTAGCAGCTATATTGTAATTTTGAAAAAAAATTGAAACCCGTTGCCTTGCGATGGATGGCCAGGCGATCTAATAAAATTACCTAAACCTTAGTTATTCCAGTTTTATAACATGTACCAACGATTTATGAATAGGTACGTTACATAAAATATAAATAACTTTCATCATCATCTACCTGTCCTTATCCCAATTATTTGGGGTATGCGCAACAAGTCTTTCTCCTCCACACATCCCTGTCAGACGTCATCTCTTCAGTCACTCCTCTCCTTGTCTCTACAGTTATACTTTGCACCTTTGTAACGACATCTTTCCTCTCTTCTCATAACATGTCCATACCATGACAGCCGCTCGCTTCTCAATTTTTCATTCACTGGTGCAACTTTCAAACTTCCTCTAATATATTCGTTCCTCACCCTATCCATTCTTGTCACACCACACATCCATCTTAACATTAGCATCTCCGCTACATACAAATAACTTTATGAGCCCTAATTTCTAGGGAGACACATTACCGGGATAAAAACCTGCTTTAAATGGCGAAAGATTTATAATAGGAATTACCTGTCACTTGCAATAGAACCTTCAGTAGGTTCATTATTGTAATTTAAGTAATAAGTAAATATTTATTTCTCTCTTCCGCAAAGTATTATACATGTATTCCACTCTAGTCTAAAGTATAAAGGTTTTCATAACAATGCAATACACAGCCCCTTCATGGAAGACTGGTATCTGCACTAGGGGAGCCCTGTGTCGCAGATTACCAGGTCTCCCACCACCACTTGATTCGCTATACAAATACATTCACTAAGACCTAAATACAGCAACGGGACTAGTCAGTCCCATCGATCCGACAGTGAATGAGGCATATTTAAAATGAAATGTTTACGAAACCTTAGCCAAAACTTTTAAATAGGTACATAAATAACAGGTAAGTACCTAATATAAGCCAGTAGTAACGGTAAAATATATTACTTTATTACATAATATACTTATTATAAAACTAAATCCTTCTCTCGCCTCTTTTATCAGCAATTTTGTGTGTGTTCAAGGGGATTCGAGATTTGTTTAGATTCACAATTTGGTTCTTTTTTTTTTTATATACAAAATCTACTCAACGGTTTCCTTTAAATTAATTAAGTTTACAATTGTATATGTACCTAATTCATTAAAATTTTATTTATGGGCATGAATTGAAAGGAAGCGAAGGAAGGTCCCTTATATGTAAAAAAATTAAAAACTGAAAAGAAAACTTTTTGGCCCCTCTGAACTTGAAGCGAATGCATCCACTTTCAATAGCTCGCGTGGTGTCTGAAAAATCTTAATAAATATTTTATCAAAAATAAAAAAGGACGTTTAATACGTTGTTTGCAATTACATATAAACGGGTCGAGAAGTAAATATTAAAGGTAGGTACGATACATACTTTGTGGCTCCATGCATTTCGGTTGAATAGCAAGCACCTATCAATTATCATGTTCACGGGTTAACTGACGGGACAGTAGTCGTGACGGGAACTCGTAAAGTAGCTGATTAAATCTCATAATGTCAATTAATGAGTGGATTTTTTTTTTTGTAGGGACATTTTAATGTGTTGATGACAGTACCGCAGTCGACTATATTCAGAGAGGCCAAAAAGTTTATTTAGATCAAAGCTGTGAGCGTACCCACCTGAGGTCTTCTGTCCTGTGGGTCCAATATATTGAGCGAAGCTTGCGCAAACAAAATTTGTTCAAGCCAATTAAAATGAGAATATACATTCAAAATAAATGACTTATTGCTCATCATTTAAGTCATTTAAGTCTCGTCATTTAAGAAAGAAAACAAAAGAATGATTTCGACAAATTCAGAACCTTTTTTTTGACAAATAGCAACCTTGACAGATTAGAAAAATAATTGTGCGCGCGGTGCCTGAAAAATTACAGTTTTTTTTTTAAGGCATGCGTGTGTATTGCCGTAGTGCCTCACGACACACAAAGTTTATTCTCATTTTAATGGTAAATACAGAAATAATATTAGATTACATACAAATAACTTGATAGTGCAACTAATTTTGAAGACAAATAATGAAGAAAATCTTGATAATTTTACAGTTTGATTTGATGAATTAAAACACTACAGTTTGATTATTTATAAAAAAGTTTGCTTATATCAAAA
Organism: Nudaria mundana; assembly: GCA_963556515.1. Lineage (NCBI taxonomy): Eukaryota > Metazoa > Arthropoda > Insecta > Lepidoptera > Erebidae > Nudaria > Nudaria mundana. The sequence goes on from OY748293.1 coordinate 2,064,232, forward strand.
AATAATACTTCTGATGCCTCTGAAGTTTAATAGAGGCCCGTGGGGTTCGTTTCCAAACTTCACGGGCATCTAATAACGTGATAAAAGTAGCTTAATATTTACCCAGGATCTTGTTCTATCTCTGTACCAAATTTAATTAAAATCGGTTCAATAATTTAACGCGATTCCAAGAAAAATAAACGTTACAATAAGTATAATTTATAGATAAGACAAAATATGGACGAATGTAATAAGGTATATAATAATCATGTTATTGAAGCAAACTTCGATAATAATATTATAAATAAACTTATAGTTATAGCAGTAGCAGGTAATAATAGAAGATGAGATCACCGATTCATATATGTATTCACTGCTATAAATGATCTTTATGACATATCGTTTAAGACTGTTCGTGAATAACTTACAATCTATTAAATAAGTGAAGTGGCTATATTTTTCATGTCTAATCAAGAAACAAGGGGTGTTTTTTTGGCTGGCCTTAATGCGAACGGGCCCAAACTGTCCTCAACTTTTAAAACACACGGTGCAAAATAATTTCTAAAATCAGTGAACCAATTGTAGTGAGTGAAATCAACAGAAATACCTACTATCTCAATCAGTTTCGGAAGTAATTTGAGAGAATTTAGACTAAGTATAGTAATCCAATCTTAATATATATAATATATAGAATACCGAGTACTATTCAAAGACTCCGACTTTTCTTGCTATTGGCTATGGTTGCTTTGAAAACATCAGTAAGTTGATTTCATATCGGTTACGTTACACCTAATAGCTTAGTCCACTAATACGGCTTTTTAATATTATATCTGTGCTTCTTTTAATATGGAATACATAGACCTATTTTTATTATAATTATATAATTACAAAAATTTAAAATATTTGATAACAGGACGCCCGTTAAAAACTTGTTTAAGAGGATAACTTAAAATCTTGTCCGTTTCGTCGCATTTTGTCCACTTTACAATTGGTCAACCAGACAAAAAAACACGCCTATTTCTCTTCCGTAATGAAATTAAATGAAATGAAATGATTTATTTATTTGTATAGGTCACTAAATGGCTCTTACAAACGTCAGTAGGTACTTAAAATAAAAAAATGTCATTGCTTCTATATTTACATGTACTGCCAGATTCGCAAAGCAATAAGTAGAACCGAGAGAAAGAACCTGGCAATAAAACTCTCGGTCACTCTTTTTCAATAATTAACTCATTTATACATTTTCTTAAGACTAAATGTGGACAAATGTACATTGGTCCTGTGTCGAAATCAAACATTACGAAACCCGCGTAATCAAAGTTCTCAAAAAATATTTTACCAAATTCTGCAGGGGATTTTCTTTGCTGTACCTACGCGTTGTTTATCGCATATAAGCTTGCTATGTGTGTGCTTGTTTAATAAATACTACTCTATCTACCCAATAAAAAAATATTTTATGTTACTTTCAACACATTCAACAAATTCTTTAGCCTTTTGATATAAGTAGATATATATATAAACAATAATCGCTGTAACTGATCGTGTCGATTTAATGTTTGCAGTAATATATTTTAAAGGCGTTTTACGAACTTCTGAATTGTATAACTGTAAATCAACTCACTGTCTTGTCTAATAACAGATACCTACGTAACTAATTTCAACTAGTGAATCATCATTCACCAAGCCTTTTTCCAACTCAGTTGAGGTCGGCTTTCCATTTCGACTAGTGAACGCAAGTTAAAGATCTTATTTGGAAAGGAATATTACATCACCATTAAAATGAATGGCAGATACATGGAATTTAGCTATTTAGGTAGATTATATCTATTATTTTTTTTTTAATTCCGCGTGACCGCGGCCGCTACTAAGGCCATTGCTGCGAGCGTCTCTGGTAGGGTGGGGTTGGGTTTTATCCCACGTCGGTGAGTGAATCTGGTTGCCTGCTTTGAGGCTGAGACCCCGCAGCACGCGACCCTTCTAGCCTGCTTCTGTGAGGACGGCGGGTAGCTACCCGGCCGTCCTCTATACCTATTGTTAAAGTAATTAGGGTAAATTCATAATATTGTTTAATAGTTACGGCCGTGCATTTCTTTGGCTATCTAATAATTTTGTAATTACTTATTGGTGATTGGAAAATAGTTGTCTTGAGATTATTTGCCAGATTACCTGTGAGTAATCTCTCTACCTGTTGTTTCGTGAAATTGTTAGTAATAGTAATTAATTAATATAGAGTCATTAATTTACGATGTTCATAAGTTTTTGCTGTGTTTTTATATATAGCTATAAAGTAACCTACGTAACATGCCTACTTACTTATTGTAAAGGTGATTTAGCTAAAGTGTTGTGATCTGTGCGCATTAGGTGTTATTAATAGATTTAAAAACTATCACACACAGACATATCCCGCCTATATACCCGAAGGAGTAGGCAGAGGTGCATTATACACCTACAATTTGCCAGTATTTTTAGTCCCACGTAATAGCCTATTGCCGTCACCGGGCACATTTATAATAGGTTATGTCCAAAATGGCCGAATGAATTTAATAAAAAGTAGCAGCTATATTGTAATTTTGAAAAAAAATTGAAACCCGTTGCCTTGCGATGGATGGCCAGGCGATCTAATAAAATTACCTAAACCTTAGTTATTCCAGTTTTATAACATGTACCAACGATTTATGAATAGGTACGTTACATAAAATATAAATAACTTTCATCATCATCTACCTGTCCTTATCCCAATTATTTGGGGTATGCGCAACAAGTCTTTCTCCTCCACACATCCCTGTCAGACGTCATCTCTTCAGTCACTCCTCTCCTTGTCTCTACAGTTATACTTTGCACCTTTGTAACGACATCTTTCCTCTCTTCTCATAACATGTCCATACCATGACAGCCGCTCGCTTCTCAATTTTTCATTCACTGGTGCAACTTTCAAACTTCCTCTAATATATTCGTTCCTCACCCTATCCATTCTTGTCACACCACACATCCATCTTAACATTAGCATCTCCGCTACATACAAATAACTTTATGAGCCCTAATTTCTAGGGAGACACATTACCGGGATAAAAACCTGCTTTAAATGGCGAAAGATTTATAATAGGAATTACCTGTCACTTGCAATAGAACCTTCAGTAGGTTCATTATTGTAATTTAAGTAATAAGTAAATATTTATTTCTCTCTTCCGCAAAGTATTATACATGTATTCCACTCTAGTCTAAAGTATAAAGGTTTTCATAACAATGCAATACACAGCCCCTTCATGGAAGACTGGTATCTGCACTAGGGGAGCCCTGTGTCGCAGATTACCAGGTCTCCCACCACCACTTGATTCGCTATACAAATACATTCACTAAGACCTAAATACAGCAACGGGACTAGTCAGTCCCATCGATCCGACAGTGAATGAGGCATATTTAAAATGAAATGTTTACGAAACCTTAGCCAAAACTTTTAAATAGGTACATAAATAACAGGTAAGTACCTAATATAAGCCAGTAGTAACGGTAAAATATATTACTTTATTACATAATATACTTATTATAAAACTAAATCCTTCTCTCGCCTCTTTTATCAGCAATTTTGTGTGTGTTCAAGGGGATTCGAGATTTGTTTAGATTCACAATTTGGTTCTTTTTTTTTTTATATACAAAATCTACTCAACGGTTTCCTTTAAATTAATTAAGTTTACAATTGTATATGTACCTAATTCATTAAAATTTTATTTATGGGCATGAATTGAAAGGAAGCGAAGGAAGGTCCCTTATATGTAAAAAAATTAAAAACTGAAAAGAAAACTTTTTGGCCCCTCTGAACTTGAAGCGAATGCATCCACTTTCAATAGCTCGCGTGGTGTCTGAAAAATCTTAATAAATATTTTATCAAAAATAAAAAAGGACGTTTAATACGTTGTTTGCAATTACATATAAACGGGTCGAGAAGTAAATATTAAAGGTAGGTACGATACATACTTTGTGGCTCCATGCATTTCGGTTGAATAGCAAGCACCTATCAATTATCATGTTCACGGGTTAACTGACGGGACAGTAGTCGTGACGGGAACTCGTAAAGTAGCTGATTAAATCTCATAATGTCAATTAATGAGTGGATTTTTTTTTTTGTAGGGACATTTTAATGTGTTGATGACAGTACCGCAGTCGACTATATTCAGAGAGGCCAAAAAGTTTATTTAGATCAAAGCTGTGAGCGTACCCACCTGAGGTCTTCTGTCCTGTGGGTCCAATATATTGAGCGAAGCTTGCGCAAACAAAATTTGTTCAAGCCAATTAAAATGAGAATATACATTCAAAATAAATGAGCAATAAGGTCATTTAAGAAAGAAAACAAAAGAATGATTTCGACAAATTCAGAACCTTTTTTTTTGACAAATAGCAACCTTGACAGATTAGAAAAATAATTGTGCGCGCGGTGCCTGAAAAATTACAGTTTTTTTTTTAAGGCATGCGTGTGTATTGCCGTAGTGCCTCACGACACACAAAGTTTATTCTCATTTTAATGGTAAATACAGAAATAATATTAGATTACATACAAATAACTTGATAGTGCAACTAATTTTGAAGACAAATAATGAAGAAAATCTTGATAATTTTACAGTTTGATTTGATGAATTAAAACACTACAGTTTGATTATTTATAAAAAAGTTTGCTTATATCAAAAAATAATACTTCTGATGCCTCTGAAGTTTAATAGAGGCCCGTGGGGTTCGTTTCCAAACTTCACGGGCATCTAATAACGTGATAAAAGTAGCTTAATATTTACCCAGGATCTTGTTCTATCTCTGTACCAAATTTAATTAAAATCGGTTCAATAATTTAACGCGATTCCAAGAAAAATAAACGTTACAATAAGTATAATTTATAGATAAGACAAAATATGGACGAATGTAATAAGGTATATAATAATCATGTTATTGAAGCAAACTTCGATAATAATATTATAAATAAACTTATAGTTATAGCAGTAGCAGGTAATAATAGAAGATGAGATCACCGATTCATATATGTATTCACTGCTATAAATGATCTTTATGACATATCGTTTAAGACTGTTCGTGAATAACTTACAATCTATTAAATAAGTGAAGTGGCTATATTTTTCATGTCTAATCAAGAAACAAGGGGTATTTTTTTGGCTGGCCTTAATGCGAACGGGCCCAAACTGTCCTCAACTTTTAAAACACACGGTGCAAAATAATTTCTAAAATCAGTGAACCAATTCTAGTGAGTGAAATCAACAAAAATACCTACTATCTCAATCAGTTTCGGAAGTAATTTGAGAGAATTTAGACTAAGTATAGTAATCCAATCTTAATATATAATGTAGTATAATACATTTGACCTTATATTTGAAGGTTTTGCGATCGATATTAAGTAATCGCAATTTCCAAACATTTCTAAGTCTCAAAACGCTTTGTTTTCTCTGATCAATGCCAAGCTGTGATGTTCGTTTTATAGTCTGCTCCCTCATCAAGATTTGTATTAACTTGGCCTTTGTTTTGGTTCATATAGACTTTATTTAATACACCTTTTTTGAAGGTTTCATTGAAAATGGTTGAACTTATATGACTCGTGACAAATTTCACATCAAAATTGTGGGAACTCCTCCATCCCATTCATCCTCACCGATAGACGGAGGAGGCTTTGTTCAAATATTACAAGATCAACATAATGACTATTATAACACCTTTATAAAGCATATGTCTACTCTTTCAAGGAGAAAGACAGGACTGTTGGTATATTGAATAGTTTCAAAATGTCCTCTGTCTCTATTCGAGTGTTTAACGTCGAACTCTTTTCCAAGTTTTGTCCCTATCTCAATCCCTACTCTCGCGGTAATCAAAGAGTGATCTTGTACAGTGTTTTGTGTCTACACTACTTTTAATCTCATAAATACCAATATTCAGTGTCCGTAAAGCAAGATAACTTGAATTCCTACCTGGAAATATAAGATGATGGTCCATATAAGGCCGAGGACGACCGCAGGCCGCCCGTCTACTAGATCTGCTGCATTGATGTTGACTAGCTTGATCCTCTTCCCAGCTAGGAACCTGAGAGCCGTATTAGCGTTTGATAGGAAATGTGGCCGTCGGAGAACTCTGCCGCGTTCCATTGGCTGTGGGCAAAGTACAAATATCAGTTTAAGAGGCTTTTTGCGTTTGTATCTTGCTGTTTTTGAGCATTTTTCCAAAACAAGAGTGAAACTAATCTAAGTTTGTTCGGTAAACTCACCAGCTTTTCTCCTGATAGTACTTCAAGCAGAGCGAGGAGCTTGGTTCCATCGCGAAGGTCGTAAATCAGGTCATCAATACGAAGTGGCGGTAGGCGCTGAAATAATTAATTTTTAAATTACTTTTGGCAGAAAGCCACAGGACGCGGGAAGCTCAAGACTGAATTTTGTGGCGTTCGTTGGGGGGGGGGCTATGTCCGGGCGTCAATTGACTGAAATGATGATGACGATGAAAACACAAATCACTTTATTGCAATCTTGTCTGTCTCTATAACATGTGCACGTACACTTTAATCTCCGAAGTTACTGTTCAAATCGTGCGGTTTTCAGATATGTTCAACTCCTTGCCCGGAGTTGAGCTTAGGCTAAGGCACTATGATGTCTTCGAAATCTGATGGCAAACAAGATATTGCAAGCTATGCGCTAGATATAAGCTAGTGTACTAGTACTTATTCATCATCCACAAAGGCTTTCCAATCCAGCGCATGCATGTGACCTCCAGAACCCCATTGGCGCTATCAAAGTTCTGTACTCGGCTCGAACTATTGAGATCCATACATTGATGTTCGTACGGCAACCAGGCCATTAATCCCTTGTGCTCGCCAAGCCATGGAGGGGTCTAGTGTATTAGTAACTAGCGGGCGCCCACGGCTTCACCCGTGACAAATTAAGTACCAAAACCTTCCTTGAGAACCACTCTACTCATTAGTAAAAGCAGCATGAAAATCAGTGCAGTAATTTTTGAGTTTATATATATTATTTCCATATTGATTCTCTGAAATCTCTTACCTTAGATAAATGTGAATTGATCCAATTAACAAACGTCTTTTTCTGTACACGTTCTTGTTCATCTGTAACAAGACATAATAACATTTTATAAATTGGTGAATAATTACCATTAAAATGTATTTGTTGAAAATTACTACAGCCATAGGCAAACGCTTGTGTATCATAATAATAAGTATCTATCTATCTATGTATTTACAAAATGTTATAATATATTGGTGTAAGTTAAATTGTCCTTTCATAACACAAGCTCTGCTTATGTTTGGAACGAAATATCCTAACATATTTAAGATATGAGCAATTAATTTCAGTTCTGCCCGTGTAACGACTTTAAAAATTCTTTATTAATATGCACATTGTCTCTATCACATTACTCTTTATCACATTAATGTGTTCCCGTGGTAATTGGGAATTAGAAAACTATCACGCGCCCGGAGCCGCTGTATAAAAGTACGGGCAAACTCCTCCTTCAGATGCGACGTATAATACACATTATGACAGCTGAACTGGATCTGGCCTATACAATTTGTATGGTAACGAACACACTGGTCATTTACCACACTGTCTTACGTGTCATCGTGCCAGATTCGCTTCTTCCCATGCTATCCCACGCGTACCACGCTGTCAGACACGTTTAGTGTCATAGCCCGTAGATAACGTAAGCGTCAGACGTCGTAAGACGTAGGACTAGTCTGTCGCTGTTTCCCACGTCATACGTCGTATGTGAAGGACCAGTGTGTTTTAAACTTGAATCTGCTAGGTAACAATACATATCTGAAAAATATGTAAATACAAAATTCCACTACAACAGTTCACTGACCGACAAGAACAATATTTTGATCAATCTGATCCCCTACACACCAGTAGTAAGACCGGTACCGATACTCTGATACAAGGGGTAGTTTGGACTTCTCGTCAATTACAAGTCACGCACGCCTGTCGTCAGTGGGGTAAGCACGCACGGTACGACCAGACACCGGCAAAGGTCTATTAAGGAACCATACTTTTTCATGTGACAAGATTGAAGATTACTTACTTTTTGATCTTTAGTGCCGAACGTATTATTCCGGAACTGAATTATTGGACAATATGGGCTATCAACCTTAATAGATAATAATCACGTTTATAAATTAGTATTGCCAATGGCTGTCAGCATTCTTGAAACCGTCTTACCAGTGATGATGAGCGGATGGTATTTTCAGAATAATGTTACAAAATTGATGTTTAGTTTTTTTTTAAGATTAAGTACGATTAGAAGTTTAATTACGAATAAAATATATAAAATTTTACAATTTTATGTCAAGCAATATTATAAAAATACTAAATTAAGTACATAAATAACCATTTGAAAATGATTCTTTCGCTGGTTCTAAGTTTATTATAAACTGTGAGCAAATTAAACTCAAACTCAAAAATATTTTTTTTTTATATTTAGTTCACCAAATTGACGCCGCCCGCCTGGTGGTAAGTCGTGACGACGTCTAGCGATTGTGGGCCACCCTCACAGCACACAATACTATAGAGACTGGCCCTCAACTTGACGTTTCAATTCAAAACATCAATTACAGGATAGCGCGTTACACAAACGACTAATTATAATTGTTCGAAATTCATTCGAGTCGAGAACTGTACAATAGGAAGGCTTCTGTCCGACATTGTACCGCTACTATGACGTCATCTAATGGTGTCTGAATCTCACTATGTTATGTCGAAGGCCTCATGGCCTCGCCTTGACAGTGTAACTAAATTATTGTAATAGAGTTTAAGAGTTAACATGTTTGATTTAAATTTAAGTCTCAGTTGCCTTAGAGTTTCTGTGTTTATTTACGCACTAGTCTTATGACCTTCTAATATTAGAACGGCTTTCAGTGGTCCAGGCTCGCGAACTCGGGACTCCACTACCGACTAACCACAAAACCGACACGGAGTTTTACCATTAAATATTAAAAAAAAACATTGCACACATTGCACAAAAACACATATACATTTCCACTGGTATAATTATTATTTTTTATTTTTACTGCCCGGTTTCATCTCACGGCATTATCAGAGATTTTAATATACGAGTAGTTTCAATAAATCACATAAGAATATCGTGCTACATATTCATAAGGACATCAAAACACTAGCAGATTCCACCAGGTGCCGTCAATCGACAGTATAAATAGGCAAAAAAACATAACAAAAAATAAAAACATATTTCATTTACGAGAAGAGTAAGAAAGTTAAAAAGAGTGATTTTACTTTAAAGGATGGTTCCCAGTTACTATCAGATCGCAAAACTCAATTCTACTGTTATTCAATTACTCGGAACAATATTTTTAAGGAACAAAATGCAACGTACGTAATTATAAAAACAATGGAAAAATGATGTTGACATTTGAGACAGCCGTCTCTTTGAGATAGTCTTGATAATGCCTCGTGAGTAGTCGAAACATAATAATATGTCGACGTTTAACATGTCTTCTATTTAGCGAAATCATTGCAATTTTTAAATTTCAACATTCTTTTATCCATTGTTTTTATCATGGACTTTCGCCAGGTGACGCCTGAATACATTCAGTATTTACTTTATTATATACTTCACAATAAAAGATAAAACTTCTCTATTTCATGTTTCTGATCGTCTCAATAATTACTCGTGGTAATAGCCCTTTCGTAATAAGCGATTCGTAATAGCATTTTTAAATTTATCTATAGAGGTTATGCCATATAATATCCTTGAGATGTTATTTTCATTTATAATAACTACAGGATATAGAGTAAACCGGTGTAATTAAATTACTGTGACTCGACAAAGGCAAAGATAAATTTACCCACCCACATTTTGCCAGAAGTTTTATAGGTTTCGAGTAATAGGAGACAAGTCTATATTTTTTGGGGCTAGTGACTGGCGAAAATGTGGCTAAAAGGGTATAATGAATACCACTCTATCTATTTTGTGCCTCTGTCCACCCCTTCGGGAAGAATAACATGACATTGTGTTGTAATTCGCACATCCTGTTTGCCGGACCAAAATGCTGTAATGCTCTTAAATAAAATAGCAGATCAAATAGATATTTTTGTGTGTAGTGTGGCAGAATTCACTAGGGTTGCCTACAATGTTTGCGAAAACAGTATACAGTAAATACATTTGTTATTGAGCGAAGTGAGCGAAGCTCAATCTTAGGCGACTCATGTATTTCGTTTGTCCGCATACTCCTCCTAAACGCCTGAAGCGATCTTCTTCAAACTTACCACAGTGATAACGTGTAGCGTGAGGGTGGTTTAGAACAAAAAAAATCGGACATACTATCGAGGAATAATCACAGATAAATAATCATAAATCGTCGTCGTTCGAAAATTTAACACTTCGCTCAGTTTTTTGCAACAGCAGCATGCATTGCATACCTAGTAGTATTGTTTTTCATTTTAGTACCTATTTGTTAAGTTTTTAGATACTGTTCAGGGCTACTGTTTTGTGGTTTAGCGTACCTATTTATTGTAAGTATCTAACGTTTACCTTTAACATTTCATTGGCAAAGCTGTAATAGTGTTATAGTTGAATAAATAAAAAATCATATCAAAGAATTGGGCGAATAGAAAATGCCACACTAAACTGGCAATTCTTTCAACAAAACAGATTAAATTGAAACATAAAAAAGTGTTTCCGATGTGTTTGTCGTTAACCGACACGGTTATATTGGTGTCAAGGTTACACGATGTAAACATTAACAGCACTACACTATTTTTATAAGCCGAACGACCAAAACAAAGAGTTAAGTACCTACGAGTATAATAAAAAACCTGTGTTTTTATTCTACTTCGGCAGTAAAACCACGGCTCATTATTTTCATAGGTATTATTATTTACACACTTTTTGGTCAACTTTTAACCCTTACCCAACTACCCACGTTAGGCAGTTTTTTTTTTTCAAATATAAAAAGCAGTGGCCAAAAAAAATTTGAAAATGGGTTACCAGTTTTTGTGTTAATTCGTTACTAATCTATCGGCGATCGGAGATTGGCGGAATGTAAACGGGGAAAAGGCGCGTGGTGGTTTGAGAGGAAAATGTATGGAAATGAGAAAAAAAAGATAAGAAATAAATTTAAAAAGAACTATACTCAAATACCGTGCAAAAATCAACCAGTATAATAGTGTTCTCATTTTTGAGTCCTCTTGCGGGGATAATTACTCCGTGAAGTCGGCGAATTAATAATCACATAAGCTCCCTAGTACACTAGAAATGAGGACATCCACCGCTATTTAGGAGTGGACCTTGTTGCTAAGGTTATAAATAAATACACCGAAGCCGAAGCTCATGAACAAAGACTTCTGCAACATGTGAATTTCGAGGCTATCCAGCTCCTTTACACCACGGACATAGTAAGGAGACTGAAAAGGACTAAGCCTTTTGAGTTAGTGTAGTGAAATTAGTGTTACGGAGTGCAGTGAGTGCTACTACCCTTGAAGAACACAAGAACTTAGTGTCTTTCCATTATAATAGAGACTATAAGAAAAGTGCCAATGGACACATTCTTTATATTGTAAGTTTTTAGCAAATTAAGGTATATTTAAATTACTTATTTCAAGGCTAGATTGTAATTGTTATGAGGTAATCATTAAGTTACATCATAATGAAAAAAATATCACATAATCGGACAGACCAAAACCAAGAGTAATGTTTCTCTCGCGTGTAACCTACCTATGTGTATATACTGCTTGGTAGTGAACCTACAGCTCATTTCGTGGTTATATGATACTTATTTTTGTTTAATGTGGCTGCCCTGTCGTCCAGTACCGTACGACCGGGTACGGCAAGGATAACCCGAGGGTGCCCCAGCAAGAAAGAAAAAGGGACAGGACAAGAAAATGGGTTGGCGAAGAAGTACCTACTATATAAACCAGATAAGGAGAAGGAAGGGCCTCCTCTCCCACAAGGAACCCATTGGTAATTACTCGGTGGAGTTGGCAAATTTTTGCTGGGAAAACCAGCTAATTATTATAATTTTGATTGATGTTTTGCAGGCTTCTTGGTGCGGTACTGCTCTTAATCTACTCTACTGTATCCACTTCTTTAATGACTCCACCCCACTGTGAAGTTATTAAAGGATAATTTTATTCTATACACCCTGGACTGTAAATACCTGTGCATCATAGTTATAAATAAATATGTTAGGAGTGAGTACTAGATAAACTGATATAAATAGTTATATACATTTTTTTTGTAAATATTATACATAGGAAACATCCAGACTTCGGTACAAACGTATCTGTCTTCACACAAAGTTTGTCCCGCCCGGGAATCATGGATGCACTACCGACCACGCCACCGAACCAGTTCCTGGCTATAGCCAGGAACTGGTTCGGTGGCGTGGTCGGACTCAAGCTATAGCTTGTCCAGCCACTTTTATGTATGCTAGAGCATCGTACGTTGATTTGCAGGTGCACCACTTGTGGTGAGGATGACTTTGGCTATGATGGTATTCATAGGACCCCCTTAGCACCCTCATTTTACACTTAATATCTATCTATAGACTTGCTATAGCTATAGGTATGAATAAGTTGTCACAGTGTATGCCAAGGCTGCGTTAGATCATCGCCTTGTGGTCGGTTGTTTATACACTTTTGATTTGTAATACTTATCTCACATCAAGAAATATAACTTCTGACATTAACAAGATATTATTTTATTATACATTTTTAATTATAAAAGACTCATTCTTGGGATAATGAGCTCTACTTTTTGCGTTGTTTGTGGACACTTTCCTTAAGACACCTAACTAAGTATTGAACTAGCTTCACCCGCGTGGAATATTTGACTAGTTCCCAATTCCCACAGGAAGACATTTCCAAGATAAAGAGTTTCCCAAGCTAATCCATATAACATCAGCTTTCTGCCAGTGATAGTTCCGTTAAAAATGATGTTTTAACCGCAAAAAACAGAAAGACGAAAATTTAGATCCTTGCTCATTTATCAGGAAATCAGGGTTAAGAACTTTGCTAGCCATGGGATTCCTCAAACTCAAAGCTCAAAGTTGGTGAGTGATATTTACTTAGTTCATGTTTCAGCCTTGCCCGAAGATTAGCATGACCTGAATAATTGGGTTAGGTAATACTAAACATGATGTCTCACCTCATGACCCTGACGGTAATTGGTGTATAATTTTTGGCGCTAGAATGGACAGGGCATAAAGTGGATTAGATTGGTGTTTATTACAATTTTATGCTAATAAACAATGTTTGTTTTAATTTTTTTTTACTCTCCTTCGAGCCTCAGAGCACGTTAAGCCGTCGGTCCCGGTTGTCATACGAACCTCTGTGGCGCCCTAATAAAGTCAACCGGTTTAACTACAGAATTTCAATATCGCCTGTGAGTTGTGAAAGTATTATATCGTAGTTCAGCCGCATCGCAGTTAGACTAGAAAGCCGACCCCAAGTAGGTTGGGACAAGGCTCGGTAGATGAATGAATGTTTGTTTTAAGGAGTGTCTACCTGCCTAATTTGAACAATGTAGGTATAACGCTTTGCGATTGTTAATGTTCTTAGTAAAACATTTAGTACGCAGGCCGTAAAACATTGAAACATATTGATTAATTTACGTAAGTAGCTTTGTTAAATTATATAAATATTAAATAACCAACAGTAAAAAAATCAGCTTGCTGATAATCATATTTTATGGCCTCGTAATCCATACATATTCGGAGCGGGGGACTCTTATACCATACCACAAATTTGGTAGGACAAATAAATATTTCTATAATGTTAATGATTCTCTTCACATATAATAAAGATCTCACTGTTGATAATAATTTTTTTGGGATCGTCAAGTCAACATACTTAACCCCTATTATCTCCCTTAGCTACCCGAATTGAAACTTCTCGTATCGATATGTGGGAGACTCGGCAAAATAAAGCTACTTACGAAAAATGAGCCTGCTGTTAATCAATATGTTTCAATGTTCTACGGCCTACGTACTAATTGCATTATAGTTCAAATTATGTCATTTTGAGATTATTCTCACCCATGGTCCAGTCAAACACGCCTTCTGAATACGAAACGTACAGAAGCAAATCCTATACGCATGTATATTTATGGAAGCATGATTTGCATCTTAAGAAACGAACCAACCTCAAGTCAATACAACCCAGACTAACAATAAAATTGCGAATCGCCCACGCATAACTGTAGGTACTTGGTTCCCTTTCTTTCGGACGGTTTCTGCATTGAGAATTTCAAGTTAAGTATCCGTTGAGCACGTCAAATGTCAAAATTTGTTCCTGAATTTTGACATTTGGCGTAGGTACTCAGTGGATGCTCAACTTCAAATTCTCAATTCAGAAATCGGCCGTTTGTGTGCTAGAAGCTGCATACCTGCATTAATTAAAAAAAACTTATACTCGTATTACCGGAACTGATTAATAAAATTGTGCATTAAAATTTCGAATGATTAGCTCATCACTAAATGCATATCATAATTATAACATTTTATAAAACAAAGTCGCTTCCGTCCCTATTGTATGCTTAGATATTTAAAACTACGCAACGGATTTTGATGCAGTTTTCACCAATGGATAGAGTGGTTCACGAGGAAGGCTTTTAGTATATAATTTGTCAGCGCGGGCGTCCGCTATTAAAAGTATACAGCTAATCTTTACAACATTTTCATTTTATAAGTACTGGACTATGTTGTAACAAATAACTGAATACCTACATTTACCAAACTACCAAACTTTTGCCACCTCAACTTAGAAACCGAAAATGAGCCGTGCTTCTTATGAAATAATCATTGTAGGTGGTAGAGCTAATACTAGGGTGCACGGCTGGTCGCGGTGCAAAATTGAGCTGAAGCGAGACTTTCTATCGCGGTATATTAACTAACTTTAATTTTTTTTTTTATTCTGATTTCGTTTTTTTTAACTAATGGTCTATTTGACCTCTTTTAAGGTCATATGCATGGCGCGCGCATTATGTATAATTCTCTCGGTATAACTGTTTAAGTCCTCCTGGAACAGGTTTTTCGGTGATTATTCCTCCGTGGTCACTTCGATGTTTCTGATTTCAGATATATGCACTTACGAGCCCATTGTGGTACCCACTGTGGCAGTGACCATTCACTGCCACCATGCAAAGTTTGAGGAAGATCGGTTCAGCCGTTCAGGAGGAGTATTCCGTCAAGTGAAAACCCTCGAGTGTAGTAATAGGAGCATTATATGCCTTAATAGAGGCATTATATGCCTTTTTGTCAATGGCACTATTGGTCAATGGCTTTTGAAAACGAGGCCTTTAAATTAACTTACAATATTCTTTACTTTTGTCTTTGCATTCAGGACTTTTAGGAGGAGGAAAACAGCGAGACACACAACGAATTTTGCTCCCTAACTTTTAGCATATAAGATACAGTTTTCAATAAACCTCATTCTACTTCAGCAATACTGACATTATAACCAAACATTCCAGTTTTATCTTCTTCCATTTTGAATTCCAGTCGCGATGTGTCTGGGATTTTAAGCTCTAAACTGACGATACTACTAAACTTAATCTTATGATTATATACTTAAGATTTATTTTACCACGTAGGACAGTATGTATTTTCATAAATAAATATTGCGCGTGGGCTTGCACGAGTAGTATGGCGGTTTGCTAACAATAAAATTGAACTGCAAAATGTTCTTAGAATGATTCGGATTAAATTAAGTAAGTAAGTAAGTACCTACTAGAAATAAGCAATGACCAGTTATAGGTATGCAAATATTATGTACTTACTAGTTAATACTCTATTATTTGATGACAAAATTAAACACAATATCTAGAATATAGCTAAAAAAATACACTAATAAACATTAGATCATCAAGTTTGACGGGTTAGTTGCGCAAGCGCCGAAGTGAGGTCAGTGTGCGAATGAAATAACATCAAGTGAGAGTGAAATGGACAACCGTCAATGTATGTAAAGGTTAAGATCATGTTTTGAATGTTTAATTCTTTGATAATATTGGTTAAGCTCGTAATAGATAGTAATGGACCTATTGACATTAAAATATTCGCTGATAAATAAAGCATTTATTTATTGCAAAATATTATGACATACATAAATACTCACGCCTATATCCCCGAGGGGATAAGCAGATATGAAAGTAGAAATGTATCTTTAAACTTTCGCGTTTTGTACACATTATAAATATAAGACAAACGGGTATTTTACGCGATTATTGAGATATATACATATCTCTTTGTTACCTAACGTTCATCTCTCGTTCTCTCTCCGAGCACAATATTTAGTGACGATGAAGTGAGGGTAGTTGAATAAGCCCACACTTCACGAAGACGACGATGAGCTGAAGCCAGTCCACCCGTGACCACGGCTCTTGTAACAGGGTCGAAACGTCGGGTAATAAAGTGGTATGTATATATCTCAATAATCGCATAAAATACCCGTTTGTTTTAAGTTTATAATATGTATTGAAACCACTTTCCTTAATTCCGTAATTACTTTAAAGTTTTTAACGGCTTGTATCGACAGACAAACTGACAAACAATTGATAAAACAGTAGGTATAATAAAGCACACAACAAGTAGTAAGTATTTATGGTAACCTTGAGTTATTTTTGGTTTGGTTAAATTTTAATAGGTTGTTTTGTTATCTATGACGACCTAATAAATATAGAGACGAAAGATGTTGATTTGTTGAGTTCATGAGGCTCCTTAATTACTTGACCGATTTGAAAAAATCTTTCACCTATTTAAAGCTACATTGTTAACGAGTAATATAGGCTATATAACATCACGTACTATCAATAGGAGCGGAGCAGCAATGGATAATGTTACAAAAAGCGCGTCATGACGTGGTCGAAGTCGCAGCGTCTTCTAGTCATACTATAAATATGGTTTGGAGTCGATTTATACTATACGATGCATAGGACCACACCTAGGTCTAAGACCTAAGAGATCCAAGTGAGCTTCACCTGCAAGTAGTGCATATCCGCAACCACAAATACCCAACTACATTTTCACGTACAAGTGGGGCTGGTCAAAGTCCGCCGGACGCAATTATCCCTAGTGCTAACCAGAGGCCCTCGGTAATGGAGGTGGGTAAGTACCGATGGAGCATCCCATGCAAATAAATGGGTCATTTCTTACTTAGACTATATTACGGCTATTTTCCCACAAACTAGAATTAGACCAGTAAATAGAAGTACATTAAACGGCCTTTCGACACAGCGCAACGTACGTGTAGGTACATATACATTGGGGTATTTAATTTGGTATAATTATTCGAAGGACTCGAAAATTTACTGATATATTTTTAATGGTTTGACGAGGTTCAAGTCTAAGGCAATATTCTCATACCCCATTACGAAGGACTAACAAAGATTTGGAAATCATCATGGCATATCATTTATTTCTGTTGTCCCCACCATGTTGTCCCTACTGGTGACAAATGGGACTTTTTTAACATTCAACAAAAAATCAATTCACGTCACTATTTAGTTCGGCTCTACCTATATACTACTACTATTGGCTATCAGGGGTGTATCAATATATATTTTTCCATCTTGTCAGCACTGGGGACAACTGGGAATAAAACTAGTGGTCATTCCCAACTGTCACTACTTTGTACCTCCTGGGGACAGACGGGAAAAAATTGTCCCCACTGGAGACAAATGGGAATAACCCCTTATTGTTAAAGTAAAATGTTCACGCAAATTTCACAATCCATTTGAATACAACTCCGTGGCTTATCGTGTTCTCAATGTAGCAAGTCACGATTAAACGGAACAATTGTCGCAGAAGTTAAAAAGTAAAAGACGAGTCATCGGTTACTAGTAAAGTATTCTTATATCTGTGTTTTGGTAAAGCGTTCTTTTTGCAAGAGGAAGGTCCAATCCTGAGCTTTATGAATTGGTATCTCCCCTAAACGTAACCAGAATTCGTTTTTTTCTTGCGCTTTTAAAAACACCGAGAGATTGCCAAAATGATTTTTTGATTTAATTATCCGTTTGAGAGATATTTAGCTTTGAATAGCATGCTATTCAAAGCTAAATATCTCTCAAACGGATAATTAATTTTGCGAAAACTACTGATGACTTGTGACCACGGAACCCTATTCTATGCGTGGCCCGTCGCGCACGTGGCCGGTTTTATTTGTTCCTACGTCCATTGGACCAACAGCCTCAGGTGCGTACTCGAAAATATTCCACGTGGCCGTCGATGTCTTTGGTCGATGGTCTTGGGCGTAGATGAATCTGCTACCACCGACTTCGGAACTCAGCGGGGAGGGTACTCTCCCTCTCGGCCGTACTATCAGCTTCCTTCAATGAAATTATGAGAGAGAGCTAATCTGTTCTATAAGCAACAAATCGGTTCTATAAGCAACTGATCATAAAGTTTTAATTTTATGGTTATATGGCGCCGACTTCAAACACTTCACTTCACATTATAATGATATTTTATTAAAAGATTTTAGCATTAGCTAGTGGAAGCCCACGACTTCGCCCGTGTGTAGTAGTTTTCTAGTTCTAATTTAAAACTATACCACGTGAACCGAGCAGAGGACACACCTAGTCTAAACTTCTTACTTTTAGCAATTACTTATTATGGGACACGAAAACTTTAATAGTTAATTTTTCCTTCGCCGGCTAGCTAGTAGTCATTCAATAGTAACCTGTTAAGAATACAATGGACGTATAAATTAATGAGGCACACCTAACCCGCCTGGTATGTCTCACTCAATGTGAACAAGTTTATATGGCGTTCAGATACCATGACGTGCCATTTCCTTCAAATAGCTACCTGTTTGCAAGCTAGAGTTTGACACCAATTTATATTTTATCATGGTTTTCGGGATATTTAACTTGAGATAAGATAAGATAAGATAAGATAAGATAAGATAATATTTATTTGGAAAAACATGTGTACATATAATATACATAGTCAAGTGCTTATTATATAGGTCTTAAACTTCGATTGGACACAACATGTTTTACCATTGAGTGGTGTACAAATTATTATTTAACTTCAAGTCATCACATCTATATTATACATCAGTCATCCAGTTACAAACAAAAGTCAATCCTACAGGGTCATATCCTCGAGAAAATCCTTAATACTATAGTAGCACTTCTCAGTCAACAATCTTTTGAGCGCCCACTTAAAACGATTGTTGTTCATTTTTTTTATATTTTTGGGAATTTTGTTGTAGATTAATGGAGCCATGCATATTACACTTTTATGTAATAGGGCAGTCTTAGCAGGATGGACACATAGCCTGTTATTATCGCGACGATTACGCACGACTTTGTCCATTAATCTTGGAAAAAGGTGTGGGTTATACCTGGTAATAATAAATAATCTTGGCGCTTGTACCTAACAGTTTTGAAGATGAATAATATTAAAAACGACGTATTCGCGGGCGGCGCCACGAGGTGTGCGGCGCCGTGAGCTGGTTAATCACCGTTTTCCAGTGCATGGCGACCATGCACTGGATACGAAACACGCACCATGCCTGCGCCCCAGCCGCAGACATGTCGCTTGCAATAGATAAATTTCAGACACGTTTTCAATTTAGTCCTTAATAATGATTAGTAACAGTTATAAAAATGTTGAAGAACATCTAGAATATATCGTAATCTTATAGAAGTGTTTATTGAAGTCCTTGATTTCAACATTTCTACCGCAACGAATGCTCTAATCAATCAAACCTCGATACGCAACCACCTAGACATATGAATACAAGTCTTGCCATAAAATTTGCAAGCAAAAACATTGATAGTTGATTTATTGTAACTTTTCTTAGGTTACACAGTTATTTCAAATAGTTGATGCAATGATACCTACCTACCTATCTATATAACGCTCCTATTTCACCAGTAACTTCTCACGAAATTCCGTCCCGAATAGCACAATAAATTTTAATATAGAATACATAAAATACTATTGCTTTTACCGGGCACTATAAATAATATACACAATAGAAAGTCAATAACCATTCTATACCTAATCTGAACCTTAGTTCCGAGAAACAGAACCAACAATGTCACTTACATACTTATACAATCTATGTAGTCAAATGTCCCTGTGTTAAATAGAAATTGATCAATGTCCTCAATAACCGTCATTGCAACACCGCTAATCACTGCTTTATTTTAATGTACTGGTAAGTTTGATATTTAGCAAATAACCTTCAATTGAAAGGTCAGTTTGCAACCTGTTTGATTCAGAGGTTAATGACACTGGCTAAAGCTAAGTACTGGACTCGGAGGTTTATCCCTATGGGAATAAAAACGTTAATTCCGAGAATCACCGAACTCATTTAGAAAATAGAGAAAAGACTACCATGCGAGCTCAAATAGATTATTGAGCGAAGTGAGCGAAGAGAGCGAAGCTCAATCTTAGGCGACTCATGTATTTCGTTTGTCCGCATACTCCTCCTAAACGCCTGAAACGATCTCCTTCAAACTTACCACAGTGATAACGCGTGGCGTGGGGGTGGTTTAGAACAAAAAAAATTGAAAATCGGACATACCATCGAGGAATAATCACCGAAAAAAACAATGGTCCCATTGAAAACAATGTAAAATTTTCACGTTCATACGTTTTGAAGTTAAAAAAAAGTTTGAACATAAAAAAAAATCGTTGTCGTTCGAAAATTTAACACTTCGCTCAGTTTTTTGCAACAGCAGCATGCATTGCATACCTAGTAATAAAATAAATAATAGATATCACCTTTATTTTCACTATCGATACAGAGGTCGCGGTGATAACTGCTAGTTGGTTAATCACGAAGCATGACATCATTTCATTAGCACGACTGTCAGTACTGGCCAACAGATCTAAATGAGAATTTATATAACAAGGTTCCATTCTGGGAACTGTTTGCAACATTCTATATTTAAACTTATAAAGTACTGTTTGCTTTTCTTCTTTTTTTTGCAGAAGAATGTATGCCAGTACCGAGTACCTACATTAAATGTTGGTTGGCTTCGATTTGGAAAATATTGCTTAATCTTTGTATAAACGAAAAAAAAGGTTATATTTTCAGTTCTGTATTTATTTAAAGTCTTGAATTAAGTGCTGTTTGCTTTTTGTTTTACGCTGAAGATCAATGCCAGTACTGACTGCATATTTTTAATATTGACTTATACGAGTAGATTGCTTTCACACTGTTTAAATACAAAAAAAATACATTTCAGTTCTGTGGTCAAGTTAAAAGCAAGAAAGTTAACCTACAAGAACTTTTCAACCTGTTCTGTATATCACGTGATAAGTCGAATACATATGAAATACATAATGTTGAATAAAATTGTTTGTACAGTTTGTCTGCTGGATCTGGTGATCAGCTGGATAAAAATAGGGGCGGTAGTCAATCTCGCCTGAATGCCAATCTACGGACAAGACTCAGACAAACTTAAAAGTGCCCGGTAAGCGACAATAAGCTAACGCTGTACATGGGATGGGACCTGCTGGCGGAAATTAGACGTATATTATGCTTCTGTTCAGGCTCTTGGAGATACCGACCGTCTGTAACAAATCAAGTCGTAAAGTAATAATAGAATTGTTTTTATGGTCAATTTGTAAATAAAATGGCCATTTTACTAGTATTCTGTCAACACAATAGTCACCACATCACATGCCTCGTAAATAATATAGAGATGTTTGCGGTTATGAGTATGTGATACATTCTTGTACTGACCATTTTCTTCAATGGAATTGGACATTTTACAACACATTTTGCGGTCTACCAGCAATGAAGGTCGATAATGGGTGAGTAATTTGATTAGATGTCGGCTTCATTCTCGGCTTTTGAAGTTTAATAGTTTGATTCAGTATAACTGCGAAGATTTAGAGAAAACGTTGAGTATAAAAAATTTAATTTTACTCTTTAGTACTCAATTCAGCTTTCAAGCCTTCAACTGTCTGACTATAAGATCTGTGAACCATTGCTACTATACCTACGTTAAAATATATATTAGCAGAAGATTTATTCTTGCCTCTAACTTAACAACAAAGATACATACCCACTTTATTTACTATACATACAAGAATCCATTAAAAAATTTATTATACTTACTATTATTTATTACAATTGCTTTTTAAATTTCTAATACTAAAACATTACTATTTCATACAATTACTTTTTAAATTCCGATACTAAAACAAGATCTACATAATACAGGCGCCAAGGTTGTACCTTGTGGCATACCGATAACGAAACACGTAAACTTGAAGGTCAGATCTGCGTCATCTCGTTGAAATAAGCATGAAAAATGCAAGTTCATGTGTATGTACACAGCTTGGGCGGTGTATTATATCGTGAACATCTAATATAGCATAGAGAGTATTGGTTTTTGGTGTATTATTACTTACTTAATTTATTCAAAGGTCTGCTTCAGATCAGAATAACTTGTTCGCGTTAAAAGTTCTCAAATAAATCTCCAAAAGGGTATACAGAGATGTTTCTTAGATACGCCTATATTTTACCAGATACTTTGTTGATGTCATGTAAAAGGGCGTGAGCCTATTGTCGTTTCCAAGCACTTTGAGTATATTTTCCAAAACGTCATCTGTCTGACGCTGCAGGTGCAAGGTGAGGATGATATAGGCCTCAAAGATGTTGATAGCGCCCCTTACTGTGATCAAGTAGGTTATGCACCTACGTGATTGCAGTAAGGGGCGCCCCAAAATATTAGTGGCCCAAGACAACCTTGCCTTCTAGTGGTGCAACTGCTGATCAATGGACAAGGCCCCGGCAAATATAAAAGTGCTATGGTATCGGCAATAAGGTCACCTCCTGTTTCGTAGGGTCAACAAAATAACTACAGACAAGTGCCTCTGCATATTCCATTACGAAACAAATTTAACATATAATAATGTAGGTATAAATGTGTATGGCTGTCTGAGTAAAAAGTTGAGCTTAAATTGGAATAAATTACGTTTAAAACAAGCTCTTTAAATAATCTGTTAAGTCAAAATTGAGCTTACTCAAGCTCAATTTACGTAATTAAACTATTTACAACTCACCTATTATAACCAACATACAATCACGGATATTTCTCGAAGGGGTTGGCATAGGACATACCTATGCCCACTTTTTGGGTTCCGTAGTTCAAGTCTCGGAACCCTTATAATTTAGTTATGTCCATCCATCCGTCCTCTTTCTCCATTCGTCCATTTTTTTGGGAACCTCTCCTACAAATAAACTGGGAAGGTTTTGTTTCTCTCACATACCCCCATAGTGAGGGATCATATTATACAGGTATTTTAAAAATAAGTGAGAGTCGGAAATCATGTTTGTTGTATGAGAGCCCCCTTAAATATTTTTCATATTCTGTTTTTTAGTATTTGTTGTTAGCAGCAACAGAAATACATCAACTATGAAAACTTTAACTTTCTAACTATCACGGTTCACGAGATACAGCCTGGTGACGGAGGGACGGACGGACGGACAGCGCGTAGTATAGGTGTCCCGTTGTAACCTTTGGGTACGCAACTACGGAACCCTTTTCTATGCGTAGCCCGACACGCACATAGCTGGATTTTGAAAGAATATTAGTACGTCACCTCTGCTTACCTCCTCGGAGATATAGCGTGACTATATGCAAATTATGCATGTATTCGTTATCTTACAATGTAGTAAGTAGCGACCCAAGTGATTGCCCTTGAGACGGGCGAGCAACAGCCGTCTTTAGTTACGCGGCTGATTTATCTACGACCGGTCATAATCTTAGCGATTGTTTTACAAAACTGCACTTTATTATTAACCAGCGGCCGTTTGCGACTTTGTAAATTGGTTTTTACAACATTTTGGTTGTTACTATGGTCCTATTATAGCGTGATGTTATATAGCCTATGTCATCCGCTAACAATGTAGTCTTATAAAATACACGACACAACAAACCACTTCAAACTACCGAAATGGGACCAAATAATTGTCGGAATGGGACCAAATTGAAATGGGACCAATTCGGTTCACCCAGTCCAGAGATATGAGGTAACAAACATAAAAAAAAACATACAGTCGAATTGAGAACCTTTTTTTGGAAGTCGGTTGATCTTTTCAACCGACTTCCAAAAAAGGGTACTTATTAAAGAGTACTTATTTCAAATCGGTTCAGTTAGGTCCAGTTGTTTCCGAACCTATTCAATGTAAACAAACTATACTAGCTGTTGCCCGCAGCTCCGCCTGCGTGTTATAGCTTTCTTGATCACCAGTTACTGATTTTATATATATATAGTATAGCTGTTGAGCGATATTGTATCTTAATATAATATATTTTAGTATCTTAACCGTGTGCAGCGCCCCTTAGTGAACTCGACTGCGGGTGAAGTAACCTACGACAAACTTATTATTTGCGGTTGGTACAGTAATCGGCTCTAGGGATCGAACCGCAAAATTAAGTTTGTTTTTTATTGTATATACTTTTCCGGGATAAAAAGTACCCAGTGTGGTGCCCAGGATATTAAAGAATAATTATACCAAGTTTCATCGTAATCGAACCGGTAGTTTTTGCGTGATGCCTGAACAAACAGACAGACAAAATTGTTTAATCACATTTTTGGTTTCGGTGTCGGTCTAGTAACACCCCCTGCCATTTATTTTTTTGATATTTTCAATGTACAGAATTTTCACTTCTACAGATTTATTATAAGTATAGAGTACCCACAAATGTGCTAAAAGCATAATATCTTCATAATATTGTGTATTCATAATATACGTAGGTGTGTGTGTATGTTCATCCATAAAAATAACCGGCCAAGTGTGAGTCGGACTCGCGCACTAAGGGTTCCGTACCAAAACGAAAAAAATCACGTTTTTTGTATGGGATCCCCTTTAAATATTTATTATATTCTGTTTTTTAGCATTTGTTTTTATAGAGGCAATAGAAATACATTTTCTGTGAAAATTTCAAGATTCTAACTATCACGGTTCATGAGATACAGCTCAAGACAGACGGACGTCTCAGTAATAGGGTTTCCATTTTACCCTTTGGGTACGGAACCCTAAAAAAATATGTTATAATTGACATGAGCTGTCAAGGTGTCAAGGCTATCTTGAATGAGCCTAGCGCCATTAAGCAAGTGTTATTGTGTATTGTTGTTATGATGTCATATTCGGTTGTAACATGTAAAAATGATAATTTCGGTTGTAACATGTTGACATAAAAATGTAAAATTTTGACATTCATATGTGCTCTTTATGTGCCTAAACTGAATAAACGAAATTGATTCTTTGATTCTTCTTTGATTCTTTGTAAATGGGCGCTAATAACGTGTGAGAGTTTGTGGAATATTTGATCAAACATTTAATTCAATGATATTTTAACCGTCTTGTAGTCAGATACGCTGTGTTGATGGAGATGTTGGGAAGCAATCATTCGACCCTACACTTCTTCTTCTTGAGAAGGACAAGGTAAGTCCGGTTATGCGGAGAACGTGAGGAGACGCACCCCATGAAGCCGAAGCCAGACGGCTCAGCAGATTGTTCGTGGTCCCTATTTTTAGCTTGTCGTTGAAGCAGTGACTTCGGAAAGTCAGCGCTCTGCCCAGGGTTACACCAAGGTAGCGCGGATTCGGACAGTGCACAATATTGACACCTTGCCACGATAGCTTCAGAGATCGTACACTTAAAAGACTGATTTTTGGCGCTAGTGAGAGTTTGTGGAATATCTGATAGAACATATAATTCAATGATACTTGAAACACGTCAGAGTTGGAAACGCTATGTAGGTAGGAATGTTGATAAGTAATTATTCGACACTACACTTAAAACGACAGACTTTGGTTTCGCATAGAGAATTAGCACATTCGATGATAATCATTTGAATCATAGTAATGGTAATATGGCCAGTCTTTTAGGAATATCAACTACAGGATGTGGAGTTTGAAGAAGAAGGGATGATTAAACACGATATTCTTTGTCCTAAGCACCAAATACTTAAAGCGCTCACGCAGATTTAGCGCTCACACAGAATTAGACTTGAGCCAGAAGAGAAATAATATGATCGTCACTACGCTTACATTTGAATTTGAACTCATGATCGTATTTACAAACGCTATAGATGAAACGAATAACCCGAACTGTAGGCCATCCAACTTGTTTGACAAACTTCTTCGATGCTTTTAAGAACCAGCAATCAGCATAGTCTACCAGTGATAGAAGAAGCGATTACGCAAGAGCCACTATAGTTGTAAAAGGTGTGAGTTCTTAGAAATTGAAACTTCTAACAGTTAGACTCTACTACTTATTTCAGCAATGTGTACCTACTGTACATCCCAGGACAGACATGAATCCGTTCAACTCAGCAATGTGCAAGCAATAGATCAATGACTTACTTGACAAGTGCAAACCTTATCTTTTTCCTTATCTTATTAGACGGAAGATAAGATAACGGACAGATTCACAGAAGAATTAGTTATCACGTAACATTTATTATTAGTGGAGTATTAAACTATGCTTAAGGGGATTTCGAAGGAGTAGATTAAAATGCTTACAGATAACTAAAGAATGCAGACCAGTTATTCTGAATTATTATAGACTAGTGGTCCCGGCGAACTTCGTACCGCCTGAAATTTTGCTTATGAACCTTCCCTGAACCTCCACGAATATTTTAAGACCCAAATTAGCCAAATTGGTCCAGCCGTTCACGCGTGATGTCGTGACCAAGGGAAATAGGGATTCATTTTTATATATAGAGAAGATATCATAATATATTTGAATCATATATTTGACCGCTTCGGTGGCGTGGTCGGTAGTGCATCCGCTTTCGACGCCGGAGTATCGGGTTCGATTCCCGGTCGGTACAAACGTTTGTGTGGGACACATATGTTTGTACCGAAGTCTGGATGTTTCTTATGTATAATATGTATGTATTTACAAAAGAAAAAATGTCTATAAGTATTTATATCAGTTTATCTAGTACTCATATCACAAGCTCTGCTGAGTTTGAGACTAGATGACGTTGTGTGAGAATGTCCAAAAATATGATTTATTAGTAATATAAGTATTGAAACTTTTTTCGCAAGGGGAATTTGGATTCCATTTGCTACAATCTTAGCATAGGTACTTACTTACATACTATTCCCTGTTCTCTGACATAGGTACCTACTTCTTTCACTAATTCTTTCAGAAGTGCCGTGTAAATAGTTTGTAACATTTAAATTTAAAAATATTCGTCTTCTCAACAGTCTAGAAAATTTCTGAGGTTTCCCAGGTATACCTAATGTAATAAAGATAGATGCCAGAGACCTTCGATTAAAAATGTCTTTGAATGTGCATGACGATTAAATGTTTTCATTGCTGCTGTCCTCCTATTGGATGTTACATGGGCTTTCGAGCACTGAATACTTTTTCATTTAAATCAGCAGTTCCTAAAATACTTATTTCCAATGCAAAACATTATGAATCACGAACAGAAGTTAACTTTCTTAGACCCGGATTAGACCTCCTACGACGATAATTAGCGTACCTAAACTAATTACGGTATAAGCCACATCTAATTCAGTAGAAGAGAAACTGGGACAATGAATATAGCTGCAGCACTATTCATAGGGCGTAATAACCTCATTTTGAACTAGAACCTAACATCAAAACATCGTTCGTCATACACTGTACGGTGCTTTGCGCCGCACCACGCCATAGGTTTTGGCCTATAACTTTTGACCCTTTAGGGCTAGGTCCAATTTTCGATTTTTTGGCTTGCCTCCAGATCGAGGGCTATCCATAGAGGGGTCAACCATTGGAGCATAAGCAGTTCTCGAGAGCTAAGGGGGGGACATTCCCCATTTCTATATATAGATATTGGTCACAAAAACGTTAAGTGATATTAATTTTCCTGCCAAACTCGCAATGCGAATGCAAAAGTAGGTAGAACCAGTGAGGAATGAATCTGCCCTTAAAAATTCACGACCACACTTTTCTAATATTTAACCGACTTAAAAAAAGAACGAGGTTCTCAATTCGACTGTATTATTCCTTATTATTTTTATGTTTTGGCCTCATATCTTTTGACTGGTTGAACTGATTATTAAAGAAAATATTAAATAGAAATATACTGCATCCCGTGTGGACGTGGTCCCATTTCAATTTTGTCCCATTACGACAATTATTTATAATTATTAATAAAGTATTTTAAAGTCTTCCAAAAAAGGTGGAGGTTCTCAATTCGACTGTATGATTTTGAAATTTTTTTTTAACTGAAAGCTACTTCTTCCGAAGTGGTCACATTTCGATCATTTGAAGGTTTAGTTAGGTCTTAGTTAGGTACGAGTACATCTGCAGGACTTGGGTCCCGAAGATGTTGATAAAACCTTTTGCTACTTTTTTAGTGTGAACTTTTATTTATTAATTATTAGCGGACGCCCACGGTTTCGCCCGCTTGACAAATTATACATATAGGTAGGTAGTAAGAACCTTCCTCGAGAACCACTCTAGCCATTGGTGAAACCCGCATCAAACTCCGTTGCGTAGTTTTAAAGATCTAAGCATACATAGCAACGGACTGACTTTGTTTTTATAGGTACTAATGATTATGATACAACTCAAACAGGAGAAATAATTATATCTATAGTATAAGCCGCAACTTGTTTCTATTCATGCAACCAGTTTAAGTTCGTCTCAAAATTGCCGGCAATGACATCATTCTGTCGTCAAATTAACCAAGTATGGGTAAAAATGTTCTTTGATTTTTCTTTGCTTAAATTAGAATACCAAAGAGTTGACTATCGGTGATTGTCAAGGCCAAAGTATACTTTTGCCCTTTTGCC
The DNA here is from genome assembly GCA_963556515.1 of Nudaria mundana. Classification (NCBI taxonomy): domain Eukaryota; kingdom Metazoa; phylum Arthropoda; class Insecta; order Lepidoptera; family Erebidae; genus Nudaria; species Nudaria mundana. The sequence goes on from OY748293.1 coordinate 2,092,985, forward strand.
GGTCTCAGGAACTACTTAATTCTTATCATACATACCACCGATTTGAGTCTTATATAGAGAGCTGAAGAAGTCCCAAAATTCTTTGGTATCTCATAATTTCTTAATATTTTTTACTTAGAAATTATTAATTTTTATCTGTTAGATAATAAGTAGTAGTCTTGTCGATAAATAATCTATAATAATATTATATTGTTTATGTTAATAAAGTTAACCAATTTCTGATCAGAGGTTAAGTGTATGGTTAAGTGAGCAACAATCGCAAATATGTAGTCTTTAAATCAAGTAGAGTATACTCATAATTATGTAAATTACTCATTACTTTGAGATCGTGATTCGAATTTCGTTCCAATAACGTTATCATAGTGTTACTTACCGCGAATTTCTGCGATATGTGAGTCATATTCCGATTTGCTCCTCATGTATTCCTTCCTTGGAGATGTTTGCCATGATTGTTGTTTATACTCTGAATACCACTCGTGCTGGGGTGATCCCGCACGTTCCTCACTTCGAGTCTCGGTAACAGTTCTTTTTACAACCTTTTCAAACTTTACAAAACGAACCCCTGCAGCCAGGTCGCCCTCCTCAACCTGCCGCTCAATACGTTCAAATTCCTCAACCGGCTCTACATGCCTAAGTTTCAAACTTGGAAAACTTGTCTCAAAAGTCTTAGTAGGAGACTCCGTGTCACGAGTATGTTTAAGTTTAACTTCTATCTTTGGCGACTCAGGTCGTCGCTTGCGCTGCTCTATACGCCGTTCTATTTCACCAACATCTGTAGACGTATCCAAAGCGTCGTTACTGGTTTGTCCAACCCATACTTTTTCGAAGAAAGACACTCGGTCTCGGAGACCGCTTTGCGACGGGGAGTCGCGACCGTCGTCGGACATTGCGGCATGACCTCTTCGCACAGAGGCTCGCTCGATACTGGAGCCGTCAAGTTGGAGGCTCAGTTTTGCGCTTGCGTTGTGATAGTCCACGTGCGTTGCAGACACCGCCTAGACGAAGCCGGCAAGCTTTAAAAGGTGCTTTCAAACAAACAGAGTCACGAGAAAATTTTCCGGAAATTTAACATCCTTTTGTAAACGATCAGGGGCTGCAGGGCACTGTCGCAATATGTGATTAGAAGTCATGTGAAGTTATTAGACTTTAGTAATGGTCACATAATCATTTCATTGATTGAAAACTTGAAAATTGCACAGTTTTTCCCTTACAGTGGGTTCGTCAAGAACTTACTTAAACTCAATCTTTTTACCGCAATTTTCTCTAGCTATTTATTTATTTATTTATTTATTTATGTACACACAAGAAGGTAGAAAAGCGAAAAGGATAGAGGTACCTATAGTACAAAGGCACCACTTTTTGGCCATTGTATGTATGAATAAGAAAACCTAGAGAGATTAGAAATTCAATGTATCGTAAGATAATATTGTAAACATATACTGATAAGTATCCGTTTGTATAATACTTCTTATCAATGCAGAGATAATTAGACTGACATAACACGATGAAGTCACCAAATAGTTATTTGGGACTAGATTACACATTACATCATCAAGGTATTTTTAACGGTTTTTATAGATGTAAATGGTAAAGAGGCTATTGAGAAAGCGAGTCTCCTATTCAAAGTGGCTACATACATACAAACAAGGGGTTGCTATGTCCATAATATCTTCCTAATTATATTGCTTTCCTACATAAAAGGGAGTTAATTATCAATTTAGCTGTTTGTAAATAATATAATTCCGACAAGCGAATCGATTCCGACAACTTACGTAAGTATAAAAGATTGTTCTCAAATCCTCAATACAAATGAATAGGTGTAAATTGCCAATCAAGATGGCTTTAGTTTTTACTTTTTGTTTTTTTATAACGACCTTACGAGCGATTTATACTCGTATAACCAAAAATTCTGGAAATCTGTGAACAAACGTTATTGTTATTCCTCTGTCATTACTTGTACCCTGCTTGTACCAATATTTTTAAATGTAGCTGTTTGTTGTTCCTTTATATAAATAAAAAAAATTGTAGAATTTAAACTCCGAATTACTGAATTATACTAACTAGTTTGGCCATAAATACTGTTACATTAAAACTTTTTTTTTTCAACTTTTTTATTATTTTGAATTTGTAACACGTATATTATTTTAAAAACTTCTTTCGATTTCGCGCCATTTCACATATTTTTCGTGTTCATTATCGAATTACAATATGGAATGAGGTATTAAAGAAAATAGGATCGCAGTGATCGCCTTGCACAAAGTGGGTATGGAGCCGTCGGCGTCGGTCATATTCCAGAGACTTCAAAAACTTGATGTCAGCCGTATGTTCGTATATCGTACTATCAATAGATACAACAACACTTCGTCTGTCAAAGACCAGAAAAGATCGGGGCCGCCGCGTGTCGTTAGAACTACAAAGGCTATTAATGCTGTTAAAGCCAGAATAAATCAAAACAAAGCAAAGGAAGCAAAGAATCTTATCGCGAGAAACGAAGATTCCCGCTAGGACTCTGTCACGTATTATAAAACAAGACCTGAAGCTCGGTGCTTATCGTCGATATACAGGACATGCCCTAAATCAATCTTTACGATTAACGAGAGTGGATCGATCAAAGCGCCTTGTATCGCGATACGCAAGCGAAAGGCACAGAAATATCCTCTTTACCGATGAAAGAATTTTCACGATTGAAGAACACTACCATAGTCAAAATTATAAAGTGTACGCTCACAGTTCTAAGGACGCTGCTCAAGTGGTCGGAAGGGTACAACGTGGTCATCATCCTGCGTCAGTGATGGTTTGGTGGGGCGTGTCTTATCAGGGAGTCACAAAACTACATTTTTGTGAAAAAGGAGTGAAAACTTCAGCCAAAGTGTCTCAAGATACTGTCTTGGATCATGTTGCGAAACCTCTCATCAATACACTTTTTAAAAATATACCGTGGACTTTCCAGCAGGACTCTGCTCCTGGTCACAAGCCACGAGCTACCCAAGCCTGGCTAGAAACCAACGTTCCAGACTTTATAAGAGCTGAAGACTGGCCCTCATCTAGCCCAGACCTCAACTCTTTAGACTACAAATTATGGTCAGTTTTAGAGGACATGGCCTGCTCTAAACGACACGGCGACATTGAGTCTCTTAAAAAATCTTTGGAGCAAGCAGTGGCAAACTTTCCCTTGGAAACAGTGCGTAAATCCATAGATTCGTGGCCAAACAGATTAAAGGCCTGTTTAAAAGCCAAAGGTGGCCATTTTTTTTGCTAAGACTTTAATAAATATGTAGGTATAAATTTTAATAATATTACATTAGTTCATTTAAAAAAAATTGCATTTTCATTTGTAACAAATCTTATGGCTGGACTAGGTATACCAGGGATTTGTGGTAACTGTGGCGCTATGTATGCCTCGTTAATGCTGGCTTTTTATTATTCTGATGTAATAGTGACCAGTACAACTGAAACGTTGGGAAGCAAAGGTATCGTAGCTTTAATAATAATACTAGGTGCTGCTACGCTGGTATCACCCTGCGCTGCTGCATATTGAGCGGAGTGTTTTCGTTAACAGTACAAAAAGCGCGCGAAATTTCTCCCATAGGTTTAACATGTAAATTTTGATTCCTCAAATAAATATTTTTGGCGCCTTTTTTTAATTTCTGACTCCTTCACATTTTTTGCACTTAAATCTAGTTTAATAAACTTAAAAAAATTCTAGAATCCGCCAAGTAGTTACTGAGATACAGTGTTACATTTAATTGCATTGGAGTCGCTGTATGGGAGCTCAATTATCACGAACAAAGACCCGTATCTCAGTTAAGGTATATAACTTACAAAATCATACCCACACATGAACGATATACCCCTTAACAGTAAAGACAAGTAGGTACCGAATATCGGTACAACTACGTAGAACTTCATAATTTATAGGCTGCAGTCACGCACTTAACATGAGGGTGAAACTCCCCTGAACTTTTATCTAACTCATTAACTACATTCCGATAAACATCTATGTGTTGACAACACTAACTGAATACCGCGGCGCCGTCCGTCGGCTTAATATAGTTTTTTTCCTTCTCAATTCTCGACACAACACACTAGCAGGATAAAAATTTGCCAATAGCACTCAGGAATAATGTAGCTACATATTTGTGAGAATTCAAATTCAAAACCGGTTCAGTAGTTTTGGATCCTATCCAATGCAACAATTTTTTTTTGGACCTCATACAATGTCATCTAGCCCAAATCAAGTTAATATAAGCTTGTGGATCACACAAATGATTTGACCCGGAATCGAACCTGGGACGGCAGTCACATACTCATACCACTGTGCCACCGAGGCAGTAAAATCAATCCAATCTTTCCTCTTTATGATTATCAGTATTAACATATTACGGAAAAACGGACTCTCTTGATGTAGGATCGATCATCATCATTCACCGAGCCTTTTCCCAACGCAGTTAAAAAATAACTCAAACCCTGTTGCCTTGCGATGAAATGTTGATCAAAGGCAACTACATCTTAAGTACCAGTCGCTATGGTACAGCCAATTAAAGTACTGGTCGTCTCGGACTATAAGTTAAAATTCCCCCTGGGAAACTATCTCCATACCAAATGTTAGCAAAATTTTTTCGCAAACTTTTTTCTGTTTCATTTTTTATTTATACTATAACCTAAATAATCACCCTTCGTAACAAACTTACGTTCCGAAAATCTGCTGTTACATCTTCATCCTATCTCCCTCCCTCTTGGCGAGCTGTCAATTATGTGTCTCACACGGAGTTTGGAGGGCCAAAGCCCCAGTGCCCTTGATTCGCGACCTGGACGCAACAGACTGTGACCCATTTGTTGGCTCCTAATTGTTAAATTGGTTCATTGTATATTACAATTGAACAAACGTAGGTGTTATTTAAATCGCGGGAAATCAACCCTAAATACTGCCTGACGTTTGACGTCAGTCTGTGACCACGGTCCGAGGCAACTCGATTGAAATTCCAGACAGAGTCGCGTTTATGAATTCGGAACACGAAGTCTATAAAAACTATCAATCGTATACACCCCCGGAGAGGTAGACTGAGGTACCTATTGCGCAGGCGTAATATAATAGTACCCATAGGTATTTACCGCTACTAAGCCCGAGTAGAAACAATACTTCTATACCGATAGATTTATCTGACAATCAATCAGGAGAATTGAGTTCTTTCATATTACTTTATTTCGCGAGAACCGAACGTTTTAAACGTTGGTTTCTCTGCCGAACGATAGCGGCCTGGAACGCCCTGCCTTTGCACGTGTTTCCTCCCACATATAATCCTGGGTTCTTTGGCGGAGCGTGAAGAGCCACATCAGTATGTCGTCAAGTTGAGGGCCACTCTCTATAGTATTATGTGCTGTGAGAGTGGCCCACAATCGCTAGACGTCGTCACGACTTACCACCAGGCGGGCGGCGTCAATTTGGCGAACCAAATATAAAAAAAAAAATATTAAGAAGCCAAGTGAAAATAAAATGTTCAAAATCTGCAAAAGCAATACAGATCCAGTCAAGCCGGTTCTTAACAATCTCACTATGACACTGGATGTAGCATTGTCTGAGAGGTCTAAGATATACCTACCTACTGCCTGAACTTGGTACAATACATAACTAGTGTCCGTGGCTCCACCCGCCTGGAATAGTTTAAACGACTTCCACAAAGGGAGGAGGTTCTTAATTCGGCTGTGTTTTTACTCGACGACTGTCATACTGAATTTCGAAGTTCAAAATAGTGATGAACTGTATAGCCTTAAAGTATCGAAACGCGACTCACGTTAGTGCGAAAGTATTCCACATCGATTCACACATTGTCAGCGAGGGTTATGTGTATGTTACGTCTACGAATGTATGTATGTTTGTATGTTTCTTTGTTCCCCTGTACAGGCCAAACGTCTCGTTGGATGGATTTCGATGAATTAGGTCTCAAATTAAAGGTATTTATCTCCTGAGTGTCATAGGGTAGTTACCACTAAAAAGCTGTAAATAAAAATAAATAATTAAATATTAAAAAAACCCGACCCGAATATCAGTTCAAACCTAGATGCATACTGAGTCCTGCTTGCTTATAGTTAAATATCTGGTTAAGTGCAGTCGGGTTTTTTATTATTTAATAATTTATTTTAAGTTTGTTACCTCATTGGGTGCACGAAGTGGAATAAATCAATTAAACGAGTGGGTGAACCATACGGATTTTATCCCACTATATTAATATTATAAACGCGAAAGTTTGTGAGTATGTATGGATGGATGGATGTTTGTTACTCTTTCACGTAAAAACTACTGAATAGATTTTAATGAAACTTTACAATAATATAGCTTATACATCAGAATAACACATAGGCTACAATTTATAAAGATATTGTGTGAATTGTTCAAAATATGACGCGGCGCGACGGGAACGGGAAAAAATCCAAATTACCACGCAGACGAAGTCGCGGGCGACCACTAGTACGTAGTTTTAATTGAAAGCTTTTGCTTCCCGTGTGGTGCCATTTCAATTTGGTCCCATTCTGACAATCATTTGGTCCCTTTCCGGTAATTTAGCGCCGGGTTTTGTGTTAATGTTTGATGTGTTTTTTTATAATTCCCAAAACCCAATACCCATGGGTATCATTTTGTCAGCTCATATTTTTTTAAACTACTTAATTGAGCGAAGCGAGCGTAGCGAGCGGTAGTTCCTTATCAGGTGACTCCAATGCAACTCGATGTGAAATTGTTTCTCGACAACTACTCAACCGATTTTCATGATTTTTTCACTCAAAAATAAAGCATTCTCAGGAGCAGGTTTTGTTCGAGACCGAATTTTTGATTTAGGACCCTCAATAAAGTTATTGACCAAAAATATGTCAATTACTTTTTTGTAGGTCCTAAATTAAAAATCGGTCTCGAACAAAACCTGCTCCTTATAGATTGATAAATAGTCACTTCGCTCAATTGCATGCTGCAGCGCAATACCACAGTACCACGGCAGCGACCGCAGCGAGTAGTTAACCTATGTCTGTAAATTTTACTAGCAAACAAGCAAACATAACACACACAAAAAAGCTTATCATTTAGATGGAGTCTGTTTTCATGGAACTATTTTCCCATTACAATATTCCCACGGGAACATTTACTTTTTTATAAATATGTTAGGACAATTCACACAACGCCTACTAGTCTCAAACTAAGCAGATCTTGTTATATGAGTACTAGATAAACTGATATAAAATAAATACTTACACACATTTTTTTTTGTAAATACATACATATTGTACAAAGGAAACATCCAGACGTACAAACGTATCTTTCTTCACACAAAGTTTGTCCCGACCACAAATCGAACCCGAGACTCCGGCGTCGAAAGCGGATGCACTATCGACCATGCCACCGAAGTATTCAAAATATATTACAGAGAAAATATTCTCAGCGGTGCCGAGCATGAGGGTAGGAAGAGTTTGTCGATATCCAATGATATGGCAGAAAATTTCAAAAAATGTATTAGATTACGTCATCGACATTTTCTCTACCGCCATGCTCGCCCTGCAGGATATCCCTATTCGATTTGATGACGGTTATAAATTCACCTACTGTTTCGGTGGCTTGGTCGATAGTGCATCTGCTTTCGTCCGGGTTCGGTTCCCGGTATTTACCAAAAAAAATGTATATAGGCATTTATTAAGTATCTCTAGTACTCATATATTATATCAAATATTTTAAATTCTGACATTCACATGATTATTATTCAATTAATTTGACATTCGCATGATTAGTTTTCAAATAATTTTAATTTTTGACATGATTTTAATTAAATTGTACGATTCTCATTTAAAAATTTTACGGACGTTTCGTATAAGTATTATTCAAATATTTTAAATTTGACATGCTTTTAATTATATTGTTTAGAATCACTAACTATTACTATAATGTATGAGTATTTATATACGGTAAGGTAAAAGGTGGCTATGCTATTGTCAATAATCTATCATGTTACCTAAACCTAACCCATATTCGCAAATAAAAATAAACTAGTTATCCCGGCGAACTTTGTATCGCCTTAAATATAAAAAATAAAAATATTTTTTTTTTTTTTTTTAATATTTCATGCTAATGTTTGTATTATTAATTATAATTGAAAAACGCGACGGATGGACAGACAAATGTTCGTATTAAATATATAGATGATTTGATTTGATTTGACTCATATCACAAGCTCTGCTTAGTTTGAGACTAGATGGCGTTGTGTGAATTGTCCTAACATATTTATTATTATTTATTAATTTCACCCTTCTACGCTAGTTTTATTTAAAACAATGTAAGTAGGACGTAGGTATGCAAGATCTCGCTAGCGTGATTCAGCAAAGCTTTACGCAACACAATATGCAATGAACTTTCTTAGAGTTCAACGAACTTCGTATCGTTATGTTTATTTATATGTCTTCGTCATATTTTCTAAGTACCTACATTATATTGCCCTAGATAAGTACTTAAGTATTCTACGTACTTTTATGAATAAAACGTCGGGAATCTTACCGATAAGTATACCTAATTGGTGAGCAGTTTATGCATTTGGTGATGACTTATGACACATACACACTTTATCATGCCTATATCCCCGAAGAGGCAGGCCAAAGGTACTTTGCCAGTAATTTTTAAAATTAAATTAAATTAAATTGGCCAATCTTTCACTATAGAGAATATTAGGCACAATATAGACAATCCATTACCACTCTGGTAAAGACAGAAACTAAAACACACACACAGACAGAATCTGTAATCTGTCATACAGGGTCTCCTAGTACAGATACCAGTCTCTCACATATAGTTTATGAATTTCAAATGTACCTAAATTGAAAAAAAGAAAAGACAGAAACTAAATATAAGACTAAGAAAATAATACATACGCCCATTGAGTTAAAAAAGTTATAAAATAACAAAAAATATATTTTTTTTACAAATAAAAAGAACCCAAACACGTCACAGATTAAAGAATGAAAGGTAGTATATAAGTTCGAGAAGAATATTATGCGAGAACTGAATTGTTATTGGAATAAAATATGATCTATACTTATAATAAATCTGTAGAAGTGAAAATTCTGTACATTGAAAATATCAAAAAAGTAAATGGCAGGGGGTGTTACTAGACCGACACCGAACTCAAAAATGTGTTTAAATTTTTTTTATCTGTCTGTCTGTTTGTTAAGGCATCACACAAAAACTACCGGTTCGATTACGATGAAACTTGGTACTTTTTATCCCGGAAAAGTATATACAATAAAAAACAAACTTAATTTTGCGGTTCGATCCCTAGAGCCGATTACTGTACCAACCGCAAATAATAAGTTTGTCATAGGTTACGTCACCCGCAGTGGAGTTCACTAAGGGGCGCTCTGCACACGGCTAAGATACTATAATATTTTATCTTAAGATACAATATCGCTCAACAACTAGTAGATAATAAGAAAAGTTAGTTAAAAACATGTTACATACCACTAAGTAGAATCTCTGTTGGTGTGTGTGGGTGTGTGTAAAAGTCGCTTAACGAAAAATACCAAGTTACAGTCGCTTCCCAATTACCTAGATATAACCATAGGTCCAGTACCTAAAAAAGCCGATACCAAAAAAGTTGAGAAAAGGCTTAGTGGATGATAATACCGACACATAATAAGGCTACCGAAACGTGGGATAGCCTTCCGAGTCTTTATGCTTGAATTAATAAGCATTACAATCATAGAATTTAGCGGGATCCTATTCTAGGTCTATCGTTAAATTTAACTTTCAACAATAAATTGATACAACAGAAAGCAATTTAAATAGAGAGACGCATTTACATCTTAACGCCTACGTATAAACGTTATAGACAGAACAAGGGCAAACAAAACAGAACATAGACCGGTCTGACAAGCTAAGCTGGAAACCCGACCGCCTTTGTTAACCCTAGGTCAAATAGAACACAAGGTTCTTAGTGTAAGCTTAGGTCTGTGTAATTTTTGATAATGTTCATAGCTCCGTAGTAGTAGTCCGAGACACCCAGGACTTTAATTGGCTGTGCCATAGCGGCTGACACGTAAGATTTTGTTGTTTTTCAACGCCATTTCATAACAAGGCAACGGGTTTCAAATTATTTCAAAATTACAATATACTCGTAGCTGCTACGTTTTTATTAAATTCATTCGGCCATTTTGGACAAAACCCATTATAAATGTGCCCGGTGACGGCAATATGCTGGCCCCATATTACGTGGGACTAAAATACTTGCAAATTGTGGGTGTGTAATGCACCTCTGCCTACCCCATCGGGGATATAGGCGTGATATGTGTGTGTGAGTATTTTTTTTCTTTATTTTTGTCGAGACTTTTGTCCATAATGGGCATGTCAGCCTAATTATAGAGTTGTGAAGAGTTGAACGCGAACAAAGTTGTAGTTTATACTCTCGATTGTTGGCACTTGGTGGAGCCTCATACATGATGAATAAACACACTTGTACACTATTCCACAATTTTATTTGATTTATTTTCACCGACCGGTTCTAACATATCTTCAATCCGGGTCCATATTGGCTCACATAAAATTTTTAATCCTATTCTTTTTCTTACTTCCGATTTGTGTTCATAATCATCACTCTTCATAATTTTATTTTTCATACTTTTTTTATTCATACATTTTTATTACTATCATCGGAACTCATAACAGTTAGTGATTATAATTTTTTTATTAATACTGTTACTACCAAGAACCAGTTTAAATCCAGATCTTTTGTCTTCATACTGGTAACATTCTACGAGTATTATCATATTGCTTTAATTAATAATGTTATTACTATGAACATACTTCAACTCATAACGTCGTTGTTCAGAATAGCTTACTTTATAACAGATAATTATCTGGCGCTTCGCCGGCCGCTGCCGCGGCACACTCGCTTCGCTCGCCCGGCTCGCACGTTGTTGTGGTCACAGTTCTAACCTACTTGTCTGGTAGCATCTCGTTTCTGGTAGCCATTTATCTGGCGCTTCACCGGCCGCTGCCGCGGCACGCTCGCTACGCTCGCTCGGCTCGCGCGTTGTTGTGGTCACAGTTCTAACCTAACCTAACCTACTTGTCTGGTAGCATCTCGTTTCTGGTAGCAATTTGATTTTCACTGGAATATAGACATTATAATATGGATGAAAAAATTATGATTAAGAAATTTATAAAAACAAATAGGTATTAGAATAAAACACATTTATGAATATTATAGTTATTTATTCGAATGATTATGAGTTTCGATCCTTAGTATAAACAAATATATTAAAACAAATATTAGTAAAAACTAAGTGTATAATTTGTGATATTAAGAATTTAAATGATTATGTTTTTTAATATTTAGTTGATTTTTTTTTTATGAATAACGATCATTATAATTTTAAATGGTATGAGAAACATTTTCGGACCTCCGATGATAGGAGTTGAAAAGTTATGTAAGACAATGCGCACCCCTTCAAGCCATTCAAAATGGCATTGAAGTAAAACACCTTTGATAATGCTGAAAAGCGAAACCGGTAGGTGAAAATAAATCAAATTAAGTTGTGGAAAACTGTGTTTGTTCATCATGTATTACGAACAAAGTTGCATGCGTGCGCTAGTACATAGCTTATATTTAACGAACTTTTTTCTGCCATACGATTAGACAAAGCCCATAATATTATATTGCCCTATCTATCTGTGAAGATCGCACGAAAATCCATAACATAATATCGGAAATGTGTACATTTATTTAAACAGACAGACATAAACGAATTTATATTTAAGTAAATATATAATAAAAAGTAAATATAATTTTAGAAGTCCAAAGAGTTTTAGAAAAAATAAATTATTGTTGTCAGAATAATAAGAATAGGTTGTATTAAAGACGAGTGCCTCTTGCCATCAAACATAATAGTTTGGCGAGATACTTAGGTATCGTAGGATTTAAAAAAACGCTTTTTACATCATACATAGAGTGCTACTATTTCACGAAGAGGTGGTGTACACGAATGAACAAATTAAAATTGTCAATTAATTTGACTACAATAAATACATTAAACATCGAGTAAGGTAGCACATAGGTATAAACAGGTAATGTATTCAAATGCATGTACGTTATCTGTGTATCCTTTTGAAACGTGCGTTATAGTCGGTTTTAGTCACGTCCTAGAACTAAACTTGGCAATAGCATGACCTAACTGTACCTACAAGTCGGCTAGTTTCATGGACTTGGGTTTTTGCGGAGCGCGTGACTGGTGACCTTTTAGGTTGCCTCTGGCGCTGGGCAAAAATCCAGGCCCAAACGCTCAATTGCAATACCGAACAACATTTCCTTGTCCCGCATCGCGAACTAGTTAAGAGTAACTAGTTCTTCTGTGCGGGACTATTAACTAATCAAGCATTACCTTGACATTTGCGAAATCATCGAAAAATATCGATGGAGCCACGTTTCTAAAAAAAAGAAGAAGAATTAAGTATTAAGTGCAGCTATGACATCCACAGTCGATTTTAATCGATAACCAATGATAACACAGAAAAATAAAATTCAAACGGGCACCGAGGGTTCCGTCAGTGCAAACCTAAATATTTATGCATAATCATTAATCAGTGGATAAGGATAATTGTACGCTGTCCAGTTCAAAAATGCACTTAAAAATATTTTAATTGAAAGATGTTATTATAATTGACCGATTGATTTGGCGTTGTTGGTATGTGTGTCAGTTCCGGTCTACAGGCCGCATTTTTCAGCCGATTTTCATGAAATTTGGCACAAGTATTCTTTGTTGCAAGGCGCAACTTTCGTCGGAGGGATTTTTCGATTGGGGGGAAAATGGGGGAGAAATGGGGGGGAAATGCATTTTTCAGCCGATTTCCATGAAATTTGGCACAAGTGTTCTTTGTTGCATGGCGCAACTTTTGTCGAAGGATTTTTCGATTGGGGGCAAAATGGGGGAGAATTGGGGGATAATGCGAAAATAACGCGAGGTCTACTGTTCACAGAACCACTAGTTTTAATTGTGATAATACCTATTTGATTGTACCTGATATTTAATACTATTTATATTGCTGACATTTAATTAACTATATCTGTAATAATCAAAAAACTACTTATTATATTTGTATGCCATATTTTTTGGCTAAGCGTGTTGAAAAATATATGTGACACGTATGCATTTAACGCTGTTGTGATACACATAACACATGTTTTACAAATAAATACATCTTTATCTTTATCTTTAAACTTTATTTGCTTAAAAGATAGATACTTCAGCTTAATATCTACTCGCGGAATGTCAAGGCTGAGCTGATAGATACCTATTTAGATAGATAATTACGTTTCAAACAACAAGATCGGTTAGGCAGTTTTACGTGAGGACATAAAAACAAAGTCTGACTGTAAAGTATGTCATTATGCAAGAAATTGTAACCCAGAGGCGCCGTTGGTGACATCAACTTTACTAAGAACCTGTCAAGGCTGTCCAGGGTTGGTAGTATGTATGTATATTTAAGTACTAGATGATGCTCGCGTGACAAAGTTTTCCTACTGTGGAATGCACAGTTACCCGGAATAAAAGTAACCTTTAGCACACTGGCACAGAACATGTAGATAATTTTTAAATAAATATTTTTGGAGATTCTTACACAACGTCATCTAGCCCAAACTAAGCTATAATCTTGTGCTATGGGATCTAGACAACTGATAGACATACTTAAATATTTCTAAGTACATACAATATAATATACATTGAAAACACCCAAACTCCGAAACCAACATTTGTGGACCACACAAATTTCTGTATCGACCCGGGAATCGAACGCTCACTACGGAGTCGAAAGCCCATGCATTACCGACCGTAACCTCCACCGAAGCAGCTATTTAGTTATATATTAGGGTAGAGTCAGGGATATCTACATATATAAGAAGAATTTAAATCGGTTCAGAAGTTTTGGAGACACAGATCAAATCTTTCCTTAGGTAGGAACTTAATATTGGTCTAGCTAGAATACCAAACGCCTACGTTTTCGATTGCGTGGAATTTCCATTTGCTAAAACAATTTTTAAGTTATTTGTTTAAATGCGTTTCTCTTCGGAATTCCAATAGAAAAAAGCCATGGTGTTGCACAGAACATTTAAATATCTATAAAGGAGATCGCAGCAGCAATTAAAAATGTTGCAAAAACAAGGAAAATGGGAAAATAAATATAATATATATTTCGAGGTTTTTTTTCCACAACGCCATCTAGTCCTATTTGCTAATAATAACAAGCTTGTATTAAGGGATCTAGAAAACTGATAAACATACTTTTAATAATATATCGACTTCTAAAACATTTTTTGTCCTAGATGGTAAGCCAACCTCCGAGTCCAATAGATATCTTAGATTTCAGGGTGTAATTTAATCTCACTGGCACGCGGTTCACATTCACAATCATATAGTCATCTACCAAGCCTTTTCCCAACCCAGTTGAGGTCGGATTTCTAGTCTAACTGCGATGCGGCTGAACTTCATTATTTTCCAAGGAGCGACTGCCATCTGACCTTCACAACCCATGGACGATATCGAAGTTCTATAGCTAGACCGGTCGGATTTTGTTTTACGGCTCCAACTACCCATAGCGACTGCCATAGATGTTCGTATGACAACCGGAACCGACGTCGACGGCTTAACATGCTGCGGCACGGATAAACGTAAGGACTTAAATACTTCTAAATACATGCTACAAAGGTACCACATAGAAATTCAAAATATATATATACAGTGACGGACGTTAAGTACCTATATCAAAGTAAGCAACGGTACTAATCTTGCCTCATCGCCTATTCCTGAAGCCTCATCTTAATTGACCGAGCGAGCTAAGCGTCTCAGTTTTAAACTCGAGGACTGGCCGATTTGGTGATGTTGTTGGTATGTGTGTCAGTTCCGGTCTACAGGCCGCATTTTTCATCCGATTTTCATGAAATTTGGCACAAGTATTCTTTGTTGCAAGGCGCAACTTTTGTCAAAGGGATTTTTCGATTGGGGAGAAAATGGGGGAGAAATGGGGGGAAAATGCATGTTTCAGCCGATTTTCATGAAAATTGGCACAAGTGTTCTTTGTTGCAAGGCGCAACTTTTGTCGAAGGGAAGGCAAAATGGGGGAGAATTGGGGGATAATGCGAAAATAACGCGAGGTCTACTGTTCACAGAACCACTAGGTAGTTAGGTATTAGCAATATGTGAACGTCGGTCTACGCCTTTGGGGATAAGGACGTTGTATGTATTGTTTTCTGTTTTGTGTATCTAAATAAATAAATAAAGTATACATACACAGTATCGTGTACCCTAAATCTTTAGACATTCAGTAATAAATCATAGTTGGTGTTTGTCAGTCAACCGTCCTATCACTCAAAAGTGAACGCGACTGCATACCGACAATTTGCCCTGCGAAACATCTATTTCGATGAAATGTCCATAGGGACATTGACCTGGTGACGTATGCATTTGCAACTGATAATTTAAACAGTGGTTAATAACTGCTATGGAAGTTCTCGTAAAGGCTCTCGTAAAGGCTCGTTTGATAGAGGATCTAAAAATTAAATATTTAGGTATTGTATACTTAGGTACAGTCCTCAAACTTTGAAAGGTTAGTTTCTGGGGGTTCAGAAAAGACGTAAGGATGTACTCGTAAAAGAAAAATAGAGTCTCTTCGTTTCAGCCACATACTGAACGGTAGTGCGAGCATGGAGTGTCGAAATATTGTCAGTCCACTTGTTGGCACCAATGATATCATTGGTGCAAACAGGTGGACCGACAATATTTCGACAATACGCCGTGCTCGGAGTGCAGTAGTAAATAAGGTAGATTACATTTAAAACCGCTAAACAAGGTATTGCTAAAATATATCATCAGGCGCTGTTATGAAGTTTAGAGAAAGACAGTGCAAGTTAGCTTATGGGATCGAGTCTGCTTAGTTGGTACACCTGCTGATCATAAGACTCTAATGAGACCATAAGCAATGTATGTATACTTTGACACTTGGTGGAAACCTGTGGTGAGATTGCAGTATACTTTGACACTTGGTGCTGTGGTGAGATTGCACTTTTAGTTGAGAGGTTTTAAGGTTTTGATCTCAATTCAGAAATTAAGGGGCGTGGAAGACGATGGCACCAAATACCTTTTGTAAATATTGTAAGTATGCACTAACCTAATTTTTATTTGTTTCTGTTAAGAATTAAGTTATAAAGTAATTAACATCTAACTATGCTAAATCTCAAATAGATACATAAACTCCAAACAGAGTGACATTACTGCTTCGATGGCGTTGTCGGTAGTGCATTGGCTTTCGACTCCGGAGTCTCGGGTTCGATTTCCGGGTCGACTCAAATATTTCTGTGATCCACAAATGTTTGTTTCGTAGTTTTCTATGCCAATATATATAAGCATGTTTATCAGTTGTCTAGATCCCATAGCACAAGCTTATAGCTTAGTTTGGACTAGATGACGTTGTGTGAGAATGTCCAAAAATATTACCTATTTATTTATTTACATCAATAGTTATCAATCTAAGAATAACATTTAGCAGATCCGTTGCAAAAACATTGCGACAGTTTAGCGGCTGACGTGAAACCGTCTATTTTAGTTCGTGAAGTAAGGTTGAGGCCGGTTGTTTCTCACACACTATCTTCGAACTGTCTAAACAAGATTTAGTAAGCTTTATGTGTTGAGGTGATTTTCGTATTTTGTAAGAGTTCACGTGAGTATCTACGTCACAGAATAATACTTACAAGACGGTGAACACAGGGTATTATGTTTACAGTTTACAGGGTATTTGTTTGCTCTACATACATAATACTACGTTCGGAGTTACACTTTTTCCTTCGAGCTACATACGTACAATTCGCGAGGGATAAGCAGAGCTTTGCATTTGTGTGAGTGACCACGAAAAGTAGAGTAAAAACCAGAGACTGGCGCTCGCTTCGCTATAGTAAAAACTCTTTTTGTAGCTGTGTGTACAGCACGTGACACGTACACTGCACTTAGACAAATGCAAAGCTACGCTTATCCCTTGCGAATTGTACTTTGTTTTAATTCATAATACGAGTATTATGTATGTAACTTTAGAGCGGTCCGTCAAGGCCGGCATCGGTTTTTTTCAACTTGTACCACTTTTACTTAAACAATAGGGATTCATTCTTGATGAAAAAGTTTTTAAAATCGGTCTAATATCGGTGCTAAGTAAACATCAAGTCATCCTCGCCTGTTCGCGGTGTACTACTGACCTTATATAGTTACGAGGCTCTGGCAGGAGTATTCCAAGTACGAGTATTCAAAGTGCCCGAAAAAAATACTCCGAAACCAATATTTGCAGCTTGTACAAATATTAGAACCGAACTCGAAGATCGAACCCAGTACCTACGGGGTAGAAAGCAGTCGGGGCTGAGGCCCTCAGCACGCAACCCTTCTATATAGCCTGCTTCTGTAAGGACGGCGGGTGACTATTCTGCCGTCCTCAGGCCCCGGTCATGTAGGTCGATGATCTTGGGCGTAGATGAGTCTGCGGCGCCCTCGCCGCTGACTTCGGAACTCGGCGGGGAGGGTACGCTCCCTCTCCCTCTCGGCCGCCTCCTTCGCGAGCATGACCTGCTCGCAGAAGGACACGGCCGCGTTTCACCCACTCCCGCTGGAGACCATGTTCAAGCCATGGTCATGGTCAAGCGTGGTCTCCAGCGAGAGGGTATCCACGCCCAGACTCACTACGAGGTTCCGGCTAGAAAGCAGTCTAATGTAGATCGCAACTATATCCGATTACACTACCGAGGCAGTCAATGACGATGCCGTATGTTAAACGACCGTACTCAACAATCATCAGGGTTTAATGCGAGTGAAACTACGGGTTACAGTTAGTCTTACACAATCAGGTGTGTACTTTATTCGAGTAACCACTCCGGTTTTGTATTATTTACGTAGACAAGAGGTAAACTTCAAAAAAGTAATGAAAGATCTCTTTCAATCTTTTAACAAATATTTATTTTGTGGGAGAAGTAGGTTAGTGTGTTGACTTTGGTCGTAGGCGGTTGGCAAACTTATAACACTCGCGAAATTAATGTTTTTATAATAGATGGCCTTCAACAATGCAAGCTTATTGTTTCTTCGACTATCCATACTAACTTTTCCTCGTTTCATTTTTACAAAACATCGATACAGACCATAGAGCAACGTATTTGGTCTCTGTCGCTACACGGGTCGAACGCGACCCGTGTAGCTCTATGATACAAATACATTAAAAAATTGGCCAAGTGCGAGTCGTACTCGCGCACAGAGGGTTCCGTACCAAAACGGGAAAAAAATCACGTTTGCTGTATGGGAGCCCCCTTATAATTTTTTTTTTAGGATTTGAGGCAACAGAAATTCATCATCTGTGAAAATGTCAACTTTCTAACTATCACGGTTCATGAGATACACCGCAATATAGACGAACGGACGGACAGCGAAGTCTCAGTAATAGGGTTCCCGTTTTACCCTTTGGATAGGGAACCCTAAAAAGATACTGATGGCCGTACGAACATCTATAGCAGTCGTTACGGGTAGTTGGAGCCCTAAAAATGTGGACCTACGTTGCGTTTAGCCTCTTGTTATCTCACATCTTTGGGGTCCGGTTTTATCCCGCGCGGGGAGTGAATCTTCGTGCTGCGGGCCTCAAATAATTCATCTAGGACTCGATGCCGATGCTAACGCTTCGTACAGTTATGCTGGATCTTGCAGGTGGACCTCGCCGAGGTCCGTGAAAACAGAGCCTCGGACTTGTGCGAGGCCACCTCCAGTCTCAGCCGCCGAATCAGACCCACGACTTGAGCAATACCCGTCGTGGCCTTGAGTGCTGTCTCCTGGTGCGTTCCTCTCTGCGCCGTGACGAGGGTGGAAATTCACTATGCGTTTTTCATTTCCCATTTTCCGTTCAGCTCACTCCGCTCCTTTCTCTACCTCATTTTCATTTTGCAGTGGAAATCAAATGACCAACTCTTTGTTGGTAGGAATGCAAACCTATTTTGATTAAAAGGATTCCGTTCCGGTTATCATTTCCCGCTAATTACCCTTTCGCGGTGGAAACCGGGCTTTACGTCGATGCCTTCAGGCAACGCACCCCGCATCACGACAGACAAACGATGTTTAGGAAATTATACCCAAAATGCCCAGAAACAGCAATAGGCCGTATGTGTGTGTTCTACAAACATCTGTAAACTATTATATTAATATCAGTAAGATCAGAAATAGATTTGTGTACGTAGGAGACATGCCGACGAATCTTCCCGAATTGAATTAGATATTAATAGAAATCTCTCATCTTTAACTTCGACAAGACGTGTGCAGTAGGATTATGATGCGATCATTTCAATTTATGTTTTGATTATTTTAAATAAATGCTAATATGGTTTGTACAGAGGGGCTCGTGGTCTAGTGGTAACCGAGAATGTTAACACATTGCAACGGTAAAGCAACATCGACTCAGGCTGGTCTTAGGATGGGTGACCATTTCTTAAGACATTGAGAACCCTCCGTGCCTCGGAGAGCACGTTAAGCCGTCGCGTCGTTCCCGGTTGTCATACAAACATCGCGTCGTTAGGGGTAGTTAGCTGGAGCCCTAAATAAAAAATCCCACCGGTCTAACTACAGAACTTCGATATCGCCCATGGGTTGTGGAGGTCAGATGGCAGTCGCTTCACGGAAAATATCGGAGTTCAGCCGAATCTCGGTTAGATTGGAAATCCGACCCCAACTGAGTTGGGAAAAGACTCTGTAAATGAAATGATCATGGTTTGTACAGATTTGGAGTAAGTACTGTGGCAAAGTATATTTTTACAGATAAACTTACATCCTACTATTATCCTGGTGCAAAGATTGTCCATTGCCATTCAGCAGGGCAATGCTGCCAGCATCATGGGCACCTTTGCACCAGGAACGATGCAGGACGTATATTTGTGACTTTTTAATTTTTTTATTTTCAGACTAATTAATTGTTTATTTACTTAGTATTTTTATAATATTGCTTGACATGAAATTGTAAAATTTTGACATACTGTTGTAATTTTATGTTTATTGAATAAAAACTGGTTATAAAGAGGAATGATTATTTTGTAGGTAATCGACAAACTCCGAAACTAATGAACTGATTTTAGTAATTCTTATAGAAAAGTGGTTTACCTAGTTTTGGCATTACAGACTTCCAGGAGAACATGTTATTGGAATAAAAAGTATACTGTGTGTGATTCAGGAAATGGTCTATTTGTGTGCTAATTATTATCCAAATCTGTTCAACGGTTTACGAGCTATTAAATAAGAAACATCGTTCCCGAAACTCATTCTTAAAACATAACGTGCGTTCGAGTAAGAGCAATAAACGCCTACAAACTCAATATCGTGAAGATTGAATACCTTGTTATGTCCTATAAGTCGAGATCAAAGTGAGCTCTACAATTATTTGGTAAAATTACGATATTACTTTGCTATCAACACAGTTATAAAAAATGAGTAGGTAGTTTACAAATCAAAATTGCATTGTATTTTGCAGTTTAAAATAGAGTTGAAGGACTAAAGCAAAGATGAAACCAACCCAGTTGTCTTTCAAGTTAACTATGAAGCGGCTAAACTGTTATATTTTCCGTGAAACGACTGCCATCTGACGTTCACATCCCACCGACGATATCGAAATGCGGTAGTACGACTAGTCGGATTTTTAGACTCCAACTACCCGTACGACTGTCATGGACGGAAACGAACAGCTTACATGCTCTCTGAGGTACGGTGGAGTCTCAGTGTCTTAAGAAATCATCCCCCATCCTAAGACCGATCTATTTGCTTTTCAGTGTCCATTGCCACTTGCATCTAGCGAGACCCAAAGACTACATAGGTTGGTCCATCTTGCAAAGTAGCAGTCTCACACTAAGTTTGCCCGTATGTGGTCTCCACTCGATAATATCTTTGCCATATCGACCGCTGGAGCTTTGGTGCTATGTGGCCGGCCTACTGCCATTTCAGCAAACTAATTCTTTGGGCTATATCAACAACTTTGGTTATTCTATGAATCTCCTCATTTCTGATTCCATCATGTAGAAATTTAAATATCCCATTGACCAGTTAAACATACAAAGGAAACGCAGTGTTGGAAGAAGAAGAACATCCTGACTAAAGAACCTACGCCCGTGGTACAAAAGAGCACCCGGTACCTTTTCAGAGCTGCTGTGTCAAAGGTCCAAATTGCCAGGATGATGAGAAGGATTCATTGAGAAGCTGGCATCGTAAGAAGTAGAAGAGAATTAAAAGGTCCCTGGTAACTTCTCAGAAGGCGCTCATTCATATACAGATTGCGATTCAGGTCAGCCACAAATAGCAGTACGACAACGTACAGGCGTATGTACATACTCATAAAACAAACATTGATGAATTAACAGAATGTTATACTATTGCGAAATGATCGTGCGCAATGACCAGTGGACAATTTTAGACTCAGTTGCATTCTAGTAGCTGGTTACAGCAACATCTTCGATACCTACATTTTTTGACATTTGGAAACCATACTGGATTTTGCTTTCTTTTGTCTGTTGTTATGTGTGTTCCGGGCTACATTTTTATCCGATCTCCACGAAACTTGGCACCCTGGTCTATTCCTTATTCTGTGCCCTGCTGTTCCTTAATTTAAAACATTTTTTCATCGCAAGCTTTTTGGATTGGTGGGGAAATGGGTGTAAAAGGCTGCGTTGTCTTCTGTTTACAGAAGTAGTAGGTAGGCACAGTTCGCGAGGGATAAGCGGAGCTTTACATTTGTGTGAGTGACCACGAAAAGTAGAGTAAAAACTCTTTTTGATGTGTGTACAACACATGTGTGGGTAAAAGAAATCACATACACGTTTACGTATACTGCACTCACACAAATACAAAGCTCCGTTTATCCCTAGCGAACTGTGCCTACCTACATTTGATTGGAGTTGCAGCTTATAACATCTACACTAACAGATAAAACATTTAAACTATTCTAGACTTTGTTAGCTACGTAATTTGCACGCGGTTTTTTTCTTAGAAATACTCTAAGCAAAAAAACCGCGTGCAAATTACGTAGGCATTCGGAAATTTATGATCAGTAGGTACTTTTTTTAAGTTTTTGTAAATTGCTTATAACGATGATCTCCACCACCAATGTATATACACAGACCTCCAGTCTCAGTAATCTGTACAGACGCTGCAGCACTGTATCGACAGACCGTGTTAATCCACTACTAAATATTGGGATATGTAATTAACAGTCGCTAAGGAAATAGCCGTAATATAGATCGGTTCTTAATATAAAACCACAATATTCTACTTGTACCTTTGTTGGAGACAATACCTGCTTTGAGAAATTTTCAGCCGTCATCGCTGTGCTCTACCCAAGTTCAATGATATACCTACTTCTAATACAATAATTCCTAATTTTGTAAGTACTGAATGAAATTAATATAAAGTTGTCTCCTGGCTGCCAGCCAATTTGACTAGACGACAGAGGGTTGCCTCGGGCTTCCATCCAAGGAGCGCCGGCGTCAAAATTTCACCAGACGAGGTGCAGCAAATTACTAAGTAATAAAAAGGACAATAAACCGTGATGTATGTCCCATTTAATGCTACTATAGTTATTTATACGATACTACCCTTCGCATACAAAAAAATTAATAGCAAAATTAGTCCCATCAGATCTTTACTGTTACATAATGTGTTCCCAGAGACTGCAGAGATGGTGTATGTATCTAAAATTAGTCCTGGTTGTTACGATTAGGTATATTTTTGTATTTTAAAGCAATGAGTTTGCTTAAACTATTCTTAAAATATTAAGAAAGCAATTATAAATAGATCACAAAATCTGATGTCATCGGCAGGACTCGAACCCACGGCCAAAATTCAATGTTGTCGGTATTGGTAATCGTAGCTCTGTGGTCAGAGCATTCCCCCTGTTAGGGAAAGGCCGGGGGTTCGAATCCTGCCGATGACATCAGTTTTTGTGATCTATTTATAATTTCTTTCTTAATATGTTATGATTAAGGTTTGGATTACGAAAAAGTTATTGGTCTCCTATTGCATCATAGAGTAGAGTGCCCGGTAACGGCAAGAGGTGTGCTTCTATTCATCATCCAAGAGGCCTTTGTACATGCTAATTGCGATGTGGCTGACCTTTGATATTTTCTGTGAAGCGGCTGCCATCTGACCTCATCCCTCAACTCATTGGAGATGTCAAAGTTCTGTCTGGAGGATGTTTTAGGGCTCCAACTACATGGACTAATAAAAGTGTTGGCAATATTTAATGTATGTAAAGCATCTCTGCCTTCCCAGGAGTCCTACTGCGAGTCATACTTGGACCTACTTCTATTTACCTGCCTTACATATTTTACATACATACGGACCTGCTTAATATAGTGTAAATTTTAAGATTTCATCAGAATCTGTAACATCTAGAAATACCACAACTGCTTACGTTATTAATAAAGAACATTGACCGAGTGTTCTAGATTTAAGATTATATATTTTAACGGATGATGCAATTTTAAATCTTAAACTTCGCTGGCATTGGAGCTTTTTATTTCTTTGATTATATTAATCTTGGGATGGCTGCAAAATGAGTGTTGGTAGGATGTTACAATTATGTAGGTGCAAGTTCAAACAACAGCTACATCTAAAACCGGCCAAGACATGCAAAGAATAGGATTTTGTAGACACCCATAATAGCCTCTATAAATACTGAAGTAACAGATTTATGAACTCCGTTATAGTGATGATTTTTTTCAGATTTTTCGTGCCAGCCATTCAGCTTTCAAATGGGGAGGGGGCTGTCTTAACAAAATAATGCGCTGTAAAGATGAATATCTCGCAAAAGGATGGGTAGACGCGAGTCAAGACCACACCGTGGGGTAGACACGAGTCACTTTATGTTTAGGGGAGCTACAGCAAACAAAATCATTTGTCATAATTTTAATGTAGCACTTAGCGTAATAAATATACATATTCATGCAAAATTCCATAGTTCTAGCACTAACCGTTTAGGAGGAATGCTGAGGAGGGACGGTCGGACATGACTATAAGGGTTCCCTAATCTAATCCTATTCTGTCCTAATTATATATCCGAATTCCTAATCTTTAACTACGGAACCCTAAAAACAGAGTTAAATAGAAGGAGAATGTAAGTAAAAATCTTAGATTACCCTTGAAAGGGGTCTGACTCTGGTTCAGATTGACTGCTTTGGTGGCGTGGTCGGAAGTTCGACATCAGAGTATAAAAAAAATGTAGTTCACCACAAAATGTTTCCACCGGAGTCTGGGTGTTTTCCTGGGTTACCGAGCGAGTGACATTTCGATCTGTCTGTATTCCGGGCTAGTGGCCATATTTTTAATTCCATCCACAAAACTTGGCACAAGTGACCCTTAATTTAAAAAAAAATATTTTTCATCGTGAGTTTTTGTTGCTTGGGTACAATTGGGGATAAAACCTTAAATAATGTTTTTATTGTTCGCGAGATCTACCGTTTGATCGCTATTATTGTATAAAATACTAGCTGTCGTTCCCGGTTCCCGTGGGAACACATTACCGGGATAAAAAGTAGTCTATGTTACTCAGGGTGAATGTAGCTTTCCAATCGTGAAAGAATTTTTGAAATCGGCACAGTAGTTTTTGAGTTTATTCATTACAAACATACGCACAAAAATACAAATCTTTCCTCTTTATAATAGTAGTATAGATTTAAAATAAACATGACATAAGTCAGAAATCGTTCATCATTCACCAACAAGGTGGCTAATCTCATGAGTCAATGTTGCATATTCAAGTTACAACAGCGAATATTTGTTTTGGCAGCTGACTTTTGTCACGTGCATTATTAAATGGATTTTCAACAAAGTATCGAGATAATTCTTGAGTTAAACAATATATTTTTAATAAATTCAATTAATTTCTGTTACACAGTTTTGGTGGTTTACATCTGGTGACTGTGAGGTCTTTTAGATTCGATACGTTGGAACGACCAATTAGTATTTTTTTCACTAGGCATGGGTCCTAAAGTAACGAAACAGCCAAGTCATATTTTTGACTAAGTTATAGAGTTTGAAGAGAACTTAACTTTAGAATTCACACATAACGATATCCTACCTACTAACTACGGTACCTACGCTAGATTGAAGGAAAGGTTTATGTTAGGAGGACGTGAGAATTTGAGCTTGGCTCTCTATTAGATCTTAAACATTTTTTCGGTGCAACCAATACTAGTTTTGTTTTTGGTGGACACACGGGTATATTTTTGGTCAACCATATGATTTCCAAGAAAACCAGTTTAAATTTCAGAATGAAAAGGCGGATAATAAAATTCGCCTAAAGATTTAATAATTAAAAGATTGACGGACGAACACGTCATGCCCTCAATTGTGATTGACGCGGTGTCTATGCACTGTGCCGCCTTAGAAATAATCGCTTTTGGCATTCCACCAAGCACTAGCTCTCTTCTAAGCTTGTTGATAGGCATAGAAACTTCACAGTCTAGTGTTTATAAATATGTACTAAAATTAGGGGTTAGGTACTAAGGTGTCCTATAGTCCTCATCTGCAAGCACCGCGCCTGCTGAGAAAGGAGGCAAGGATACAAATTCCACTGAAATAGGCTTGCCCGTGGCGCCCCAAATGAGGGCGTAATGAACTTCTCTGTCTGGCCCTTGTGGCATAGAAGTATATCATCATCATCATAACAGTATAAAATACACGTATAGGTAGTAGGTTTCATTTAAAAAAAAATCAAAATCGGTTCGCCAAATACAGAGATATGAGGTAATAAATTAAAAAAAAACATACAGTCGAATTGAGAACCTCCTCCTTTTTTGGAAGTCGTCGTTGAAAACAAAGTCCGGCTCTATTGTATGCTTAGATCTATAAAACTACGTAACGGATTTTGATGTGGTTTTCACCAATGGATAAATTGGTTCTCAAATCTCTAGGACGGTTGTTTTCAAGGGGGCGAAACCGCGGGCTTCCGCTAATGGGTATATTTGTCAGAACCTCGTCCGTCTACAGTAGGTGTACCAAGTGCAAGTGAGGATGAGTTGGGCCCCAGAAATGTGGTTTAGCCTCCTACGCACCAACCCAAGTTAACAATCAATTTAAAAAAAATCTAACTTATAAACTAATATATTATAAAACAGGTCTAAAATATCTGAAATCTCATTTATTATTCCAAAAGACATGCAAAGCGTATATATTGGGAATGGAAGCATCAACGCTATACATTAAGACCGAAAAGTAATGGCGGCAGCCAAAACATTGCATGACTGATTACTGTTGAAATTTTATAGTAGGATTATGCAAACAGATACCAATAAATTACTACGAGTACATACACAAATGATTATAGGTTGAATTGTTTGTTTGGTTTACAAAGGGGAAGAAATGGTAAACAAACCGGAACTTAGATATAAGTATTCCTGTATTTGAAAGCAATAAGTTTGATTTTAATATTAAAGGCTCGGTGGATGATGATTCTTAAATATTTTCTAGAAAAATCACATACGGCAATAGGGGATAAGCTGATTGCCATTGCCGGTTTGATAGTTAGAGAGAGAGAGAGTTTGAGGCTCAGTCAGACGTCCAACTAAGGTATTGGTGATAATTCAATTCCAAAATGTTCTCAGACTAGTAGCATACCTGCAAACCGCCCATTATATTATTTCAATTCCGTAGACCAAGTGGTGCCTCTGATTGCATCAGCAGTGTTCCAAAATTAGATCAGAAACAGTTAAATTTCCCGGCTCATAACAATAAAGCACCTGAGCCAGTTAGAATCATAAACATATAGGATAACGCAAAACGTACGAGGTACGAGCTGACCTCATCGCTGTAGCGTCGACTGATTGACATGAATATGCCATCACAGAAAACTTTTGTCAGTTGACTAAATTAACACTTTATTTATACATTCTATTGTCGGCACTTGGTGGCACCTAATAGGAAATGGATGGGAGAAGAGGAAGGGATGGAAAGAGCCCATTATCTTTGTAAGGGCAACAGTTTCGCCCCCTATTACATCAGGCTAAATTCGGGCATATTTAACGCCGCTGTTTATCCCTTTAGATACGATGATGAGAGAAGATGGGAACAAGAAAGATGTCGTGAAATCTATTGCACAGACAAAGAATAACAATGTAAATCGCAAAAACGGAAGTCCTAGGCTGGATTTGAACCATATATTTTTGATCTAAATTGACAGACTGTAAAATGCATCCAAACAACCATTACGAAAAAATTATGACTGCAATGTTTCGTAACTACTGATAATAACTCCATTACAATAATAAAACAATGTACCACGCTGATACAGATCTTCAATTTAAAGCTCTTCAATATTAGCACAGATATAAGAATACTATTATTAGGTAAATAAATTATAGTCTGAAGCATTTTTCTATCAAGTGATAAGCGGCTACGTAGTAGACCCTGTTCTATGTAAGCGGGTTAAAATTTTGCCTAAGTCCATTTTATATTCGAACTGAGAAACTTCAAAATCAAAATAATGTGTCAAATGACGTAAAGATGTCACGTTTCCACAAATTCCATTCTCGAGTTTCAATGGTTCTATAATATACCTAACCTTGATTCATTTGTAAATAATACAAGGCGATACCCGTGGTTCAACACAATAGCTTACTCGTTCTCAATACCCATTGGTGGCTACACATTACCCGAAACTCATGTGACGTACCTACGTACGTCGACCACTACCTCATCGCCGTCCTAACTCTTCAACGTTACACTCAGATGTCCTATTTTGTAATAATGTGCCTACCAGTGGGTATTGGGTGGTTAACTTTGTACATCATAATAATTATAGCTAGTTTTCTCAAGATCTGAGCAACTTTTGGTCTTGACACAAACACAATCATAAATGAATTAGCAATATTGGTCGAGTCGTTCACAAAGTGATGCCGTGATCAAAAGTAATGGGTATTATTATTAATATCTGAGCTACTCACCTTGTAATAACTGAATCGTCGCTTGATACTCTGCTAGTTTCTCATCCACGTAGCCTTCCTGAGACTGCTGGGCTATGATTTCTGCCGTAGAAGGTCCTCGTTCCTCCTCATCCTCCTCATAAATCATGGGCCGCGGTGGAGGAGGCGGCTCCATCGGCACTCCCGCGTAATCATACTCCCGAACCGGTTCGTATGGAGAAGAATAGTAATATTCTGGACTCTGGCCCAAGGTAGGAGACATAGGATAAGGTGAGATGGAAAAATGAGAACTAGGAGATGGAGAATGCTGCCGTAATGTGTGAGGGGAGTGTAAAGGTCTGAAGGGTTTTGGTGATGGATGGATTGGGGGTGGTGTTACTATTGCTGTTGAGTGCCTGGGTCCAGATATGAGTGGTGGTGGACTGGGAGCCCATGGTGAGGGGGGACGGTATTGTAGGGGGGATAAAGGGGGAGGGGGTCGCGCGCGACCTCGCCCCGGAGGTTGTGACATCTCGTGAGTTGATCCAAGTCAACCCCGTGTCACAACGCCATGTGCATCGCTGTAACAATTGAAAACATACTGTTAAAAAAATTCAAGTAAAATTTAGATTTAATTAATCTATTTCGTCTTCACATGACGCTAGGTCACCAGGAGGCCATTAAGAATATATTATAATGAACCAGTCAATTATGGTTGCGGCTAAATAATCACAAGGTTCCTCAATGTATATACACTCTACACTCGGAATTTTACATATCTTGTACCTACACCAGCCACATATCACAGGCGGATTTGACTGAGCCTGTGGCTACGGCCTATGAACCTGGTTGAAATGTCACGCAATAAACAAAAGTACGCAACTATTTCGTGTTAAAGTAAATATAGATAATGAAATGCGAAAGTATAAGGGCTTTTATTTACTTTTATTTTATCAGTTGATCTGCAGGACCTGCTACCTTGAGGTTAGCTTGTCACTCTAATATCTCGATTGGTTTGCAGTTGTGAAGTCTAAAAACAGGTAAATGCTGCATAGTTTAAACAAGAATGCATGATACAAAGCATTCAGAAAGGAGAACTATTCCTGTTAGTAATTTCTGTCTATTTCCGTATCCCAGAAGGGGTTACGACCCACATTTACACTCTATGTATACAATATGTACAAAAAACAGATGGCTTTCTTTATATTTAGTAGGTATGAATAGTATTTTAAGTGATGTTGCAACTTCTAAGATGATTTTGAAGGAACAGTAGACGAACATTGCGTCGCAAATACCTAATACAAATACATAATAATGCTTTTTTTTAAACTTAGGATATATTTTATTCCATGTGCTCTATTGTGTTGGGAATGAGAAATCTATTGTCTACGTACACGACTCATCTTCTTCTTATAATATAAAAATGAATCGCTGAATGTGTTGCTAAGCGCAAATGTTGAGAGCAGCTGAACCGATTTCGCTAATTCTTTTTCATCTCTCATGCTCTGAAAGTGGGTCATTACTTACCTAATATGCGGGTTGAAAGTTATACATTTCGGCCCTAGGGCGGAAAAGTAAAAAAAAATCATCAGCATATCTTGAGGCGATGGCATAAAACGTATACAGCCAAAGTTCGAAAGTCAATACAACATTCTGGTTTTTGAATGATCATAAACAAAAAAAGAGTTGGGTTACAATAAAACGTAAATAGCACAAACAATAATTATTTGGACCGTTATACCTTAAATACTGAGTATTTTAATATTGACTTTTAGTAGAGACTCCGACCAAACCTGACTAAATCGACCGCCGTAACGCGTCAAATCATAAAAAAATACTCTATAGCGTATCCTAAAATATGTGCGTAAGAAAATAACTGAAGTAATTAAAAAAACTGAAGACTATTTTCTATGGAAAAATATAACTAATGACAAGGCGGTATGACCAAAAGACTTGCCTGCCCTGAAAAAAGTGCGAATGAAAAACAAAAATTAAAAAAAAGGCGGAAAGTACACAGTACTTGATACGTGATCAATCTCTATTGTTATATTTGTTTTATTTGCTTTCCTCGTATTCGAAATGAAAAGTAGAATGTTTAACTCGGGTGAAAACACCCATTTCTGGCTCGAACTATTGGCGCTCGAACGTAGTGAGAGCGCCAAAATATCTCGTCAGAAATGGGATGCTTTCTTCCCTTGGTTAACAATCTACTATTTCATCTCTCATGTTCTGAAAGTGGGTCATTACTTACCTGATATGCGGGTCGAAAGTGATACATTTCAGCCCTAGGGCGGAAACGTAAAAAAAAAATTAAGCACATCTTGAGGCGACGGCAAAAACGTATACAGCCAAAGGTCGATTAAGTAAATACAAGATTCTGATTTTTGAATGGTGATACTTAAACAAAAAAGAGTTAAATTACAATAAAATAAAATGTAAATAGCACACATAATAATTATTTGGACCTTAAAATACTGAGTATTTTGCTCAGTATTTTAAGTTTGAGACTCCGACTAAACCTGACTAAAACGCCTAACGCGTCAAATCATAAAAAAATATGTACTCTATAGCGCTTCGAAATAATATGTGCGTAAAAAAGATACTGAAAAAAATTAAAAAACTGAAGACTATTTTGTATGGGAAAATATAGATAATGACAAGGCGGTATGATCAAAAGACTAAAGCCTGCCCTGAAAAAAGTGTGAATGAAAAACAAAAATTAAAAAATAGGCGGGAAGTACGATACCTACGTGATCAATCTCTATTGTTATAATTCTTTTATTTGACTTTGATTTGCTTTCTAAAAATTCGAAATGAAAAGTAGAGTGTTTAACTCGGGTGAAAACACCCATTTCTGACGAGATATTTTGGCGCTCGAACGTAATCCCTTGGTTAACAATCTACTATTTCTGTTGTGATCGTTACTATCTACTCTAGTTACTATCTATATAGGAGAAGGTTCTTATGGAGGAAAAAAAAGTTTAGTGGAACATTAGAAAAATTTATGCGGTATGGAGTTCGCTGGGACTAGTTTAGATTAAAAATAAGAAAACAAAAGCAGGTAGAGTTCAATATTTTTCATTGCTGCTGCGCTCCTATTGGTCTAAACGTGATGCAATATAGCCTTATAGCCTTCCTCGACTTTTAACACAAAAATAATTCTTCAATTATTGGAAACCATAATTTCTCAGATTACCGCGTTTATTCAAACAAAATCTTAAGCTCTATATTCGTATAGAAATATAGATTACATAATATAAAACCAACTAATA
Source organism: Nudaria mundana (assembly GCA_963556515.1). Classification (NCBI taxonomy): domain Eukaryota; kingdom Metazoa; phylum Arthropoda; class Insecta; order Lepidoptera; family Erebidae; genus Nudaria; species Nudaria mundana. Next base: position 2,124,219 of record OY748293.1, read on the forward strand.
AAAAACAAAACAAATGTATGTTCTATGTTGAAAACCTCCCATTAATTTAACCAGATTATATTTAACGATGTTAACTTTGGAAACCTTGACGTCAGCTGCACGATGCAATGTTGGTGATATTTCGGAAGACAGGAGACTGTCAAATTATTGGACTTCTGCCAATGTCAAAGGAAAGGAAAAAAAACGTGTTTAGCAACAACACACCGAATGACAGCGACTAAACTGAAGCAAACGTTATAACTTTTTTTTTTTTTTTTAATTCCGCGGCCGCTCTAACGTCCGTTGCCGGGCGTCTCTGGTTACTAGCAGAGGGTATGTCCAGTGGCACCCGGTGGAGAATTAGGACCTGGATTTTTGCGGAGCGCGTGGCTTTTAGGTTACCTCTAGCGCTGGGCAAAAACCCAGGCCCAAACGCTCAGTTGCAATACCGAACAACGTTTCCTTGTCCCGCACCGCGAGCTAGTTCAGAGTAACTAGTTCTTCTGTGCGGGAAAAATCAAGCATTACCTTGACATTGGTGAAAACATTGATGAACATCGATGGAGCTACGTTTTTAAAAAAGAAGAATAACTAGAACTAGGTAAAGCTACGCTGCTGTAAACAGTGCGCGGCTTCGTATTGAGCGAAGCGTTTTTTTTGTTTTTAAATTGAATATTGGAGCTTCGTCAGGACCTTAATTGAAATCAGCTATTAATTTAGGTGAAAAAAATTTAATTATCGGTCAAGAGGTTCCTGATAAACGAACATCCGAACATTTTACATTTAACCTGCTCGCTTCGCTCGAGAATCACCAACAGTGCGTTGGAAGAAACTCCTAAAATTTTGACTACAAGCTGATATATAATGTTTCGAACTCTCACAAACACTTAACATAGTCGTTCCGAGGGGGACATACGTTTTATTAGTGCACACTAGCTGAAATACCGCGTCCAAATACTCCAGTGTTAATGGATGGTAGTAATGGATTTCACCAACAGTCAACCCTCGTGTAATCTAGTCCTGCATGTTTGCATCTGCTGCAACTGCTTGTCCAAATTCTACGCTACCTGCTCATCAGTTATTGACAGAACGTCTTACACCTTGTAACAGAAAGATACGAGTTTAAACTCGGTCCTGGTGATTAATTACTTTGTTTATTTAAGCGGTAAGCGAAAACTTGTAAAAAAATTGCGTGGACGAAGGAGCATGAAACTTCGCACACTTCAGAGTTAAGTCTATGATGAGTAACTACATGTTTTACTAAAGTGTTAATCCAATGCGTCGGTTTTAGATTTAGATTATGATAATTTAACATCAAATCATGTGGAAAATACGACATAATTGACGTGGGTGTCTGTGTGGGCACCTATCAATGTTACTGAAAAGTTGTGTTTATGAAACACTTTTATAAGAAAAACCGATAAATATTCCAAAATAACAGACAGCTTATAGCTCAATATAAGTGTTTGTTTATGAGTTTGCTACTTCTATTACTCACAAACACACAATCACTTTTTTATTTTCTAAAGGGTAGACAGGGGTTTCTAACCCGTCCAAATTTCGCCAGTCACCTTGTTTTCTGTGGTTATATTATTATTATCAATAGATCTCGATCTATTTATACGAGGGCGTTAAAGACGAACTTTTTGTTGCATCGTGCCTATGAGTTCTTGATACGAGCTTGAAATGTTACTTTCACTACTACAACATTTTCAATTTATTATGACTTATTGGAGGTGCATTAAGGGACAAACTCATCCTTCACATGCTACGTACACCACGCAATTATGACATCTGAACAGGATCTGGCCTATTCAGTTTGTATGGTAACGAACACACTGGTCACCACGCTGTCTTACGCGTCACCGCGCCAGATTCGCGTGTTCCCATGGTATCCCACGCGTACGACGCTGTCACACACGTTTTAAATGTCATAGCGCGTAGATAACGTAAACGTCAGACGTCGTAAGACATTGGACCAGTGTGTCGTCGTTTTCCGTTTCGCGTGGCATAGGTACGTCGTATGTGAGGAACCAGTGTGTTGTAAGCTTTATGCTTTTGTAGAGACTAATTCGATGTTTGGTAGTCCGAATTATTTTGTTGTGGCCGTTCAAATATTCTTTGTGTTATAAGCACGATGGTGTCAGGTTGTGTGTATCATGGTGTAATTTATCTATAACATTGTGTGTATATCACTTTATTATCTAGAGTAAAACTGCCCTACATATTTAGTCATTATACCAACTTATAGCTGTTATAGTAAGAGATGAAGCGTATAAGCACAGATTAATAAATAGTTACTACGTAAGGTATAAGTTACTTTTGTCATCTAGAGAGGTTTAAAACATAAATATTTCATTGGGGACAGTCTCGGTTAAACGCGCTTGTATTTATGTTTGGCCGAAAGCCAGCGCTCCTAGGCCAAGACCGAATCGTTGAACTTCGTTTAAAAAACCCCTAAAACTAATAACGAACGGTTTAAATATAATGTTATTCGTAGTTTTCTCAAGTTGTATTAACTGACCTATTTATTTAATAGAGTTGATTTTCAGAATACATTGCCGGGATAAAAAGAGCCTAAGTCACTTCTTATAACATCAGCTATCTGCCAGCCGGAACAAACAGCCACACAGAGAAAACCCGGCCAAGCGTGTGTCGGGCCACGTATAGCATAGGGTTCCGTAGCCACCCATAATAGCCTCTAAAATGGGATACTATGCTTTTTAAAGTCTTTTCTAACGATACTCAATAGAGTAGACGTAAAAATCATCCCCACTTTAAGCGTAATGAAGATATATCACAAAAAAAAATTTTCATCACTTTATTCAAATAGTGGGCAATAATGAGATTTGAATTTGGAACTTAAATCTTTCATAGTAATGCAACCAAAAAAAGAACAAAACGCGCGAATTTTTTTCCCTAAGTTGTACATTTCTTTTTTTTCATAGAAGGCAATGAAAACTAATATTTAAGCCTGGAGAGTAAAAATATTTTTTTCTTAGGAGACGTACTTTGAGTCCCTCGCTACGCTTAGGATTCTACTTTAGAAACTCTCGCTACGCTTGGAATCATAATAACGCCTTTGACAATAATATATCATTTTATCATCTACTTTCACATACATTTAGTGAAAAGCTGTTAAGTTCTTCCGCCTTCTTGTTCCAAATCTCCACGGGGACATATTACGTAGGCAGCGAACATAATAATATAATAGTAGGTACAACATAGGTAGGTACGTAATTCATTTACCAATTAGTAAAAGATTAAAATGTTGAGGAGTTAAGATCACTCAGAGCTGCCTAGAACTTACCCGAAATACCTGAAAACGCCAATATGCTTACCTTCTATTTCATAAGATAAACAATGACCGGCGAAATTTGGACTTAACGACGTAATGTATTTTGTCTGTGCGTATAAAAAACATGACAGTCAAAATTACCATAAAACTTCCTCTTCTATGAAATAAAGAGGGTCATAATTTGCTGTGATCCCGCAAATATGGAAATCATTCTTGTTGTAAATGCGGCCCGCATATACTTAAATCTATAAGTAGATATTATGAAGCTGAAAAAAGAAATTTACGTTTTGTTTGATCTGTTTAGACGTTTTTAATTAATGTACTTTTCGTTTGTGATTAAATTGGCGTTTTAAAAATATCAGTAACACAGAATCAGTGCAAAATATTCTTTCATACATTTTCTATGAACATGTTAAGAGTTCGATTTTTGCAGAGCGCATGGTTGGTGGCTAATTAGGTGACGCTGGCGCTCCGCAAAAATCGGGTTACCAGACACTCACATACCGAACAACGTTCCTTGTCCTGCACCTGGAGCTAGTTAGGAATAACTAGTTCTTCTGTGCGGAGCAAGCATTACCTTGACATTGGCGAAATCCTGAGCGACTATTTGGCACTGATAAACCACTGATACTGAACTGTGCCAGAGGCATCACTGATGATATGTGTGAATCGACCTTAATAGGTTCGTCATGTCCGTCCGACCGTACGGTATCCTCCTTAATGAACTTTGAAGGAAAACTATAACGGATCAGATGAGTTAGGTGGAGTTATAGAGACTAACGAGAGGAACTCTGAACAGAACGCAGATTGTGTAAAAAAGTCCATAGCCGTCCATGATCAGGAATTAGAATCAGCGTTTAGGAGCACCGTGACGTACTTAAGTCTATTCACCTGTTTACGTAGCTGGCGCCAAGATCATTTTCTTAATTGAGTGCTTTCGTCATAGCCCTATGCAGTCATCTAGGAAAGAAAGATGACCTAATAGTCGACCTTGGACCGACCGCACAAACACGGTAACAAGGTTAATTACTTTACGGTATAAATTACTTACTAAAATGTTCTGATTAGTTCCGATCATTAATTTACAGGCAGTTAACGTTATGTTCTTGATCGGACAGCAGATGTTCTATTAGTGGTATGTAACATCGGTCCTTGCTGTTGAAATTTTGGTTTGAATTACAGAGTGGTTTGGATTTTTGTAGTGCTCGTTAACGGCATTAGACCTGTCCCCTATTATATGGGACCAGCAAAATTACTGGCAAAGTGTAACGTGTAACTCACCTCTGCGTAACCCTTCGGGGAGATAGGCGCTTATGTATGTACTGTTGCTTTAACACGTAAAATCAAATGGTTATCCTCGAAGGGGAAGACAGTGTGTAATTTCGTGAACTTTCAGTACTTATCCAAAGGACATAAGTTCTAAGTCATATAAAATATTATAAAAAAGATACAAGAAATCCTCATTTGTTTATTTACTTATCGGTATATGTAGCTTATAGTGTGGGGTATGATTGGATAGGTCTTTTTTTTAAAACATTGAGAGATTTCTAACACATTTTTGTATTTTAAAGCAATGAGTTTGTTTAAACTATTTATAAAATTATTAAGAAAGAAATTATGAATATGATAGGAAAAATTTCGATGTTGTCGGTATTGGTCATCGTAGCTCAGTGGTCAGAGCAAACCCTCTTTTAGGGAAAGGCCGTGGGTTCGAGTCCTGCCGAATGATTATATTCATAATTTAATTCTTAATATTCTGTGACATTTTTTGGATTTAAGAATCGTTCTGCAAGATATTCAACGTTAAAGCTATTTTTTTTTTGTTAAAAAACGGCATCCCCACCGTCTCTAAAAGCAAAATAGCTAGCTCGAAAAATCTGATGATGCTTATAATCCATATACCGAACTTTCAAGGAAAACTACAACGGATTAGATAACTCTATTAGTTCAGGAGTTATAGAGGTTATTATGGGTGACTCCGGAAACCTATTATATGCGTGGCCAGACACGCACTTAGCCAGTTTTTTTAATTGTAACTGTATTCGAATTCGAATGGGCGTTTTCACATTGCACAATATCGTGACGATATCACGATAATTTATATTCTAACCTTAAAATTACTACTGCTACGTACGATATTGTAGACGATATCGTCACGAAATCGTGTGTCGTTATCGTGCAATGTGAAAACGCCCAATGTTCCAATTTCAAACCTCAGGTTAAATATTTAGAAGTATGTAGGCCTTCATTGCCAACCAATATGAAACATGAACACCGAACTGCGGTCTCAGTTTTCAACAAACTGTCAAGAACAATTAGGTTAAAATAATGCAATTATATATACGAGTATTTACTATTATTGCAACAGCAATGACAGCTAACGAGTTTTAAATCCAATGTTACTGGCTCTTCAACGATAACTTGTATTGGTTGTATTACATAGTATTGGCACAGATAAAAGAATACACATTCCCCATCCCATACTAAAGAGTTCCCTACCAAAACGGCAAAAAACACATTTTAGTATTTGTTGTTACAGGGCAACAGAAATACACACCATCTGTGAAAATTTCAACTTTCTAACTATCTCGGTTCATGAGATGCAGCCTGGTGACAGACTGACGACAGACGGACAGCAGAGTTGTAGTAATAGGGTTCCTGGTTTGTTTTTCGACACAACGTATATTATGTTGTATAGGTACCTACATAAGATGTTGGGATACTTATTAAGTTGTAATTATTTGAAAGATACGATAATAATTTTAGAGTTCCATAGTTAAAGTCCTTTTGCAAATTGTTGTCTTTGGCATATGCAATTTTTTGTCCACACAGGGCATCGTTTGTCGTCACCCGCCCACCTATTTAAGTTCTTCTTTTTTTAAAAACGTGGCTCCATCGATGTTCATCGATGATTCGACAATGTCAAGGTAATGCTTGATTAGTTGATAGTCCCGCACAGAAGAACTAATTATTCCTAACTAGCTCCAGGTGCAGGACAAGAAACGTTGTTCGGTATGTGAATGTCTGGGAATACGATTTTTACCGAGCGCCAGAGGTAACCTAAAAAGCCACCAGCCACGCGCTCAGCAAAAATCTAACTCCAGCTATTCAAGTTGTTTTATCATTTGAAATTATTTACAAAGAGCATCAAAGTTCTTGATCGTGTATTCGTAAAATACAGCGACGCACGCCACAGATTAAAAATGAAGGGGAATAGCTAAAAAAGTGACGTTTATTGTGATTTAGCGTGACATGAGACACACAATCAGAATCAAATGGTATACCAAAGATACCTTACTCTTGCTAACGGATTTTTAGTGAAACATTAATGAAAATTATTGACTGTAGAAATTATTGAGTGATGTATAACAAAATACTTAATAGTTGGATTAAAAATAGTAGAACGGCTCACTCAGCAGAACATAGTTAACTAGTGAAAATTCCTACTCTATAAGTCTCTATGTGTAACAATGAAAATAAATTGGACCGTCGTGTTACGATAACATAGTTTTACTTCAATACACACACACAAACACACATATCCCGCCTATATCCCGAAGGGGTAGGCAGAGGCGTATTACACACCCACAATTTCCCAGTATTTTTAGTCCCACGTAATAAGGGGCAAGCCTATTGCCGTCACCGGACACTCTAGAAAGTGGGTTATGTCCAAAATAACCGAATTAATTCAATAAAATAAGCAGCTATATTATAATTTTGAAAACTAAATCTGAAACCCGTTGCCTTGCGATGAAATGTTGATGAAAAGCAACAAAATCTTACGTGCCAGCCGTTATGGCACAGCCAATTAAAGTCCTGGGCCTCTCGGACGGACTTCAATACATAACAAGAACGCGATAAAACCTTGTTCTGTGTATTGTGGATTTTCTGATTTGCCTTCACCCTATCTATACTAATGTTATAAGGCAGAAGAGTTTGTTTATTTGTTCGATTTCATGTTGTTTTACTAATTAGTTTTCGAAGTTTATTATGAACGTTTGTTCGTAACGAGGTTCACTGTTTTGCTGAATTGAAACTGAACACGTTTTATTTAATAGGTACAGTTCAATTAGCGGCCAACCTACAGTGTTGCAGAATAAAGAAATGTTTTAAAGAATTTATTTACAAAAATATATATTTATTACGTCACTAAATTATTTTTTTATTAATTTACAGCCTGTTTTTTAGAAAACTTGTTAAAAGCTAAATTTTGTAATAAAAATATATTTAGTGACATAATACTCAATCATATTAATATCTATTAATAAAGGTACCCTAACCTACCAAATTATTTAATAGAAAAAAAACTAATTTGTTTAAAATATTGTCTGATTTCTACCAACTAGTTAGGACCAACTATGTTTGCTATCGATTAAATATGTTTTATTTAGATGCATTTATAGAGCATGTTAAACAGAGGCTGTTGAAATGTAAGATCAATACTAAATTACCATGTTGTGTCTAGACAACCGGTTGGCATCCCGGCTAACCTACAATCTCAGACGCATTGCGGGAAGTAGGTACTAGGTTAAACCAGAAAATGTATACAAACAGCCTTTAAATACACACATAAACAATCTGAACAACATGCTTGAAGATTCTAGGTTAGAAAGCAAAGAGATTAAGAAGCAAAAACAACATTAAGTACGCTAAAAATCTCGTAGATAAGCAACGTACAGGGAATGACGAAGAAAATAATTTTGGAACAGTCAGGCGGACATATTGAAACTCAATACCCTTGCTTCCAGAGCAGTAAGCGAGACACTGACAAACTATCTGTTTGATAATATTAAAAAAATTAAAGTATAATAAAAAAAATATTTAAAAAAAATACTTTACCGGCAACAGGGAACAACGTTCAAAGGTCCACAACACTGACACTTCAACCACCGATTCCGAATTCAAATTCACTAGCTTTTTTTTTACACGGACGCGTTCCGAATTAGGAATTTGAAATTGTTTCGTGTCGTCGAATGCCGTATACGGCGTGACCTTACAAAGTGAACGTTCCGTTACCGCACGTTCGGTTGCGATGGTTTGGGAATGTTCGAGCGGCAGTTAGCGATGGACTGAGGCGGGCGGGCGGATTCGGACGCGTTCGGCTCTATTCGGCCACATTTATATTTAGATTTTGGCTCTCTCCCCGGTTTTATATAGCAGTGAGTACATCGTATAAAGCGTATCCTAGAGCTATAGTATACGTATATGTAGATATAAACTTATATATATAGGAATTACGGCAGTTTATTGAGTGGATTGTACATTTTTGCATGCCGTAGGTGATGGCCGATATTTCTTTTTTTGGAACGTAGCTAATCATTCGCCTACGTAAATCTAGTAAGTAAATGTAACAATTCCTGTTTATTGTTTGTTGAATAATGTATTTAATTAAAATGTAATGTTTTAGTGTCTGTAATGACTGCCCCGGTGGCGCAGTGGTATGTACGAGTATGTGACTGCCGTTCCTGAGGTCCCAAGTTCCATTCCGGATCGAATCAAATTATTTGTGTGATCCACAAATATTTATTTCGGAGTATGGGTGATTTCTATGTATATTTAGTATGTATTTAAGAAATATTTAAGTATGATTATCAGTTGTCTAGATCCCATAACACAAGCTTATATTAGTTTAATTTGGGCTAGATGACATTGTGTGAGAATGTCCAAAAATATTTATATTAAAAAAAAGTGTCTCGATGGTGTAGTAGGTCGAACGTAAGATCAACGTGCTACAGAAGTTCTGGGTTCTTACCCTGGTTCTGGTCAAATGTTCAAATGTTAGAATGATATATATGAAAAATCTCAAAATTTTCAAGGGTTTTTCTATGAAAATAGTACTTATTACTATAAATATGTAAATAATCCATCGTTTATTTTCTTAGGCAGATGCCGGCGGATGCCGGCGGTATGTTAAAACTCATATTATGTCAATATACGAGTACCTACCTAATCGTGCATCATGTCCTCTTTATCAGGACCATGAACATGTCAATAGAGCTCGAATGACTGCCTGCACCCTCTTCCTTCCGATCCCGAACAACGCGTGGCGGGCAGAGATGCCACTCCCACACAGTGGATAGCATGTTCGCGAGAACCGAACGTTTTAAACGTTCGTTTCTCTGCCGAACGATAGTGGCCTGGAACGCCCTGCCTGTGCACGTGTTTCCTCCCACATATAATCCTGGGTTCTTTAAGCGGAGCGTGAAGAGGCACATCAGTAGGTCGTCAAGTTGAGGGCCACTCTCTATAGTATTGTGTGTTGTGAGAGTGGCCCCATTTTAATTCTGCGGCTCAACGTCTATGCGCTACGTCCGTTGAACACGCTAATCTCAAGTACTCACAGGTCTGAATTGAAAAATTCTGTTGATATTTATAATAATAATCCACTTATCAAGGAAAACTAAAGCTATTCAACATCACGCTACGACTTATAGGAGGGGAGCAGCAATGTAAAAAGTTGTAGAAACATTTCTATACTACTTTTAAAAAAAGGAAAGATTTGTATTTTTGTATGTTTGTAATGAATAAATTTAGAAACTACTGTGTCGGTTTCAAAAATTCTTTCACCATTGGAAAGTTACATTCACCCTGAGTAATATAGGCTACTTTTTATACCGGTAATGTGTTCCCACGGGAACCAGAAACGAGTAAACTAAATCACTAGGGCGCAGCTGCGGCGACCAGCTAGTATGTTATAAAGGCCGTCGTAGTTTATGTATACCTATCCAGTTAATACTATCAGGCGTTACTTTTCGGAAGTCCATAGTTAAATTAAATAAATCTAACTACTTTGCAATATTCCGCCACATGCAAATTACCCAACTCTCGTATTTATTCATGCACAAGTCCGCCCTCCAAACCCACTTAGGCCGAAAGAATAGAGAAATAATTTTGAAAATAGAATAAATATGAGAGTTGTGTTATCGTGCAAAAAATAATAAAAACCTCGACACGTGTTTCGCCCCCAACCAGGGGCATCATCAGGAGATGTCGATGGCTCGGCGCACGGCGACCGAATGAGCCACAACTCGTAAACCGCACCTATTTATATGCTAGGTTTTTTATTTCTACCCACAACCATAATACCAAATTATTTTATGTCTACCCAACACCGTTGTTTGAATGACGTATACCTACCCGCAGCAAAGGGGAAGAGGCGAAATTAAGTTGATCATTTAAAATATTAGGGTTCAAGCGTCTATGTTTGTAGATTTCTAATTGTTCCAAAACCGAAAGCCTCAGTCCTTTGTTGCAGGTGTGCAGAACGTCATAAGTGTGAGGATTAGGTAGGGAGTGACCGGAATCCAACAAATGTTTTGCGAAATGAGACCGTTCTGGACGATTGTTTCTAAAAGCTGATATATGTTCTTTATACCGCGTCGCGAAGCTACGGCCGGTTTGGCCAATATAAATACCCTCACAATCCCCACACTTAAGCCTATACACACCAGACTTCCTGTCATCCCCAATTTTCTCCTTAACATTGCAAATGTTTCTCCGGATAGTGTTGTCCGTTCTAAACGCGACATGAATATTATTTTTACGTAAAATTTTGGCAACTTTATCAGATATGGGACCTAAATAAGTTAGACTTGCTCTATACCGATGGACGTCACGATCCGGGGGAACAGCATATAATAAACTACGCGTAATTGAGGCTCGCCGCCTTCCAACTAAGTTGTCCACAAGCTTGGTACTGTAACCATTAGATTTAGCAATTTGATAAATAATATTTAATTCGCGGTTAAAATTTATTTGAGAAAGTGGAACCGAAAATAGCCTGTGAACATAGCTGTGGAAGGCGGCAAGCTTGTGCTGCCAAGGATGACAGGAAGTAGCAGGAATTACTGTGTCAGTATGAGTGGGTTTGTTGGAATAGTGTTCACCCTAAAATCAAATTCAAACTCGAGTTAGAGAAGGATAGGTCCATAAATTTCTTAGATTTGACTATTACTAGAAATGAGGGTGGGCATGAATTCCGGATCTTTCGCAAACCCACTCATACTGACACAGTAATTCCTGCTACTTCCTGTCATCCTTGGCAGCACAAGCTTGCCGCCTTCCACAGCTATGTTCACAGGCTATTTTCGGTTCCACTTTCTCAAATAAATTTTAACCGCGAATTAAATATTATTTATCAAATTGCTAAATCTAATGGTTACAGTACCAAGCTTGTGGACAACTTAGTTGGAAGGCGGCGAGCCTCAATTACGCGTAGTTTATTATATGCTGTTCCCCCGGATCGTGACGTCCATCGGTATAGAGCAAGTCTAACTTATTTAGGTCCCATATCTGATAAAGTTGCCAAAATTTTACGTAAAAATAATATTCATGTCGCGTTTAGAACGGACAACACTATCCGGAGAAACATTTGCAATGTTAAGGAGAAAATTGGGGATGACAGGAAGTCTGGTGTGTATAGGCTTAAGTGTGGGGATTGTGAGGGTGTTTATATTGGCCAAACCGGCCGTAGCTTCGCGACGCGGTATAAAGAACATATATCAGCTTTTAGAAACAATCGTCCAGAACGGTCTCATTTCGCAAAACATTTGTTGGATTCCGGTCACTCCCTACCTAATCCTCACACTTATGACGTTCTGCACACCTGCAACAAAGGACTGAGGCTTTCGGTTTTGGAACAATTAGAAATCTACAAACATAGACGCTTGAACCCTAATATTTTAAATGATCAACTTAATTTCGCCTCTTCCCCTTTGCTGCGGGTAGGTATACGTCATTCAAACAACGGTGTTGGGTAGACATAAAATAATTTGGTATTATGGTTGTGGGTAGAAATAAAAAACCTAGCATATAAATAGGTGCGGTTTACGAGTTGTGGCTCATTCGGTCGCCGTGCGCCGAGCCATCGACATCTCCTGATGATGCCCCTGGTTGGGGGCGAAACACGTGTCGAGGTTTTTATTATTTTTTGCACGATAACACAACTCTCATATTTATTCTATTTTCAAAATTATTTCTCTATTCTTTCGGCCTAAGTGGGTTTGGAGGGCGGACTTGTGCATGAATAAATACGAGAGTTGGGTAATTTGCATGTGGCGGAATATTGCAAAGTAGTTAGATTTATTTAATTTAAGTATACCTATCCACTTAACTGGGATCCGTATTACATACAACAACTCTATTTTTAATCTGGAAGATCCTTAGATGTCTTAGTCTTTAGAGGTCCCAGCCACTTGGCTGGGACCATGCGTGGCCCTATGCGTGGCCCGACACATACTTATGTGTCGGGCCACGCATAGAAGAGGGTTCCGTAGTTACACATAATAACCTCTACAACTCCTAAACTAACAAAGTTATCGGATCCGTTATAGTTTTCCTTGAAAGTTTGGTACATGGACTACCATCATAAATATTTTCAGGTTTTTGAGCCAGCCGTTTAGATTTTAGAGGGAGGGCGCTCTGTTTTACCAAAAAATTAGCTTTAAAGTTTAATATCTCGCAAACGAATTATTAAATCAAAAAATCATCTTAGTAATCTCTTTGTTTTTAAAAGACCTATCTAATGATACCCCACACTCCGGGGTAGACGCAAGAAAAAAAAACGGGTTGCGTGTAGAGGAGGTAAAAATAAAAAGATTTCATAATTTTCTTTTAGCACTTTGTCAACGTAGTAAAATATACATATCCATGGAAAGTTTCATGTTTCTTGCCCTCGCCGTTTGGGAGGAAAGCCGAGGCAGACGGACGGACAGACATGACTAAACTATAAGGGTTCCGTAATTTGAACTACGGGAACCTTAAAATAATCCCACCTGTAATTCACATGTGAAGTGCGTTCTAGCATTAGTCACTGACGATTTTATCCTAAGTATAGGTGATAATGATAGATGATTACATAATATACAAACTCTCCAAACGTTTAAACAAACTACACAATTTATTTTTAACAAAGAGTCAAACAAAACTGAGCATAACTAGTTGCATTTTAATACCACAGATTATTTATTTATTTATGTACACACAGTATATACATTATTGTGAATTGAAATATTATATACATGTATACAGAGGCACCATTTATCTCTAAAGAGATCTCTTCCAATGGGCCTGAGAGAGGAGACGTGAGTTCAGTCAGGTACTGGTGTGTGTGCAGGTTAATACTGTTATTCAGGTTAGTAAACTTACATACACTTTAATGACATAAATACACAAATACATACATATTAACTTATCATAAATATAGATACATAAACATACAGATTGTTAAGGAAGGGAATTATTTGCCAGTGTGTTAGGTTTTAGTAAGTAGTCCCAAATTCCACGGGAACACATTACCAGACAAAAAGTATCAGCTATTTGCTATTTGGGTGCTAATTTTCATACAAATCTGTTTGCATGTTTCCGTGTGAATCAGAATCAAACATCCCGCTGTCGAGTCCAAAACTTTACCTAAGTACTTTACTGAGGTTTAACGAGATGAGTCATCACAACTAACTTCACCATTCAATGCAGTACTAAAGAGTGCACATTGACCTAAATTAAAAAAATAGCCGTTGGGTGAATCAATCCGATTATAATTAGCACCGAGCATGAGGTGCGCGTCTATGAAAGTAAATAAGGCAGTGTTTATGCTCGTAATTGTAACACAATTAGGTAGGTACCTACTGCTCTCCCTAATTATTACGAGTGTTCTTTTGAGAAATTTGAAATTCTTCCGAGTGTGTGCCTGGGGCGCCCGGCAATAGACTTTAAAAAGGCGAGTAGTCTATGATTCTGAAGGTCAGTGCCCATTGTCACAGATAAAAGAATACTATACTAAGTAAGTAGGTAGTACAGAGCTACAGAGTACAGACTGTATATTATAAATAATGTGTTTTAAAGTTCTTCTAAGTGTTTTCACAACCTTTAAATGTTTTTAAAATTCCCAAGTATCTATGATACCCTGCGCGAGGAAAAAAAAGTTAGATCTTTAATCATTTTATGCAGCAGGTGTGATAATAAATACACATATCAATGTAAAGTTTCTAGAGAAGGAAAACACGACACAAAACCCTGAACTAACCCATCTTTAGGGCATATGCCCATCTCTTTAGGCATATGCCCAGCACTGGGCGTCTAAATGGGCGTAGATGATGATGATGCAAAGTTTCAATTTTCTAGGACTAACCGTTTTATGGAGGAAAGCTGAGAACGGACAGGCGGACAGACGGCCGGACGGACATGACGAAATTATAGGGTTTCGAGACTTGAACTACGGTACCTTCTAAAGGGAATAGCATTATTTTTTTGTAATTGCATTTCATATTACGTAATAGTTATTCAAGTTCTTTCTTACTTAAGTCCATAGTTTAATATTTATAAACATTAAGCATTTTAGCCATATTTACAAACATTTAATAAAACCGTTACGTTATAAAATATAATCTTACATATTCTTAATATTCCGGTAATCTTATAATAAGTAAACTCCCAACTCGACGAGTCGAACGATCACTGGAACGTAATTATGTCTAATTGTCAATATTGTCAGATAGTGTCAGAGTCAGTAGTGTCAAAAGTCAGTCAAACAAAAACATTGACGAATCTCGAATATTTATTATTTTGTAAAATATTTACATTATACATAGTTCGTCGTTTCATAAAATACTGCTTTTAGATTGGAAACTTAGGTTATTAACAGAAGGATAAAATTTTATGTACGAAATATTAGCAAATTTTGTTTTTAACATAAATAAATATGTTTAACCCTGACTTCAATGACTATCAGCTAACTTCTATTATCACTGAGTGTTGTGGAGGCGTAGCAGTTGTTTACTCAGCTCTGTATAAGCCCAGTAACCAAAACGTCGCCATCAAAAGGTATTTTGTTGACAAAACCAAGGAGAACGCCAGTTTAATTCAGGTTAACACCACTGTACCTTAACTTCTCTAGGATATAAGTTGCAAATGTCCAAATTCCTGTAGACCTCCCGAATTCCTGTAGATTTGACAAAAACCCTAGGCTCTTCAACCCCCATTGCAGAATCTTGGTTAAAAGCAAACGTTCCTTGTTGTAACGTTATATTTAAATTCAGTAAAGTTAACATAAACACTATCTTAAAAACTTTTAAATCTTTAAATATCAAGAAAACAGCTGACCTCTGGGGCATCTCTGTGTATTTAGTAAATTCTTTTATTGAAATGGTTGCTCCTGAACTAGTATTAATATTTAATAATTGTGTTGATAGTGGTGTGTTCCCTGATTTAATGAAATCTAGTAAATTAATTCCCCTGTTTAAATCGGGTAGTACTTCAGATCCGTCCAATTTCCGTCCCATTTCTGTACTACCTACATTTAGTAAAATTTTTGAAAAAATTATGCTTAATCAAATGCAAAATCACTTTAACGTTAATAAACTATTACATACAAAACAATTCGGTTTCACTCGTGGTCGGTCCACCACTGATGCCGGAATTAAATTATTAGAGTGTATATACAGGGCCTGGGATGAGTCATATGATGCTTATGGTGTATTCTGCGACTTATCTAAGGCCTTCGATTGCGTTCAGCACCAGACTTTAATTAAGAAACTTGATCATTACGGAATCCGGGGGACGGCCTTGAATTTCGTCAATTCTTACTTAAGTGATAGGGTCCAGAAAGTAGTGATCAATGGTAAACAGTCACCTGGTTCTCCTGTAGCAATGGGGGTACCGCAGGGTTCAATTTTGGGACCTTTTCTTTTTCTAGTATATATTAATGATCTCCCTCACCTCATAAGAGACGACCACGAGGTAGTTTTGTTTGCTGATGACACTTCTTTAATATTTAAAGTTAAACGTGGACAGCGCGAACTTGACGATGTAAACATTACCCTCTCTAGGATAGTCCACTGGTTTTGTGCTAATAATTTATTATTAAATGAAAATAAAACTAAATGTGTAAGATTCACCTTACCTAATGTAAGACTTGTTAAAACCAGTGTTAAGGTTAGGGATGATATAATAGAATTGGTCGATGACACTGTCTTTCTGGGCATAACGTTAGACTCCAAATTGCAATGGGGGCCTCATATCGGGAAAATTTCGGCCAGGCTTAGTTCAGCAGCCTATGCTGTCAAAAAGATCCGACAACTTACAGACATTAAAACGGCGCGTCTTGTCTACTTCAGCTACTTCCACAGTATCATGACATATGGCATACTACTGTGGGGTAACGCTGCCGATATTGAATGCATCTTTGTGTTGCAGAAGAGGGCTATCAGGACTATCTATGGAATGGGGTCTCGGGAGTCATTAAGAGATAAGTTTAAGCATATTAACATCCTTACAGTGTATTCACAGTATATTTATGAAATTTTATTGTATACCCACAAGAACAAAAGTAAATTTGTGAAAAATAGTGATAATCATAATCTAAACTTAAGAAATAAGGATAAACTGGCTGTTCCTAAATTTAGGCTTCATAAAGTGAGTAATTCTTTTGCGGGGAACTTTATTCGAATGTACAATACATTGCCAACCGAAATAGCAAATTTATCTGTCAATAAATTTAAAAAACTAATAAAAAGTAAATTGTGCCATAAAGCTTATTATAGTATTAATGATTTCTTAGATGACAAGGCGGCCTGGTTGTAACAACGTAACGAATTGCTCCTTTCTAAATAACTCTGTATTAGATTTAAGATGAAATATTTTGAAAAAAGCCGAGCTGAGTTTCTTGAGGGCTCTTCTCAGTCTCGTTGCATTTTGGAACCCTCGGTAGAGTCACACCAACTTCTGACGAATCTAAATAATTTTCTGAAAATTTCAAAGATAATAAACGTTATTTTATTTATTTTATTTTATTTTACAAACAATTATGCTAACAATGTCAAATAAATAACAGAAAATATTTTGGCTTGTGCTTCATAAGAAAACTCTAAATTGGTAAAGATCGGAGCTAAATTTACTATAAAACTTGATCAGGAAAATTCAAAATGGACTCAGGGACAATACAGCTATAATATGGTTCATAGAATATTCAAAATCTGTTCAGCAGTACAAAGATTGGCCACTACAACCACACAAACCCACAAAGTTTTTGTTAATTTAATAACAAGATCAACTTTAGACCACTAGCTGATATGACTCTGCCCACGTGATTTAGTTTTCTTATTCCCAATTCCCATGGGAACATAACTGGGATAAAAAGTAGCCTATGTCACTCGGGGATAATGTAGCTACATATTAGTAAAACAATTTTCAAAATCAGTTGGGTAGTTACAGAGCCTTTTCAATTCAAACAAAAAACAAATCTTTCTGTTAATAATATTGTATAAATGTAAAATTTTTTACAGCAAGATATCCTGACAAGGAAAGAACTCCAGCATGCCAACATACTGCCATACCTGACCTCCTTTGTTCATGGCAGTGAGCTGTATGTTGTTTCACCACTTATGACCTTTGGTTCCTGTCGTGACATACTGGATCGGTACTTCCATGAAGGTTTACCTGAACTAGCCTGTGCTATAGTACTGCGAGATGTGCTACTAGGGTTACAGTATTTGCATAAACAACTGTATTTACATAGGTGAGTTGGGAGATATGTTTTTTTTTAATGTAAGTGAGGTGAGGGAACTTTTAAGTATTATGTAACGCATTTGTCGAAGAATTTAGACGGTCTTTCTCCCCTATGTAACACACTGTAACGTTTTACCATACGCCCTTCTTCCCTTAAAAGGCTGCTGCTCCAGAGCTCCCGGGTTTGATCCTGTGTCGTGAAATCTGAATCCGCAAATATTTGTTTCTGACTTTGGGTGCTTTTCCATGTATAATATTAAGTAAAGTAAAGTAAAGTAAAGTTAAGTATTAAGTAAAGTATTAATAAGTATTAAGTAAAGTAAAGTAAGTTTTTAGGTGCAAAGGGGCTCTACCAACATCTTAAGGGCCCCAGCGACCTCACCTGCTAGTGGCGCACCTGCTGATAAACGGACGAGGCTCGTTAATTTACGGTACCTATGGAGTGGCTTCGGCCCCTACGTGGGTACCAGGTGGTACAACAGTGTTGGTCCGGGGGGGTACCACCGTGCAGCTGTGCTAAAGCCCCCCAAGTAACCCAGCCCAGGCTGGGTTGCGTTAGGGGTTCAGCAGCTGCACCGCCGGGCCCGGGGCGATGTATGGTGCAGCAGGCATGGGACCAGTGGGGGCGAAACGGACTCTAGTGTGGGTGGTGTGGGTCGATTCGCCGGCCAGGGAGACCCTTAGCAACGGCGTTGCCGCGACCGCCCGCAACACAGTTATGGGGCCCGCCTGGGGCCAACCACCCCAGGAGGCTGCCCCACATGTTGCGCATAATCCTGATGTGGGATCGCCGCTCCGGGTGGTAACCGGTGTGGGGTAGCGGCGGTCTTGCATCAGGGGGGTTTGGGAGCCCTTCCGTCCGGCGAGTCGGCTCCGACCTAACCACACGGTTCTAGACAAAGCTAGCCCCTGCGCTTTGTCACTTACTGCTGCACCAAATGACGCCCTGTCTTCACGCTTCTTCTTCAAAATCTACAATGGCAGTGCAACAAAAAAGAAATAAACGTTACACAGCGGCCCTAGGAAACCCCACAACTTCACATTTCAAGGTGGAGTTCACTAACGTCCGTGGACTCCATGCGAACCTCGATACCGTCCATCACCACCTTGAGACGGCACGGCCCGCTGTGATGTTCCTCACGGAGACACAAATACGCCGCCCTGACGACACGTCTTACCTGTGTTACCCCGGCTATGTCATCGAGGAACAATTTCGAGACAAAGCCGGGGTGTGCGTGTTCGTTAGGGCGGATGTTTGCTGCCGCCGGTTGCGCTGCCTAGAGAACCCCTCCAATTCCGTCCTTTGGCTGCACGTAGACCATGGCTCTATGAGCCAGATCTACGTGTGCGTCTACCGATCCCACACAGGGGATTCTGAGACAACAAAGCTCTTCCAGTACCTCAGCGAGACGGCTAATGAAGCGCAGGTGCGGTTCCCGAACGCTGACCTAGTATTTCTGGGGGACTTCAATGGCCATCACATTGAATGGCTGGGGTCCCTCAAGACTGATGATGCGGGTAGAGCCGCCCATGCGTTCGCTCTCTCCCACGGTCTGACCCAGATGGTATGCGGGATCACCCGGATACCAGACAGGTCAGATCACGCGCCCGCTCTGCTGGATCTACTGCTGACGAGTCGCCCAGCCCAGTACAGTGTTTCGGTAGGAGCCCCACTGGGTACTTCCGACCACTGTGTTGTTCACGCTGGCATGAAGGTGTCACCTCCTGCACGTCCTGTACAAACGTCACGACGACTATGGCACTACTCGTCAGCGGATTGGGACGGTCTACGCGATTATTATGCGTCCGTCCCCTGGAGCCAGCGCTGCTTTGTAGGAAAGGCTCCTTCGGATAGTGCTTCTGCTATTGCTGGCGAGATCAGTTTAGGGATGGATTATTACATCCCTTTCACTGATGTCGCCAGTATCCGCAGAGCCCGTCCCTGGTTCGGGCGAGATTGTGCCAAAGCTGTTCGACAAAAACAGTCGGCATATCGCGCCTGGATCAGGGCCCGGGCTGTGCGCGACCCAAACGTGGGCCACCTCAAAGCAGCGTACAACCGGGCCACAAAATCGAGTAAGAGGGCCTTTAAGAGAGCGGATGCCCAGCGCGTCGTGCGGCTTGGTCAGGAGCTCACTTCCCATCCCACGGGCAGCCGTGGTTTCTGGCAACTGGCCAAAGCCGTGCAATCTAACTTTTGTCAGCCCTCGCTGCCACCGCTGCGTTACCCAGATGGAACACTGGCTCACAAAGCCCAAGAGAAAGCGGAAATGCTCGCAGACCTCTTTGCGGCTAATTCCCGGGTCGACGACCGTGGCCTGCAGCCCCCCGCCATCGCCAACAAAAAAATGCCTGATATTGTTATCAGGCAATGTGATGTACGGGCAGTGCTGCGGTCACTCGACACGCGGAAAGCCAGTGGCCCTGACGGCATTCCGGCGGTGGTGCTACGAAAATGTGCAGCTGAGTTGTCTCCAGTATTAACGCGTCTGTACCGCCTGTCATACTCTTCAGGGCTCGTGCCGGAGGTCTGGAAGGAGGCGAACGTACAACCGATCCCCAAGAAAGGGGATCGGTCCGATCCAGGCAACTATCGACCCATAGCTGTCACCTCAGTCATTTGCAAGGTGCTTGAGCTCCTTATAAATAAGCAGCTCATGCAATTCCTAGAGGATCACTCGCTAATCAATGATCGACAATACGGCTTCAGGCCAAAGCGATCAACGGGTGATCTTCTGGCATTCGTAACGCATGTCTGGGGTGGGGCTATGGAAAGGCACGGCGAGTCCTTGGCTATTAGCCTGGACATCGCCAAAGCCTTCGATAGGGTCTGGCATGCTTCGCTCCTTTCCAAGCTTCCGGCATATGGTCTACCTCCTCAACTGTGCAGCTGGATTGCCAGCTTTTTAAACGAGTGCCGAGTGCGGGTCCTCTGCGATGGCCAGGCTTCTCGCTTCTTGCAAGTGAATGCCGGGGTACCGCAGGGGTCCGTACTATCACCAACTCTCTTTCTTCTGCATATCAATGATATGCTATCCCTCGGGAACATTCATTGCTATGCAGATGACAGCACACTGCACGGGAGTTACTCGGTTCGTCCGACGGCGGGGCGATCTGAGATTGAGGAGGAGAGACGACGACTCGTGGCTGATCTCGACCGTAACCTCGACAGTATCTCTCAATGGGGTACCGAGAACCTGGTCGAGTTCAATGCCCGCAAAACACAGGCGTGTGCATTTACTGCGAAGAAATCCCCTTTCCTTCCCCTACCCTCTCTTCAGAATGCATTATTACCAATGAAGGACAACCTTGATATCCTTGGCATAGACGTTCGTCGAGAGCTCAATAATAAAAACTACATCGAAAGATGTATAGGGCTAGCTTCGCGGAAACTAGGAATACTGAATAAGGTAAAGAGATTCTTTACACCGGACCGAAGGTGTCTGCTGTACAAGACGCAGATTAGACCCTGCGTCGAATACTGCTCTCACCTCTGGGACGGCTCCGCGAAGTATCTGCTGGACGCTCTCGACGCTATGCAGCGACGGGCTATCCGTATTATAGATTGTCCGGAGGTAACGGGAAGCCTTGAGCCGCTAGTTCAGCGCCGAACAATAGCTTCCTTTGCCGCATTCTACCGTATTTACCACGGCGAGTGTTCTGAAGAGCTCTTCAATCTGATCCCACCCTCTTCCTTCCGATCCCGAACGACTCGTGCCGGGCAGAGATGCCACCCCCACACAGTGGATAGCATGTTCGCGAGAACCAAACGTTTTAAACGTTCGTTTCTCTGCCGAACGATAGTGGCCTGGAACGCCCTGCCTGTGCACGTGTTTCCTCCTACATATAATCCTGGGTTCTTTAAGCGGATCGTGAAGAGGCACATCAGTAGGTCGTCAAGTTGAGGGCCACTCTCAATAGTAATGTGTGCTGTGAGAGTGGCCCACAATCGCTAGACGTCGTCACGACTTACCACCAGGCGGGCGGCGTCAATTTGGCGAACCAAATATAAAAAAAAAAAAAAAAAGCATCTTTTTTCTTGCCTTTCGGGAATAGAATTTATGTCCTTCGGAAAGATCTTACACTCATATGAAGAATATAAGTACCTTGTATCAGTTACTGTTATCTAGTACTCATAGGCCTCATATCACAATCTCTGCTTTGTTTGAGACTTGTTGGCATTGTGTTCAATTGTACAATTTTTTTTTGGTCCGAGTTGCCCTTGCGGCCATGCTGGGCGCCTCAGGCGCTCACTGGAAAGTATTTCCATAGGCACCCGGCGTTCAAGTGTTCTAAAATATTAATTTGTTTCACGGGCACTTGCAAAAGTCATGAAACTAATGCCTCTTTCCGAAAGACAACCATTGTTTTGGTTCTACTTTGATACCTATCCTGCTGACGTCATCAGAGCCTCACAATATACCAGCCAGTCTTGTCATCCAGGTGATGATAACTCAGTGACTTTATTATCCTTTTCAGGAGTGTTCGTGCAAGCCATGTGTTAATAGGTGCGAACGGTGTTGTGAGACTGTCAGGTCTTCGAAGTGCCGCGTCACTGATGGTACGGGGAAAGAGACAGAGATACTTACACCAGCTACCGCCTTCTGATCATGATAATGTCAACTTGATGTGGTTGAGCCCAGAGTTGTTAGAACAGGTAATCTATAATATTTTATTAAATAGTTAAAAATGAACATCACATTTACTATGGTATTATTTGGTTGGTTTAGCAGTTTGGTTGAATAGTTCTGTGCCCCGGAGACCCGCTTACCATACATTACATCTATGAAAGTCGTTACGGGTAGTTCCCCTCTCTGCGTAAGTTCCCCTTCCGCTCGGCTATGGTGGTTAGTTCCTCAACTGTCGATGGCGCTCTGGCGACGCTGTAAGTCGCGATATTGTTACAATATAGTGATCCCAATAGTAGGTGTTGGGCTAGTGGTGTATGGGTCAGTTGGTAGAATGTTTTTCCTAGAAAGGAAACAGTTGCTAGTTCAAGTCCAGACTGAGATGGGTGCAAAGGGGCCCTTCTTACATCTATCGGGCCCCAGCGACCTCACCTGCTAGTGGCGCATCTGCTGATTAACGGACGAGGTTCGTATATTACGGTACCCATGTGGTGGCTTTGGCCCCTACGTGGATACCAGGTGGTACAACAGTGTTGGTCCGGGGGGGTACCACCGTGCAGCTGTGCTAAAGCCCCCCAAGTGCGTTAGGGGTTCAGCAGCTGCACTGCCGGGCCCGGGGCGGTGTATGGTGCGGCAGGCAGGGGTCCAGTGGGGGCGAAGCGGAGTCTAGTGTGGGTGGTGTGGGTCGGTTCGGCGGCCAGGGAGACCCTTAGCAACGGAGTTGCCGCGGCCGCCCGCAACATAGTCATGGGGCCCGCCTGGGACCAACCACCCCAGTAGGCTGCCCCACATGTTGCGCATAATCCTGTTGTGGGGTCGCCGCTCCGGGTGGTAACCGGTGTGGGGTAGCGGCGGCCTTGCATCAGGGGGGTTTGGGAGCCCTTCCGTCCGGCGGGTCGGCTCCGACCTAACCACACGGTTCTAGACGAAGCTAGCCTATGCACTTTGTCACTTACTGCCGCACCAAATATCGCCCTGTCTTCACGCTTCCCCATATTTCACAATGACAGTGCAACAAGATAATAGACGGTACACAGCGGCCCCTAGAAACCCCACAAAGTTGACTTCGTTTGAGGTGGAGTTCGCGAATATCCGCGGACTCCATGCAAACCTCGATACCGTCCACCATCACCTGGAGACGGCACGGCCTTCTGTGATGTTCCTAACGGAGACACAGATACGCCACCCTGACGACACGTCGTACCTCTGTTACCCGGGCTATATCATTGAGGAACAATTCCGCGATAAAGCCGGGGTGTGCGTGTTCGTTAGGGCGGATGTTTGCTGCCGCCGGTTGCGCTGTCTGGAGAACCCCTCCTACTCCGTCCTTTGGCTGCACGTGAGTGTAAGATCATGGCTCCATGAGCCAGATCTACGTGTGCATCTACCGCTCCCACACAGGGGACACTGGGACAACAAGGCTTTTCGAATACCTCAGCGAGATGGCTGACGATGCGCAGGTGCGGTTCCCGAACGCTGACCTGGTTTTCTTGGAGGACTTTAACGGTCATCACGTTGAGTGGCTAAGGTCCCTTAGGACCGATCATGCGGGACGAACCGCCCATGCATTCGCTCTCTCCCACGGGCTGACCCAGATGGTACGGGGGATCACCCGGATACCTGACAGGTCAGACCACACGCCCACCTTGCTGGATCTACTGCTGACGAGTCGCCCAGCCGAGTACATTGTGTCGGTACGCGCCCCACTGGGCACTTCCGACCACTGTGTGGTGCACGCCAGCTTCCAAGTGCCACCGCCTGCTCGTGCTGAACAAATGACTCGACAACTATGGCACTACTCGTCGGCAGACTGGGACGGTCTCCGCGATTACTTTGCGTCCGTCCCGTGGAGCCAGCGCTGCTTTGTAGGGAAGGTGCCTTCGGATAGCGCTGCTGCCATTGCTGGCGAGATCAGTCTAGGGATAGAATATTATATCCCTTTCACTGATGTCGCCAGCATCCGCAAAGCTCGCCCCTGATTCGGGCGTGAATGTGCCGAGGCTGTCCAGAAAAAACAGTTGGCATATCGCGCCTGGGTCAGGGCTCGGGCGGCACGTGGCCCGAACGTGAACCGCCTCAAAGCAGCGTACAATAGGGCCACTAGGTTCAGCAAGAGGGCCTTCAAGAGAGCGGATGCCCAGCGCGTCGCGCGGCTTGGTCAGGAGCTCACATCCCATCCCACGGGCAGCCGTGGATACTGGCAACTGGCCAAAGCCGTACAGTAAAATTTTTGTCAACCCTCGCTGCCACCACTGCGTTTTCCTGATGGATCACTGGCTCACAAAGCCCAAGAGAAGGCGGACATGCTCGCAGACCTCTTTGCGGCTAATTCCCGGGTCGATGACCGTGGCCTGCAGCCTCCCGCCATCGCCAACTGTGGCCACACTATGCCTGATATTGTTATCAGGCAATGTGATGTACGGGCAGTGCTGCGGTCACTCGACACGCGGAAAACCAGTGGCCCTGACGGCATTCCGGCGGTGGTGCTACGAAAATGTGCTGCTGAGTTGTCTCCAGTATTAACGCGTCTGTACCGCCTGTCATACTCTACAGGCCTCGTGCCGGAGGCCTGGAAGGAGGCGAACGTACAACCGATCCCCAAGAAAGGGGATCGATCCGATCCAGGCAACTATCGACCCATAGCTGTCACCTCAGTCATTTGCAAGGTGCTCGAGCTTCTTATCAATAAGCAGCTCATGCGATACCTGGAGGATCACTCGCTAATCAATGATCGGCAATATGGCTTCAGGCCAAAACGATCAACGGGTGACCTCCTGGCATTCGTCACGCATGTATGGGGTGAGGCTATGGAAAAGTTCGGCGAGTCCTTGGCTATTAGCCTGGACATCGCCAAAGCTTTCGATAGGGTCTGGCATGCTTCGCTCCTTTCCAAGCTTCCGGCATATGGTCTACCTCCTCAACTGTGCAGCTGGATTGCCAGTTTTTTAAACGAGCGCCGAGTGCGGGTCCTCTGCGATGGCCAGACTTCTCGCTTCTTGCAAGTGAATGCCGGGGTACCGCAGGGGTCCGTACTGTCACCAACTCTCTTTCTTCTGCATATCAATGATATGCTTTCCCTCGGGAACATTCATTGCTATGCAGATGACAGTACATTGCACGGGAGTTACTCGGTTCGTCCGACGGCGGGGCGGTCTGTGATAGAGGAGGAGAGACGACATCTCGTGGGTGATCTCGACCGAAACCTCGACAGTATCTCCCAATAGGGTGCCGAGAACTTGGTCGAGTTCAATGCCCACAAAACACAGGCGTCTGTATTTACAGCGAAAAAATTCCCTTTCCTTCTCCTACCCACTCTTCATTACCAATGAAGGACAATCTAGACATCCTTGGCATAGACGTTCGTCGAGAGCTCAATAACACAAAATACATTGAGAGATGTATTGGGCTAGCTTCGCGGAAACTAGGAATACTGAACAAGGTAAAGCGATTCTTTACACCGCGCCAGAGGTGTCTGCTGTACAAAACGCAGATTAGACCCTGCGTTGAATACTGCTCTCACCTCTGGGACGGCTCCGCGAAGTATTTGCTGGACGCACTCGACGCTATGCAGCGACGCGCTGTTCGCATTAGACTGTCCGGAGGTAATGGCAAGCCTTGAGCCGCTAGCCCAGCGCCGAACAATTGCTTCCTTGGCCGCGTTCTACCGTATTTACCACGGTGAGTGTTCTGAAGAGCTCTTCAACCTGATCCCACCCTCTCCCTTCGATCCCGAACAACGCGTGCCGAGCAGAGATGTCACCCTCATACCGTGGAAACCGTCTTCGCGAGAACCGAGCGTTTTAAACGATCGTGTAGTTTCTTAATAAAATCCAACTGATCCAACCACAGAACTTTAGTACCGCCAATGGGTTGTAGTTGCTCTCTTCTAGATACCTTTCCCCCCCATATAAGGTCACAGTACCAACCTTTCATAGATTTTCCCTCTTCAAATAAGATGAATAACATTGTTAGTACTGTCTCTTATCTTTATTTTTTCAGAATCTCAAAGGATATGACGAGAAATCCGACATATATTCAGTTGGTGTGTTATCTTGTGAGTTGGCCAACGGTGCGGTACCGTTCGCTGAAGTACCCTCGACGCTAATGTTCACTGAGAAGGTTAGGGGTTCGAGGCCGCAGTTGTTAGACTGTTCGACGTTCCCAGAACCGTGCTTGGAAGAGTCCGAGATGAAAAGTAAGTATACTAGAAAATCGACTTCGAATTACGTATATAATAAGTATTGGGACCACTCGAGGAGCAGAAGCTTTTAATTAAAAAAAAGTAACAAAAATATATTTAAAAAAACAATAAAACACAGTCGAATTGAGAACATGCTCCCTTTTTTGAAGTCTGTTAGAAGCCACTGGGTAGAAGTCACATGACGAGGTTAACTTCATCAACGGGGCAAGTCGTTACTCGAAAAGCAGAAATCCTCTCGGAAGTGGAGGACTTCTATGGTCGCTTGTACACTTCACATGCTCCTCTGACTCACCACTACACTGAGGACTTGCCCGACATAAGCCAAGACGAGATCCTGATGGCTCTTAGGCAGCTTAAAAATGGGAGAGCAGCTGGGGAGGATGCTATTACAACAGAGCTCTTAAAAGCTGGTGGTATCCCAATACTAAGAGAGCTCCAAGAATTGTTTAATGCCGTCCTCTTTAACGACAAAACTCCGAAGGCATGGCTCAGAAGTGTTGTCGTCCTGTTCTTCAAAAAAGGGGACAAAACCGTTTTGAAGAACTATCGACCAATATCGCTTCTGAGCCACATCTATTTTTTTTTATATTGGGTTCGCCAAATTGACGCCGCCCGCCTGGTGGTAAGTCGTAACGACGTCTAGCGATTGTGGACCACTCTCACAGCATACAATACTATAGAGAGTGGCCCTCAACTTGACGACCTACCGATGTGCCTCTTCACGCTCCGCTTAAAGAACCCAGGATTATATGTGGGAGGAAACACGTGCACAGGCAGGGCGTTCCAGGCCACTATCGTTCGGCAGAAAAACGAACGTTTATAACGCTCGGTACTCGCGAACATTCTATCCACTGTGTAGGAGTGGCATCTCTGCCCGGCACGCGTTGTTCGGGATCGGAAGGAAGAGGGTGGGATCAGATTGAAGAGCTCTTCAGAACACTCACCGTGGTAAATACGGTAGAATGCGGCCAAGGAAGCTATTGTTCGGCGCTGAGCTAGCGGCTCAAGGCTTCCCGTTACCTCCGGACAACCTATA